>JBAMJR010000053.1:6505000-7105000 GCA_038501785.1 Myoxocephalus aenaeus
CACACACACACACACACACACACTCCTGTTTTGGTGTGCTGGACCGAGGTGGGCTCAGTGTACTGAGAATCTAGCTGATGTTGAAGGAGTGTGTGTCTACCAGTGCTGTTATTTTTTTCTTACGTTTATTGCTTTATCTTTGGTTTAAAAGAACTCGACAAGCTGGTGACTTTAACAGTCATGTGCATAATACAGACTGATTGATGGCTATTTGTTTGTAGGACGACCACAGACGGACACCTGCTGCTGACTACTTGATGGACCCTCTTTAACGAGCTGCACTTATTGCCATGGCAACGCCCCTACACACACACACACACACACACACACACACACACACACACGCACAAACCCACACACATACAGTGGAGCCGGCAGACTGATCATTAGAGTCTAATGATCTTTCTCCTCTGTGTCCTCTTCTACCCCCATCGCCCTTCCTTTGAGATCCAAGCAAATTGCCCCCCTGCCTCTCTCGCCCCTCCCTCTCTCACCCCTCCCTCTCTGCCTCCCCCTCCGTCCTTCCTTCCAGTCATCAGCCGTTTGTCTGTAATGGTCCTTTATCTCCTCCCTCACACTTTTCATTTCCAGATTCTTATCTTGCACCTCCATCCCTCATCCTTTAAAACTCTTCCCTCTCATCCGTCTATCACGTCCTCATTTTCTGACACCACCTGAGTTCATCTATCCACCACCTCCTCCTCGTTCCCTTCCTCCCCCTGCAATCCATCCATCATCACTTCATGTGCCTCTTTCTCCCCGTCCGCCCCTCCACCTATCCATCGCCTCCAATAATTACCCGGTTGGAGGTTTTAATTAGAGAGAGAGGAGGAGCCGTCTGGTGCGACAGAGTCCTAATTGAAACCCCAATTAGTCTCCCCTGGTTATCTGTATGTCGAGGGAGCTACCACTCGGCCGAAAATCTGATTTTCATCAAGAGGCAGATTTTCTGAAGTGATTACTTTGAATTATAATAAAATGAAATAAGGTGGTAAATCAAAAATGCAGACAACAAGCAGTCTCCTTCATCGCTAACGTTTATAATTGTCCAAAGCAATCTGCAAGCCTCAATCTGCTCTGGAAATTAGCAGCAGGAAGCCGTGGCAATCGAGGGAGACAAACAAAAGCAACGAAAAAAACTCACGAAGGTAACTTGTTGCCTTGGTGATTACCATAGTGATGGCAAAGTCACAGGAGAAGCAGCCGCTTTAGTGTGGTACAAATGCAGGGATAGAAAATGGTGTGTGTGTCTGTGTTTGTGTCTGTGTTTGTGCTACATGTGAAAGGACCCAAACCAAATGCATCAAGTATGGTTTGGATTTACAATTAGCCAGTGGAACAATTACACACACACTCGTGCTCTCGTTAGAATCATATTATATAGAAGATAAAGCGTTTGGAGGGTGGTGACTTTTTCTAGCCTTGTGCAAACAATAAACAGCAACAACAAAAGTGTAAAGAATGTATGAAACTATGTTAGTTCCTAGCTTACTGCAGCTGTGTTTGACTCAGCGTTACTTCCAAAGCCAAGGAGCATGTCATTAGCTTAATAGTCTTTTTTTATTTGCTAAACATGACGGTTGGTTCTTGACCTAAAAGCTTCTTCTTCTTCTTCTCTTTCATTTTGAGACAGTGGAATATATGATTGCAAAATACGAACAACCAAGCGTAAATATATTTTTTTCCAGTATGTAAGCTAAGAAGCTAGGGTTATGTTAGAATAAAACTAGCTGATTAATTCAGGAAATAATCAGCAGATTAATTGATGATGAAGATCTGTTGTTGCAGTCCCACACACACACATGCACACATGCACACACACACATGCACACACACACACACACACACACACACACACACACACACACACACACACACACACACACACACACACACACCACCTATCTCAGTCTCTCTCAAAAGGACAAACATATAGATCCTCAAATCCTCCACACACGTAACGCCTGATTGACATAAAGACAAGCGCACACTCTTTCCTTTATCCTTCTCTGTGACATCCAGCAACACGTTTGCTTGAATGCTCTCCCACACACACACACACACTTGTTAGGCCTTCGCTCCTCCACTCCACCCCCTGTTGCGTCCAGCCCAGACAGAGCCCGCTCAGTCCTATCTGCCTCTGGATTCGGCTGCAGACAGCCACAGAGCACAGCACAGCACATCCTGATAAGCTCCCATTGATTGGCTTCAGACTGGCTGAAAGGCTGAACACATTGTCGCCTCTTTCTCTCTCTCCCTCCCTCTCTCACTCTCACGCACGCACACACACACACACACACACACACACTCACTGGGGCTAAAAGAATGGAGGGAGAGAGATGAGGGGAGAGGACTTGATGGAGAAGAAACAAAATTCACAATGACAAAAGCGAGACAAATCAAGACTAAGGGGGAGGCTGACTTGTTTGGGCAGATAGCCTCCTGCAGCTGGAAAGACAGGATGAGAAAGGGAGAAATGGGGAGAGGGATGCAAATCTCAACGTGGAGGTTTATCAAAAGGAGCTGAGGACACGAGCATTATGCATATTACAGCTACAGAGACAGACAGACAGGCAGGAAAGGGAACAAACAGGCGGATGGACAGCTAATCAGAAAGGCCGACAGTCGAAGAATTGGAGTTGAAAAACCCATTAAACAGAGACAGAATCAAATGAAAACAGACATGTCAAGACATACTAATAATGCAGGTGATCAATCCAAATTCAAACTCTGACGAGCTGGTGAAGCTTTTCAAATGTGTAGCTTTTGACAAGCTCCCTTTTCAGAATGAGGTAACGTCTCTGACACCACTGGATCATTAATGACCATGATATCACATTTTAAAAAATGGTTCTGAGCATCAATTATCATTATATCAGGCAGGTCGGAATGATTTTATTTTCTGTATATGAATCAAAGTGAACGATCTCTTTGGATTTCACCAGATGTGGCATTCACATGTAGCAGCTATGGTCTTTCAGTGTGAGAGAGGAAGGGAATCAAAGGAGACAAAGCCAGAATCATTCTGTGCCGTCACCCGCTGTGTCACTAGGACACCTCCGGATGGAGAGATGGGTTTGTGGCAGAGGGAGTGGACCCCTTCTGTTCCCGAGGTGTGACTGCATGATTGTTCCACTCGACTGCAAGCTGCGGCAGACAGAGTCCTCCTGGGAAGACGGCAGCTGATGGAGGGACTAACTGTAGTTGCACCGGCAGGAGAGGGCAAGGCAAGCATGTTGGAATAGAGGGTGTATCAGGATGTGTAAGTACGTGTTTTAGTTCTGATGGCTTCAACATATTGCTGCAGGTCCCATGTATTTCCTTGAGTAAGTGGACATTTTATGTAATGCTATACTGGTTTTAAAGCTGCTATAATCAATGTTTTTACATGAACAATGGATCATATTACTAGACGGTGAACACCGTGGAGCATTTAGCAGCATTTTAGCAGCTAAACAGATATTTCCCTCTGGAGTTGGTGTAGAACAAAACAGATCTAAAAAAGGAGAGTCATTATTGGACATGTAAGGTGAGCACAAACACAAACGATTGCTAATGTTGTCAACTCATTGTGTAAGCCAGCCACTGTATGGGAAATCCCTGTAACGATGTTCGCAAATAAATCAGATGATGCACAGGCCGTTCAGTGATACCCCTGCAGCTGTGGTCTTGACCAGTCATGAAATAAAATCTTGAGTCCTGGCGATTTCGAGATGAGACCAAGACCTTAAAAAGCTGGTCTTGAGATATACTGTAGGTCTCGAGACCACAAACGCTCTCGTACTCCAACACTTCCTGCACAAACAACCTTTATCCTCCTGCATGCTGTTTTCTATGCTGACTGTACCATTCACTTCTGTTACAGTATGAACAACTGGTTGTGTGCATTTACTGTCAATAATTCAGGTTTCTGTAGCATCCAGGGGACCACTGTTCAAAGCCTGTGTGTGCATGTGTGTGTGTGTGTGTGTGTGTGTGTGTGTGTGTGTGTGTGTGTGTGTGTGTGTGTGTGTGTGTGTGTGTGTGTGATGAAAAAAATCATACAGAGAGGAAATGTAGCTGTGCCCTCCAGTCAGAGAGAAACCAGCAGGATACCTTGGCATATCCTCTCTTCCTTGCTTTCTCTCTCCTCCCCATAAGACATCCCCTCCCTTCTTCTTCTTCTTCTTCTTCCACATCACCCTCTCCCCACACTCGCTAAACACACACACACACACACACACACACAGGTTTTGTTGTTTTCTTTCCTTGCACACAATGTCTCTTAAAGAAAGGCTAACCTGCCAAAAGGTAAGAAGAAAAGAAATCCCCAAACAGCGTCGATACAACCGATAGACTGAATGTAATATTCTGCTGCACTGCACCGGGTTGTTTCTGCTACTTTGTGAAGCCGTTTTGGTCGGAGGGTTACATTGGATTGTCCTTGACTGTCCTGCTCAACTGTCCCTGTTTTGGTTCCAGCAAAGTCTACCAGGGATTAACTGTTTTATATGAATTGTTAAGATGCTTTTATGTTCGATGTTTTCTCATATAAATAATGTTTTATATGTCTATACTCAGTCTTTTTACAAAAATGTTGTCAGGTAACACCAGAAGATTACCTCGGAGTTTTTCAGATTGCAGGTGTTTGAGGAAAACAACCTGCCTATTGCTTGCAAGACACATCCCAGAATGCCTTGCAGCGGCCCTGCAGCACTATGCTGTATTGTTATGTGCTTTATGCAGTGTCATGCATCATAGGGCATGAAGCAATGCTCAACCTCAATTTGGATAAGTGCTTTTTAATCCACTAAAACTTATAAATGCATCATAAAACTCGATATTTTGTGCTGTTCCTTTGACCGAGCCACGTTTTTGCATCCTTTGTCCCTGTGTCATTTCTATAAGAAGGTGATTGTAATGCTCGGCTCGCTTGTTACGTTGATAAGGACACTCTTCTCTTTTGTCAGGGTGTTTTTCACATTTGTCACAGTCTGAGGGTTATCCATCCTCAAGTGTTATCGATGTCCTCTGTCTTGCAGCGTCACAATTTCCAGACATGATAATCTTTAGAGACATTGGCTGAAATCATTACAGATGTGATGGTGCACTGATAATGCTAATGGCAGTGATTTTTATTGGAGCGTCTGAATGGCTGTCAATATTACAAGAAGGGCCCAGAGACTGGATTGCTATATTTATTCACAACAGGACGCAATGGCCTCAGCTAAAAGCAATGCAGCAATCGGTTGATGACCGTCTAAGCAAATAGACAAACTGGACATTTCCATGGAAACTCACTCTCGTGTCCACACTAAGACCAGAACCTGTGACAAAGGGTTACAACCACAGACTCTATTTTAAGGGGTTACAAGCCAAATGGGTTGGGAACTATTGCTTCAACCAAATATAAATGGTTTTATCCAGTGCAACACTCTGCACTGATCTATGTACTGCATCACTGTGGAGATACACTGTAAGTCCCACTAATATTGCCTGGCTTTACAAACAGTCAGTGGACCGTGACGATAGCAAGTAAGCTCTTAAATTGTCCAGAACATGTGTGTAAAATGGGACGATGGCTCCATCATTCAGACAGCAGGATGTTTATGCCTCAAATAATCTGTCGTATCTTCTCCCTCCTTGCTCTTTCTTCCTCACTGCTCCCGGGCTCGTGTCTCACACAACTGTCTTCACACACACACACACACACACACACACACAGACACAGACACACACACACACACACACACACACACACACACACACACACACACACACACACACACACACACACACACACACTCCCAGAGCACGAATGTCAGCCAATATTTCACATTCTCTTCCCCAAAATGTCAGTGCCTTGGACAAAGCATGTCTGCCTTCCTTGCTGTCTGTCTGCCGCCTGCGTCCCACCTAAATCGGTTGTCACTGCCTGACATTTCACATGCTCGGGGGTCACAGGACAAACTTACCGGCTGAATATTCCTAAAGTGTGTCACGGAGGGTTAGGTTGGGCGTACTGAGGCACAAAAGTAAACTACACTAAATGCGAAGAATATATAGACCGTACTTACTGGTTTCATGATGTGTTCGGATGTGGTGGTGCTGAACTGATATCCCTTTACTAAATCCATAGCAGTTGCAAATGTAGAAAGAGAGATATTGGCAAGCAGAGCATGCTCTTCTGGGGCAGAATCTACCTGAGAGGACCAAAACTCACACTTAGCTCCAGGCTATGCAGGTTTTAGTGCCATGCATTGTTACCGCTCAGCTTCTCTGGGGATTATGTTTATATTGGAGGAATCTGCAGTGCACTAAATCCAGCATTTACTGCATACCCAGGATGTAGTGTATTAGCTGTCAAAAAGTCTGAAGTTAACCCTTTCAGTATTTAGTCCTGCCATCTATCTTTACTGTCTTTTCCTTCCTTTCCTACCTCCAGGGGTTTTGCAGAATCATCCACATTGGTATTCTTTTCCCACTCCTGACTTGTCAAATATTGTGGCACTCGGCATCAGATAGTGACGCATTCTTCAGCGTCTGTATGAGAGGCACCAGGCTTTCAACTAACTCCAATGTAAACCCATCCGCATTATTATAAGACGTCGTATAAAGAGAGGAGAAAGAACTCGTAGGTAGGAGGTCGAGTGGATGGTTGGGTCAGACAAACTTGTGTCACCGTGAAACCAGTCAATGGTGACTTATTTTACCTTTGCTTCGCTATGTAACTTGCGTACTTAATAAACTAACATTGCATACGTGAGTTACGTAACATGCAAACTTATTTTCCGTGACAAACTTACTTATTTTAACCCAAAACCATGATCTTTTCCTAAACCTAACCAATTAAACAAAAAAACTAAGTCAATCTACATTGGAAGTTTATTTGTAAAAGACACTGTATGCATGTAAATTCCAGAGCATAAAGGCTGCTTATTTTAATGTACATTTATGTATTCATTGTTAAATTCCGCTTAGTGTCATTGGACCTACATGCCACTGAAAGAACGGTCCACTCTGAACTTTTTTAATGTCCCTTGGTCACTTTAAAATGCATATGTGTCCTGTATTGTCTATGTTGTGTGTTGTCTTAAGTGCCAGTGCTAAAGATATATTTCCATTTGGGTAGTTGTTTATTTTTTGGGTGCCTTAATATATGTAGCATAAATCCCTCAATCCCTTTATTCTTTAATAAACAGTTTTTTAACAACATCAAGTCTATCTTGAGATCAAGATACGTAATCCTAATCTGATCATGTGTTAGTGGTTACCATGTGCATACACAGTATTACATCTCTCACAGTGTAACTGCCCAAACAAATTAAGTGCTAAACCCAATTTGCCTCCTCTGGGTTGGATTTAAGGATTGAAAACTGCACATCTGATCCAATTAACAATGTTGCTTTAGGTTCCAAGCTGGCTCTGATCAGGTAGAACTCTTTCCCCTGCTCTGCCAATTAGCATGAAGACCTTAATTGACTCAGGGGTGGCGGTCTATCTTAAAACAGTACTGACAAGCCCATACGGGTCTGTCAGGGTTATGGGTTGCTGTGGAGCTCAAAACCTAAATGGATGAGTCATCATTAGTAACACCTGTTTGTCCTTCTCTGACGGGTCATAATGTCTGCTGTGAAAAGACGCTCCAGTTTAGATTTAACATAACCTGTTAGTAGTCTTTGTGTAAGGTCAGACTTAACTTAGTTTGTTTCATGAAAACATCAGTTCTTCCCATAAGTCTGTATTTTCTGAAGTCATGAGCGATTGTCTCATCATCCGCTTGATTGATTTTTCTCTCAGATCAGATGATGAATGGTTATTTTTGTTCCGAGCACAGACATGAGATTTAGGTCTAGATCACTCAAAGCTGTTATGACAGAGAGGAGAAATCTTTCTATTCTTCTCCATTTGTTACTGTTTCAGCCTCTCGATACCTCACGCCCACATGCTTTCAGTGCTGTGTGTGTGCTGCACTTTTTCTTCCTGATTTGGACTCTGATTTGTACTCGAATACGCGTGTTTGATTTAAATTTAGCTAGGAGATGTAAGACCCTGCTGCAGTGCCTGCAGACGCTGTTTGGCCTCGACTGAGATTGTATTTGCTTGTCTTTCACTAGCTGGGTCCCTCTACTTGCATATTGCCAATTTTGTTTCTCTCTTTCCTTCTTTTTTTCTTCTTCGTAGTTTGTTTTTTAAATATTTTTGCTCGTAGATGCAGTAAACATTATGACGGACAGCAGGATGATAGGAAGCAAACATGAACGTGAGCGTGATTCAGAAATGTTTTCATTAACTAGTTTGTTCCGTTATCCACCGTAATGGTATACTTAAACAACAAAAAGGAGTTTAAAGCGGGGTCTTAGCATCAGGGAGATCAAATATAAACCATCATAACTTCATATTCAATTATTCGTTTCTGAGATAAAACACAATACGGTTTTTCAGTCATATAATCAGATAATTCAGTCATGTGGCCAAAAAAGAATCATTGCTGCAGGAGATATAAACAACGCACATTAAAAAAACGCCATGAAGTTCTAATTAAAAGTCTGATTGTAATTTTTTTCATGCATTGGCACAATCCATGCTGACATGATTTGGTTAATCAGAAACATTAAAAGCCACTCAAAGAAAGAAAGCATCCCTTTTGTTCAGTGCCAGGCACAAGGGGAAATGACTGTTTTAGCCAGAGCCCGGGAAGAGGAACGGGCCATCTTTGTAGGTTTGGCACCAGAACAAATCAAACCTGGGGGTAAGAGGAGGGCCAATGTGCGAGTACAATAATAATTAAATCTACAGTATGCTTAGTTTATTGCAGGTCATAGAAGAGTGCTTAGCACACATACACTTTATGCAAACAACAAGAATAAACAGGATATAAGCTAACTGTACCAACTGCTTTGTCAAATCTACCGCAATTGCAAACAAATGCAGAGGAAAACCACTGTAGCAGTTTTCAAAGTCAGTGTTAACAGATTCAAAATGACAGAAATCACCAACTAGGTTATGTAATATATGTGTTTAAAGTTAGTTGACATTGGAAAGGCGTCCTTGACTTCTCTTCTCAAAATGTTCTTTGCCAACTAACATCCTTATGTGGGATACACAGTATAGGCTCCTCATCCATGTAATCATTACTGCATTGCAACTGTTTATTTATATATTTGTATATTCTGTATGCATCCTAACATCTGGAAACCGGTTAAACTGGTGGTTACAGTCATGGCTCATCCTCCATCTCCGTTTAATTCTCAGGTTTCCGTTCACCTCTTTTAAGCCACCGTTGGAACAGATTAGTCTAATCCAAACACACACACACACACACACACACACATACACACACACACACACACCTCCAACAACCACTCTCCAACCCACTACCAAGACACTTCAAAGCACCATCATGCACACACACAGAGACACACATGTTCACTCACACCCACACATTAGTCTAATCTTCATACCTCACCCAAAATGGATCAGGGAGTGAGGGACTTTCTTATTTTCTCAGTGACAGGAGCAATACAAATCACTTCATAGCCACACACACACACACACACACACACACACACACACACACACACACCAAGTCAAACGGTTATTCATTTTTAATGACGCACAGACAGCTTGACCTAGTATTGTGGTTTGTGTGTGGTGTTTTGTGCCGGTCTGTGGATACAAAAGTGAATGTGAGGTCCTGAAAAGTGTGTGTTTGTTTGTGTGTGCATCTTAAATAATATGTGTTGTCATTGCCTGTCTGCTCACGCACACTGGGATGATATCAAACACGCACCAGTGGACAAAAACATACAGCATTTGCACCCTAAATCCATCTGAACATATTCCCTTGTTTCCCATCCACCCCACTGTGATGCATGTCCAGCTAGGTAGCGTTTTAGCATGCCGGTAGCTAGCTACCTAACCATCATGTCCAGATAGAGGTCATATACGTTCACTCTGTGTCTCACTTTAATAATATTAGTCATTCATCCAGGCACTCTAACACACTCAGGTAACACACTTTTCTTCCTGTGCCCTCTGTGTGACCTCCCTACTGTCCTCCCTCTGGGCCTCGCTCTTTTTCTGTAGTCCATGCCAGGTGTTATAGTAGCAGAAGAGGTCTGCCATCTTTACACATTTTGACTGTGATGATTTATTAAATGTACACGTTTCTTCAATCATTCTTTTAAATAATAGGTCAACTGTTGCATCATATACATGTTATCCTACATTATGTGTCGTGATTGCATCAGCTGCTGCGGGGGACCTGTATATATTATACATGTTGGTCATATGCAATTTCCATATGCTTAGGGGGGATTTTAATGCAGTCAGATCAAATGTATGATGCCAGTGTTAAAGGGAAACACTCCACTCCAACCTGTGAAGCCTGAAGGCATCGCTATGCTGAAAACTAAGTTATTGCCAGATTTTCTAACTAAAAAAACCTTTTTTGACAGTGGAATTGGGGGGCTTTCTGAAAAAGATAAACCAAAAACTATGTGCAGGGATGGGCAAAGTACAGAGAAGTTCCCTTTCAATGTCTCTTTTTGTCCATTCTTCACACAACTACATCCCTCAGTATTTATCTGTTTTACCAAGTTTAAAACCATGAATGCATTCGAGGAGAGACAGAATACAATTGGAATGTATTCAAATATCCTGTCACATGCACAACCTTGTGAAATTCATCTAAATCTCAGATCCAACACACAATGTTGCATTGAAATTGTATGTCAGAGTACAAGGTTATTTGGTTGTTCAGCCTACTACAGTATGCACATAAAAATACTATTTACACAAGGATTGTGGCCGTGTGTGTGTGTGTGTGTGTGTGTGTGTGTGTGTGTGTGTGTGTGTGTGTGTGTGTGTGTGTGTGTGTGTGTGTGTGTGTGTGTGTGTGTGTGTATAAGCCACAGGAAAAATGAGTCACTGTTGTCATGGGGAAAGCAGAGCAGTGAGACTGGAGGGATTTACTGAACCATGTAAAACACACAGTCAGAGACATGTGCGCAATTAAACACAACTTAAACTGTGTCTATCGGTTGAATATTTAAACTACATAATAAAGTCCTACTATACTGCTGCAGCAAGGTAAATGTGCAATCTGCAGACATGAACAAATGCATAAATAAGAAAATTGGGGCAAAAAAAGAGAAGGTGATCTCATGCGCAGGAATATTCACAGACCAGTGAATAACACACTCGCTCACACCCTGAGCATCTGTGCCAGGTCGTTTGCAATAGCAGTGAGCAGATCAGAGACACAGATGCTCTCACCACAAACTAAACAAACTAAAATAACACACGCAAGAGCAGTCAGAAGACCATTTTCTCTTCTGCCTGTCTCACATGCATGAACTCATACAGCATCGTACACAGTGATTTGAAAAAGAAAAAACTTAACATGCCGCGATATAAAAACTCTCATGCAGCATGGAAGATACCTCATTAGCCAGAGGTGTCAGTCACAGATACTGCGGAAGATCCCCAGTATTTCCAGTTTAGTGCTTTTCCATGAACAAAAATGTCTGAAATTATCATTTATGCATGTGGTGAGGACATTTAATAACCTTATATCTTGTGAAAACAAACCCAAAGTTGTGATAGTTGAACACTGCATTAATAATCAATCTTTTGCTTAATTTCATTTTCATAGTTGCTGATGGGAGATTGATGGAGACAGACAGGGAGGCATCAGAGCGCTTGTGTAGTCATGTGATTAGATGCGAACATTGATTCAGAGTGGTAGATAACGGAGAGAAGAATGAGAGTGAAGATGGAGGGAAAGAAAGGGTCTATTGTCCGTCATGATGATGTGAACATAGATATCTGGAAGACGAGGTGGATGACAAAGTAGGAGGAATGACGCAAAATCTGTTGCAATGTCAACGGGCACTGTTTTTCGATGCGTGTGCTTCCTTAATTCCCTCACTGTCCAGCAGAAGTAACGCACACACCGTCTCAGCCCTTTTTTCTGCACATTTTCAGTGTGTTTCAACATCATAACTCTCCAGATATAGGACCCTGGGGAACGACACACTCCTCGCCTGGAGCCTACAGTGTAGCAGGAAGGAGAGAGCCACACAGAGCGATGGAGAGAGAGAAAGATGTGTGATGATGGTCAAAGACAAAGCACTGCAGTACAATGCCGACATAGGCTTCCCTCCATTACAGTGTGCTCATTGTACAACTCTGTGTGAAGTGTTTGTGCAGAAAGACTAACTGAGGAAAGAGAAAGGGATGGAGGGGGTCATCGTTCTGGACATAAAGGAGAGAGAGAGAGAGAGAGAGAGAGAGAGAGAGAGAGAGAGAGAGAGAGAGAGAGAGAGTGTGTGTGTGTGTGTGTGTGTGTGTGTGTGTGTGTGTGTGTGTGTATATATATATGTGTGTGTACATGGTGAAGAGAGAGAAAGGGGGGGTCACTATTCACTCTTCATCTCTCTGCTGTTGTGTTCAGCAGTGTGTGTGTGTGTGTGTGTGTGTGTGTGTGTGTGTGTGTGTGTGTGTGTATGTGTGCTACTGTATGAGGCTCAGCAGCATGTGTGAATGAGCTGAAATAAAGGGTGTGGTCATGGTGTGTGTGTGTGTGTGTGTGTGTGTGTGTGTGTGTGTGTGTGTGTGTGTGTGTGTGTGTGTGTGTGTGTGTGTGTGTGTGTGTGTGTGTGATGTTAAGCATTCTAACTGGATGTACAAGACTGTTTTTCTGTCCTACAATAACGTCTCAGTTGAGCTCAGAAATCTGTTGAAGAGAAACTAAAGCAGATTGTACTACGTTCCCTTCAGCCCTCACACAGAAGCTAAAACTGACACTGAAGTATTCAGAAGCTAACAGGCATTATGGAATTAAATGATTTGTTTTGAATGGGGCGTGAAATAAAAACATTTAATTAAACAAAATATAAATAATGAATTGAGTAGAAGGTGTGACGGAAAACTAAGAAAAAAATATCAATTCCACACCACCGTTGTGTGATTAAAAACAGGCAGAAATTAGAATGTGAACTGACTGAACTGATCTGAGTGAATTAATATAACCTTTGTACATAAGAATGTGAGAATATGGATCAATCTGCTGGTAAAACAATGCCACACAGAAAGCAAAAATATAAGAAAGGAATAACTGAAAAACCCCAGACAAAATAATACATGAAAAATCTACTTTCCGAGCAACCATTTCTGAAGGCACATTGTGCGCCGAGTGTGTGATGCCGGCCTCCGAACACACTGGCAGATGGAGCATAAAGCCTGAAGAGAAGCAGGATCAGATGTTATTTAATTAATAGAGAAACATCACATATTTCCTGCCCTAATGGTCTGCATGTTCTCCAGATGCATTCCCAACCTCATGCAACCACACATGTGGTGCATGTACCACCAACCACAATTATGAATGCTTGTCATACTGAGCAGTTTAAACATTATTTTGTCCACGCATTAAAAAGGCAAACAGCTAAAAACAATGGACTGCTTTGCAGTGTATGGAAAGTCGGTTTACGATAAAACAGCACAGTTTAAATGAGCTATTACTCTTTAAAAGGTCTTTAATGTGAATTCACACTGTAGCTGTTTCTTAAGGTGACCAAAAAACAGGCGTCATTTGTCACATGGGCAAGATGGAACAATAGTTGCTGTGTGTTTGTATGTGTGTGTTTGTGTTGCCTCGGTGGTGTGATGGTGTGTGGGAGTGATCCCAATGGACCAGTCGGCTCTGTGTCACAACATCCACACAGAAGTCTGTCCGGCAAGCTCACCCGCCTACAGACACGAGCATGCACACACACACATGCAGATATTCAGATTCCATACTGTGTGAACGCACACACACGCACACACACGCACACCGCCGCCAAAATTATACAAATGCACATTCTTTGAATCAAAGTTTGTATAGTATATATATATATATATATATATATATATATATAGAGAGAGAGAGAGAGAGAGAGAGAGAGAGAGAGAGAGAGAGAGAGGGGAGAGAGAGAGAGAGAGACAAAAACAGGAAGGAAGTGAGGAAAGTTGGAGCATTCCATTTAGGCTTGGCCGCCTGACAAAAGTTTCTCTTTAATGGTCTTCAGTCGTGGCATGTATTGTCCTGTGTGTGTGTGTGTGTGTGTGTGTGTGTGTGTGTGTGTGTGTGTGTGTGTGTGTGTGTACTGCCTTGTGTCCTGTGTGTACGTCAGTGTGAATGGATGAATGGAGGAGGTGTGGCCAAGGTCAAAGTGGGCGGCGCCTGACACGCCACAGCCTTGCTCTCTGTCCCTCCGTGTATCACGCCTCCTCACTCTCTCTCTACCTTTGTGTCTCTGCCTCTCCGGCTCTCAATTTCTTGTCGCAAGCTTGTACTGTGTTCTTTCTTTTGTTCTTGCTCTCTTTTTCAGAAAGCTCACACCGTTTCAGTCGGGCTTTTTACTCCCAGCAGAACTACAAATGGACAAAGTCTATTCCAGCACCAAAGAAATGCCTGGAGCATTCAAGCACCAGCAGCATGCACAGAGGCTTTGCTGGGGGGGCCGTGTAGGTTGTGTTGTCGCTCCTTGTTCCATACAGGGATGAATAATCATCTAAATATATCTTTATAACTGCCGGACTGAGTGTCAGTGTGTGATCCTGACCTATAAAACCGGAGGTGTTGGTACAAAAGGAAAGTGACCTCCACTTATATAATCATCATGAATTCTGCACCTACAACGGTTATACATATTGTACATACATCTTAACCACCCCTGTTTTTAGTCACACCAGCAAAACACTTTATAAAGGGTTTCTGTATTATTCCACTGAGGTTGGTATTCTAATTCTTTATAAGAAAACGTTTTAATGAAAGACATAAGTGATGTTTGGGAATACTAACATTCTAAATGAAGTTATTCGTCATCAAAACACTAAAATAGTATTTGTTGGTCGTGAGGAAAATGCCTTATAATGAATTTCAGTCCAGTAACTTTGAAAACATTGATTATTTGGAAACGCACTTAATCTCATATAATATTATTCTGTTATTGAAAAAAATACAAATTAAACTCTGGTTATCATCTAGCAAACATGATATGCTATCAGTTAAGATAACATTTTAGTATTCCGCGCCAGACTAAAATAGAGCAAAATTAAATTAACAGAAAATGAAGTTTGACAGTCAAATGACTAAATATAAAGTGACATTTTGTGATCTTTTAAATACTCTCGTTGAAACTGGACTCATGACTCAAGGAAAAAATTAAGGCAAGCAATCAAAATGTTACAGCAGCATTCAAAATGTGCATTCATTTTTACAGAACTAGTTTTTTATTTGAGTTACTGTGTACTTAATACAGACACATGCAATTTAACAATACAGTGGGCAATTACTACAGTTTTTAGATGTTTTCATTTCAAAACTTTAAATAAGAGGCTAAGATTTTAAGGTATAAACTGAGGACGTGTTTATGTTTTTCATATGTTCATCTTGTTCATAAGCAAAGGGTTAAGTCCATCACTTCCCTTCTATTGATCATGTCCAGGCTTCATTTCCTGAATACAGGGCCCCACATTGAGGCCACTTAACCAAAGAGATGCTGCCAGAGACAAAGTGCTGCTTTGCCTCAAGTTCATGTCATTCTGAAGTTAATTACAGGGATGCTTGTCAAGAAGGATGAATTCCCATACAAAGCGCCCAACGATCAGTCCCGAGGCATAACTGGTATTATTTTCTAGAGAGGCTCCTCAAGGTATAGAAAAAAGTTCTTAAGGTATAAAGCACTTTAAAAATCAATGCACAATCCTCACTAAATGATTTCTGAAAATAATGCAAATTAAGGACTGCCGTTGATTTCATAAGTCATCTTGTGCAAATCCGGAGAGGATAGGAAAAAAAGCAGGAAAGAATAATTATATTTTTAAACATTAAGGTTTTAAGTCCTAAAATCGTCTTCATCATATCAGCTGCTGATAGATTTCAACATCTAATACACGTCCATGTATTTTCCTGATCCTGCATCACAAGATGAAAGACTGGCGTTGCCGATTTGGGTCATGTGCTTAAAGTGTCTAAAGAGAATGGCTGTAGAGGTTTCACTGTCTGGTATGTGCCCTATTTGTATCATATACCACCTGGGGGACACAACACAAGAGCAGACCCTCATCTTCAATATGTCAGGGAAGG
The DNA here is from genome assembly GCA_038501785.1 of Myoxocephalus aenaeus. Classification (NCBI taxonomy): domain Eukaryota; kingdom Metazoa; phylum Chordata; class Actinopteri; order Perciformes; family Cottidae; genus Myoxocephalus; species Myoxocephalus aenaeus. The sequence continues at coordinate 6,521,121 of JBAMJR010000053.1, forward strand.
GAAAAGAACCACCTCAATGATGTCGTCTCCTCTTGGACAGGGGGACAAAATCCTCACAGATTCTAAATGGTCATCTATTTCTGCCATAATGTGTGCTGGAAGGAGACCAATCTGTGCAACGAGATGTTGTATCCACTAAGTCACCAGATAGTGCACAACTTGCTCCGCTATTTTATTTCGTTGACACAATCCCGGTCCTTGACGTGGACATAACGACCAAATTGACAAGGAGGGAAGCCTGCTCTTTGGTGTGCCTTTATGACCAAACGGCAGACCAACATGTGAAGCTTGCTCTTCATGATTCGGGAACCCTGGCTTAAGATACAAGCTTTCATCAAAGACATGTGTGAAATAAATTCCAAAATGGAATGTGCGGAATTTCACAAGTTCATAAATGTTGCAATCCAAAACACTTTACGAGTTGACTAGAGTTTTAATGTAACTCACTAGAGAACCTTGAAATTAGCAGTATTAGGCGTGTTGCCCGCTTTAAAATTCCAATTTAAATGCATAAATAAATGAAAATACAAACATCTCTCGAATTCCTGCTATCCCCCGTCTAAATTTAGATTCCCTCCCTGCTTATGCAAAAGCAAGGCGTGTCTGTGAGTGCATATGAGAAAAATATTATTTATATTCCAATAGCATGTGTGTTTGAAAAAGAGTGAGAAAGTGTAAACCAATACAACGTATTAAAACTAAAGGTCACTAGCTCTCCATTTTCAAAACTGTCTTCATTACACTTAAAATATTAACTCATATGAACATGGCTGAGGTGGTTGTGTGTGTGTGTGTGTGTGTGTGTGTGTGTGTGTGTGTGTGTGTGTGTGTGTGTGTGTGTGTGTGTGTGTGTGTGTGTGTGTGTGTGTGTGTGTGTGTGTGTGTGTGTGTGTGTGTCGAAGCAGCGTGCAGAGAGAGAGAATGAGAGAGCATGGAGAAGTGTATGTATGCGTGTTGTGCATGGATTTGAAGTGAGCTCTCACCCAGGTATAATTACATGGAGATGTGCTCAATCTAACTGCATTCATGAGGAACCTGTCACATTCATATCGTTGTCATTGCCATAGTAACCGAAAGGTCTCTTTCTGAATATCATTCTTTAGAAGCTTTCACGCAGCCGAGCCCAACGTCATCAGATCTGCTTAAAGACCAGCAACAGAGAAGTGTGCGTGTGTGTGTGTGTGTGCGTGTGTGTGTGTGTGCCTGTGCCAGTATACCTGCATGTGAGCATGTAAATTAATCTCCAGTATTCTCAGTCCCAGCATGGGAGGGGGGATTGAAAGAGAGATGAGAGGGGGCAGAAAGAGAGAAAAAGGGAGAGTGTGCACCGTGCAGGCTGTTGCTAGGTGGAGCAGGGTTGACGCTTTGAAGCAGTGGTGTTTGTAACTGCACAAACCAACCATTTCTCTCTTGCAAATGCATAAAATGTTCACACAGTGACAGACACACACAAATATGATGGCATGCCTATCTACAAACGTATCGTCACTATCAAACCATGCAATCCTGTGCACAAACACAGTGTGGCCTTGTGAGTCGAGGATGGAGCCCATGCACAGAGCCAGAAAAGTGAGGTGAGGTGAGGGTAGAATAGAGGGAGCTGATAAAATATAAAAGGATCTACCAGTGAGGTAGATAAAGTGAGGGGATGGGAAAAGATAGCTTTTTAGAGGAGAGGATGGGAGCAGATGGTGAGAAGGGAAAAAAGTGGAATAGAGAAGGATTGGAGAAAGGGATGAGCTTAGACTGTGTGAATATAACAGAGGGAAAGGGTGGGGAAGTTGATATGAGAAATGTCTGAGTAAAGTGGAAAAAGAGAAGAGGAGAGAATTAAAATAAGGTATGAAGAAAAAAGAGAGCAGGTGAAAAAAGAGTAGCAGTAAAAAGCAGCTGACAGAGCGCATTCAGCGCCCAGAAAAAAGGTTGAGTCTGTGCAGAATATTAACACTGCTCCAAGTTTACTATTGTGATTAAGGAAGTATAATACAATAGTTTTCATTTTCATTCCAAATTAAATAAATGTATGTTGTAGATCTATCCAGCTGTTTTTTTTTTTTTCATTTCTTTCAGGTTTGTGTGAAATGGTTATGGGATGCTATCGTCTATAGGAAGTCAAACTTTGATGGTGAGATACACAGCTATCTTTACAGTGAGCATAAAAGTTTTATCTATTGCAGCACAGGCCTATAATCTACTCTCAGCCCTTCTGTTTGTCCTTGTGTCATCTTCCCAAGTACCTGCACGACTTGTGAGTGTGTGTTCAGACACGTGTTCACAAGATTCAGACATGTGGCTGAAGATGTCATCACCTGTCAGTCTTTGACTGCAGCATTCCTGTCTGCGGCCTGCAGTCACCTCTGCTTCCTGAAGCAACAGCATCCCATCAGCTGTTTGTTTGCCTTCATTAACAACCGGTTCTCACTTTATGAAAGGAACGAACAAATGATAAATTTGTCCAACATAATTGTCTATCGATTGTGTGACGGATTAGTGAGACATCATCGAACCACCTGGTTATTCATCCACTTCTGTGTTGTGACTGTCAGCTGTGGCCTGTGATAAGAAGGCTTTGCTTTAACAGTGATCAATCAGTAGTTCATGCCAAAGCCTACATATGTAAAAAGAGAATTTATTTCCGGAGAGTTGAAAAGAAGACGTGTGAGACAGAGCGAGGGATCTGGATGACAAACAGCCAAGAGGACAAGGACCTCTTCCTACCTCAACCTCTGAGTCATCACACCCCTCCTCCCACGTCTGCTTTAATACTCCATCACAGAGGACACGTGCACACAATAAAACACAGACACAAAGGTGCATGTGCATGTACACAAAGTATGGTCATAGAAACACTTACCTGCATACGTGCACACTGCTCTACATGCAGCCATGGACACACACAAACACACATGTTAAAAGGCCAACATGACGTTGTACACATGAAGTTGTACACCCACACACACACACCTATGCACTTGCTGTAGGCCAAAGGGAGTTCACCATGGCAACAGGAGAGTGGGGCAGCAGGATGCAGGCTGTGACTGACACAGGTGTGTGAACAGATAACACATGCACGCATATGCACACACAGCAGCTAAAGGGGAGGTGTAAGTCAAACTGCAGCATCAGTTCACAATGTCTGAAGCGTGGACGCACACCTCTTTTCCCCGTTTGTGTTTGTGTGTTATAACAAGTGTGAAGGCAGGATCGCTCTCTGCACAGAATAATGTTATATAACTGCTACACAGTCATGGGCATATGTAAATACCAGATTAATGTAATTTTCAGGTTCAGTCCAGCCACACTGTGATATGCAGTAGAACGGTTCTTAACTAAAGTGCCCAAGTGTGTGCAGCTATAGTGACGACAGAGCCTGGAAGATATAAACGTCCTATGACGGTCTAGAACGTGCAGCTATTCAACATATGGTCTTGCATCCAAAGTCATCCTGACTAAATGTGATCGTGTTGTCAGTCAGGGATCATCAATCTAAATGACAGAGGACTATTTCCTGGATATCAGCCAGTTCTGCATGAGATGGAGAGAACAGCAAGGATTAAAGGTGAACTCATAGAGGCGTGACATGAATAGAGAAGTGGAAAGTGGAGGTAGGGTGCTAGATTTCTATCCTGATTTGTGGACACCCAGCTGTCCTAAACATGGAGATCCTGTTAGCTGCAAGTACACACCACTAGTGACATCAAATCAAGAAAATAAAATCATAGCAACCAATCTCGGGGCTTTCATTTTTTTTTATGTGTCACGGAAATTGTGTTACAGTGTAAAGGAGTCTGGGAGAATCACACTGGACATGATGCTGACTTCAGCTCCCTTTTGGCTGACTCGCTTACTTCTTGCAGGCAGATAAGGAGGCAGTAAGGAATAATACATCTTGTGGGAGGCATGCATTTTGAAGGAAGGCATTTTTATCTATTTCAAGAGAAATATGTACTTAAAAATAACCCCCTGATATATTACACCAGTATTTATGTTCTCACCATCGTTGTAAAGTAATTCTAGTGTGCACACCAAAAGTCCAGTCGGGACAAAAAGTCTCACTTTTTATTGTGTTCTCCTATGCGTTCTCCTATTGAACAATTCCCTTCATATTAAAAGAATACACAAATTAATTGTCTTGCCCACTCGGGACAAAAAATAAATTGGCTTGAATTTACCAAGAATTAGATGAGAAGACCACTTTCATGTCTCTAAGGTCTCTATAATAAGGCTACCACCAGCAGCCGTTTAGTTTAGCTTAGCTTAGTACAAAATCTGGAGAAAACAAGCTAATAAGCATTTTTCCCAAAAGCCAAGAGCAACGCATAAATTAATAGGAGAAGATAGAAAAGGTGACCAATAAGTACGTAAATACAGGTACATGGTCAGATTTCAGTGATTACTTCCATAGAATTAAGTAAATTGAAATGTTCAAGATGCTCTATCTATGTGGTTTAAAAAAACAAAAAAGAATGATTAAGTGATGGTACTGCTCGAAGAGCCTGACAATCTCACTACTTGGAGATTAAATATAATACATTTACAAGTTCTGGATGTATCCACCCTAAAGCCACAAAACAGAGTTCCCTCTTCTGTGTGTGTGTGTGTGTGTGTGTGTGTGTGTCACGGGTTGTTGTTTTTTTCTGTGTTTTATTCTGAAGTCCTGTCTCGTGTGTCCTGTTCCCCTTCCTGTCTGTTGATTGTCTGATTGTTTCCTCCTGTGTCTAATCACCCACACCTTCCCCTTGTACTTAAGCCCTGTGTGTCTTCTGTTCCCTTGTCTGGTCGTACTGTGTGATATCTTGTGTGCGCCCCTGTTCCTGCTTTTTGTTCCGTTTGGTGTTTTTGGAGAGTCCTGTTTTGTTTCCTGCCTGTTCTGCAAGGAATAAAGCTACGTTATTTTTCCTGCATCTGCATTTGGGTCCTCTCTCCGAGTCTCCCGTGACAGAACGACCAGACCCAACATGGACCCAGCAGTTGACTCCGCATTGCTGGCTCAATGTCTGTCCGTCCTGAATGATCAGATCCAGCGGAGAGCTATGGACTTCGCTAATTTCCAGGCCAAGGCAACACGACTGGGGTTGTACGGTGCAGCTCGGGTGACCTTCCCGGCGGTCTCAACTCCGGCCTTCCAGTTTGGCGTCCGGCCGTCTCCAGACGCCGACTCCCCGGGGGTGTCCCGGCCAACCTCGGCCCTGGCCGCCGCTTCCATGCCGTGGCCAACCCCGGCTTCCCCGACAACGCCCCGGTCAACTCCCGATGCCGGTTTTCCGACAGCGGGTCGGTCTCCCCAGCTCCGGTCGCAGCCTCTGCGCCGTTGCCAGCGCCGCTGCCAGCCCCAGACCCAGCCTCCGTCTCTGCGCCGCTGCCAGCCCCAGACCCGGCCTCTGCCTCTGCGCCGTTGCCAGCGCCGCTGCTAGCCCCAGACCCAGCCTCCGTCTCTGCGCCGCTGCCAGTCCCAGACCCGGTTTCTGCCTCTGTACCGTCAGTCGGTGTCCTGCCGGCTCCCTGTGTCCTGCCAGTCCCAGACCCAGCCTCCGTCTCTGCGCCGCTGCCAGTCCCAGACCCGGCTTCCGCCTCTGCACCGTCAGTCGGTGTCCTGCCGGCTCCCCGTGTCCTGCCGGCGCCTCCTGTGCCCGCTGCCGCCCCGCAGCCGCCTCCTGTGCCCGCTGCCGCCCCGCAGCCGCCTCCTGTGCCCGCAGCCGCCTCCTGTGCCTCCTGTGCCCGCTGCCGCCCCGCTGCCGCCTCCTGTGCCCGCTGCCGCCCCGCTGCCGCCCCGCTGCCGCCCCGCAGCCGCCTCCTGTGCCCGCTGCCGCCCCGCAGCCGCCTCCTGTGCCCGCTGCCGCCCCGCTGCCGCCCCGCAGCCGCCTCCTGTGCCCGCTGCCGCCCCGCTGCCGCCCCGCAGCCGCCTCGCAGCCGCCTCCTGTGCCCGCTGCCGCCCCGCAGCCGCCTCGCAGCCGCCTCCTGTGCCCGCTGCCGCCCCGCAGCCGCCTCGCAGCCGCCTCCTGTGCCCGCTGCCGCCTCGCAGCTGCCCCCTGTGCCCCCTGCCGCCTCGCTGCCGCCTCGCAGCCGCCTCGCAGCCGCCTCGCAGCCGACGCCGGGTTCCCCACCATCGCCACCATCGCCTCGACCTGTCCCAGAGTCCCCTTACCCTACAGGGTCCCGTTCCCCGGACTCTTGTTCCCCAGACTTTTGTACCCTGGATCCCCATTCCCAGGATCCACAGTATCCAGGGCTCCGGTTGCCCGAGGAGCTCCGGAACTCTGGTCACCGGCCTCCTGCTCGCCCCCCCGAGCGTGGTTGCCCTCCGGGCCGTCCCCCCATTGAGGCTTGTGCCGTGCCTCGGGGCCCTCCTCCGGCTCCCCTCCACCCACCCTTTGGGGCTAGATTTCTTCTTTTTTGGGTCGTCTAGGATCCGCCCCTTGAGTGGGGGGGTTATGTCACGGGTTGTTTTTTTTTCTGTGTTTTATTCTGAAGTCCTGTCTCGTGTGTCCTGTTCCCCTTCCTGTCTGTTGATTATCTGATTGTTTCCTCCTGTGTCTAATCACCCACACCTTCCCCTTGTACTTAAGCCCTGTGTGTCTTCTGTTCCCTTGTCTGGTCGTACTGTGTGATATCTTGTGTGCGCCCCTGTTCCTGCTTTTTGTTCCGTTTGGTGTTTTTGGAGAGTCCTGTTTTGTTTCCTGCCTGTTCTGCAAGGAATAAAGCTACGTTATTTTTCCCGCATCTGCATTTGGGTCCTCTCTCCGAGTCTCCCGTGACAGTGTGTGTGTTGACAGGGGTCAAGTCCACATATATTGATTGAACTCGCCTTGGTCAGAGGAACGCCATGTGCAAGGTAAATTGAGTGGTGTTCCACTGTAATGCCGACAGGGAGATTGGATATGATGATAGAGGGAATCCATTACAACCACATAGTGACTCGGAGACAGCCAGAGAGAATTGGGTCACTAGCTAATTGGACAGAAATACATCAGCCCGCCTTATGAGTACACATACTGGCACATACACACATACTGTACACACTGCTGGCTCGCTCACACATTCAGACCTGCATGAATACACATGCATTTTAAAAGGCCTACATACAGATAGTGTAATGGTAGATTAGCATATAATAACCATTTAATCAATCGCATCCCACGGCCCAGACAAGACCAGGGGATTTGTATTATGCATGACCAAGTCTGACACACAGACATACACTATGTACCATTAATCTCATTGATTATGATCTCATATACAGAATGTACATGCACAAACACACATGGATGACATTTCTACACACACTCAGACTTACAGTACAGTGAGTGCAGGTAGATCATGTTTAGCAAACACTATCAAAATCCTGAATAAATTCAGGAGAATTGTTCACCCCTGAGTTTCTCTGTTGCAGGGCAGAAAAGAGTGGTGGGGCGAGGGGGAGAGGAGAGAACAAGATGAATGGAGAAAGTGTGGAGCTATATCAAGAGAAAGGAGGGGGGGCCGAACATGAAAAAAGGCTTGGAATAGAGGAGAAGAGGGGAAAGGGAGTTCATTATTTCGCCCGACATGACGTCAGAGTGTGTCTGAGCTTCAAATGGGGAAAGAAAGGGACGTTAATTGTCCCCAAGACGTACATTAACTGCCATGTTACTCATTCAAGGTATTTTGCATTCTGCTGTATCATGCTACTCCTTACTGAGGAAGAAGTAGGAGCAGGGTGGGGAATGAGGGAGGAAGAGAGAAAAGAGAGGGAGCAACACACACATGCGCGGAGACTCACACCCGAGCGTCGATGCTGAACAGCATCGAGGTTTGAAGAGGAGATACTTTGATCAATCAGATTTCTGAGGATTGCAAGATGACAAGGACGGTTAGCTTGAGATACTGTGAGATGGTGATCACTGAAGGTCTGTGTTGTGTCCTCGCCTTATTTGTGTGCCTCTCCTCTTTTTTTCTTTTTATTTCACAATGTCGGTCAACTCCCTGTCTCCTCTCCTTTCTAATCCTGCACTTCCTTCCTCCCTTTCCATTTGGATAAAAGAACATTTAAAAATCACACAGATTCTCTTAATTCTAATAGAACCGCTGCAATTAGTGAACTGGCTCATGGTGGCAAAGTCAATTTCTGTTGACCAATAGCAAGCCGTCTTGACAGTGCTGCTGATCTTTGAGGAGACAGATAGCCAGAGAGTCCATAACGGTGGAAGCCTAGCTGGCTTGCGTGTTAGCAGCTAGTCTGCCAGCTACAGTCTCTCCCCAACAGAGTCGCCTTTCCATCATCACATGTTTAGAACCAACACTTTTGCAAAGATGCACAGATTATTTCATTTCTGTGGTGACCAGGTCTGTATTCTTTGTTTCTCACTTTCCACACTTCTCAATTATGCAGTTTTTTAAAAGCTCAGAGGCTGAACTTTGAGTCGAAAGACGTGTTTCTCATTTACTCATGCATATGGGAGAGAGAGAGAGAGAAAGAGGGGATAAAATATTTAACAAAAAGCTGAAAAATGAGGAGAGAGAGAGAGAAAGGGTCAAAGAGACAGCAGGGAAAGAAGATGAAAGATCATAATGAAGAAAAGAAAAGGGCAGCAAGGAGATTTAGATTCTTTCCCCTGCATGTCTCGTACAAATTAACAGCAGGGGTTGACAGCACACTGCCGGTACCACTGGGATGGCAAAGTGTGGTGTGTGTGTGTGTGTGTGTGTGTGTGTGTGTGTGTGTGTGTGTGTGTGTGTGTGCATGAACAAGACTGAATAATTTAGAAACAAGCTGGGTCTCACTGAGTAAACATTAAGTCAACATAGAGATGCAGCCTCACACACACACACACTTCTGCTCCCCCGGTGTTCAGAGAGACTCTCGCCTCCTCTGGGTCCCACAGACAGATGGGACAGGAACTGTGTCACTGGGTCAAACTCAGACAGCGGCGGCCATCTTGGTACCTCTGGGCCAACTGTCACCTCTGTTAGCCTCATAGGAACATTCTAGTCTTTTTTTCTGTTTATAGAGATAATTAACTTCCGGTCAAGGAATCCCATTCGTCCATTTTCCTGCTAGACTGAGTGTTAAACCCCCATGTCAAAGTCAATTTAATAGTCAAAGAGATTACACAGCCTGTTAAAACACATAAAAAATGTCCTCTGTGGCTCTCTGGGAGCTTTGTCAAGTCTGAGAAATTGATGACACCACTTGAGTTACCTCAGCTTGGGCTCAGAGAACACGCGGTTTTAAAGTAAAATAAATCTTGCAAGAGTAAGACAAGAGGATGAATACCACTCTTATGTCTGTGCATTAAGTAGGGAATAAAGCGAAGGGGAAGCAGGGTAAACATGTGTTGGAGCTGAAGTCCAGCGTTACGGGAGTGCACTGTACTGCTGGTGTTCCCTTCTAAGTATATTAAACCACAGTGATTGATATTAGCAATTTAGCGAGAACTGTTTACCATGAAGGTTATACGTTCTTTCTTAAATTCCCAATGTTAAGCTGCATATTAGAGTCTGACTATGTTGTACATGCCAACATTTTACATAATCCGTATGTTGAGGCATGATTTGTTGAAAAATAATTAGCTCACAGTGATCGAGTGACACGTTTAAACAAAGCTTTAACCCATACTTTATATTCTTCCTTTATGCATAAGTGACAAACGGTTTAGCTTGCAGGCTCACTTTGATAAAGAAATATCTTGAGGTTCAGACTAATTAAAAATGAGTAATTTTGCCATTAATTGTAATGTTCTGAGTAAATGAACACTGCAGTCTTTATGCTTACCAATCCAGAAGTATAGTCTCTTCTGTGTCTGTTTAGCAATTTATTTTTCATCTGTATTCCATTCCATTGATAATTTCTCATTTATATTACTTTTTTTTAAATTTCAATCATATTCCTTGTAAATTATTTTCAATGTAATCCTGTGTTTCTCGCACTCTTCTTCTCCAGCATGTTTGTTCGCGCTGGCCCGTTGGAGCAGTGGAACATGGGACGGCTGTCTAACCCCCGTCACCTGTCGAGCTACGCTGGATGGATGCACCCCGTGGAAATTAGTGCCAGGATTATGCAAATCCAAATTGAACTGTGAAGTTAAGAGGCTCGGCCCAGTGACCTCGTCATCGAACACAGGCAGGGGACGGGTGTACAGACAGATCAACATACAGTATTCACATGCATGCTTGTGCGTGCGTGCGTGCGTGCGTGCGTGCGTGCGTGCGTGCGTGCGTGCGTGTGTGTGTGAGAGAGTGTGTGTGTGTGCACTAGTGTGAGTCCATTTGCCCCTTCTGCCTGTGTGCATGAGCTGAATTAGAATTTGGTCATTAGTGCTGTGTCCTAAATTACTGAACACATGCACTCACAGACACATGTATGCACAGGCCACTGGGTTCTCCAGCTGTGACTGCAAGAGTTTATTTGCACTCTCCAACAAAGAATAATTACATTTATGTATTAAAAAACACATACCTGAAACCATTTAATGAGTCAGCACAATGGCATACAGTGCTACATGTATGCATTTTGTTATCTTGCTGCATCCAGAACTGAGTTTGCTATGCATATTGACTTGTGCCAAAAGTCTATGCATTTGAGCATGTAGGCAAATAGATAACAAGCATAGAACCATCCCAAACTAAATATGAGCATAATCATATAACCTCAGATGTAATTGGATCATGTTTGGCAGATCCAGGCTCAGTGATCTGTAATACATTATTAACATTGTTAACATACAGTGAATAATCAGGCTGGTTCCAAATCAGCTCCATACCATTTCACTGTCATGGGAAAAACTGAATTGATGGCATGTGGAATTGTCTTACATTTTTGAGTTTTTAGAACTACTGATTGTACAAAGGGATAAATGATTGTACAAATATGAATTATCATAATTATATTGCACTACTACTTCAACGATTCCTCAACACATACATTAGTTGTAGTCTTAAAAAGCAGGACATCACCAGAACTGATATTGCATCAAGCTCAACATGTCTTAAATGGAAGCCAAGAATATGAGAGGAGGAAAGCATAAGCAAAATAGAACGGAAGAGACATGGGTTGAAGAGGAAACGTCCTTTATTGTTTCATCTTTTCATCCAAGATACTGTCTTTCTGACTGACCTCTGTGGCAGATGATAGATCACAAATGACAGATATTTATATACACACACACCTTATCTTATTTAAGGCTGTGTTTGCAGAGTCTGCCAGATTTTCAATGCTGGTAGAATCTAATGGTTGGCATTAGCTCAGCGTTCCCCAGACATTTCACTGTAAAAGGGCTTCAGCTGCTAAGTGTGTGTGTGTGTGTGTGTGTGTGTGTGTGTGTGTGTGTGTGTGTGTGTGTGTGTGTGTGTGTGTGTGTGTGTGTGTGTGTGTGTGTGCGTGTGTGTGCTCACAGGGCCCTAACAGACAGACAGACAGCAGTGAGTGTGGGTGGTGTAAGGGAGGGAAAAAAAAAAAAGAGAGAAAGTTGGCATAGATGGAGACGACAGGATAAGAAACAGAGAATTACAGACAGAGAACAAAACTGAGAAAAAAACTAAAAGAGCAAAGGTAAGTCACAGAAGTTGAGAAAGAAGGAGAGAGAAGCTGGGATAGTGTGAAAGAGAAATATCTATCCATGCTCTCCAAGTGGCAGCTTTTGCCCATTAGTCGCCATCATCAACATCACCATAAGCCAGCCTGCTAATGTCAAGTTCCATGTCTCAAGTATCTAGTTAGTTTCTACTGTCTATCACAAGTCTCCATTCCAATTTTAGGAATTATTGTCAAATTTTATTTTGAAAAAGGAAAACTAATCCTTAAAGAATAATTCCCATTCATAGCAACTTGTTATATTTACTTAGTTACACAGAATATTAACTATTATGTGATACTATTGTACGCCTGTCAGTGATGATGTGAATTGACAAAGATTCATTTTGTGCAAAAATGTCAATTTACTCACTATAGAGTAAACTACTACGGAGTGTCTTTTTTTCCGTCTAAAACCTGTACGATGGTCTGACTGTATGTTTCTTGCCCCATCTGACTTATTTTTTGTTATTCTCATCTCTGCAATTGATTTGCTGAGTACAATAATATAATAATTAGGAATGTTGGCCAAAACTTTAAAAAGAAGAACCATGTTGTAATAGACAGGAAATGCATGTGGTTTTAACTCGCTACATGTGTGCGCATCAGTCTTTCCTTCATCCTTTTCAGAATTGACTCATTTGATGTGACACTCACTCAGTCACCCTACATTTCTCCTCCTTTACAAGCTGCTTTATTTCCTCTCAACCCCCCTCCCATTTCTTTGCCGCTTCTCCTCCCCCACTACTTCCGTTTACCCTTCATTTTCCAATGACCCAGAGGATCATATCCTCTCTCTAGGGAATACTATAGTAACTTAATATGGGTCAGTGATACACAGAGAAAGGCCCAGCCCCACCCCTAACCCAGTCCGTCACTGACACTGCAGTGAGTGTGGAGCTTGAGGTTTGTTTGTGTGCCTTTGTATTGTAGATATACTGCATGTGTGTCAGTCTGTGCAGCTATGCGTGTGTGTGTGTGTGTGTGTGTGTGTGTGTGTGTGTGTGTGTGTGTGTGTGTGTGTGTGTGTATGATGCCTGCCAACTGCTCGCATTAGTCATAGACCGTAGACACTGCCTTCCACAGCGCGCTAAAAGGGTCATTATGACCTGAGCACACTTCCTGACCTCGGCGACGCTTCTTTAAATGCTGACAGCTTGATGCACGATAAAGATAATGATGGTAATGATGATGATAATAAAGGCCCTCCAGTTCTCTTACATTTGCACCTGATTAGGTCAAGAAAAAGGGGAATTTTCAAATTCATTATGTCAACAAAAACACCATGTCCTCCACAGGGTTCAAAAGCTTTTTGTACATGCAAAGGCACTCTGCTGGGGAGTAATAACTGAGAGGGTTTTCTATTAAGGCATATTCCACTTAACTGAAGGTCCATCATTCAATATATGCATTTTGTATTACATGGGGTTTTCTCTGGTAAGTAACTGCTGAGTGATCCTAGTCGATTGGGATTAGCAAGCATCATGATGACCTTGATTGGGACTGGCCAGCATCAATACTGTGTCAATCGACCAGTCACAGCATATAGCACAAGTCTCTCTCCACTGACAGAGGCAGATAAGAACAAAAACAGTACCAAAGCTGAGCCTGCTTTCGAGCTGTCCCTGGTCGGATTTCAGATTGTGTGTCTCAACATTTATCCAGGTCATTAAACTTTAGTAGTTTCGGCTATATGGAAACATTTGCTTATCCACCACAGGCCAATAAGAAGCCAGAGGTTGACTCACACTCTGCTATACTCTGAGTTTTCTCAGGAGGCTGGACAAGGGGTCAAGCTACAGAAATGCAATTTCTGGGTCAAAAAGTATCACGCTGTTGCTCGGCTATATCAGGGGTATGAAATGGTTCATCAAGTTCATCTCTTCTTTTACAAGAATCTTATTTTGGTGTACTGTAGCTTCTACATACCACAGTCAGATACAATTATTATGGAGAAATGTTTGCAACCGATTCATCTAACCACTTCAACATTGTAGTATGAGGCTAATTTGTTTTATGAATCATTAGGGCAATGTGAATAAACACAATGCTCGAGTGTCTGTGGGTTGGTTGTGATGAGCCACTTTTATCGGTTGTAAGGACATTTTAAATGCACAATACAGATGCTTAGGTTTGAGTACAAGCAATCTGCTAATCTCATTTGTTTCATGTTTAATGAAGCAATTGAGTTGATGGGTCTATTATTACTTAAATAATTCAATTTAAAATGTTTTTATTCTGTGAACTGTGCGCATATGCCTAAGCTTCATCACATGGTTCATATTATTGATGAACAAACTTACTTTTGGCAAAGCGAGCAGTACAAGACACTGACTTGTATAAAACAGATGCAGTCTCCTCCAGCGTAGCCTGCAGACAGTCTGTGCTGCTGCTTACGGTCTCCCAGCCCCTGCACTGCAGCTAGATGGAGTTGTAATGACACTCATGAGGAAATTGTGCTTCTATTTGTTCCTGCAACATCTTTTATCCTTTGGAAACATATGTATGTGTCCCTTGTAGTCAGAAGTAATGGTTTAGCACAAGAGCCAGTCATGGTTGAATTGTTATTCTGCTTATTTTGAAACAAAGTCATGCAGAAAACAATAAATAGGATACATACAGCTAACAGAGAAAGTTCTCAACTGAAGGGGGACATTGCTTTATATTGTGTTGGGTGTTTTTTGTGACCCCTGCACCTCACATCGAAGTCACAGATTGTGTCATCTCAGTAAAATAACCTGCATTGGCTTTGGTTATGATTTGAAACTAAAAACTGACCTCCAACATCTACAACTAATTAGCCTCCAATTAAAATGGCAACCCAACCCACCTCCATATAAATGTAAAACAGAGATTTGCTGAGAGAACATTTATGAAAGTGACCACCTGCATACAAAATGTATGCAAATACAACCAGAGCATGCAGCATCTGCAAAGGTTGTTCGGAGTAAAGTGAAACTGAAAGGGGAAAGAAAGAAGACTGGAGGCAAAGACAAAAAAATAGAGAAGAGTAAAAGAGAAAATAAAGAGAGTTGCTCTCATAAGCACATAGAAGGCATACACATTAGTTCCTGGGGGATAGTAACATTTGAGACGTGTCGTGCTGATTATTTATAGATTGACAGACTCCTTCAGGCAATCACCTGTAAGGAAACACATCAGAATGCAGCTGGTACGATTTACATCCATACTGACGCAATCGTTTTGAATGGTCGGCCCCAGTGATTCATGTAAAAGCAATTGAAAAAGGTATTCAGTCATTTGTGAATAATCTTAATTCAAGATGTGCACGAGTTACTTGCCTGCTTTGGCACTCAACCTCTATAAAATATGTGATTAATAAATAAATAAACAATAAGTAATAAATACATTATATGTTAAGCTGTATTACAGTCGTATGACCTCTCCCTAACCTCAAAGGTTTTCACGCAGAACACATTTCAGAGTGAAATATTCAAGAAAATCCACTGGAGGATTTGTTTCGTTAACCCGTGTAGGCACGCCATCTCGGGACCTCATTAGGGTTCAGCTTTTGTTTTGTGTTGTTTTCTTTTCCTCATTGAATTTTTCTATCAAGAGCAAAATCACATCTTGACATCCATCTTCATTTAATGTAACAACTTTATTTTCGGGTTGTGAGGCATTTTGACATCATAAAGTTGAACACGGTGTCTTATTTCCATATCCAAGCTTTTATGTTTCCCAAAGACACACATTGTGCTAAGAATAGGCTTGAAGCAGCACAAGCAGAGGAATATTTTGCTTGTAAAGTGACACTTAATAACAAAATGGCTATATCTTTAAAAAGGGACTGAGTGTTTCTTCTGAGAATAAGATAGAATCAAACATTAAATATTTTCAAGTGTTTAAATAGGTAGGCCTTAATGAAGCATGTAATAAACGTTGAACAAACTCACGTTCCATCCAGAGAGAAACCAAAGTTGTATGTATTTCTGTATGTGGAACTTTGTATTCATTTTGCAGTCAGTGCTGCTCTTGCTTGAAGGGGTTTTGAAAAGCAAATATAAAAGGTTACATGACCCGGGTTTAGGTTTGTTTTATTACTGTAACCGACAATATACAAACACAAAATATGATGTTAATCTGAAAATGTTGCAGACAATTACATAAACACTTAAATAACTTAACCATCCATCTATCTTTTTCTTCTTTAACCCTTCATCATGTTCAGGGTTGACTGGAGCCTACCAAGCATGCATTGGGTAAGAGACAGAGAACCAGAGAGGTTGCCAGTCTGTCACATAGCTAACACATATTGACAGAAACAAACTTACAAATGAGTTTCCAATTCACCTAAACTGCCACTGAGCACAGACAATGACAACATAGCCATGAGGTCACAGGTTAGAGGTCAGATATAGCTGAAGTCTATAGAAGCCTCCTGGTACCACAGCTAGGAGACAACATCCTACGCTCTGCTTCCACTGGATGTCTACATCCACACATTGTGCTAACCCTTAACACATCCCACTGATAACTCTCAATCTCCTGCGGTTACTTGTTTTCTCCATATCCCTTTCAACAGTATTCTCTCTCTCTAACGGTCTGTGCGTGGACAAAGAAACAGACAGAAAGGGGTTGTACTGCAAGAAAACACAACAGACAGCTGAGGGGAATACACAGATGCATATCCATATCACTACAGGTCTGCATGCTCTAGCGGCTGATGGGAGGCTGAACCAATCAGAGCATGATAATATGTGTCGGTATCCCATGGCTACAATCTCCCAAACCCCCCCTGGGGCGAACAGAGACAGTAAACAAAATGGATGGACTGCAGAAGGCCCACAATACACAGCCCATAGTGGTGTCTGCCTGCTCCTTATATTCTTCCATCCTGCAAATTATCACAGTAGGCCCAACATGAAACACACACACACACACAATTAAATTATGCCATCCTCTGCTACTGCTTTGGCTAAACTGACAGAGAGAGAGAGGCATAGGGAGGTCGAGAGGTCCACACACAAAGCCAGAGGCAGACAGAGGACAGACACTGTCTGGCAACAGGTACACAGAGAGAGTCTGCGTTAACTAACTGGGTTTAAGGAGAGGCAGAAAATAAGGACGGGGGTCTGCAGGGAAGTAATTGGGATGAGCAAGGTCAAAGGAGGAACAAAAGACTTGTAATTGTCAGAGTAAATTGACAGGAGGATAAGAAAGGGGTCATACAAGTGTGGAGGATTAAGATGGGGGAAATTGCAACTGTCTGACTGAAGAGGAAGGAATAAGTAAAAAGGTAAAATGGGCTTTGGACAGGAAAAAGGTGACACATTTGAAGTGAACCTGCGAAGAAAAGGAGATGACACATTTGATATAGGTGGGAAAAGTAGGATGAGTGGTGAAAGGTGTACAAAGTTCAGTTTCCATCAGAACTAACCTTAACAATCACAGTTTCTATCTCATATATTCTGTGGGAAAAATACTTTGGTGCAAATATCCAACCAGTGTTGAGAGCCAATGATCATAAGTTATTGAGATTTAATTATATTGATTATAACTATACGCCTAGAAATTTTGTCCGTGTGGTTTGAAAACATCTGTGTTGTTTTTAAGACACATTTCTGAAGATTGATCACGGCCAACATGAACTCTGGGGACAAAACGGATGTTGCTGCTTCACAGTAAAAGCTCCCCTGTGTGCATTACATGGTTATTGCTGATAGTGATAACATAAATGTGATATAATACTTGTTAGATATATTAAGGATTAACTTTAATTTTCTATCCAACAGTCACGTGAACTGTTGTGTTATGTGTTCCACCTAAACCCTGGCCATAATGCAGTCATGAAGCAACATGCTCAACGCCATTTATTTTTCCATATAAACAAATTCAATTTGGGGACGTTTTCCATTTGTGTGCAACATGGCTAAATTAACATGCATCATTAAAAAGTATAGGAAGGGGTAGCAGAAGAGAGTAAAGGGTTGTGCTACTGGGTGGGGGCATGAGAAATGACAGCACTGCAGTTGTGAGAATAATTACAGATTCTGATGAAAAGCGGTAAAAGACGTTTTACTCGAGACAATACAAGCTATGTGGTGGGAAGTATGGGGGCTAAGAGGTGAAAGAAGGAGGAAATTAAGGTTAGAGAGAGGCTGAAGAGATGTGATGGTGAGGAGGAGGTGGTGAGAGGGTTATTTAAGATGACAAGGTTAAAAGGAGGGTCACTAAGGTTTCTGCAGAGAGGAGTGATGAAACGAGAGGCTGAGAGGATGAGCAGGAGGATGAGATGGGTGAGTGCAGGCACAGATTAATTATAGAAGTAGATCCACTGGGACGAACACAGGAGAATATAAGAGACAAGAGAAGTTAGGAAATGAAAATATAAATGAGAGGAGAGGAAAAGGGTGAGGACAGTTGAAAGACTCCAACAATAGCATTATCCAGTATCAAATGAATATGTTATATTTAAACTGTTACCATCAAGACTTGGAGAAGATGTGGTTCATAAAATCTGACTGGCAGAGAGGCAGTGGCTGAATACAAAATGTGAAGGTGTGAGGGTGAGTCAAATGAATTTCAGGAGGAGAGACAAGGAGAGTAGTAGGTGAGACGGGGTAAGTCAGGGTGTTGTGTTGCCGTGTTGCCGGGTGAGCCCCGGAGAGTCTCGGGGTTGCACAGAATTCCTAATGAAGAAGAAACTGCAAACAAAAGCCTGAACTACTCACGGGAATATTGCAATCCTCCTATTGGGATGACTGATCTTTATATTTTCGCCCTCCTCTTCCTCCTCCCATCTCTAAAGGGAGCACATGTTTACACGCACGCAGACTCTCACATAAGCAGGCCCACTAGTATGTTATGCATCAAAAATGTATAAACATGGTAAATGTTCAAGTTGGGAAAAGAACACAGACATACAAGCACAGCATGAGCTCATTGGCACACGCACACACACCTACGCAGTCTGACCATATGAGACAATGCAAGAGCATCGGGCCAGCGGGCCATTCAATAATGGCTCATATTGGAGGAAATGGGTTCTGAAATTACATTTTCAGAGGTTCTCATTTTAAGTGCATGACTGCAGATTCATATTCATTTCCTGCGGGACTTGGTCGAGCGTCACATCCATCAAACATCACATAGCTTTGTCTTACATCCATTCACATGCTTTATTGAGTCTGACAGGATATATCTGATGAGAAAATGTTTTTGTATGCACCTGTGGAGAGGCTGTCAAGCATCTAATATGATAAATCTGTTTTAAACCATACAATAGCTTGCGTAAATGTACAAGACAGTCACAACCCTTCAGAACACAAATGAACATATTCAGGTTTCAGGCCTTAATGGCACTCTCATATAAATGACACCAGCAGTAGAATAAGCTTGAATCCTCCATTGTTAACCTTTTAATCAGCACGCGGTGATGAGTATAAATCAGTGAAAAGCCACAGTACAGACACAATCACGTATCATAGCTATTCAGGCCGCACATTTGAAGTCTGTCTGATGCATTTGCCACATTGACGCACAAATATAAGCTCTGTGCATTTATATGTGCTATCTGCAAAACAATATTTGTATGTTGTTTCTATGAATCAACAACATCTGAGTCAGAGGGGCCCACCCAAGCCACGGGAGAGTGTGCACACTGCCATCTAGTGTTAAAGCTTGAGAAAACACCACAGAGGCGACAAACAGTCTTCTTGGGAAATTAAGTCTAGATTTCTGGCAATTTGAACACCTTTCAATTGATTATATAAAGTGTAAATGGGATGATATGCTTTTATGGTCTGGTGTAACAAATGCTCAACCAGGAATTATTGTGTCGATACGTTTTCTGCACCATTGTCACTCGAACGGCCAGTACTTGGCTCACAAGAATCCACCAAAACTCATTAAAATGCATAAAACATTGGCTGCCCATGGAGACACAAAGAGAACAGACCGGTTGTCTGTCATAAACTCAAAGTCCTCACAGTGTTTTATCTGGTGAACATGGAGACTCAAACTCACAGACAAGCACTCACTTCAGATCAAAGAAAGTGAGCCCAATGGTTGCATGAACTATCAAGATCATAATCATATGACAGATCACGTCTTTTAAATCTCCAGGTATTTGTCTTGGTGACACTTGCACACATCACACAGAGTTTATCAGCACAAAGGAGAGACAATGGCATCAAGCACACGGGGAAATTAGCCAGTTTCATTGTTTGACTGCAAGTCAGTGAATCTTCCACAGTTTGCACATTTCATAATAAGTAAGCCATTGTGCAACAACACATCCGGTTGTCATCTGAATAAAAGACTGTGATAAGACATGAGGAAATGATTAGTCTGTGTCGCTACCAATGTGACATATCATGAGATACTTTACAGCTCTGCAAAAACATTGTTATCATCTGAAGAACAAATGTATTCCCCCATTTATTTCTCATTTTACTCCAACTTTCTTCTCACAAAATAATGAATATTAATTTGTCAGTGTCTTTGTGTTCTCTGATAAATTCAAATAAAACACAGTAATACAAAGGGAATGCAATATATGAGACAGCAACAGAGACAGAAGAGGTCAGTGCACTTTGATGCCGACTGGCTTCACAGCAAAGATTAAAATAAGGTTATCTATAAGGAAACATGTGTCTGATTCCTCTTAGTTGGCTCTATTGAGTGGCATACAATACCTTACCTTTAACTTGCATACAATATTGATAATTATGTTTTTTAATTATGTATTTATTTTATGTAACAAGTTATGCGGAATAAATTGCCATGAATACAACTTGTGGTAAGATGATATATGTGGCAGTGCAAAATCAGCATCTTCTAAATTTCAAAATGTCAAAGTCCCAAGTATTTACCTTGTGTCAACTACTTTATTGCACACTCTGGGTTTTTACAACATTTAATGATCTACTCTTTGTTAAGAACCGCATCGTAAATTACAGTATTGACACACTCAAATTATAGATTGTAAACATGAAGCATAACTAAATGACTCCTTCAGCCAGAAACGCTTCTATGTTTTTACCTCTGAAAATTACCTTTTGGAATTCGATGTTCAGAGTGCACTGTTTCTAGAAGTGATAATGTTGTTGTTTTTGTTATAGTAATTGCCTTATGTCCAACTATAAATAGTGTAGTAAATAATTGATGGTCAAAGACTAGTGTCTACATTCTGAACATGAAGAATTATGGCTATTCTCTGCAGCATAGTGGAGGTTGAGAAAATACACTATGGCAATATGAGGTGAAGATGTGCATGTGTGAGAGAGGGTCATGTCTTGTCATTCGCCTTATAAAATGTTGTATTTGACCCAAACTATTTGAAAATTAGTATTGCTTTCTCATCTCTGAATCGGCTGTGCAGGCTGAGTCACGACTGAGTGGGTTCAGGCTTGAGTTCAATCTGTGCTGAAGCGACTCTGATGGTTTAAAACCATGCAGAGGCACACTGTTATCTCTGTGGCCCAGAAGGCCACTGATATCTCTATTTCCTCTAAGTGCACATGAACACACACACACACACACACACACACACACACACAAATACAAATATACTGTACACATAGACAGCCCACAGACGGTCACAAAAGCACACATGAATATATTCAGACGTGTGGTGTCTTCTAAATGTAACCATATTGCTGAACTCTGAAAGCACAGACAGCTAATCTTGACCTAGTCTGATCGGCGCCATCGAAATGGGACAATAACAGAATTTATCTTATTATTGTTTAGGTTCCGTCGGCTATTTTGTCTTTCCTCTCAGGGGAGCAGCCAAACATGCACCAAGGCCATGATGCGAGGAGGAGCAGGGGGAAGGGCAAACATTTCAAACATAATTGAATGTGTATAAAACTGTTGAACTATTTTTCTGGGTCAGACCTCCTAACCATTTGTGGTGAAAGGGCTCTGTCCATTCAATTGATTTATCCCAAGTATCTGTTTAATAAACACTTAAAAATTGTAATCACATTTGTTTTCTCTAAAGGAGATTGAAAAGGTTAGTTTTCGTAACAACACACACAGAAACAGTTTTGGCACACACACAACTGCATCCTGCAGAGACATGCTGACACTTGCATAGCACTCACAATGTGCAAACAAATGTTGTTAGTATACACTCTGTGACACCATGCCAGACCGTTCCAAGTGGTTGAATACAAACTCACGCAAATCCATACTCTCTTAGTAGGCACACAAACACATAACACCAAACAAGCACGAATGCATGCATTCAGCACACCCTCCTCAGCGCTAAACCAATAAGACACATCTCAAGAGGTGAATGAGCACACATGGCACACATGCTGCCTGATCTCATTGAGCCTCTGATGAGTTTCCTTTGGTGAATGTATGCTGTATCTCTCTCACAGACTCAGTGGTGCCCATTTGTGGCCGTCCAGTCGTACTGCAAGCAAGTTCAGCATATTATGGATTGTCCTGCTGAAATGGTGGCTGATTGATAGTCTTAACCTTCTCATTGAAACCATGGTCTCGTATAGATTGTAACAGTATACATATAAAAACATGTTTTCTTCTTCTTCAGTTCATAATAGCAATGCAACAATAGCAATATAGTGAACAGGAAACCATAAGAGGAAGTGGAGACATTGAGACTTGGCTGCATCCATTGCATGCATCTACGAAGGACAGTTAATTTATTCACAACATAAGATGTATGATATAGGCCATCTATCTATCTATCTGTTTCATATTACGTCATACAGGTCTATGTACCGAATAGGTGATCAATTCACTCTGATGAAAGATGATGGATTAGTTTACTACAGGACCGATATTGATCTATCATAATAACAGAGTAATCAGCTGTAATGATGATTAATAACTCAAAATTAAACAGCCTCGCAACGTCGCCTTGGGATGAGAGTTCAATTAATAACTGTCAGAGACTAAACGTCCCGTCTCCACCACAGCTATACAGCTACACCGCCTCCTCCATCAGTTTCAGTCTATTGTGTTGCCTTCAAGTGCTATTGGGAATTTGTAAATATTGTTATGGCGATGCAAATGACGCGGTGCACCAAGTGCGTGTATGACTGTGATGGCCACACCTGCTGCCACACAGCAGATTTAAAAGGCTGCAATCCTCCTACACACATCTTACTTTTCTACAGTTTACACTTATGCACCTGTTTTATCCGTATTGAGTCTGTTAGCCTTTTGACCTCATTCACATTGGACCAACATCAGACAATATTCATTAGATGTGTTAAAATACCACTATAGTTGTGTGTTTAAAAGGACAAACATGCACAACAGTTGGTGAAGGTAACATTGCCAAAGGGGTTTGGCAGGGCTCCCACAAAGGCAGGAAGAAGCCTGCATGCTCGTAAACAACATGGAAATAAACAATACGCAGTTCAAAATAGGCTATGTTTCATGGGAAAGCAAATGTGCTCAACTTGAGGATGCTCACAGTGAGTTTGATGAATGACACCGAATGTAAACAGAACTTTTGTTCGTTGTTCACAAAATGGATTAATAAAAGCAGGCATTTCCAGGGAGCACGTGAACGCAGCATCCACGGCACAGGGGGATGGTTGCAGACGCAGCTTGCTTCAATGTGCTGGAACAAACAATGTGTAGGGAGAGGGAAGCTACATCTCTCTAGAGAGAGTGACTGATCATGGCCAGTCGGTGGCGAGACGGTGCTTGCAGCCATCCGGGAACCTCCTCCGGCGGCTTGAACACGGCGCGAATGCCCCGTCAACAAGAACCGGTCGGAGAGACGGAGGACGCGGTGGAGTCGCTGCGGGAGCTGCCGCGATGGATGCGGCTTTACTTCTACGGGATGCACGGCGTCTCTCTAGACGTCCTGCTCTCATCGGTACAGGGGTTTTTAAATCACAGAGACCCCAAGCTGGTGGGCGTTTCCTCTCCGTACCTTTGCGTTATGCACGTACTGACCCACTTTGCGCTGGAGAAGATTTACTCACAGAAGAGGTGTTTCCGAGGTCGGCCTGTGGTGTTTCATCTTGTTTTCTACCCGTCCGTCTACATCGGGCTGCAGATCCTCATCGGGAACATTAACACACTGACCGAGCAGGTGAGGGTGGTATCTGGCACGCAGCTGGTAGTGCACTACATTCTGGCTCTCTATTTTGCCCAGGTGTTTCACAGAGGACTGTCACGGCTGCGGTACCGCCACTCCGGCCCCCCCGACCACACACGCAAACTCGTCCCGGAGGACAGAGGTCATGATCGGGGGCCTCTTCTTGGTCTCCCCGGCTTTGTGCGTTTCTTGTTCTTTGGGATGCAGGGCTTTCTGGACGAGGTGCTTTTCACCTCTATTTTCAACCTGGTGGAGAAGTCTGACCGGACCCTCAGCGGTCACACGTCCCTGTGGTCGTTCCTGATGTACGGGAGCTGCAGCTTCGTGGTGGAAAAGCTCTACCTTCACCTGCACTTCAGCAGAGGCTGGGGGACGTTACGGCGGCTCCCCGTCTACATCTGCTTCATCTACACCTGGGAGTTCTGCTGGGGTCTGGTCCTGAGGCAGTTTGGCGCCTGCTCCTGGGACTACTCCCATTATCCTCACAACTTCATGGGACTCATCACCCTGCTCTACTTGCCCGGCTGGGTCTGCCTCAGTTTGTATCAGGACATGCTGTCTAATATCCTGCTGAGAATCAAGTGCACCAAAGATGTAAATGGTGTGAGTGAGGAGAATGGAGAGGTCAATGGGTCGATGGAGTCAAAGAACAAATGACTTTAATTTTCATTTTGATCTTTTAACTTCTCGGGATAGTCTGGTTTACAGACTGAACAAACGGGCATTGTTTTATTCTAATTAATACATTAATCAGATCGGACTGATTTAACGGGAAAATATATGAATGTTGATATGTATAAAGAAGTGCAAGAGATCCACATTTCAAAGTATGTAAGATACTTTGACTCTTTGGACAGTTGGTCAGCAATGTGTATGATAACAGATGTTGAGATGTTGAATGTAGGATTCAACATTTTATGCAGTTTCATCTTTTTAGTAAGTTTAGAGTCGTGTTACTTTGGAGTCTAGACACTTATTGCCAGTATGCAGATGAGACATGTGTTAACTCTGCAACGCCTGATATTTCTGGGTCCAGTAGTAAAGATAAAACACTACTGAGGACCACGATACACCAAATCTGTTTAAATGCAGTTAACCTACTGCCATTTTATCTCTGATGTAAAATATAGTTTTAATATTAATACTTTTCAAGTCTACATGACTTTGTAAGTGTGAAAATTCTGTTTTTTAAATGATTGCAGTGGCAGACTTACTATCTATTACATGCATTGTGGCAGGTCTATTTGAGTTGGATCGATTGTTTCATTTGTATAACCATTGGCATGCTTTAACTGCTGCATGCTTAAAATATAATAACATATGTCAGGTTTATGGATTAGATATGATGATAGTCAAAGTCAGTCAGACAAAGATTTGAAACCACTGGGCAGTAACCCTGTTTTTCAACTTTAATTAATATTTTGAAAAAAACTCCCTATTTTCACCCATCTTGTTAATATGACCCTCGACTATTGCATGACAACTTTTTGCATGGCAACCATTAGAGTAGAAATGAACCCGGTAATAAATGTAGCAAGAAAACCTGTCGCTGAATGGATACGAGGAGCAGAGTGTGATTTTACTGTGAATCTTTATGAACCAAGCATTACTTTGCTGGAGTGCCTTCCTTTGCAAACAGCGTCTTGCAGACTCAAGAAACGAGGCTCAGTGGCCATGGGCCTCCTCTTGTTAGATTAGAAGCACAGCAGTGATTTGTCAATACAATATTTTAACCTTTAGCACCAAGAACGGTCTCAGTCAGAGAAGTTGTTTGTTCCATTATCAGAATAACAGGCTCCACCAAAATGATGCACATTTAATACAGCTGATCAACTTTACAGATTTTGATAATCCAACACAACAAAAACACATTAAATTTAAGTCGATCAATCAGCTTAACGTGAAGTGATTATAGTACAGACATATTTAAATCCAGAAGGAATGGGTTTTTTGTTAAATATTCCCTAAATAAACTCCAGCTGTGTATAAAGAACTTATTCTAACTCCAACATTTGCTTTACAGTGGTCTTATGCCTTATTAACAGACTTGTCCAAGTACCTTGCACTGTGATACTCTATACAAGTCACTTCGCTGGTGAACATCATTTGGAGTTTGCATTACCAGCAGGTGAACCTGTTTCACTCAGCATTTTAACTTTGTGCTAGAATCAATCCTGTCATTTATGAAGCCACCCTTTAATCAAAAAAGATGTAATACATTTGCATAATTTTGTTATAAGTTATTGTCAGAATGAGTAGTACTTTCTGAATGTTTAGATAAGCTTGTGATTTACTAAATGCAATGCTTGAATACATTTTTCTGCTAGATTTGGGTTGGTCGGTGTGAGGTCAATTTACTCAGTAAACCAAGTAAAATACTTAAAATACAAGGCAAAAGTAATTAAATTCCCTTGCATGTTGGCAAAGTAACGTTGACATTGTTGCACTTCATTCTTTGGTTATATTAGAATCATTCACTTTGGACTATTAAAGAAAGAAACCAGATTTCCTTCTCGTCTGTGGTTAATTTGTAAAGAAATCCAATTGTATTTTGTCTGCAAATATTTAGAAGGGTACGGGGCAAAAATTATAGCTCATTTGTTTATCAACAAAAAGACGTAACAAAACATATTTTGAATCCATGTCAGAACTGACATCTTGCACTGAACGTTAACAGCAGTTAGCCCTGGGTGTGGCTGGGGTGGTTTAGTTGTTGTTGGTCCAACTTGGCAGCTAAAGAGGTTCTTCAACATTTTGCATTTACTGAACCACAGACAAAATTCCTTTGTATAAGATGTGTCACGACCAACCTGCTTTAGTCAAACTTGACTTTGTGCTGTGTTATTCACCAATTAAAAAAAGACTAAACTGCTTTTAGAAACTTTAATTGCAATGGCATGTATTGTATGACTTACATTAAATCGGAAATTTTCCTGTGACATGACTGGCATTCCTTCACTTTAATGTTGGTAAATACCATTTACATTATTCAGCAAAGTTCTGAGCAACAACGTCTCGCACTGCATCGCTGCAGCAGAGCAAGCATGCAAGCCTGACGGAGGAAACATTTGAATTCATGCTCTTTTCAGTGTGATTGGGACATTCAAACATGCCCTATCATAGGCTACCAATGACAAAAGCTGTGCAACCTGTTTTCAGGCTGACTTGAATACACTTGCATCAGTTCCTGGTTCACACAAAAGCCATTTGTGCCATCTCTCATTACTACTTCCTTGTTCAGATGTTGTGATGAAATAAACAAATGAAACAAGACACAGAGGAACGAAGACAGTTCAACAAAAAAGCCCATTTTAAACCTTTAACTGATGTCTGCATGTGTCCTGAACGTGTATCCTCACTGTGGCATCACAAGTAGCCCGTAAGAGGGTAAAACCAAGAATGTATCAACCCTTCCTCTTTAAACCACCTTTGACATCACTGACACAAGCAAGCACATGAATCTGACTCACCTCACACGCCCACAGGACACAGGCAATACACCAATGGCCTGGTATCTGCTGACAACACCACACTGGGAATATTATATACAGACTCATTAGCACTCAGTCAGCAGTTTTACGGCTGCTGTGTACAAGCTGCATGGTTACGTGCAGATGGAAACAGAGAGTGAGATTCAACAGTTTGCCTTAGTTAGCTAATCAACATTAACCCCAACCTCACAAAAACAACACCTGCAAAATGCATATCGTTAACCTTGTTGTCATGTAACCTAGGTCGACCTGTCAATTAGCCTGTAAGTCTCCACACTACTTTTTTTTTAAATAACATGAATTAAGTGTTTAATATATGCAGCTAATGTGAAAGTTGCTAAATACATTTAGCTAACAACTCTGCTGCTTTTTAGCTTTTTAAGTTCTATGTTTGGATTTTATCCCATGCTCTTATACCCTGTTTGCAGTAGCAACTGCTAGCCAACAACATGGCAAGCTAAATGGCCAGTTATTTCTCTCAGGAATTAGAGACCAAAAAAGAGTGAAACAAAGATCGAACTTGACTACCGGTACTTACATTTGCCTGGTTGCCAGAAACGCATCCCTAAATGAAGGCAGATGTTGCTCCACGTCTGCTGGATGTGTAGGTCGGTAATATTATTAGGGTCCGAGCGACTGACGTAGTCAGTCCGAGTAGGACCCTATTGTAATTGCTGGGATTCTTATTATACCCTATGATTCTTATTTTTGTACATTGGACTGCTTTTTGGGGGACTTATCATATTCAAAAACTCACCAAATTTGGAACTCTTGTCAGGCCTGGTGAAAATAGAGATGTATCAAAGCCGGGGAGAAAAGTTCCAAAAAATGACTCTCTAGCGCCCCCTTCAAGTTGCACCGGCGACGCCCCTCGCCCAGAAATTTTTTTTTACTTGAAAAAATTCACACATGTCCGTCTCCACCTGCTCTACAAAAAAGCCTCTCAGACCCATAAAGTCCGCCTATGAATATTTTCCGCCATTTTGAATTTAGTGAAAAACACATTTTTATTATTAATTCCTAAACGCTTAATTATTTTCATACCAAACTTGGTAGTTATCATCATTAGAGCTGGATCATCAATACTGCATTGGAATTTCTTTGATATCTCATTGCGTTGAGGAGATATCGACCAATTAACCTCTTAGGGGCGTGTCTTGTTTTTAAACACTCATAACATTAAAACTATTAGGAGAAAAGACTCCAAACTTGGGCTATATGTGCACATCATATCCCCGAACTTGCAATAAATCAGTCGTCCGATTTAAACACTAGGGGGCGCTACAGTAATTCGGCACATTTTGCATTTTCGCCCAGTTTATGCTAATTTTTAGCCGATATTTGCATTTACGCCAAATACTACTCCTCCTACAATTTTTAAGTCATCCACTTCTAGTCTATTCTAAAGTGACAGAAAGACCCTCAGGAGTATGGCTTGTGCGCTCAACACGTTTTCATCCATCGGCCGCGACGTTAAGGGGACCCAAAGACGCGACTACTTTGTGCTAATCGCTATATGAGAGAACCCTGTTGTAACTCCTATATACAGGCTGCTGGTCTTGGCTTGAGTACATGTACATGATGCCATTAGCCCAATTCTCCTCATACATGATGCTGGTCCATGCCTGAGGACGTGTACATGCCCAATGTTCACATTGTCATAGCGCCACCTACTGGCCAAACTAAATCTACCAAACAGCATCTGATTTACATGTCATTTACATGATCTGCTCTATACTTCACATAGAGACAGTGTGTGTGTGTGTGTGTGTGTGTGTGTGTGTGTGTGTGTGTCATCCTCCACCCTACTTTCAACCAGCCTGAACACTAAATCACATGGTACCTTATTGCTTAAATATAAGATACTTATATATTCATAGTAACCTACTAGCGCCACCTACTGGCCAAACTAAATCTACCAAACTGCATCCGATTGACATACAAGTTAAATCACCTGGTGTACTGTTCACGCACAGAAACATGATGCACAGTATATGTTCACATTGTCGTAGCGCCACCTACTGGCCAAAATAAATCAGCCAAACAGCATCGGATTTAAATAAAAATGACAGCGCCCAATTGCATTCTGGGTAGGGGTCGCGAACAAAACAAAACAGGAAGAGACAGACCGAAAGACACGCCACACAAACAGCTGTTCGCCGCCCAACGCTGAGACAGTCTTTCCCAGCATGCATTTCGCCCGTGTAACTTGGCACCCTGACGGAAGCCAGTGACGCTGAAAGGTAAGTAGCTCTACTGCGCAGCCAGGAAATAACTGTAAAAAATTAATTGCTGTTCCCTGCACTTGTTGAGACAATGCATGGGTTTGGCCGGTTTCCTTCCGGGTCAAGTCGGCGACCCGCAGGCTACCCCAAACGTGCCGGAAGCGAGGACCCGCTCACAGCTACGAGTAGCTTTAATTCTGATCCTTATTTTTGTACATTGGACTGCTTTTTGGGGGACTTATCATATTCAAAAACTCACCAAATTTGGAAATCTTGTCAGGCTTGGTGAAAATAGGGATGTATCAAAGCCGGGGGAAAAAGTTCCAAAAAATGACTCTCTAGCGCCCCCTACAAGTTGGACCGGCGACGCCCCTCGCCCAGAAATTTTTTTTTACTTGAAAAAATTCACACATGTCCGTCTTCACCTGCTCTACAAAAAAGCCTCTCAGACCCATAAAGTCCGCCTATGAAAATTTTCCGCCATTTTGAATTTAGTGAAAAACACATTTTTGTTAATAATTCCTAAACGCTTAATTATTTTCATACCAAACTTGGTAGTTATCATCATTAGAGCTGGATCATCAATACTGCATTGGAATTTCTTTGATATCTCATTGCGTTGAGGAGATATCGACCAATTAACCTCTTAGGGGCGTGTCTTGTTTTTAAACACTCATAACATTAAAACTATTGGGAGAAAAGACTCCAAACTTGGGGTATATGTGCACATCGCATCCCCGAACTTGCAATAAATCAGTCGTCCCATTTAACCACTAGGGGGCGCTACAGTAATTCGGCCAATTTGGCAGTTTCGGCCAGTTTATGCTAATTATTAGCCGATATTTGCATTTACGCCAAATACTACTCCTCCTACAATTTTTAAGTCATCCACTTCTAGTCTATTCTAAAGTGACAGAAAGACCCTCAGGAGTATGGCTTGTGCGCTCAACACGTTTTCATCCATCGGCCGCGACGTTATTGGGACCCAAAGACGCGACTACTTTGTGCTAATCGCTATATGAGAGAACCCTGTTGTAACTCCTATATACAGGCTGCTGGTCTTGGCTTGAGTACATGTACATGATGCCATTAGCCCAATTCTCCTCATACATGATGCTGGTCCATGCCTGAGGACGTGTACATGCCCAATGTTCACATTGTCATAGCGCCACCTACTGGCCAAACTAAATCTACCAAACAGCATCTGATTTACATGTCATTTACATGATCTGCTCTATACTTCACATAGAGACAGCATGTGTGTGTGTGTGTGTGTGTGTGTGTGTGTGTGTGTGTGTGTGTGTGTGTGTCATCCTCCACCCTACTTTCAACCAGCCTGAACACTAAATCACATGGTACCTTATTGCTTAAATATAAGATACTTATATATTCATAGTAACCTACTAGCGCCACCTACTGGCCAAACTAAATCTACCAAACTGCATCCGATTGACATGCAAGTTAAATCACCTGGTGTACTGTTCACGTACAGAAACATGATGCACAGTATATGTTCACATTGTCGTAGCGCCACCTACTGGAAATCAGCCAAACAGCATCGGATTTAAATAAAAATGACAGCGCCCAATTGCATTCTGGGTAGCGCTCGCGAACAAAACAAAACAGGAAGAGACAGACCGAAAGACACGCCACACAAACAGCTGTTCGCCGCCCAACGCTGAGACAGTCTTTCCCAGCATGCATTTCGCCCGTGTAACTTGGCACCCTGACGGAAGCCAGTGACGCTGAAAGGTAAGTAGCTCTACTGCGCAGCCAGGAAATAATTGTAAAAAATTAATTGCTGTTCCCTGCACTTGTTGAGACAATGCATGGGTTTGGCCGGTTTCCTTCCGGGGCAAGTCGGCGACCCGCCGGCTACCCCAAACGTGCCGGAAGCGAGGACCCGCTCACAGCTACGAGTAGCTTTAATTATTATTATTATTATTATTATTAT
The DNA here is from genome assembly GCA_038501785.1 of Myoxocephalus aenaeus. NCBI lineage: Eukaryota > Metazoa > Chordata > Actinopteri > Perciformes > Cottidae > Myoxocephalus > Myoxocephalus aenaeus. The sequence goes on from JBAMJR010000053.1 coordinate 6,552,394, forward strand.
TATTATTATTATATACCTGCTTGCTACCAAGTTAGCTAACACCCAAAATAGCCTGTTTTTAGTTGTGCCTACAAGTCAATGAATGCAGCTATAAGTCCCTGTACACCGACACAGGTGTTTTCACTTATCTGATTAGGCATCTGCTCAAGGTAAAGTAGCTAAGTTGGGAATTACAGTATCTTAATTAGTAACACCTGTGCTTTTCCTACCATGACAACGACGAAGTTGTCATGGTACAACACTACTGCCTCCATGTCTCTTTTCATTTATTTACATATACAGTCAAATCATAAAAAAATACCTAGTGTGATTATTAAAGTCACATAGCTAATAGTTACTTGATATAGCACAGTATTTGTACCTTTGGTCTTAGGCAAACCCCTGTTCTTTGGTAAGACGGAACAATGTTTCAGTATGTCAGGTCATATAATGTACACATTATATCGATGAGGTGATGCTTCCTGGGTGCTTATACTATTGCAGGTGAACTGTCCAACACTGGATTGCAACAGGATTGGGTATTCCCAGGTAGGAACGTAGTGTTTGGTTTAATTGTCTTTTTTTTCCAAAAAGAAGAACTTCAGCTCGGGAAAAAAAATGATTCTTTACGAGCTAAACTTTCAAGTTATTTTTAGCATTGTCCTTAGTAATACTGGATTGTTGTGCATCATCTAGCATGGATTTATTCAGAGTGTGAAACTTTTGGTACAGCCCTTGTTTCACACTAAATACCAGGGCCTTTGCTAGCTCTCTGTGTGTCCTGGGTGAGCAGCTCAGTCCTTTGTAGCACTGACACGTAAACCTCCTGCTCAAAGCCTTCAGGTCTGTGAGGCTAGGTCTCCCCAGGACAAGGTAGCGGTTCTGAACATGCAGGATCCTGAAATTTTCGGGGTTTAAATGGAGGTAGTGATTGGAGTTGGAGTTTTTGCGGACACAGCGGCCATTCCCTCGACACAGGAAGTTGCTGCAGAGCTGGGCGGCTAAGGTGACGTTGTTGATGTAAGGGTTGAGGGTGGAGGAGAGGTAGGATGAGAGGGCCGCACAAGACGTCTGGGAAGATGAGAGTGGAAGAAGGAGCAGGAAGGGCAGGAAGAGAAAGGTATTCAAAAGTACATATACTCTGTATTTATATACTGTACTGTATGTCTGAAATAGAACAAGTCAACAGCCCTGAAATATGTTGATGTGTACTTAGTAGTAATAGTTATAGATATTTAATTAAATACTCTTATTGACTGCCAAGACTTAGAAAATAAGATCAATAGCACTCTCATGTCCATTCATTGTGAAGCTGAAGGAGACTATTAGCTTAGTTTAACATACTGGAAACAGGGGGAAACAGCTGGCCTGTGTCTGTCCAACATGTTATAACATTAGGCTACTTTACCCTGTGTAGAAACTTGGTGTAAAACAATTTTAGGAAACATGGCTGCTCAAAAACATACAATCATAATAACAACTTAATGCACAAACAATACACAACATCTGTATTTAACATGAATTGACAGAGGTATCTTTCAGAAGACTTTAAACACCCAGTGAATGTCACTATTATCAAGTTAATCCTGGTTTCCCTGCCATGTATTAACTAATCCTGCTACACTGTACCAACCAACACAATCCATCAGTACCTGAGCCACTCAGGTATTGTCAGTCAGTCAAAGAGACGAGCATACTCCTATATCATCTAACTGAACACATTGTCTCTGGTCCACCAGTACACTGTCATGTCTTTCAGCAGTGCAGTGGAGGTCTGCCGGGTGATGTTACCTGGTCATCATAGTCGGCGCTGGCCCCCCACAGCACAGCGCCAGACACTCCCACTGCTGCACTCTCCCCAATGGTGCTGATCAAGTCTCCCTGGACACAAATGTATTCAAAATTGCCTTTGTTTAGATACACGGAAGACAAAATGCATGCATGGTCCACAGACTTTTACACCGGGTGAAACACTCTGAGAAGAGAGGATAATGATCATGCTCAGGGGAGGGTTACCACCCGACCAGGATGTTGTTACACTAAGAAACCAAACTCCTCTTATAACCTCAGGCTGGAAACACTTCACTACGAGGAGGAAGTAACATAAGATGTATCTATTCTAATCGAGTGTGGTCTAACTAATGAGTTCCTTAAAGCAGATGTAATGACTAACTTATTGTATATGACAACCATTTCCTTATGGTTGTTATTCATTTCTCCCAATGCCATCTCATACTTTAGCTCATATTACTCACACCATGTGTTAAACAAAGCAGCATTTAAATTGGTCTAATTTACCTGGCTGAGGAAGCGTCTGTTCTGATCAACAAAGACAGGTCGCATGTAAGCAAACACAGGCGCAGTGCCACTCCGTCTGGGCAGGGCAGATACTCTCAAAGCTTCCTGCACACGGTTTCTCACCATCAGAGCAGCCTTTGGACTGTCTGCCAGAGAGACCTGAAACAGTACAACGATGCAGGGGGGAAATGAAGACTTGAAATAATATTAGAGATGTATAAACAGTAAATGTTGCACAGAATGAATAACTAACCTGCAAGTAGACAGAGGGGTAGAGGGCGGTGCTGGACTCCCACAGCCAGAGCAGCTCATCATTCTGCCTCCTCACCTCCTTAGAGCAACGGCCTGTGTAGTCTGGCTTCAACCAGCCATAATTATAGCAGTTAGGAAACAAGTAGAAGCCCCAGAGATAGTTGGGTCTCATAGCTCTGCCCATTGCCAATATGCCTGACATGAAACTCTTGGCTGCCACCTAAAACAGAAGGTAGAAGGAAGAATAGAAGAATCCATATTTGATAGCTGTTCAGAACAAAACTATTTGTTTTCTTTGTTTTTATACAGTCAGTTTTAACCTGGAAGTGTTGTTTGGCTTTCTCTGTGGCCTGATGCACTGACATGGAGCGGTTTGTCTGCATAAGGTGTGCCACAGATAAAGTCTGGTAGATTCTCTTGTTTCCCCAGTTTCTGTCCCATAGGGGGCGCCATTCCTCCCAGTCTATAACAGCCAGGCCTCGGCTTGTCCTGCAGGGAAGACAGGAGGAAAAAGAAGTAGGTTAAAGGTCAGCATCAAATATGTTGAACAATAAAGGGTGAATTTTAAGTAGGCTCACTTGGATGGGATGTAGTAGTTAATATCTTGTCTGGCTTTGTTCATACTGGCTTTCAGGTTACCTCTCTGAGGGATGCCGCCATTGAACTGTTTCCTTCTAGCGAGGTCTACATGTGGGTAAAGACCCAGTCGGTCTGTGTAGAACAGAGACAGAAACTGGCCTGGGACCTGCCGCAGAAACATGACAAAGTGAATGTACCTTAAATAAGTATAAGTTGAAAAATTCAAGAGGAACAACAGCTTTATAACCACCAGTTAATGAGGTATCCTACATGGAAATGAACCTGTATTATTCAGTTAACTTAATGTCTTGTACTGTGTTGCCATCATCTAGAAACAAGACCCAGGATAAATGTTGGCATGCATTTAAAACATAGCAACCAACTAGAAATGTTCTTCCTTATTAGCTGTATGTAAAGTAATTGAGCATGTCATTTTATTACAGCATGTGCTTTGCAAACATGTATTAGAATGTCAATAGAATAGAGTTTAACTCAATACTCAAAACTCAATAATGACCCAACATTCAAATACGTGTCACCTTACCTTCGCAGGTGTGGCCACGCCTTTAAAGGGGGAGGTGTCCAGGGAGATGTTGTACCTGTTACACACCAAATCAGGAATGTTCCAACTAACAATGAATGGCTGGTGCTCAAACAGCGGGCCTGTGGTGTTGGGGAGAGGGGGAGGCAGAAGTGGTCCGGACGGACAAGAGGCTGCTGCTTCTGGAGGAGATGGCGAGGTTTTGGGGAGTGGGATGGGTGAAGATGTGGCAAGAGGAGGTGGTGATGTTTTAGAGGTTAAAGGCAGGAACAAACTTTGTGGAATAGAAGTAGAGTTGGAGGGAGGAAATAGAAGTCTAGCCGTGTGAAGAGAAGATTTTTCAGACTGCACAGGAGTCATTTTGGGCAAATGGCATAGCTTTTTGTGCAGAGGTGGTCCTCTAGTTTTGAAGGGTGGTGTCAGATGTTTGCATGGGCGAGGTGGCAAGTAAGCTGAGGGTGAGGATATGAGGATTCTCTGGGATGTTTGGTCGAAGAGTGACATCGTAGACGTGGCTGACATTGATTTTGAGGGTGTTGTAGTAGAGGTTTGTGAAGAAGACGTTGGGCTGAGGTTGGAGGTGGATGGTTTGAGAATTGCAGGAGTGGTAAAAGAAATGGTGGATATGTTGGTGTTACCAACAGGACGGGTAAAGGTGTTTGGTGTTGTCGGGACAGATAATGAGAGAACAGGCCAGACAGCGATGGATAGAGTAGAGAGGATAAGCAGCAGCATGCAGCTTCTGTTCTTCTGTGTCACTGAAACCATCCTTTGCCCTGGGGCTGAAGAAAGAAGAATAGAAAAAAGGGGGTGTCAGATAATTAAATAATAGTGTGAACTAATTGAAACAGAGCCAATCAAACTCTGTGCATATTACAGTCTAATAGGCTTGTAATGTGTATATGTGTAGCCAATGTTGCTATAATGAAAATATAACGAAGCAAGCGAGACAATGCTAACTCATTAAGATATATTCAGCTCACACTGTTGAATAAGTATAACTTACGCAAATAAGACGTATAAGCTCATTTCTATCTCATCATTTACATTTAAAATAAATGCACAGCCTAACTCTCTGAAGTCCATTTATCTTCATGCCGCGCAGCTCTTAGCAGTCTAGCATGATTTCACTCCCCTTGTCTTCCTAAACACCAATAACATAGTGTGATATCCAGGATGTGAACTGGTCTCTACATCTACTCAAGCTTTTCTAAATCAAGATGAGGCCAGTTGGAAAAGCATACACCACAACATACCAACTCAAAACTAGCTTACAGACTATGCAACACACACAAAAAAAAGACACAATACCTGGACATGCCTTCAGTGGACCGTCTCACGATACGATGTGTTGACTGGAGCCCAGAGGGGGAGAGTGTCCTCACAAAAATGATCCTGTCTGATATAGGGGAGGAGAGGCGAGGTGGGCAGAGCTGTGTACAAGGATGCTCCTCTTGTTTTGATTACACAAGTCTGACTTGAAGCAGAGGAGGAAGACACACCTAGGTGTGAGGTTATGGTGCGTGCACTGTCCTCATAGTGAAGCGCACTGAGTGGGGCATTATATGACGCTTAGATTGTTACTGCTCTGGTGTTGATGTGTGTGGTTGTCACCTGGGATGGGATGAATAAATAATTACAACAGTGGAGGCCGTGAAAGCAAATGGGATTAGTCGATAAACTGACATTCATCTCTCAATATTACAAAACTACATGCACAGTTAATGTCATCGTCTTTGAACTAATGGCATAATGTACAGTAACATATTTAAAGTGATTGTGTGACTGTTGTGGTTGTAATCTTTATTTGGAGTCATAGTACAGTAACACAGATTAAATCCACACGGTGGCTCATCAGATCCGCGACCACCTGTTTTGATGCAATATTTATTTCTGGCATCCTTTTCTCATCCATAAAGGAATTTAAGCAAATGGAAGTAGTTCAACATAGAGGTAAAGGGATAGTGGCAATTGGCTGGCATGTTAGCCTGGTTGGAAAGAATTGCATACATGCTATCAATCAGCGCATTCTCCCCCTAGGAGACAGGAAAGTTTGACACCTAGGTGGCGAGAGAGGGGTGGTGGCATTAATAGGCGTCTAACGTCTGACACACACAGTGAAGTTTACAGACAGAAATAACTCAAATATAACTCCTAATAGCATGTTTCACCTCTGTGTTACAAGTAAATGTAAGTCTGGTATTTATACATTGGGCTGTTTACCCTGTATATGTTTATTTGTCTGGTCAGGGACATTTAATACCAAATGGTGGTGCTCATTTCACGAGTTAGTGGCACAGTGTGAACAGAAGATGTTTTTAGAAGGGTGGTGTGTGTTTTGTAGATGATACTACAAGTCAACTTTAGTAAACAAGATTACGTATGTCTTAGTTATAAAAACATGCAATGTCAGCGACTAAAAGTATGACTTTATTAAGTCAATTAGTTTATTTGTATTTCTTAAAGATAAGAAATAAAATCTTCTCCAGAAAGGATCAATGGAGCGATACAGTATGATGATGATGAAATTAAAATTTCAGGACCAGTTTTGATATTCCTTAAAATTGCTCATATTTAAAAAAAAAATGTCCTTCTTGCATGTTTAATGCAGTGGACATAAGGTACAACAGCACACAAATAAAAGACCTGCATTAGACCCTCCATTATAGGCCAGTTTAGATTGAATTAAATTAGATTAGATTAGAACTAACAGTTTTGGTTAGTTCCAATGCAGTAGCTAAGCCTAGAAGGTTAGGTAACAAAGACTTAAATATTTTTTTGTAAACCACGGATCAAACATGTTGGGACAAAACAAAAGTCGTTATTGTACTGACCTCAACATAAAATAAGCATATTCTTACCTTTATTCTTTCCTCTTTCATTCTTCCTCTTCTCCCACCTCTTCCTCGGCTTGCAAAGCAGGTCATTGTCACACAGCACACAGTTATGAAGGAAGTTTGTTTGGAAGGATGTTTTCTGTCATAACAATGGTGGTTGCTATGACAGAAAACACATTAAAAAAATTGCTGCAACAGATTGGGCAGAAGCTCTTCACCACATTAATCTTGTCACATGGTTGCATTAACATGAATGCAGGCAGCATTGAGCACAATAGCCCAGGATGGTTGTTGTGTTTTGGCCTCCATGTTTGGCGAATGTAATGCAGTAACCAATGTGCTGAGTGCACTGTCCAGCAGCATCGGTGACATAATATCCAGCATATAATGCTGCCATCTGGTGGTTATTGTGTACAGATGGTGCTAGCTTTGGCAATATTTCACAAACCTGTATGTCTTTTTTTTTTTCTGTGAATCAGTATGTATGAATGTAACGTGTGTATGTATGCAAACCTGCTTCCTAAACACCAAGCAAAACGCCACACTTGGCACACCACAATACTTGCCTGTTTGAATATATTTCTGTTAAGTTGACCCCATTGTGATGTTTCCAAAAAAGAAATTCCACATTCTAGAACATGATGAGGAGATGTGAAAAGGCCAACTTTATTAAATATTTATACAGAGGCCTGTAGGGGATGTCTTCCTCCAGAATTCAAAATATAATATTCATGTTGTCCTCTTACCTCCTTCTCTCACAATATTAGTTTGCTTTTGTTGTGGAAAGTGGGTCAAATGAATGTTTTACCCTGAAGGTGTGTCTGCATAACCCCAGAAACACATACTGCATTAACAGCTAGACAATGCAGTATTCCGTCCCTTAAATACACATTAATATATATTAGAAAGACATGCTGCACAGTCACATGCACTGAAAGGACATCACTGCTCATGCTCACATCGTGACATTGCTCAGAAACGTCAGTTAGGTATTTTACACAAACCACAGTGCTCAGTTCAGTCCTCTTGTCATTGTGTGAATAAGTGCATACAAATATTGGCTGTCAGTTTAATTATTCTGTGAATCTCCAGACGTCACCGGATGAACAATTCACCTCCTTGCCTGTGGTTTTGCTTATTTGTTATGACAGTGTTTTGGAAATGTTGGTTTCTTCACCTTCCCTCCCTCTTATATCCCACTTTCTGTCCCTTTTCTTTCTCACACTCTTCTCTTTATCATTTGTTGCCCTTAAATGCCCATTTTTTTCATGTTTCTGCATGAAGAACATGTGTGTTCTCATAACTACTCATTCAGCATGAGTCATTTCTAACACATCTCTACCTTGCTAAGCCAAGGCTAGGTGGAGTAGTGCAGAGTTTCACTCTGTGTTTCTCTGCCTGTCTGTCAGGTTTTTCAAGTTTTTCAAGATTTCCGTTGACGAGCATAGAATTAGGTTGAACCAGGTGGAAGTATGTGTGAAAGAGCATGTGCATGACTCTTAACAGGAAGTGTAGGATGGTATTACTTTATCTATATTTCCTCATTTCCCTCAACTATTATCACGCCGTTTATTGAAAACTCTAACCTCACTATCAGCTTTGTTTACACAAGAAATGTACTGGATTAAAGACATCCTTTTTCATTCTTAAATGTGTTTTTGTGTTCTTTTTTTTTAAAGGCAATATATTGTGTTCCGGTATCAGTATTACTCCGGCCTGTACAGCGATGAAGGATTAACAACATACGGACTGTGTTTTCATCATGAAAAGCTGAATTTGGTTAATGTGCAGTGTCATTCACGACAGGTTTTACTGGTGCCATTTGAGGCTGTCGTCTCTGTGAGCTACACAGGAATTTTCTCTACCTCATACTGACCCGGCGAGAGAGGAGAAATAGAAACTTGTTTCTGATACACTTTTCTAACACATGCATGTGTGTTACAAACACTCACAAACAAACACACACACTAAGAAACTCACATATGATCATGCACACATGTTCATGTTTACATGGAAGGAAACAGATCAGAACCACTTTATTGGCCAAGTATGTGACATTCTGTCGCTGGCCGCAGCTGGTAATGACACAAAAACGTTATGTCTTTAAGTCTGGTACAGATAAAGCTGTTGTATAGGGTCAGACCTGCTTTTGATACCTGCAATGAGACACATTGTATATGTAGGACTGTGCAATCAATCATTTATGTTTATATAGGCTGCACAAATATGGGCAATCACAAAATCACTTCTGGGGAATATTTATCGCAAGGGAAAGTATTTTCTTTGAATCACCTCTCAAAGACTGCTATCCTGCAAACAACACCCATTTATGCGCCTGACTGAGCATGTTGCATGAGTATTACAAACACCCTTCGGCACATTAGTGAAATATGTATGAGCCATCATCTATGCTGCCCTTGTTCAAGGCTACTCATAGTAGCCTCTAAATGTGTCTGTTTGATGGTTGAGTGCTGTTTATTGTGAAGAATAAAATGTCTGATAGGAAAAGGCTTTACTGAAAGCAGTGTTTCATTTTGTGGTCTCAGTCAATTGACAAAAATTCTGGAGAAACACACTTAAATGTACTCGTTCAAGCGTATGTTACCCCAGAGGCAATGTATAGTAACTGGAGCAGTCTTAATCGTACTTCACTTTTAAAAAAAGCTATTTATAGTTTATTTCTATGAAAGAAAAAGGCCGGTGTAACATCCCAGAAGCATTTCAGTTCAGGGGGCAAATTATTTCATGTCCTAGGGAATGCTTATGGCCTGGGAAATCCTGGGGCCCAGATGACAGCTGTAGCTGAACCACGACCTCTCTGACATTATGATTAAAATAGTGCATTATCATAATTAGAGGGAAATTGCAATTTTCATGGTTCTTTTGTTAACACTTATTAAGTATTCAACAATTCCTCTCAGAGGGAGTCTTGTATGCCATTATCTTCACAACTTGCACCTTATTTCTTATCTCCTCCCATTCTGCACTCGCACACATTCCTGCCATAAAAGCCACGAGCGGGGAGGACCAAACCATCTCCATGGGGAGTACGCTGAGAGTTGTAATTATATTAGGCATTATTTTCTCACTTTACATTTTCACAGAACGCAGTTGATTCATGAAATTTCTCAAACAAAAAAAGATGCTCACCATCTGCCATGCCAGAATGGTCTCTTTGTAATTATGTGGCACACAGCTGGGAAAGGTGTAAACCCCGTTCCCAAATAGTGGACTCGTCCTAACACTGCCATGTTGGATGGAACTGGCTCAGGGATCTCTGGCGGCCGGACTTCCCAGGAAACTTTTTGCTGTTTTCCGTCTTCGCCCAGTCGCTGCAAGTTTTACCTTATTTTAAAGAGGAGCGGGACGTTGCCCTGCATCCCCAAACGGCATACATTTGTTGGCGCCCCAATATCCCTTGGACCTCCGGCATAAACTACCGGTGTGAGGGGGGTCGGAGGAAGGCCACGGATGACCAAGGAATTGTTTATGTATCTCTGGCTCTCCCATAACGAGTTACGGTCGGTGCATACCTCATACATTGATCCCTGATAATGAGCGGACATCCGTCGCAACGGCGACAAGCAAATATCTCGTCGATACAACTGACACCGCAGGAAAATGAATGCCTTTTCAACCACCTTGGCAGGAAATGCATCGTAAGTTGTTGATTTTTTTTTTCCTTCTTCGCCCTCTATCAAACTGTTGTACGATAGCAGGCTAAGAAACACAGCTAAGAAAAGCTTGTCCGGTGTTTCTCGTCCGGACACGGGAGATGACGTTAGCTATGAGGTGTAACGGTGTGTTTTGTGGCCTGTAGTTTGATGTTGTGTGAGTATATATCGCAGGTAACGTGTGTAAGTCTTCCCTGGGAGCCACTTGAGACTTCTCACTGAACAGGGGTGGTTTGTTTTGACAGTCGTTGACTGTTTTCAGCGTCCTCGTTTTTTGGGAGGGACGTTGACATTTGGGCAAACAGCAAGTTTTCATTACTGCCCCGGGCCTCCTTCGCTGGTGCGCCCTTCATTTACACCTTGACACACCTGAAATCACCCAGGAAATCCCCCAAAACCCCGCTGCCAACTAGCCTGGCTGCGCTGAGCTTAGCACTGGCACAGTTGAGTTAGCACTAGTCGTCGTTTTTATTTGTTTTTATTTATTTTTTGTGGTGGAGGACTGTTAAATATATTAGTAATACTTTTGCACTAGCATTACATAACGTAGCTGAACCTTTGTAGTTTTCGGGAATTGTGTCCACCGTGAGGAATGCACCGACCAACTAACGTTAGCTAAACTAAAAGTCCTGCTAAGGCAAGACTTGCCAGTCACAAAAACGTGTGTGTGTGTGTGTGGGTGGAGAAGGCTGCTGTACCAGTGTGACTGCAGTCAAGATCAGTAGTGCACTGTCACGACTCAATATTGTGAGAGAGTCTGATATTACCTAACACGTGTAGCATGCAGCTGACTCATTTGTATGTTCTCGTGCACTGTGCCATAGCTAGCTAGCCCCCATGCCCAGTCAGACATCTGCAGCTGCATCCAGCAGCATTACACAGCATAAGCTTCATCACGTTTCTCTTGTAGCTTTGCTTTTTCCTCTTTTTGATCTCTCAGGACAGGCTTCCCTCTTTTTGCTATTCGTAAACCCTATCCACTGGGGACACACTTCTGAATGTCAATAAACTATACACAACTAAACACAATTGGGGCATATACAACTAATATTAACAGACTGCATCAGAAGAAAGTGGTTTTGATTTTTACTCTTTCTTTCTTTTAGCCAGTGGATCGTTGTCTCGCATCCACATGTTGGCTGTCCTATCAAATTTAAACGGAGCATTGGACTGAAAGATAGACATTAAAAGGCTTAATAGTAATGTGCATGCACTTGCACGCTCTGATGTCCACCGTTGTGGCATAAATGGTTGCCTCTGCAGTGTTCAGAGGAGTATCCTGCGGCCAGCAGACATAGAACGATTTTGACCCTTTGTCTTACTTAATGAATGTTGTGTGCATCACCACCGCCTTGGAGGTAGTAAGGACACTTTTGAGTGTTTCACTGTAAACTTAGTTGATATTGCGCTCGGCAATGAGTGTTGTTTATAGATCAGCCTATTTTCATAAAGCAGGTGTGTATGCAAAGAAGACCTCAAATAAAAAGAAGCAGGGTGGGAGATCCTGTCAAGTTTCCTCTTGGCTGCACAGTTTCCCCGTCAGATCACATTTTATTATTCCCGACCATAGTTAAATTCTGTCACCCAGTGTTATCAGCTGGAAAGAATGTCGCACTTTCACCTGTTATTAATGGCCTTCAGATAAGACGTGTTTTAAAGTCAAGATGTTAATTGATAAGTTAAAGTTGTTCAACTATGTATTTGGCGGAGCATAATCAAGTTTGTTCAATAGATTATGGGTCGGTCCGAGAGGTGGCGCGTTTAACATGCAGGCGAGGCGAAACCTATCCAAACCTGCATTACTTTGGATAGTGAAGACTTTGGCAACGCCTGTTCTTGGGTCGCTTCTCCATATTGATCGTACTTTCCTTTTTATAAAGCCTATATAACCTTGTATAAAGGTGGACAGGGAAATGGCTCGTCCTCTGTGTCAACAGCACTCACCTCCTCATTCTAGTGAACCAGTCATGCGCTCGGTTTTTGAGGTTTGTGTGTGTGTGTGTTCCATGTTTGCTTTGGAAAAGCTACATTTCCTGTCCCAGGACACTGGATGTCAGGCCTGTATGCGGTCACCTGGTGGGGATGTCCCGCCTCCCGCTTTACAGCAGGTCCCTGTGGCGCGTCGTCCTACACCTCCTGTAACCTGTTTTAAAAATCCAATGACGTGTTTCCTCTGGCATTCTGGCAATTGTGTCATTCAGCGTGTGACAGAGATGCGGAATCGGGAACATTCCTCACAGTCCTACGCTCTTGTGTGTCTGTACACGTCCTTGCATGCAGAGAGAGTTTGGGTATGAGAGAGACGGGAAGAGGCAGACATTGTGCGTCTAATTGGAATGCCCACCAGTGATTTAGTGGCTGACTGGGCAATCGTGCCTTATGTAATCTAGTTATTATGCAGAAAATGTGAGAATGACAACCACCTTTACTTAGTTTCTTTTCACTGTCTTCTTTCCAAGATACACAGCCATTAGCAGTCGATTTATTCCAGCTGTAACGGGCTTGTTGTATCCTAGTTAATTGTTTGAAAGTCTCTGAGTATTCATTGCCTGTGTGCCTGCTTAAAAAACATTGATACAAAGGACAACTTTTTTGCACTACACTGCTTCCGGTGTTGCCTTTTTGTATTATTGTTCTAATTGCGTAGGAATAAAATTGCCCAATACACAGTATGTATGTTATTTTGTATTTCCATGACTACATGGCGAGGCATTGTTTATTCAAATCATTAAGAAATGAAGTGATTAATGTTCTTCTTTATATTGTGTTTTTGATTTTCTGGTGACGCTGTTTTGTGACATCAGAATGAATTTGGGACTTCTCCAAAGTTGTTGCAGCCCGCTATAGCATGATTTTGCAACAAATATACACAGAGTACACGTGACATTCGTGGTCACCTCGTTTGCCGTGACAGTTCAAGGTTGCAAGACTTATTCCTGTAAATGTGTAACTACTTGGATCATATTTTAAGAATTGCAAGTATTCCAACCTGCTTTTTGCTCGTCTAAATAATGCAGCCGCACGCATGCATAAAGACAGACAGGTACAAACGCAGTGGTGTTACTCGTTGATTTTACTCATTGGTATTCCTTCTGCTGTTTTCACCATCAGCAACACTGTCTGACTGGGCAAGAGGTGGAAGGGGTCCAATTCACACTGTGTGTGTGTGTGTGTGTGTGTGTGTGTGTGTGTGTGTGTGTGTGTGTGTGTGTGTGCACACAGACTGCCTGATCAGCAGTCCCGTCCAACAGGAAGTCCCATGGTCGGCCTCCTCTGGTGATTTGTGCTGGAGAAGTGCAACATGACTCCTCTTTTTCTTCACTTTAAGCTTTCTCTCCTTCCTTTTCTCCTTTTTAGTCTCCCCAAACCCCTTTTGTCATCTGCCCCTGTCCCCTCCCTCCCTTTTCATTCATCTTTCTCCTTCAGCGCTTCTTCAAGCCTATTCTTCCTTAAATTGTGTGTGTGTGTGTTATCATGATAAAGTGCGGTCCAGGAGACAGATCTTGTCACTAGTTGAGATCAAAATGAAGGCTGTGTTTGAAGATGGGTGTGGTCCGAGCGAGGGTGCCGGAAGAAGGGGGGTAGGATGTGGGCAGTTTTTCTCCGACATGTAATATTGTGTGGTGCCTGCTAATCTCTTTGAAGGCTGTGATTGTGCTATTCAGATGATGTCTGTCAGCAGAGAGATGGAGAAACCGAATGCGTTTGAGAACAAGTCCATGAGAGAGAGAGAATTTGTGTGTGACTGTATGTAAGAGTGAGCGAGTGTTTATTTTCTTTGATGGGTTTCGATGACACCATGGACCGAGCTCCACTTCCTGAAGCCTTTGGCCCTGTCAGGAACAATCAGCGCTCCATGAGCAGATGAAACCCCAGGCCCTCAGAGCCAGGACACCGTTGCAGTCGCCGTGTCAAAGAAAGCCCAGCACGAAACAGTATTCTTTTGATCTGTGTGGAAGTGTTTCTGATCCAAATCCACACAATTAAGAACTGTAATGCTGCTTTGAGAGTGACATTTTATATGAATATATTGTACATGGAAGGCAAATTGCATCTCTGTTAATGCTGGAGGTTGGGAAAAAAAAAAAAAAAAAGGTTATACTCTGATTTTCACACCATCACTATGACTTAACTGCTCCTCTGCATGTGCACTTGTTCTGTTACCTCGTGTTGCCCGTGTCATGTGCCGAGGCTACAATACCGTACTTCCTGTATGAAGACTTCCCGTAGGAAGAGCTGTGGTAGTCATCGAGTAAGTGAGAGATCAGGTCTGGAGAGACGTGGCTATCTCTGTGGGAGTTCCTGCTGATGCTGGACAAACTGTTACTGTGGCTCGGTGGAAGACCGGGGTCGTCCTGGGTTGTAGTCCCTTCACTCAGAGTACTTGCTGCTTAGGTAATACCTTCGGCTGATCCAGGAACTATCGGGGTGGAGTTTAATGTAAGTTTGCTGACAGGAAAAACATGAGCCTTGAGCCTGCCACAAGTTTGCGGTATTCATACTGGAGGCAAACACAGTTTTTTTTTTGCAAGTATCAATATTAGGACAAGGACAGGAATTTCTCTTAATGTTTTTTTATGTTTAACTACAGCTCTACTGTTGGTGACACCTTGAACAGTCTAAACACGTTTAAGATGAAAAGAGCCAAAAGTGTCTGAGCAGAAAGATCCCTGCTGCTTTAGAAATTAGTGTCTCGCTGTCATTTCCTTTCTGCCTCTGCACATGTGCTTCATTTAGACATCGCACTTACATAGGGATGGCCCCCGAATCTCGGCTCTAAATTAGTAAATTACGATCGATGCGGTCCGGAGTTAATGGTTCTGCTATCAGTAATTTATAACTTACGGAGGGAGATCGCGGAAAATAGCAGCGTAACAAACCTCCTTTCTCTGTCTCTGTGCTTGTCTTTGCACGAGGTGTGGAGTTATGCTCTTCTGTGCTTTACACGCACACCAACTTACTTAGAAGTTACGGAGCGAGATCTCCACGGGAAAACACACACACACACACACACACAGACACAGAGCAGCTCAGTCCAGGATGAGACACACACAGTGTGGCTACATTGTACTCCAGTGGATGCTGACGACTCATTGTGAGGGAGGTAATACCAGCAGTTTATCACGTTTGGCCACTGCAGGTAACGTTAGCGATGCCATTCAGCGTTTGATCATGAGAATAGTCTAATAAACGAGAGCTAATCATCACCAGTTGTTTAGCTGCAAGTGTATTTTCAAGATTTTTGAACTTTGTATTGCTGCTCAAGAAAGACTATTTGTATACAAGAATAATGAAACAATATTGATTGTTTTCTTAAATTATCATCTTTTTTTATGTCCCACAATATCATAAAAAAAAAACTGATAAGGAACCGGACCGATAAGCGGTATCGATAAGCGCACTAGTATCGCTAAAATCCCAACGATACCCATTCCTACACACTGAAGTACAACGAGCAACACAAGGGCTCTGATATTGTCTGGAAGTACGCAGTCATTTCTGGAACCACTGAGTTGAAAAGGCCCCAAAGATCACCAGGCATTTCCCTTTCTCTGTGCCATTGCTTTCATCTGTGTGGTAATGACTGTGAACCGGGACCCCTCAGTGTGAGAGAACCCCTGCAGCAACCTGTAAAACCAGTGGGAGTCTGATCTGGTCATATGATCATAGATGTATTTTTGTGTGTGCGCTACATGGGTGCTCTTCTGTGTGTGTGTGTGTGTCTAGTCTAGTCTCAGGCTTTGCTTTTCACCTCACTGTTCGCCCAGTAAGAACACTGTGAGACGTTAATGACGTGGCATGTGCTTAAACATTGGTACTCTCTGTATGAGAGAGGTGCTGAGATGCCTCTCGTATTACATTTTGCCATGTGTAGTCATTAAGCCCAGCATTGGGGGTGTTTGTGTGTGGGGCTTAATAAAGCGTGGATTCTGAAGGGATTTTAGACTTGGAGCTGATCAAATGCTTGCAATGTTCTTAATACATGACCAGAGTAAACCCAGCTTGCGTCCATAGACGAGGGTGGTGTCGACGGCGACTCAACGGCATCATTTATGTGCACGCTTGCTGTTACCCGCGTCGAACAAGATAAACGGTCTGTTAAAACAAATTGCTTACAATTCGGTGTTCCATATTATAAGGACTACATCATTTTTGACCCGTCTCATCGCTCTTGTCTCGCTTTTGCTCCCACTGCTTTCCTTCAGCTTAGTGTCAGCGTCTGTCAGATGGCATTGATGGAATCTTTTCTGACAACTTTGGGCAGAGCAACTTGACCCCCCACAGAGACTCTCAGTCGGCGTTTATATCATTATACCTGCATGCTGCCCGTCACACACTTGTATTAAAGGCAGTGCTCCTAGCCTGCGTTTGCTTCTGGGCCCAATTCAGACACTATCTTTTTTTTTTTTTTAAACGTACCCTTGTTTGTGAATCTAGGCCTATCTTATGAAAAACACTGACTCAAGCTCAGGCAGTTTAGCTGGAGGACATGGGTGAACAGCTGTATTGAGGTGCTACCACAGACTCTTGTCAGGACAAATCAAGGATGTAACCGTTCTTGTTCTGAAACTATTTCTGCGTGAATGCGACGTTAACACCCTGTACAGACAAACAGTGCCACAGAACTGCACCTTGTATTGATCGCGCCTCATTGTTTGGTCTTATCCTTACTTATCTCACAGTGGCTGCAGCTGGAAAACACACAGCATGTTGCTACAACTCCATTTGTCATGGTAGCAATGTCCAGTTTCTGCAAGACATGGGGTTTTGTGTAATGTTATTACTGAACAGATTTTTCTGATAAGAAAATGACGTCCCACTTGAACATATAACATTTACTATTTTGATCCTCCTTAAAGATGGTGGGTACATTTATTTGAAATGGGAAATAACTCATATTCACCTCTCTGACCAAAGACATCCCACAATTTGAGGCTGCTGTGGTGTTTGTGAGCCTTGTTTTTGAGTAATTGTTTCTCTGTCCTGTACTGAACACAGACTGAAGCAGTGCTGTATGTCCAGCAGCTCACAGATCTTGAGTTTTGCAAACATGAGCTTTACCGATTTTAAAAAGTTGAAGTCCCTGTGCTCTCGTTCTTTGGCGGCAGAACATTAAATTAGCAGAATACGACAACAAACATCACCCAAAAAGGAAAAACAACCTCTGACATCTCCCTGTCTCTCTCTCTCTCTCTCTGTCCCTCCAGTCATTGTCCGCCGCAGTGGTCCAGGTGTTCACGGCAGACAGGAACTCCAGCTGGAGCAAGAGATGCTGCGGGGTGGCCTGTCTGGTCAAAGACAACCCCCTGCGATCGTACTACATCAGGGTCTTGGACCTCAAGGTAAGTAAATGGAAAGCCAGAAGCAGTTCTGCACATCATTGTGGTTCATCCCTGTCGAGTGTGGCAGATGATGGTACTCGTGGTGTACCGCCATTTGATATTCATAACGACATTGTGTTTTTATAGCCACACAGTAAAATCTGTGGGACGTCTTTTCATTTAAGACCTGTAGCATTAAGCTGCTTGTTGTGTACTAACTGCTTCCTAATTCTTCATTCAACTTTGTCTTTGTGTGTTGTTTTTTTTTCCTACAGGATGGTAGGATAATGTTTGAACAGGAGCTGTACAACAACTTCAACATCTACGTTCCCAAACCGTACTTCATCACATTTGCTGGAGATGTGAGTTTCCCTTGCTACAGCTTTCTCTTTTTTATTCATGATCCTCTGTTTTCTTCATCAGAACTCAAATCTGGGCAAGTACTTTTTGTGTGTGCATTTTTCGTTTTTATTTATTCAAGAAACTGTAGCTGGAGAGGCAAGAGAAGGGGAACAGTATTATTTGAGATAAGCTCAGTGTTTGCCATCAGAGATTTGTCATTGAGTGTTACATTTGAGTCATCAATGAAAATATAAAGTACATTTAAACCCGTTTCACAAGGTGTTACTCCAGTCTGCAATTGTTGTAAACACTACACACTTGCACTGACACATTCATAATGGGTCTCGTAGGTCCAAATAGTGCTTGTAAGAATCAAAAAGTAGATTTGAGAACCGCATTTTTAGCTTCTTCATATATTTGAAATGGAATTGAATTAAGAACCAGTTCTCAATACCCAACTCCAATAGAACCTGTGTTGATGTATAGAGAGGATTTTGTTCAACCAAATAGTTTTAGAGCTTATATTCTTCTCCAGAAACTAAATCCAGAAATTCTATTGGAAAACTGCCATGAGAAGCACTTGTGAGTCAACTTCCAGCTTTGCCCACCAAAAGACATTGGGTCTATTTGCATCACTTAGCCTAAAACTAAATAGTTTATAGAAGTCCCAACTTTATGTAACATCTAAAGTGCTTCTTGTGAAGAGATGTCTTTATTTGTGGGTCAAACATCTTGGCTGGTGGGAACAGTGGCTCAGACTCCAGCAGACCATGAGGTATGTGGGACAGCTGATTGTGATGATAATGCCGGGAGTGTATAGTTTGGACATTGTGCATGGAGATTAGGTAGTTTAGGGTGATGGTTGGCCTTTGACAAGACAAATTGACGTGTTTGTATGGAATTTTTACAAAGTTGCGTGTGTGTGTGTGTGTGTGTGTGTGTGTTTACAGAAATGCCAAGTGGGTCTGAACTTTGCCAGTGAGGAGGAGACCAAGCGTTTCCATAACCATGTGATGGAGCTAATAGGGAGAAGACAGAGGAAATCTGGTACCAACCTACTGCTGCTGTCCACTTGCCTACAAACCTGTCTACTCACCTAATTTACTGAAAAAATGACATGTTTAGCAAATGTACATCTTGTGTTAAAAATAATCCAACAAACGATGTTAACACAGAGATGCAGAAAGTTTTTCAGGATAATTAATGGGGCAACAAAGATGTTGTAGTGTCTGCTCCTGTGTTTGCTTAGTTTTTTTGGCTTTAATGACCTAATATCTAATATTAGTGTGAGCACAAGATGCATTTCATTTCTAAACATGTCATTTAAAAAATAAAAAAAAAGAGGCTTAACCACACAGAACTAGGCATACAAAATAATCAAAAATTCAATACATGATCAAAATGAATTCTGAGGCACTAGACTGATGCTTTCATGCTCCAGTGTATTCTGGTCGGCACGTGAGATGTTCTTTGGTGAAGGACTAGTTTAAATAGATGCAAATGTTGGGCCCAGAGTGTCATGTATTGAAACTGGTTCAGGATGTTGTTGCCTAGGTCTGTGAACTTTACCACCTTGTTCTTCTGATCTACTGCAATCTCTTTTCATTCCTTAAAATCTTTGTATCACCGTTTTCACAGTGTCATTAAGGTGCTTGTATAAAATTCACTAAGTCAAATCACAAAAGCAAACAGAAAGATTTAATTCAGTTTTTTAATGACATATTGGATAAATTGTCATTTAAAAATTCAGTCTATTTGTTCACCATTCAAAG
Source organism: Myoxocephalus aenaeus (assembly GCA_038501785.1). Classification (NCBI taxonomy): domain Eukaryota; kingdom Metazoa; phylum Chordata; class Actinopteri; order Perciformes; family Cottidae; genus Myoxocephalus; species Myoxocephalus aenaeus. The sequence continues at coordinate 6,571,990 of JBAMJR010000053.1, forward strand.
ATATATATATATATATATATATATTTTCAAATTTATCTCAGTTTTGATACTGCTAGAAAACCTTTCAGACAGAAACTGCTTGCAGTCGGGGGGGGGAGGACTCTGGATCCGTTTTCAAATGTTTATGATTTCTCAAAACACCACCAGATTAACTTTGAGCAAAGCCTCTGGGATGCATCTCAACACTTCACACACGGGATGGAACAAATGTGCTGACTGGCCCAAGGGGGGCACTACAGTTATGTTTTAATAATCAGCAGTGAGACGGACTTCATCCCTCATGGGTGTAATATTTCCAGTTGGCATAGAATGAATTGAACATGGGGATTTCATTTACCATTGGATCCTTAAATATGTTGTATTAATTAAGATAATACATTAATAATACTCAATGTTTGCTGAACATTTAAATGTTTTTTTCATCCAGCACCAACAATTACATTTTGGCACTAGAAATGTGTGTGTGTGTGTGTGTATGTATGTATATATATATATATATATATATATATATATATATATATATATATATATATATATATATATATATATATTTTTTTTTTTTTTTTTCATTCACCCAAACAGACTGAGGCTTCAATTGAAAACACATTGCAAAGCCGCTCAGACGCAGTCTTTAACTAATTACTGGCACTCAGTCCTTAGCTTTCATCCTCACTTGCTTCAGATCGTCGGCCTTCCCCCTTCTTCTTCTGCGGGTCATTTCCTGACCCTTCAGTTGGGTCATTCTTTCATCTTTCCCCTTCAGCCCTCTGCATAGGGCGCCTAATCTTATCTACAAGGCTTCTTCTGTTTGACCTTCAGCCATTGGAAATCTCAAGCTATCAGTATTTTGAAGTGTGCGTGTCATTTGAAATGTGTCAATGGCATTAATGTTTTAGTATGTATATTCTTTATAGTACTAAATCCTGTGTGTGTGTGTGTGTGACTGACCAACGTCTCTAAAACACTCTAACCCTTAACACTTTGCTTGGCAATCTTTCCAAATAGCTCTCATTCTTTGCAGCACATGCACAATCCTGCCGAGCCCCACTTTTACAAACCAATACTCTCTCTTCTCCATGTATATCTGTGCTCTGACGCACGCTTCTCACTAACACAACCCACTACATACGATTGTAACAATTGCATTTGTCTGTGTGTTCACAGAGAAGAGACGCGACCCTCCAAATGGTATGTTCTCCACTGTTTCCTGTCGATAGCTTCAGAAATACACAGAACAGAAGATGTGTAAACCACAGTCAGACCTGTGTCTGAGGGTATTGGTAACATTTGTGTCAATGGGTGGAGTGGCAACAACTCAAGCATAGATAGCATTTCATAATGCATTACCTTTTTTATCATCTAAATCAACAGCTGTCCAAAAACTACAGTCTCACATCAGCTGTGTCCCATTTCAATACAGCATACTAACTCCAAGCAGGTGTATTAAACAAATTACACAAAACAGGCAGCATACACACTAAAAACACTATTGGAAAACAAATCTGCTTCTGATTTACATTATTGTCCCACAATGCAATGCACGAAGAAAATGGAGCAGCTGCTCATTACTGATTGTAGATGATGGGGAAACTTTTGGAAAACATGTTTGCCTCTCCTTCATAAAGTAAAAATGGTATTCTAAAATTTCTGTTTGACTTATAGACACGAACAGGATTGAGAACTTCTAAGAAATAACTGGAATTGTTTAGGAATTAAAATAAAGCACAGGCTCATAATACCGTTCCACTGCGTTTACGCTACATAATATTACAGCGCCGTGAAGTGGAGTCTTGATCTGTGAACTATATGCCCTTCATGGCCGACCCTCGCTCAGTAGAGTCTGAGGACTAAACATTTGTGACCATGCACACATTTGTTTGTGAACACATGGCCTAATTTGACCCTGGAGGGAGCCAGCTTTGGACCGACAGACGGCATGATTTGATCCAGCGTGCGTGCGTGCGTGCGTGCGTGCGTGCGTGCGTGCGTGCACAGCCGAGCAGAAGTCACATGTGGTGAGATGCCATATGACGTGTCATACATGACGTAACTTAGAGCTATATGGTGAACCTGATTTTGTTTTGTCTTTGTATACACTGACGCAGCTTTTTTAATTTATATTTTTACATTCCCCCACTGGAAAAGAGTAAAGGCTAAGCGTTCTCTAAAAGGGTTGTGTTCCATTTACCTGCACCGAATTATGCCGTCATGCATAAGCGTTTATACCAGTTTCTATCTTGGATTTGTCATGCATGGTTTCCTTTTCTGAACAAGTGCATCTTGTGTTTGAATTGGTTCCTTTCCAAAGGAAGTCATCCTTCTCTCTGTCTCCATCTGTCTCACTCTCACTTCCCATTACCGCATCAGAGCTCTGTTGCTGTCTGTCATCTCCAGTCTTGGTTCTTGCTTTCCATCTCTTCTCCCCCTTCTCCTGCTGCCCTTTCCAGCTCTCCCCTATAATTTCCCCCTCTTCTTCGCGTTTAATCTGTCTTCCCTTTCCTCTTTTCTCTCTCTCCCTCTTTGTCTGCCTTTTTAATGCTCTGCCTTCTTCGTGTTTTCTCTCACCCTGCAGATTCATCATGTTTTAGAAACCATGGAGATTAACGCGGGATTATGTATGGGTGGGTTTTAATGGTTATGTAAAATCCAGCATTAAATCCAGAATGATTCGCTGGGATTAGATCCATGCGTGTGTTTTTGCAGGAAGAGGGAGGAGACGGTAGTGGAAATGGGTGGAGAAATGTTCACAGGGAGCCAATCCGAGCAAGATAATCTGACGGTGCTCCCTACTGTGATGGAAAGTCAATGGACTAGAAAATGATTGCAAAACAAATACAAAATATGCAGAGCTCAGACAGACGGATAAAGCAGGGGGAAAGAAATCTGGTGAACAATTTGCATAGAAGAAAACTGTTGCTGTGATGGAAGGAATGTAAGAGGAGCAGTCAACTTTGGCTGGCTAAGTGTTGGCTGCCTCTTCTCACTTCTGAGGGCATTGCTGGATGTCTGCTCTCGCAGCTCAGACCGTGTGCGTGTCAACTCCACCAGATGTCGGATGAGGATATTAATTCAGTAAATGCAGACCGTCGCGTCGTCACAAGTTGGCTTATCTTCCGTGCTGGTGTTGTGGCCGTGCTTTGGAAACCTTTGGGATCATCTTGGCTTTTAGCGAAGGAGAAACCTTTTCCCTGAGAGAACTGGAATCGATTCCGAAACCAGAGAACAAGGGGATTGTGCTTTTGACCTGCTTACGAAGTCATGTTGAAGTGTCTGTCCATGTTGGGGATGAGAACCTCCTGGATGCGGTGCTTCCAGCAGACAACATTTCTCTGTTGACGGATAAGAAAACATCAGATCTCTCTGTCGCCAAAGCGAGGCTATTTCTGAGCCACAAATCTGCATTTGTTTGAAGCAGGATCTCCCTTGGGCTCTCCATTGGAGCTCGTTCTTGCCATATTGCTCATGCCCAGTCAGCTGCTACGATGATGTTCTGCACCACCTTCCTGTCTGCACCCTCTGAGGATCTTAATTGTGAAAGCAATGGAGTAGCAGTAGTAGGGGGTGGAGGTTTGAGCCCAGGGAGTTGCCTCTCCTCTTTACACTGCCTGGTTCTCCCTCAGGACGAACTGTACCCAGCTCTCTCTGACCCGACTGATCAGCTCCCCATATTCCCAGAAGAGCGAGCTCACAACCTAGTCGGCAAAATGCTTCTTGGTGTCAGTATGAGCACCTGCGGAGCAAGAGAGGGTGGGTGCATTTGGGACCGGGTGAGAAGGCGACGCAGCCGTTCAGCCTCGCCTTCGCCCAGCAAAACACCCAAAAGTCCCTGTAGTGAGAGCGTTAAAGGTATGCGCTACCGCTGAGGCACTGGTTCCTCTCGTTGTGGATTTGATGTGTGTGTCGGAGTTACTGTTGGTCTCCACTCCATATGGTCGCATGGACCTTTTTCCGCCGGACATCTTGGCATTTTGTTTTGTCCATTTTATGTTGTTGGTTACTCATTGTTGTGTCCGCCTGGCAAGGCCGGGCCTAATTGAGATTAACATATAAATAAGGGCCTGGTTAAATAAAGGTTAAATACAATAAAATGCAATTACATAGCTGACAATTTGGATGATTAAGTGAGACATGCGCCATCTGCAAAAGGCTCACCAAACTAGTTTTACAGTAGATTCAAACCTTTCTGCCTGAAAGACATTGTAAGTTGTGGTAATAATATTTACTTTAATGTCGGTTTTTACTAGTTCTGTAATTTAGTTAAAATAACCTGAAGTAATGAGATGATGCTATGATGATATTCCCTTTTCAGACCCACGACCAAATCAAAAAGCGAGACGTCTCTGTGCCAAACAGAGTCTGTAATGGCTATTAAATAATATCTTATATAACTGATGAAATACTGCTGGCCCCGAAATGCTCCATGCTTGCTGTTCAACTTGGACCCAAGGTCAAGTTCTCATGAAGTTTTAAGTCGATGACGTGTCAGCATTGTCCCGATTGTCATTTGTAGCCCTTTATTGTAAAGACGGTATATGTGTTCAACATCTAAAAAGCACCCGTGGAAAAGTGTGTGTCTATATTTTCTGATCCATTAATGTTTGTGCTGTATTATTATATAAACGTAACGTCATTGTCTCTGTCATTTTTAAGGCCCGACGTTGCCCATGGCCACGATCGACATCAAAAACCCGGAGATCAGCAATGTTCAACGTTTCCATAACAACTCTCAGGTCAACAACATTGTGCACTCGTCCTTCCAAAAGAGGGAGAAAAAGGGCAAGGCGAAGAAGAAGAGGCTGACCAAGGCAGACATCGGCACACCGAGCAACTTCCAGTGAGTCAGCACAGGCATTTAGTAGGGCGGGGTTCAGGTCAGGTGGTTAAAACATTTGTGTCTAGGAACCTACAGTACAAAGGCTGTGTGACGGGAGGTCTATGAGGTCATTGTAGACGTCTATATAAGGACCGGTGAATCAGGGCAAGGTTTTAATCCATGCTGTCTTTAGTGAGAATCTAATATTACAGAATGTGTAGTGTGATTGGAAATGCTGGACAATCTGTGCTGTCAGGAATAGTCAGTGGCAGCTCTCATAGTGTCTGATGGGATACTCCAGGTTACAAATGGGCCATCTGGGTAAAAAAAAAAAAAGTGTTGCTGTGGATTTTGCAGTAGTCTATTGAACCTATTTTTTTTTGTAGAAATGTACTATACACATCTTCTGCTATCTCCTCATTTAGTTTTACTGTTGTATGATCTCACAAGCTCTCTCTTTTGCTTCTCTCACAGGCACATTGGGCATGTAGGATGGGATCCCAACACAGGTTTTGATGTAAGTGCAATACAAGAATGTAACGTTCTCATGCGCTTGTTTGTATGTCTCTCTGCACATGTTGGAGTATGTGACCTCTAGATATTCTTAAAACTTGGCACCTAGTTTATCTGTTAGTCAGTCACACATCCCTCTTCCAGACAGAAATGTTATGCGTCGACTCCAAAATATTAAGCAGAGCTGCGTGCCCAAGTCATCAGGAACGTTACACAAGGAGATTTTGGAGGGAAGAGAATGAACTTGCATCTGCATAATCCATGGACTCGTTCCCAAAAAAAAGCATCGTCAGTAATTATGATGGATTGTGGATGATTAGTATGAGATCATGCAGGTCAGAAGACTTACTCTGTCGGTTAATGAAAAAGATGAAATTCAGATGATTTGGTTTCATAAGTTAATGCTTTCAAGGACTTATTTGAGTGGGTGACGTCAGTTGAATAAAGCTGGCTCACCTCTCAAATCCTAATGCTTAAAACTGGAACACAAATACGCTGATTCATAAATGAGCAAGGGATGTATTTCATAGTCCTACCAGCTAGTACTTTTTTATCCATAGATACTGCAGATAATGTACCCACTTTGGTGATAACCAACCAAAAAGTAATAAACACCACACGCATGGCAGCTTGAGTTCATGTGAGTAACAAAAGACATGAAAAGGCAGGAAATAAGTAGTAGTAGTGTAGCTCTAACAAATAATGAGAAACGCCAGATCTGTTCTGTAACTATTAAATTTTTTTTTTTATCCCCGTCTCCCTGGAAGTGTTACTCCACACCACCAGGTGGCAGAATAATCCCTGATATTGTGGTCTCATTTTGAGCCGTCTTTATATCTGATAGTTTTCACAAAGTAGAGTGTAATATCACAAATGACAAAAAAAATACTTTTTACATACATTTTTATATCTTCCCTGAATGAACTATGTTGTTTTAATCCTACACCTGAACCAAACTCAACTCCTACCATGTCAGTCACATAATGTGTTACTGAGCTGCTGAGCTCTTGAATACTTATTGATATAAATACAGTTTGAGCATCCCTTATTTTATGAAATCAAACCCTTTTGTACTAATGCCGTACAGTAAACCCTACCCACAGATTGACGTTCTCTATTTTCTTTCTTCAGTTGAATAACTTGGACCCCGAGCTGAAGCATCTGTTTGACATGTGTGGCATCTCTGAGGCTCAGCTGAAGGACAAGGAGACCTCGAAGGTCATCTACGACTTCATTGAAAAGAAAGGAGGCGTAGAAGCTGTCAAAAACGAACTACGGAGACAAGGTAAGGCAGATGCACCGTTGGGAATACCCTAAAAAAAACAATGTTTGCAGCCAGAGAAGCAAAAGAGAATTGAAGGAATTACCAGATTCTTTCCTTTGGACATTTATTGTAAAGAAAAATTAAAAAAGGTAACTTCCCACACTTTAGCTTGGAAACGTCCACAGTAAACTTTTTGCTGGACACTGACCATGTGAAATACATTTTAAAGAGTGATTTGTTAATGTAACTATAGTGTGGTGGTTTTATCCTCAGGTCCTCCCAAGTGGATTGGTAGGTTTCTGTGCATGGTCTGTGCATGTCAAGTTGGACTGTAATATGGCTTAACAATTAAATTATAGCGTGAGTTTTTCTGTAACTGAAGTTAGTTCAGTGTTTGCTCTTTTAGACTTGTTTGTATTTGGAGTTTGATTTTTTTTTTTTTATCATAAGCTGACTCTGGGACATTATGAGTCTGGAGACATTAAAAAACACAGAAATCAACATTAGTTACATGGGAGAAGGCCGCCCCCAGTGGCTAAATTGTATAACTGCATGATGCATTTCCACTAGCAAGAATTGGGAAACTGATTTTTGATAGATGTGCCGTGAAATTGATTTTGGCAACTATGCAGAATTTTGACAGATGTGTGTGACGTCCTTTGTGAACATCCAGACACTGACACTGCCTGTCCTCTCATGAAATCGTTTTTCAGATGAAGTGTGAAAAATACATGAAATCTGGATGTTTGTCAAGGCTGCAGAGTGAACTGTGAACTGTGACGGAGCCGCAGTGACAATTACAACTTTGCTCCTTTTGAACTTCTTTCTTCTCTCCAGCTCCTCCGCCCCCTCCATCCAGAGGCGGCCCTCCTCCCCCGCCCCCACACCATGGCTCTGCCCCGCCTCCCCCTCCTCCAGCCAGGGGGCGAGGTGCCCCGCCACCTCCTCCCCCCTCCAGAGCTCCCATCTCTGCACCCCCTCCTCCCCCTCCGTCCCGACCGGGCATGTCCGCTCCGCCGCCGCCTCCACCGCCCAGCCGGGTCTCTCTCCCGCCTCCCCCTCCGCCAGCCCATGCCTCGATTTCTGTGGCGCCTCCCCCACCTCCTCCTCCCTCATCCTCAACTCCATTCAGTACCGGAGCACCGCCTCCTCCTCCCCCTCCGCCTCCGCCGCCACCTGGCCCTCCGCCCCCTGCCCCGATGCTGCCCACGGAGGCCAATGGAGGAGATTCAACCGGCAAGTCACTGGCACTGCTGAGTCAGATCAGAGAAGGCGCTCAGCTGAAGAAGGTGGATCAGAAGGAGAGGCCGGTGTCCACCAACACCGGCAGAGACGCACTTCTGGACCAAATCCGACAAGGAACCAAACTCAAAGTGGTCAGTAAACAATCGTCACGCCTCTCAATCAAACATGTATTTATCTTAATCCCGTGCTTTAACTCATGCTGTCTTCTTTACAGAGGGAAGACAATACAGACTCATCCCCTTCCGCCCCGGGGCTCTCGGCAGGCATCGTGGGGGCCCTGATGGAGGTGATGCAGAAGCGGAGCAAGGCCATTCACTCTTCAGGTACACAGAAACATCTACTTTTACTTTCTCCAGATATTATCTTTCGGTCATGCGCAGTAGAAGTCCACTGGGCTGTTTACACACTCTTATTAGTGCATCATTTATGCGGATGTGTTATTCCAAAGCAGTTTATATTCAGATCTGTTTATTTCTCAATTACTTTGAGTGGATCCTTGGCACTTGAGGTTTTCTCTCCAAAGTGCTTTGAGAAGTATACCCAGCCTCTTGAACTTAAAAAAAAAAAAAAAAAGGAGCAGTTGCGTCATAGGCACAGGCACTCAGACGATGCATCATTGACTGCATGTCAGATGACACACTGTCGCCAGAATATAGATTAGACTTTCACCACTTCCTCGTCGGTCTTTAACAACCTTTATACTTCCTTTTTTTTCTATTTTAAGTCGGGAGAGAAAACTTTTCTTCTCTCGATTCAAAGAAAGTGAAGGTTTACTGTTAAACAGACAGAAAAATAGACACAGACTTGCATATATGTATATACAAACTTCATCTGGAAAAGGAAGTGCTTTGTTTGATTTCTAATAGGATAATTCGTTCGGTGAAATTTATTATTTCTGCCAAAAGAACATCATTTGAGCTGTTTTCGGTATTCTTCATGTGAACGTCTCTTTCTCTTCTACAGATGATGACGATGACGATGATGATGATGAGGACTTTGAGGATGATGATGAATGGGAGGACTAGCGATAATTTCTTTTTCTTTTCTTTTTTTTCCTCCCCTCCAACCCGTGGATGATTATGACACTAAAATAACTCTTGTCTTTCTAAAAAGAAATCTTTAATTTCAAAAATTCTAAATGTAAATGTTCCATCAATTTGCTGTATATTTTTGTTGCCTTTATGCTTTTTTTTTTTATTAATCTGTGCAATACCTCATTTAATCTGTAAATGTTTGTCATTCTCATATCTTAGGCTGTTTCTTTATCTCCGTCATGTCCGTCTCTGCTCTGCCGCCTCCATCTCGTCTCTTGATAGCATTACGTCTCATTTTAACTGTTAAAACCTTTTCCATCTCTCTGCATCTTTCTCCTCCTCCCACATTCCCAACTCGCCTCCATCTGTTCCTCAGCCATCTTTCATATCTGCTGCCTCCCGTCACTCATGTCCCCTCCCTGTCACTCTCCCATGTTTCCATCCCACAGATTAACACGTGCAATTTTACATCATGTTGTCTCTCGAACCTTAGAGTTGAATGTTGTTTGTTTTTTTCATTTGGTCAGTGATTTGAAGGGAGGGCTTAGTCGCCGCAAATCCTTCATCAATCGTGTCTTCATTGTTTGTCAGGTGGAAAAAAATTGAACTATTTTCATACCCTATTGCTCTCTAGTTTATTTTTACTTATTCAAATGACCCTAGTTTAGCACTCATATTTTCTTAAAACTAAGAAGAGAAAAAGGAAAATGCTCTTTTTTTGGAATATTTAGCTTCATTTGCTGTCGACTGTAAATTTGCTCCAGAGTTTGAGTCTTGTTATATTTTTGCACAGATTGAAAGAGGAGACTCGCTGCATGAATACAGGACATATTTTCAGGTCTGTATCCTAATGGAACATATATATGCTTTAAGTAACGAGGCACTTGGACATTAAGCATTTTTAACCGTTAAACCACCACACTACATACAGTACACAAAGGAGGTAGCCCACAGTTTTATGGCTAGCTATCTGTTGTGAATTATATTTTATTTTTCTTTGGTCACTGTCTCTCGCTCGAGATTCAGTTGAAATTGTGCTTTTTCTTTTAATCTTTTTTTACAATAGCAAGCAAAGTATTGATAAATGTCTGTTTGTTGGATTCAGGTCATCCATCATGTTAAGCTTAAGTAATAAAGACATTTTAGTTCTACACACCTGATGCTTATGAGTCCATATGCTAAGTTACTGTACAGAAACAGCGGGGATGAAGTCGTATTTTCCCTGTTGTAGACACTAAGTGCTGACAGTTTAGGGAGAAACACTAGATCCATGGCATCATTCAAACGAGCATCTACATGTTTTTGACTAACTAGTAAATCATGAGGTGTAATATAGGAATAGTTAAAACAACTCGGTGGTCAATTATTCTCTACAAAGACTAAATGGTCAGACGTATGTTTATTTAAAGGTGGATTTTTCACACAGGACAAAACTTTAAAAGCCAAATTGTTCCATCAATTTCAAAAAGGATTTTAAAATCTGCTTCTTTTTGACACACAACTGCAATGGCGTGACTTGTCCTGGTGTGGTTAAACCCATCTAGTCTGACTCAAAGGTAACAGTTGCCGACTGTGGAGACTCTGTACTTTGCTCGCTCGCTAACCAACGAGCACCTACTGCGGTGACAATTGAGGAAACGTGAAAATGCTTGTCCTTAAATCTATCTAAGGTTTATCTAACATTAGCCAGCTTATGCTAACTGCTCATACCAGACCAAAAACAGCTGGAGCAGCAAAACCCCCGAAGTGTATCGAATAAGGCAAGACTGCATTTTATTGCTCGTGGATTCTACTTTAAACTTATTAATGTGTTAATTCCTCTTTTCAGGAGTCTCACTTTAAATCTTAGTATCGAAGGGCACCAGCTAACCCTTTTTTCCTCAGAGCATCAAACATGAAGCTTGGCCTTCCAGGTCTGGGTGGCTTATCAGAGCGCTTATACAGAAACGTCTCACTCTGTAAGAAATATCCAGAAAAAATAATGACATGTCAAAATGAGTTGTTTTTTTTGTTTGTTTTTTTTCACTGCTTGCCAGGAATGTTGGTGCCCTCTCTTTACATTCTGTCTTTTAGAGACAAATTGCCACTTGTTTGATGTAAGAACTGACCTCTTGTCAAATGTCAAGATACTTTTTGGGGGAAACCTTGCCATGTTGATGTTCGCTTCTGTAGGTGACTCGGTAAATATGGACGCCAAGCCTTCTCAATGAGGCTTGGCAAATAATGAACTCTTGCATTGTACACTCCAATAAAAGGTTGATATTTACACATTTTGGTTTTTGGGCTTCCTTTACCTTCACAGCTTGTTTCTAATCGATTAGGTGCACAGACTTTGTTGCACTTGTGTAAGACGGCACAGTCATGTCTGTCAGGTTTGTAATTTCAGTATGTGCATCTGTTTGTCCATTTATGTGTGTGTGAGGGTTGTGATGAATACAGGCCTCATCACCTGCAATAGACAGCTAGACAGGAAGTTGGACAGATCTGGGAACAGCTGAGCAGGGGATTATCACACCCTTTACTACCATTTCACCCACTGAGCCAAGTAGAAAGGAAAACTAGGTGAGTTAAGACAAAGCACAAGTTCAGCTAGTAATTTAAAGTTTACACGGTACACTTTGTGTAAAGTAGCCGACCTGATATGTGTGTTTCTCTGTGGGGAATATGTGCAGAGCCAAGGTAAGAAGTGAGCAACTAAACATTGCCCTTTCAACACTACTTTTAAAAGCCACTGCAACAATTGACCCTGTTATTTAGTGTGACCATCACAATAATGACAACAAGAACTCTATGCCTCCACCATCTATTTTTAGTGGATGGTCCACAGCTGACGCCGCACCCTGTATGAGGTCTCTGGGCTGCAGAGCTTATGAGAGGGATTAGAGCAGGTATGACACTTTCCACTTTGGGCATGCAGCTTGCTTCCATAGAGATCACAAACGGTACACACATGCACATAAACAAAGGCATTAATAGAAGCGATGGATCGCTATTTGTCTTTTGGCTGTCAATCCTTCCACTCATTGTTTACTTTTTGGCTGACGAAACTTGTTAAAGCACATTTCTATTTCTAATACTCAATCACCTGTAATGCAAAATTCCTTCTTTTTAGACTAAATGTCTGTTGCATATAGGTAGCATAAATATTTATGTACATTTTACCAAAAAAATATTGTTGCTGTTACAATTCAGCCAGATGTCCTCAAGCTAAATACAAAATTAGATAAATGATTTGGTGAAATTGCCCTCCACTTCAAACTAGCACAGTGTAATAGTTTGTAAATCAGCAACAACTCGTGCATCCATCAGGGAGGAATACAAAGGTCAAAGGGTGTGAGTGCTGTGACTGAGAAGCTATCGGATTTTCTGTACGCCAGTGTGAAGGGAATACATGTCAACTTGTGTACTTAACAGTTTGTTTGTGGTTAACGAGCATTACAAGCAGGAAGTCCCTCCGTTTTATGGAAGGATCCCCTATTGATATTTTGACAGATATGACAAAGTGCTGTGCTTGAGTAGAGGAAGCTTTATTCTAGGACACTTAGTCGAAGGAATGCCTTGTGCATACTGAGCTGCTTTCCTTGGCGAGGCTATTGAGGAGACTACTTTTTGGAGTGGGGAGTGTGCACTGCATGGAGCTTAACTCAGCTCTGTCTTGTTTTCTTCTAAATACTCTTTCATCAAGCAATATACCATCTCATGTCCTCGACAGTACTGTCCACCATTTTCCTCCGCATACCACAGTTTTTTTTTTTTTTTTGCACAATGACGAGATTAATGGAATGCTTTTGAAGTGGGACATCACTCCGGAAATTATGTAATTAGTAGTTTTCTCATTGTTGGCACCCTTGAGCCGCTGACCGTCTTGCTGTCACTCTCTCACCCCCCGCTCACATGCTCTTGGTCTCTCCTTCCCAGTCTGTCACCTCTCTCTCTCTGTTTGATTCGCCGTCTCCCCCACCCGGACTCTCCCTCCCTTTCTTTCATGTCAATGTGTCTCTTTTGACCTAGCATCCCCATCTCTTAATTGGCTAAATCCTTTGGTTCTTAGGTCTTGTCCATCTAATGAAATTCCACCAGCGCAGAATGAGCCCAGAATAGTTTAACCTCCCGTACCTGTACCTGTGGTTTAAAGGCACTGTAGCATTGAGCAGCTTCTTATTTGACCTTGTGGTTTTTGTTGAAAGTTGATGTCTGCACTGTGATGTCAGTGGAACTAGTAGTGGGTGTCTATTCCGTCCCTTCACTTGTCATGCATTGTGAATTGTTCAAACGAAGTGCGCCAAAGCCCTGCTCTAATACGTGCTGACTGGCGTGGGCGTGCTGTGAGTGGGAAAATGCATCAGTGGCGCTTGACCAGTAAGATGACTCACGGATAAAAGCACTGCTGCATAACAGCTTGACCCTGTTTCTTTTGAAATGGAACTTTTCCAGAAAACAGAGAAAAAGAAAACAGTCCACATACACGGTCAAGTATTGTAAACACCAAATGGCTATATTTAGAAATGAACACATAATTCAACCAACAACCGATCATATTTACAATTTACAAGAAAACAGTGAATTAGAAAACGTATCAGTAAACAGTTCAACTAATTGCAAAATTAATATACAAATATATCATTTCCAATTATGCTTCAATACTTTAAAAAAACAAACATAAAAAGCTATTACTGCTGTGAACATTTCCAGTAAATTTCCAGAATTAATTTTTTGGCTGCTCAGCAATCCCAACATGTTTTCATCGTGTGCTTTCATCACTCGAGCGTCATCATTACGCAGAATCTCCAACTTCCCTGGCAATGAGTGGACCTCTTTTCACGTTCACTTTTATTATAGTAGATGATGCGGGATTTCCACCTGGAAAATGACAATGCTATGTCAGTTTGAAATACAGGCAATGAAAAAGGCATGAATGCTTTTTAAGGGATGTGACGGTGACGGCAAAGATAGGAATGAGAGGAATGGACATAAGTCGGTGGTCAAGTTATGAGCTCTGAGCCGTGGCTACAAGAATGTAGTCTTCAAACCACATAGCCCACGAAATGGCCTCGTTTCATTAGAGGGTGAAGCTCCTTTATAGTTGCACATTTTTCTGGTTGTTGGCAGTGTACAACCTCGCTAGACTACTTGTGTTGGCTGTCAATGATGCTGTAGCCAGCAATCGTTTAACTTAAGTTCACATAAAGACCAGAAACCAATCTTGTTTGTTTAATATGCACAAATGCCAAAGGTTTTAATAGATATATGTTCATTTGTGAGCAGTAGATGGATGTTGTGACCTTTTGGACGGAGCCAGGCCAGCTGTTTCCCCTGTTTCCTATCTTGCGTGCTGTGGTAACGACGTGTCATATCTGTCGTTATCAAAAGACAGTTTCTATAAATACCTTCACTAAGTGGCAGGAATTTCACAGCTAGGAGACCCCGCCATCTGAGGGCAGAGCTGATTTTCCACTCTAACAATGTTACAAGCTGTGCTGAAGCTTCAGCCAAAGTAATAATTCACTCTCTTCTCCGAGATAAAAAAAAGCTGTTCTGATGTATTAATTTCCTTTGCAGCAAAAGTAACATACTGCTTAAAGAAAATTATGAGATGACCCAGAATGCGCTCTATCTGTTTGTCTCATTTTGTTTTAAATCCTTTTTTTTTGTTGTCTTCTTTGTATCAGTTTATCTTCATCTTCAGGATAAGAATGCATGAGGCTTGGATGACATTAGTATTGGCTGTATGCTTTTCTGTCTCTCTCTGGCTGTAAAATCATTGTGATGATACCACAGTGCTGGCTGGTGGTAAGCAGCCATTTAGAGACCGAACATACCATGACTCAGACACCACTGACTCTGTGACATCCTCGTCTAAATTAAACCTCCTTCTTGTTCACTTTGCCTGTAGAGGCACTTATTGCAAGGGGGTGATACAAAACCACATATTTTGACCATCGGATAACAAACATCCGTGTTTGTTGCGCAAATCCTTGAACTTACCCGTTTCAGGCAGCGGTTGTTGCTGCTGCGAATGGACTCCATCAGCTGGTCGTGTGCTGACCTCACTGGCGTGGACGGCCTGCTGCCCTCCTCCCCTCTCCTCTCCACCGACATGGGCCTCAGTGCGTTCTTGAGCTCCCTCAGGATGCTACTCGTCTCTTCTTTCCCCGTCTCCTTGCCCTTCTTGCCCTTTTTACCTTTTGTCTTCCTCACCTTCTTGCTGCCTGCCTCGTGCGCCTTGATGACCTCCGCAATCATCCTGGTGGGCTTCTTCTTCTCCCGCTGCGGGGGAGGCGGTGGAGGAGGCGGTGGGGGAGGAGGAGGCGGTGGCGGAGGCGGCGGTGGAGCAGGTGGCGTCTGTTTTTTAGCCAGGTCACTCCTGGGGAGTTTGGGCGAGGACCAAGGAGAGGCTTTGGGTGAGCTGTAAGGTGATGAACGAGGAGTTCCTTTCTAGAGGCCGAGAGCAAAATGGATGATTACAAATGCATTGAAAACTGTTAAAGGCTAGTGTGCTCGCAGGTTGCAGGTATGAACACAACAAATTCAAAGCACTTCAGTTGAAGTTCAAAGTGTGCAGCGTCAGTTGAAGTATAATCATTATAAAGAAGTGTTATAAAAGTGTCATTTGAAGCATTATAGACGTGAAAGCAGAGGAAACGTCAATGTCCAAACCATGAATGCATTTGAAATGTCATAGGCAAACGTAAAAGGCAGTTGAATCAGCTGATTTTGTCAAAGTTGCATATCATTAGCATATAGCTTGTTAGCTGAAGAGCTTACCACTGTTTGTAACAGAGATGGGGACTTTGAAAACAGTAATGGGGAACAAAAGAGAAGCAGAATGCAATCGTCGGCCTGTGGGCCGGACCAATCGAAAAATAATATACTGTTTTATTAGACATGTCGCATAGTGGAGCAAAGTTGCATACCAGTGCAGTGGTTCTGGGGTTAATAGCTCCCTCGAGTGCCCCCTGTTGGCCCTGCTGCAGCTGTCTCTGCTCTTGTAACCGTTTCTGTCTCTGACGGTCCTGGTTCCTGGTGAG
Organism: Myoxocephalus aenaeus; assembly: GCA_038501785.1. Lineage (NCBI taxonomy): Eukaryota > Metazoa > Chordata > Actinopteri > Perciformes > Cottidae > Myoxocephalus > Myoxocephalus aenaeus. The sequence goes on from JBAMJR010000053.1 coordinate 6,587,887, forward strand.
GATCCCCGTCATGCTCATCCGGGGCCCAGGCAGGTTGAACTGGTAGCCCAACTTGATCAAGGTGTGGTTTTCCCTCAGTACCTTCACCATCTCCATCTCTACCTGAGGGGAGGGAGGGAGACACTGTCACCCCGTGCACATACCGATAGACGAGAAGAACTGCGTGGTGAGAAAGTGAGAAACGAGATCTCACCTGTGCTCCACACATGTGTCTCTGATTGTGGAACCGAAGCTCAGTCAGGGTGTTGTTTCCAGGAAGTGCTTGAACCATCGCCATCACCCCCTTTCCACTCACATAGTTGGACTCTATATTTAGACTGATGATGGAAGAGTTTTCCCTCAGCATCTTGGCAATGGCCAGCGCCACAGGGTCGTCAGCTCGGGTGTTCGCGACGCTAAAGACCCGTACATATGTGTTGGACCTCAGTGCTTCAGCAAATCGAATGAGGGTTTCCTAAAAAGTAGATTAGTTAGTAATAATATTCTCAGTGTGAAGCATATAGACAATCATTCTATATTCTTTTCGCTTGACACCAGCCCCCCACCACAGTGGTCAGGGCCTCCCTGAAGACATTTAACTCTTCCGTAAGGCCCGTGTTTACCAAGCTGATACAAAGTTCATCCTCTTACCCCTCCATCTAACACTAAAATCAGTAAAATAACCTTCTTAGCTACTACTTGCCATTGCGTAAACCACAAGATGAGTTAAGCTTTCTTGTGAAAACAGAAACAATCTCGATGCTGTTCATTGTTCCAGTTGTAAGATGTGGTTGTGCCAAATATATAACTATATATAACCCAAAGATATGCTGGCATCCAATCAAAAGTTACTCAACAGTAAAGAGCCGGATGCTAGCAAGCGGAAAGTTATCGCATGTCTACAACTGACCTAAACCAAACCACACTTCAAAATTATTTTTTGACAAAACAGATGAGCTCTGATGTAAAGAAACCTTTGAGAGCATGTGGCTGCATTCGTACCTGTGAGATATCTTCAATGTTGTTCAGATTAACCTCATTAAGCTCAGGGTCGTTGCTAAGAGCTCGTTGGAGAGCTTCATCAACAACGGTTGGGTTCCTCATTGCATTTGGGTCGGCAGGTGTAGGGGGAGGAGTCAGTATCATAGGCTCCACCCTCTGCGGCTTCAGAAGCATTGGGGTGTCGACCAGTGACTGTGCCCCAGAATCCTTTGAGGGCTCAGGTTTTAATTTATTATCTTGTTCCTCATCATCCTCCTCCTCCTCCTCCTCCGCCTCATCTTCCTCCGCCTCTGTTACAGCTTCCTCCTCTTCCTCACTCTCTTCTTCTTCTTCTTCTTCTTCTTCTTCTTCTTCCTCTTCTTCCTCTTCTTCCTCCTCTTCCTCTTCTTCCTTCTCCTTTAGCGCGTCATACTTTCTCAGTTCTTTCTCATTTTTAACATCTTTTTCGTCCTCTGCTCCGCTGTTTTCTTCCGTCACACACTCCTCTTGTTCTTCATCCTGTATTTTGATCAAATTATTCAGTGTTTGAAATGCAACGCTGCAATTATGAATATTTGTGTTCTCAAAAGCTAATTTAACACAGATAGTTTTAAGGCAACTTTGGTAGAAAGAGTCATTTATAATGATGTTCCTTTTAGTGCTTCACATGACTTCTTACTTTTAACTTTTTAAGTAATCTGTTTTGAATTCCATCTGATAAAAGTTCAAACAAATTGGCTTCACCTCTGGCACATTGTACAAATATCAAGCAAATCTAATTCAATCTAATTACTCACCGGTTTGGGGCTTCCTCCACAAATCTCGTCCTCCATCAGTCTGCGTGTCTCATTTTCCCAATACTTCATCAGGGAATCTCTGCTGAAGGTGCCCGTTGGGGTCTTGTCCGTCTGGTCTCTCTGTCGGAGTCCTATGGGCACGTTGGCGTCAGGATCGATATCCACCAGCTCCTTTTCCAACTCAGCCAGCTCTTCGGGGGTGAGGGAAGCCAAAAGCTCGTCCTCATCAACATCTTCGTACTTACTCAACTCTCTGCGGTACCCAAAACAGCTCATGGTCAACGTGAGATTAGCACAGACAGGTCAGTATGAGTTTTAACTGCCACAGAAAGACCAGTTCTAGAGTTCCATGCAGCCTGGACCCCAAAGTGAAGTAGTTGTTAAGGTATAGAGGTTCAAACAATAAAGTCTAGGTCCACCGTGAGGTTGCTGGAGATCCACGGACATAAGAGGTCCAGTCGAGGTGATCCTTGACAGTTGAAGCCGTTTGGATGTACCCACTCCAGTCTGAACCGGATCTCTCCTGGCCGGCGGTGTTGCTGTGAGTGTGTTGTGTGTGTCGGTGTCCTCTCCTCTCTAATCTCGTCAGCTGCTGTTTTGGCCTTAAGAGAGGGATCACAGGGGAACGTACCAAATTGTGGGCCCCATGATGCAGTGTCTTTTTTGGGAGGCACTGCCATGAGACACACAAAAAGCATGTGAGCTCAGAGACTATGGCCTGTCAACGTAGCAGTCTGTCACCACGGCCTGAGTGTCTTTGTTCAGCCAAAAAAGACAAACGGGACCCAACAGAACAGAACTATGGCGATAAACTGAGATAATGCATCTCTAAAACTCTCGATCTTTATGTCGTCTTCGGTCTTATCCCACATTACGCCTTTGCATAGTTTGGTCTGCACCCATGGTCACAAGACAGGCAAGGTTCCATGTGTTCTTTAAACAGAGACACAGAGATACCAAACTGTCTTATGACCCTGGAGACAAATTCAATGTTTCATATGAAAGTGTAACAAGGAGTTGTTCAATGAGAAGTCACAAGCCTTTTCAATACACAGTATATGATTAATAAACTGAACATATGATTATTAATATAACAGTGAAACAGTAACTGACAAAGAGTAAATATGTTTTTTCTTCCAACACATGTCCTCTGTTAGTTGATGTCGTCATATAATGTTAAAACTGCCATGGCATGGCAAAGATACATATGAATGGAGGAGCAAAGACGATAGATAAGGGCTGATTGATTTATGAATGTGTGTTTATGAATTCTTTGCAATAGATAATGTGACTTTAGGGCTAATATGGGTTGAGATACGTGGTGTCCCCCTTCCTTTCACTCGTTAGCTGTCGGATAACTTTTGTAGATTTTAACAAGAGAGACATAAGTAACCTCCAGTAGGCTACAAGTATTCAGCCATGCTAGCAGCTCGTCTCTAGGGATGGTGATGGTCTGGATGGTCCGCTACACAACAATGAAACTAAACATGCAAAACTAATGACATTACTTTGAAGAAACTTTACTTTGTGTTTGGTGCTAATTAGCAAACGTTAGCATGCTAACACGCTAAACTAAGATGGTGAATGTGGTAAACATTACATCTGTCAAATTTTGCATGCTGTCATTCCATTAGCATTTGGCTTAAAGCACAGCCTCACTGAACTGCTAGCATGGCTTTTGACTCTTGTTTAAACACTTTACTTTACTTCAGAATTATGCCAACAGACTTGTGACCCATGTTGCATCAAAGGATTTGTAATGTAAAGTAGCTTGACCTCACTAGTAAGTTCATAAATTTAGTTTTGAATTTTCTCTTTTTTTAGAATGTAGATCTGGTTCAGAGAATATTTAGAATGCAAACCTGTTGCAAAACCCGCCTGTATCTCTCAAAAATATACACACTCCCACATGCAAACAAGACTAGCTCCTCATCAACATCAGTACTCCAAATCTTTCACTCTGGCGCAGAGAACATAATGAAACAACCTCCATTATGCCGACATTATTCAGGGCTTTTAACAGCTGATAGTTCTGTTGGTGCTATCTTGCTGTTGAGGGACAAGTTGTGGTCACGCTGAGCCAGGCCTTGCACAATGGCTGTGTTGACACACAAAGAGAACAAAACAATATCGCTGCTTTGGTGACTTCATCTTTCAGTAAACATTAATACTCCACAATTACTCAATTTTTTTAAATATATATTATTGTTTATTACAACACAAAAAAACTTTGAATAAATAAAAATAAAAAGTTCAAACCTCATATTGAGTATACACAATATGGACACTCACAGCCAGCACAGAGTGAGAATATGATGTCCAACTACACAGGTGTGTTTACTGAACCTGCCTGATTAGACCTTGACTGCTCTTGATTGACATTTCTCTCACTGTTAGGGCGGGATCACTTCTAATTAGTGAGAAGTGAAAACACCTGCATGAGTGTACAGTACATACAAGACAACTAAACCAAACACAAATAGAAAGAGAGCAGTAAGGCAACACAACATATATTATACTGCTTCTGTTCAGGGGTAAACTAGGATGGATTTCATATCTGATTGTTTCAATATTTATTAGAAAAAGGGAGATAGTGCCGTGTCAATGCAAAACAAATAGACTTCATGTAGAAAAGAGACATTTGTAATGCCAGGGAGGAAATATGAATCTTCTTTTGTGACGCATAAAATAAATAGTAGACATTGTCTCACACCGCAAGGCACTCATAAAATATAAAACCTAACAAATGAAATACAAAAGGATGTTGAGATAAAACATATTCCCATTGGCTATTTTTCAATGAGGGACTGGTGTTTTAATTACACAGCGATAAAGACGATGTGTTTCACGTAGAGGAGAGGTTACCATACAGGTCGTACTGTCTGTAGGTCAGGTAGTTCTTCAGTCTTGGAGGACAAGGGACGGCAGCCATGGCTTCAGGGTCATTCAGCATCCTGAGGCTCATGTGACCTCTGATTACCAGTCGACACAACTGCTGCAGAGGACGTGGCTTGCCTGGGAACACAAACAAACATATAGCCTCTAGTTACATAACACATTCTTAAAACCCCCCATGGCTTAGCACCGTGTAACCTTTTTTTAAACACAGAATTTGAAGTTTTACTCAGTATGTCAGAAATATCATCCCACTCGGGCGTCTTCTCCAGGACTCGTTTGAGGATGGGACAGATGTTGACGTGGCTGACGTACTCCAGGAGCATCCTGACAACACCGCCGATCAGATGCTTGAGCCACGACACCGACACAAACTCACAGAACTGAAAGAGAGAAAAGAATCCAGGGTGTTATTACTCTTTATTCCCACAGATGTGTTTATATGTCTGCCTGAATGTGCTCTTACTGAGATGATGTTAGATTGACTGTAAATCTGGTAGGCTTGGTTATGGAGGTCAATCCAGGTACTATCCATTTCTTCACCGTGACCGTGGAAACAATGGAAGCACCTACCACAGACAGTGTTGCAGGGAATGAAACGTTAAAATGGATAACAATTGTATACACAACCTCTCAATTATTGCACTGCTTGAAGGTGTTTTACTGAAATTCCTAATCAAAGAATGCTTTCCAGAGATCAAATATGGTAGATCTTATTTCATTTTGCGGTTGGTTGACTTACCAGTACGCTTGATAGCCGCTGTTGAGGAGCAGTCGCAGCATGGCGGGGTCCCTCAGGCTGTACTGCAGGGCAGTGGGGAACATTGTGTTGGTGATCACTCTGAAGTAACAATTCACCTCTGCTCCGTAGGACAGCAACAGCTGGACCAGTTCATACCTGAAAAATGGACAAACAACTGTATGTGAGCTCTAATGAATGAGAAACACAAGCATATGCATTGTACGCCACACACACACACACACACACCTCTCGGCACGTATAGCGACCAGGATGCATTGCAGTGGGTCCAGGTCAGGACGCGCTCCAGCTGCCAGCAACATCTCAGCACAGGTCACATCACCGTTGGAAACAGCAAAGTACAGAGGAGTCTTTCTGAGGTCCCCGTAGTTCTCTGCAACAAGATTTACATTTGATCAGGGTCGGTTTAAAAGAACAATAAAGTCACGATGCTACACATGAAAGACTATGACAGTTAGCCATCTTTATTCTTTGGTCAAAGTTGGTCATGATGTCGCAAACAGAGACCGTTTGAAATGATTTCAAGATTCATTGTCTTTTTGAGCAAGTATGTGTGAGAAACAGTTTAGCATGCGCCCCACCAGAGATGTGCGTGCCCAGCAAGGCGTTGACATCATATCCTTTCTGGAGAAGCAGCTCCAGACACTCGACCTTACCCCCGTCAGCTGCTGAGTGGATGGGGTTCTGTCCCGAGAGACGGATTGCTCTCTTTGCAGTGATGGGGATGAGAGTCCTCAGGACTCTAGAGAGAGAAAGAGAGAAAGAGGAGGAGGAGGAGGAGGAGGAGGAGGAGGAGGAGGAGGATGGGGGGGGGATTAACAGGGAGAAAGTGAGCAACAGAAACAGTGAAAAACAAATGCTAAAAGAAGAAAACAGGACATCGAGAAAAATGTTCATTAGATTGCAGTTTGAGACACAGTGTTGTTCAGTGACAGAACTGCAAAACAGCGATACACAGAGGGCTCTTTGTGGAAACGACTACAGTGACAACACTGCAGAGCTGTGAGGTGCACAGAGTAACATGTTACAGTCTAGTTTGATCAGGCTGCAAAGTAGCAGGAAAAGAATGTTAATTTGACTCCAGTAATTTATTTCTGCATGGAACTGGATTATAGTTTTTAAACGCAGATATCCTCAAGCTTTAGGCATGACAATAAGGTCATGTCCAGTGCTTCAGGATGCTCGTTTGCATTGAGGTCAGCTCACAGAATGTGTCCCTCGTATGCAGCCCTGTGGATGGGCAGCTGGCAGGCGTAGCTGGCCACGTTCGGGTTGGCTCCGTGCTGCAGGAGCAGCTCAACACAGTCCAGGTTCCCAGATCCAGATGCATCATACAGAACTGTGTCTCCATTGCTGGCCTGGGCGTTCACGTCACCACCTAGTGGAGCCCAGGGACAAATACAGCAAGGTGAGGAGAACTTATTATGTGGTGGTGCTCTTCGCACATGACGGATGTGAAGCAGTACACAATATGTTTTAGGTGTTTTACCTTGCTGTATCAGTATATCCAAAACTTCAGTGTTGCCATATTCAGCTGCGATCCCCAGAAGAGTCACTCCATGCCCGCCTCTGGTTGTTAGTTTGGCTCCGTGTTGAAGGAGCAGCATCATAATAGCTGGACAGCCCACCTGGTGCAAGAGATAGGGGGAAAGGACATACGAGAGGAGGGAAGGAGGAAATGTGAACTTTATCCTGGGATGTTGAGTTCTGATTCCATCATGTTCAAATCAATGCACCATGTTCACCTTTGCAGCTTCGTGGGTGGCCGTCCACTTTGTGAAACACACCTGCTCCACAAGGGCCCCGCCTGTGACGAGCGTAACAACCATGTCGTACGATCTCTGTCTCACTGCTACAAAATGTAGACAAAACAAGGTAATGCGGTAAAAAGACCAAATAAGAAAATATTAAATAAAATAAAGATGTCTTATTAATGATGGAGTTGATATTAAAGACTGCGTCAGGCTATTGACTGCAGCAGTTACAGATGTTGTAACCAGGCTTAGCCGACAGCCATGCTAGCGGCTCTGCACGGCTACATTTAACAGCGGTGCTTTTACAGCATGTACCTAACCTGCTGATGCTCAGCAAGTATAATGTTTGCCACGTTCGCAATTTGATTTGACAGACAAAGCAGCCTACATTGGCAAAGGATGTACACCAACCGAAGACATCCAGCAATGTATAGCTTGTACAGCCAATTTCTAATAACCCTGTTTAGGTACATGCTGTTAATAAGGGACGAGTGAGTGACTGTGTGAGTTTTTGTGTTACCGATCAGCAGAGGAGACTCATTCCTGCTGTTGGTGTTGTGTGGTGAAGCTCCGTGCTGCAGCAGCATCCTGACGTTTTCCACCTGGCCGGCCTCTGCTGCCAGAGTCAGAGATGTGTCCCCCCCCTCTGTCTGCTCCTCCAGGGTCACATCTGTGGACGTCAACACTGCTACGAAAACACCAACAACGTAATGTTAAAGTTAAAAAAATATGCACAATCCTACGGATTTTGTATTTTTTTTTTTTAAGTGCAGATGCTGAATGGTCTTTGGTTAAGCCTCTCACTCTGCAGCACCACATGCAGGATCTCTGGCTGCGGCTGCACAGCTGCTGCGTGCAGAGGCAGCAGGCCTCTGCTGTCGCTCTCTCCGAAGGCAGACACACAACCTGACAGCTCCTGCAGCGCGTACACATCACCTGGAGAGACACAACCACGAGCCACGCAGGACTCCCGGGGAAACATTTGTAATATTGATGGAGTGAATACAGTGAGTTCATGCACAAATACGTGAACACAAAAACAGACGTTTGTACTTCAACACCACGTGCACATATTCTTGTGCTAAAACAACGATAGACAGATTTTAATGAAATACCTTTGTGAATGGCGGCCATTATCTTCATGAAGTTTTCACTGTTTGGTTCCTTCCTATTGAACCAAAGGAGAATAGTGAGTCAAATAAAAGGAGTCGATGACCCTTAAATTATTTAATGCAGGATTTCCTGTGAATTTAGAATCAACAAATATTTTGTAAAAATATGTTTATTGCCCCATCAATAAATTAATCAATAGTAAAGATTAAAGAAGTACTTTTGGTAGCCCCATCCAGCATTTTTGACTTTTTTGACTCCCTCATACCTGTTTGTTTTTATCAAACATGGAAGCTTGTGGGCCTCTTGAACGCTCTCTCGAATGGCAAACCTGATAAGTTCCTCATTTATGCCTTCCTGCTCAAAGTCATCCATTTCTATATCAAGGGGAAAGAGTTAGGATTATTGTCTTCAAATAAAAACAACAGTTCTGTGCAAAATTGAACAACATGCTGATAACTTTGAGCATGTCGCGGTCACATCTGCCTGTACTTTATGCTTTGGTCACGCCTGCAGGCATGCAACTTGTTTGTCAGCAAAGGGCTGCTGGCACCGTGTCACCCTCTGCTCCAAATGGTGTCATATGCGAGTACTTAAGTATGAATCCATTACAGCTGAGGTGACGCCAGAAAAGTATGTTGAATTTGGTTAGTCGTATCAATCTGCCTCACCTGACGATCGGAAAGTGCGCCATAGAGCACCCCACCTCGCAGCCTGTGTGTTTTGGTTTTGCGGGGCTCCTAAACTGTCTGTGTTATATTTAGATGTGACCTGCTCCAGATGACATGACTCAGCTCAGAGTGCCCGTTGCGTTTTCTAACTCGTGTGTACAAAGTTTTCCTTTCCCTGATTACACAAGACCGCCTACCTACGGTTTACTTGCAGAGCATTTCATGTAAAATACAGATTTTTGCTATTGTTTTCACAGTTGTTTATAACAAATAACAGTAGTTATTTCAAATTTGAATAAGAATTTCTAACACTGTATGTTTTCCTGAATCTTCTCCTTTGTCACTGGTATTGATTTAATAATGGAATGCCAGAAAGGATACTGGCTTTTACTTAACCAGTATGTTGTAAGAATATTATGCAGCTGAACTTTCTGAACATCCACTCACTCACTCACTCACTCACTCACTCATTCAAGCAATTCAACAACAGCAAATTGTATTTGGGGAAATAAGCCAATGTCAATATAAATGCAATATAACAACTTGTTCTAAAGCACTGCTATCTGTTTGTTGTTTACCATATGTATCTACTGTATTATTGCACTATGTTTATTGGTTTTATTATATTTGTATTATTTTATTGTTGTATTGCTTTATTCTATGTCTATTTTTATTGTTATGCACTTTTCACCAAGTGAAATATATTGTGTGTGCAACGTACTTGGCCAATAAATGATTCTGATTCTGAAATAGCTTATGATAATAAATAATAAAATGCTAAAATATTAAAGCACAGATGATGGCTGAAAGCAGCTATTCTCAGATTGAGGCCCCAACTAATTGTCCAACACATTTTTATCAGTTTATTTATTTTTACTAATTCAAATTTTCACTTTCTAAACAACAGCTTTAGGAATAACCTTGACATATTCTAAACGAAATATTCCCTCAAGAGAACAAGCGCCCACTTTCTCCTGACGAACAAATTGATACGTGGGAGTTTGTGGAAAAAGTCTCAGACAGCGTCAGTGTGTGACACAGTGACTCAGCCTGTAGGCGGCCTCTCCACCGCGTCAAACGACTTCACCAATCTGTCTGGAGTGGAAGCAGACTGCCAGCCCATCCTCAAGTTTCACTACACGCTCGGCCATCACACACATACACACAATGAGCTCTCTCTCTGAACTGAAAACACTTCTTTTCATGAACCGGATTTGAGCAACCACGGATACTTGCTCCATATGAGGAAAAAAGTAAGTAGAATATCATTTCTTTCTGTTGTTTACACTAATTGTGTGCTGTAAAATTGTAGAGACTAACTACTGATGCAGCTATGCCATAGCTTGATGGCCTCTTTCCCACTTCCCATATTGTGTTTGTTAAATAGCTGAATTATTATTTGTATTTGGAGTGAGGATATAAGAAATAATTACAAAGGATCTCACTGTGTCTCCACTCTAATTTTTAATCTGATTTCTGAAAACTGTCATTCACTTTTCAGTATGAGAGTGAAAGTCCTGAAGAACACCTCCTTTAAGATGTATTTTAATGTGTCTACAGTGTATGTGGTGTTGCACCCTTTCAAAAAGAGCAAGTTAAGTGAAAGGACACATGGACACAATTTGCTTTCACTCAATATAATGAATCGGAGCGAATAGCACGTGTGCTCCCAGAAGCCCATCTGCATATTAACTCCATCCTGCTGCCAGAAAATATTTTACGAGAATGAGAATTCCTTTGAAGCAAACCACATTCCTGCTTGTCGCCCTGACAACTTTGAAGTCTAATTCATCAGATTTTTATCTCATTACATGTTTTTCCATTTTAAACCATAAGTCTTTAAAGCGGCAAAGAAACACCACAGCTGTCACATAAATGTTATGTTGCACTTCTGTGCATCTGATCCTCTACTGTAATGGTGCTGAAGTGGTTGTATTATATTTTGGATTAAGGATGCAATTAACAATTATTTTCAATTCATCTGCTGATTGTTTTCTTGAGTAATTGTTAAAAACAGCAACGCTTCACAATTTAGTATTATAAAAGGTTTTTGCTGATCAAAACCAGTAATAGATTATCAAAAAGTTTGATTAATCAACAAATTAAGAAGTATACGTTTGAAAGAAATGTACCTGCGTCCATGTTAAAAAAGTAAAGTCTACATTAATTCTCATCCTCTGTTTGAGAAATAGATTTTTAACATATATAATATTTAGCATTCAGCATGCACAATGCCGTGTAAACTGAAATAAGAAGCCCTAAAGAAGGGACTATCATGATTTATTAACAGAGTTGATTTGCTTCACAAAAATTGTTCATGGATGATTTATATTTAACGGTATACATGTTTAAGAATAAAATCAGACAAAGAATAGCATCCTCAGACAAATTAGATATACTACTTAAAACACTTTATATTAACTGTACCCTGTATAAATATACTGTGGCCTGTTTTTCTTTTAGATCTTGAAAGCACCTTGTCTCCTCTTGGGTCTGTTCACAAGTTTGAATCTCTGCTCTGGAAAATTTGGGACGCCGATAACTGATGATGTGAGCAAGCTGTCATCATTGGTGAGGTTACGGAATTGCTACAGGCCTCATACTTATCAAATTAATGTACCATATTCATATGTTTGACCCATAATCTGTGTGTCTGTATGCTAGGAATTTGTCCCAATTAGACTTTAAGATCTTGTTTCACTGATATTGTCTCAAAAATCTTTTTCTGTCTTGATCTCCATCGTAGAAGCAGAATATCCCCTCTGATTATGAGATTCCTGTTAGTTACATTCCCAAAGAAGTGGTATGTATGAAGATGTGAAAGCAGAAATCAAGTGAAACAGATGATATAACTTTAAACATAGGATGCTAATTTATTTGAGACCTACATCTTCAGGCTGGTACGTGCTGGGTGGTGTTGAATATCTATCCCTTGGAGCAAAGTCTTCGGAAGCTGGCCAGCATGTTTGGTGCCATCTCTTCCAACAGAGAAAACATAATTGTCTTCATTGCAATGCTGAAGAGTTTACGCTTCACCTTCGACCATGAGGAACTGGTAAGCAATCCTGATTGATTGTGCAAATTACACTGCAGCTCAGTTTTGGGGAGGAGTACGTAACATTCTGGTCCTTCAGGGACTGTTCTGCACATTTAATTGCACATTTTAGTTATTTCAGGACTGCTTGTTGTCTGGTTCCCCAGGAAACAGCGATGCAAGTCTTCCAGTGTCACTATCAGGAAGGGAGCTTAATATCTGGTCTTTACTTTGACTACATCAAAGACGTCTTACATGCCGCCTCTCAAGGAACATCAAGCTTCTCATGCGAGCCGCCACCGTGCCTTAATCCAAAACAAACACCAGGTACAATCATTCATTTGCGTTTTAATTTTTTATGACTAAAGCAGCTTAGTGGCCTATTAGTGGGCAGATATTGATCGGGGGTCGAGGACACACAGCTGGGGATAGGAACCAGATATGTAACCTTGAACACACGGCCATTTCAGATAATTTAAGGAATTGTAGCATCATTAACAGCTACTTGGGAAAGCCTGCTTAGTGAGTTTGTATGCCACTTGGCATCTCAAAAGGGAAGAAAGTAAGTATTTGTGAGTGATTGAACTGTCAGATTCCTCTCAATAAATAGACATCATAAGAATTGACGTAACCACTATCAGATTTCTACAGTGTAACCGTAGTCTGATTTTTCCAATAATATTTCTGTCTTCCAGGGGGTCTGGAGGAGGGTCGGCAGTCCAGCTGGTTCAAGAGAACTCCCGTGCTTCTGGTGCTCATCCCCTTCACAGCTTGTGTTGTTATCATAGTGTACCTGGTAAGTAAGTGAACCAACTCTAACTGAAATACCTACTTTTGATTTTTTTTCTTGTAACATGAAAAGCTTTCAACTAGCACCATCGTCAGGTCAAAACTTTAAATCGTCCAATACATGCTGTTTAGTGCTATCGTTCTTCTACACTGGACTAAGATGGAGCTGCTAGCGGGTCTGCAGACAGTTTTTCTGCATCTGTAAAAGATCCTTCTGTGTTCCTTCATTGAGTAAATTGTAACACAGTCGTCACACTATTCAGGCGGATAATTGCATGTATGTATAAAAGGGCAATATTGTCATAAAGCATGAATAGATTATATACCGCAAAGAGCAATTATTGCAATTCATAAGAGTCGCCATTTTCAGCATGGCCTTCCGGCTTTTTAAGAATGAAAAATTCAGCTGGGAGCTATTGCACAATAAGTTATTCAACGAGGATGATATTTTTGGTTTATATTATAGTTTGTGTATTGCTCAAATGATAGTAGTCCTCCTGGGTGTTTTAATATTATCAGAAACCTAAGAGCCCCGATCTGAAAATGTCCATCCTTGGTAGTACACTTTCCATCAACTACACTCTCTTGGGCCTTTCGGTTTTTGTGGGTAAGCCCAATAAAGCCTAAATGATAACGAGCCTTCAATTTTGTGAGCACTTCCAGGAAGGCAGTTCTTGTCAAATTAACAAGTGCTCATCAAATATTCAGCAGTACTTTGAGGCGGTTTTTACCTAATGTAATGATTTCCGCTTTGGAGATTTATTATCTGTCATTTGTTCATCATAGAAAACAGGATTTAAGAACACTGTTCAGATTGTGAGTGTGATTTTCTCTCATTTTCAGGTCAAGTCTGGGAGGCTTTTATCCGTGTGCAACACTGAAAATAGCCGAATGGCCCCTTCTGACATGATCCCAACTGTGTCTGTCTCCATCCCACTTCAGACACTCACCCACGCTGCTGACACTCAGCCAGTGGGGGAGGCAATCCCTGAACATGAGAGCGGATGAAGCATGATTAATAGAAGAGGGAAATCTGGACCGCAGTATAACAACTCACTCTCCAGGTTATTGTGTTAGCGGCAGGAGCCTGCTGGATAACCCGGTGTGGTCTGACACTCTTCCTCTGCTTTCAGTCATCAGAGTGCATGGACCCGGGCTACGAGAGAAAAGTCACCTGCTGTGAAGGCAGTTTGCCCAGGCACTTTTAGCACTTAACCATCCAAAGAGGGTTTTTTTGGAACCAGAGGAAGAACTCACTACACAATGGCTGGTTATGTCCCAAAATGGCTGGTGAAGTACATTAATTGTCTCGTCTTGGCCAGTGTTTAGCAGCATTTGGCTCGCCTTCTCTGAGCAGACCACGTTTTTTTTTTTCTTCTTATTGCTGCCACTCTGAACCATTGCCAACTCTCCAGTTTTGAGATGTGATCAAATGTACTGCTGGAGCCTCACATCCAAATGAATTCCCACTGTTTGGAAGATTTCATTCAGAGATGGGACTCCTGTCATCAATTTGTTGGCTGTGTCCCGATGGTTACAGAGACCTTTGTCCTTTCACTGATGTAGAGTCAAGAGTCAACACACTGTTTCCAACCTGCTCCATGTGTTCTGGCTTCTACTGAAACGCATTAGGGTTATAACCTATATGCAAACAAGTACATTCCTTTCAATACTGGTTTTTATTTTATTTTCATGCATCAGAGGTAAAAGCGTGATTACAGAAGCTGCGTGTGATCTACTGCCACTTGTCTTGTACTTGTTGGCATTGTTCTGATCTGTCACAAATTGCCATCCATCTAGTCACAAACAACACAACGAGCATTTCAACAAGCGTCCCACTTTGTGTTTCAAAGAGCTGACCAGATGGCAGATAGACAGAGGCACTTTGAATCCCGTCATTGTATCTCAAAGCTGTTGCCCAGTGATCTATAGCTGCTGCTCGGCCGCAGTGAGTGTGTTTTTAATGCCTTTTTTTTACTGAGTCAATCATGTTCAGTCATGAGAACATGACTCCCCGAGTGAGAGCGCTCTTGTACTGTATGTGTCAGCGAGAGGGTGCGAGGGATGGGCAGACTGGATGAGGGAAAGTGAGGGAGATAGGGATAGCTGGATGGATGGACGGATGAGCTCAGCGAGAAGCATAAGGAGGGCTTGTTCTTGCCACAAAAGAAGTGGCCGTAGGCTGGAGGAAATGCCAGTTACAAACACGACTGATGTCGACAGATCCCTATGAATCAACAGGCTAAGAATCTTTCCAGACCGCAGGCAATGTAGCCTCTTCTTCAGAGGATGGTTAGTATTGCAATAACAGGTTTCTGTATTTGAATTATTTGCGTCCAAAACACATCAATGAAAAATGGGAAGACATACCTTTGTTAAATTGTTTTCATGTTATAGACCAGATCTACAACTATGTTTTCTTGTCTTTCTGGTGACTAATTTGAACATGTGTATTTTGTGAAAATGTGCATTTGTATTGTATTTGAGATATTTAAGTTATTTTGTTACAAGATACACCACTTACAAAATGTTATTAACTTTTTCTACAATTATAAAGTTGTAAATAAATAATAGACCAATTCAAGTCACCGATGTAAGGGGGGTGGACAAAATACTGTGAACATTGTGTGAAAGTAACTGAATCAGCATTGCAAAGCTTGCTACAGTTGTAGCAGATTACATGTTGATTTGGTCAATGTCCTTTTATATTACATGTTTACATTATTTAGTCTACCCCATGCAAATGGCCCATGAGCAAAAATAATGTCAGTATTATATGTATGTTGTATGACTATTTGTCAACAATGTAAACAATATACGGTATATACATCATATTATTGTTGTCAACAAAACAGTGAAGCGTCAAGTGTGAATGTGTCTTTGACATAATTTAAATTAAAGAATAGAATAACAATACACAATACTTAAAATATAAAAACTTGAAGTTCAGTTAACGAAAAGGGGCTTGATAAAAGGCCTCCATTCTTTGTTTTTGAAGTGACATATATAGGCAAATACACATCTCAGAAAAAAATATCAAACATTCATGTATTCATTGCCAGGTCATATACTCAGTTCACAGTGATCGTTGATGTCATTTCAAAGATGATGATCAAGGACCAATATGCTTTTTCTTCATTGCCATGTTTATTGATTGCACAAATGACAATAGCATCAATAAAAAGCTTTGGTGATAGTATAACTGCCTGTGTGTTTGTTATGAAACACAAGGAGCAATGTTTTTTAGCTGGACCTTGTGGTACTGTAACACCTTTTCATTGGACATTTGACAACAGTTGTATGGTCGTACTTTTAGCAAAACCTAATTTAGACATGTAGAAGGAATTATTCACTAAACACCTCAATAAGGCGGAAATATCATTAGTATAGGTCAATTACATTATGAACTAAGTCATAACCACCATAATTTAGATTATGTGATTTCAAGAGCTTTTATTTTATATACGCATATCCGCCGGAAACACTCAAGCTTTTGTTTTGGAAAGCCGCTACCCAGCGGCCGCCATTATTCTTCCTGGCTTGACTGTCGGGAGAAAGACGGTTATTTACTTTAAAACGTTATATTGCGGTGTAAACTGCAACATTGTTCGCCTGTTTGTGCAGTCGCCTGGTTAACTCGCGAATTAGCTACCACACCCTGGGCACAAAATGGAGAAACGATCCGACACCGCGGGTAAGTTGCTAAGCTAACGTTAGCACGCCAACGTTAGCTGCTGTCGCGAACCGCGGTCACAAAATGAGCAGAACCGACGGACATCTGTTGCCGTAAAGCGACTGCTCGCTTTTATTAACAAGTAAACGCGCGTGTTTTAAAGTGTGGTCGGTTATTTTTTGGCTATGTTTGGTCGTTAGATAGCCAAACGCTTTGGCGGGGGACAGTCCAGGCGGCTTGCCTTTCAAATGAGACCGTCCTCCCCACCGGATGTCCCGACCGACCGACCGCTCCGTCGCGTTAAATGTCGACTGTGATGAAACTCGAGCAGCAGACAGCCCACACCATCTAGCTAGCTGCTGGAAGTTTGAATCTAACTCGGCTGGCTAACGTTACAGTTTGGCGCTCATTCTCTCCACGACTTCGCGTGCACACGCAAGCGTGCACACTTTTCCACCCATCCGCACAGCTTATCTGCAGTGATCAAAGCGTGTTTTAGCACTGCAGCGCCACCTACAGCAGCTCGAGGCTCCACCTGCAGAGCGTGCTCTGTTGGTGGTTTGTACAATGGCCGTTATCAGTTAGTGGCATGAAACTCAAAGCATATAAAGTTCAAAGTAGAAATAAGTGCAATGAGTATACTAAAAATGTGTATACGTGCTGATGCGCCCTATTGCTCTTACTGCTATTACTACATGTAATGTAGTAATAGGCAGAGATTACAAAAACATTTTAATATCTGTTAGTTTTGATTAAAGGGAGCTAGAAAGCGAGATCTAAAAACACTGGATGTTGGGGATGGGAGCACTCGCACAGTCCTTTCTCTTTCCAGACTGGTTGACAAACTAAAATACATGCTGCACAAAACCTCCTAACTTTTTGTTGTGTTCCACACAGGTGTTGGAGGTTCCCTTCCCCTGTCCTCCCTCCGCTTGATGGCGTCCCCTCTGCAGCTGACGTACTCGTACATATGGCAGGTCATACGGCAGAGAAACGTGAAGCAGTACGGTAAAGTGGAGGAGTTTGTGACCATGGTGACGCAGACGGTTCCTGAGCTCATAAGCTTCAAGCAGACGGCCCAGCTCGTTTTAGGGTTGAGAGCAAGGGTGAGATTATGTATCAACGCATGCGTGTGTGTGTGTGTGTGTGTGCACGCATCAAACAGCAGACTATCATTGTTTACAGCAGATATGCCATATACCTCCATCACACTGAGCCTGTGATGCAGTGTTCTCTCCACCATTCAATTCCTCTTACAAACCACACACACTGTGTCTGAAGTTATAGCTTCCATTCTTGTATCTTTGAATGAAGTTGTCATTCACTTTGCAGAAAAATCCCATTTTATCTTCATTTGAAGTTTGCTTTGTTTGATTTATCATCGTTTGTCTTTTAACTATAACTGTATTTTCTACTGTAGATCATTTTGGATTTGCTTCACAAAGACGGGCCACCAGATTCCAGAGCTATTCAAACTCTCATAAATAAGTTGAAGGTCTCTTCATCCTTAGGGGTAAGAAGGGCAACTTTTTTTTCCTGAGAAACATACAGTTGTACCAGTTTTTTGTACACAGCTTGCATTTCCTTCTATTCAACACTAGACTCTGGAGACCTACTGTGTGAATGAGATATTAACTGTAACAGTATTTCCTTTGTTACAGAAGGACGCAGACGTGGAGAAATCTCAAACAAACTTCATGGTGCTGGTCCAGAATCTGCTTAAAAACCCAGCTGAAAAGAAGCGCTTCTTCCAGGTATCTGCATCTTTTATGATCATTATTACTTTCTTTTTATTTCAAATGGTGTGAACTTATTTTAATGTTCCACATCTGTCTTAATGTGGTTGTTGGTTGTCATTACACAGAGCCATTTTCTGTTTGAAATACACACTTGCAGAATGTAAAACACAGAGCATGTATATGTCATTTCAACAAAGTGTTTCTCCCAGTTTCAGTCACAATGACGTTAAACCCGAACACATTTCTTTCCCTCCAGGAAGTGTTTCCTGTTCAGTACGGCACAAAGTTTGACACAGCGCTCCAGGCTCTGACTGCAGGTCTGGTGTGCAAACTGGAGCAAGTTCTTCCTGTTCCCAATCTCTCCCAGGTATGCAAAAAAGACATATAAAACATGATCCAACCTAAAAGGTACAAATAGTTTTTTACGTCATTCATTTAGGTTCGTTGGAGATGAGCCAGTTCAGCGCAGAATCGATCACCGGCGATCGCCGCGCAATGCATGCCGGTTAGATTTGTGTCCGACTTGATCCCGACTTGCTCTGACGCCACGTGGTCAACGATAATCTCCCGAGAGAGATTTTAGAGCCACAGTAGCTCACCACGGACTGCGTGGCCCCGTGCATGATAGGAAACGCCTGGCTGTCGCCACATCAGAGAGCTGATTGGCTCTTAGATTTGACAGCAAACACCACGTGTTGTAGAACATTCTTATTTTATGTGTAGTTGTAATACTTAACGCTAGATTGTTGACTATTAGTCTCATGTTTAATCTGAAAACAGCCTAATGTTTCCATTTCCTGCCTCTCTACCTCAGCTTGGTGCCATGATCTCAGCGGAGCCATCTGTCCTGGAGGCATGTGGAGGCTTCATCCCCGACACTGGGGACCTGAAGACTCTCCTCTTGCACCAGCAGGCCAAGGGACTCCTTGGTGTTAAAGGTATACTTAAGGTTGTTCGTATGAACATGTGATGAAACACAGGAAGAAAAATGAAATCATTAAATATTTAATTTAACATATTGCAAATGAGTTTAACAAAGCAATATCCATTTGTGCAGCAACCATCTCGTCCTCGGTGGGGAACTGTGTGCTCTCTTCACTCGCCTTCCGGCCAAAACCAGTAGAACCACCGCCGCCGCCGCCACCACCACCAGAATCACCAAAGCGATTGGAGGTCACGGAAACCAGCCCGGCCTCCCTCAGTGACACTGAAGAACTGGGAGTGATGTCCGAGAACCCTGACAGCCCAGCAGACCCAGCTACTGGACCACAGGGGAGAGGGCAACACGTTCATAAATCAGCTGATGACAGTGCTGAGAAGGAAAAGAGTGGCACAACAACAGCTCAGGGGGAGAATTTGGTGCAAGAGAAAAGTTGCACACCGGAACAGCCTGCCACAACTGAAGCAGCAGATAAACCAGAAACACAGCGGCCTCCCTTGAAACCGATCCCCTTCCGCGTAGTTCAAATGCCGATCAAACTCGCTTCCAGCTTACAGAATGCAGGAACAAAAGACGGCCAAAAGCCTCAGACCCAGCGAGTCACATTGCATCAGTGGGTGTCACAGATTGCCACTAACTCGCTGTCGCTCCCAGCCCTGCCGCCGCTTCCTCCGGCCAGGTTCAGCGGCGGCGACGACATGAAGCCGAGCATCAGAAGAAAAAAGCAGATCAGGCCTCCGGCCGACCGATTCACCTGCAGCGTGTGCGAAAAGAGCTTCCCTTATCAGTCCAAGCTAATGGACCACGAGCGCATTCACACCGGAGAGAAGCCTTTCGCGTGCCCGGCCTGCAACAAGAGCTTCAGAACGCAGGCGTTCCTCAACAACCACCTGAAGACCCACAGCACGGCGCGTCCATACGCATGCGGCCAGTGCGGCAAGTGTTTTAACAAGCTGCAAAGCCTGACGAAGCACATGCTGGCCCACAGCGGCCAAAAGCCCTTCTACTGCAACATCTGCAACAAGGGCTTCACGCAGTCCACTTACTTCAAAAGGCACATGGAGTGCCACACGAGCCAGATGACGTTCCCCTGCAAGCACTGCAACAAAAGCTTCCCGACGGCTTTCAAGCTGTCGAACCACGAGCGTTGGCACACCCGAGATCGCCCCCACATGTGCGAGCGCTGCGGCAAGAGGTTCCTCGTCCCCAGCCTGTTGAAGAGACATATGGGCTACCACATCGGCGACCGTCAGTATCTCTGCTCCCAGTGCGGGAAGACCTTCGTCTATTTGTCAGACCTGAAGAGGCACCAGCAGGACCACGTGCCCAAAGCGAAGATCCCATGCCCCGTTTGCCAAAAGAAGTTCTCCAGCAAGTACTGCCTGAGGGTTCACTTGAGGATCCACACCAGAGAGAGGCCCTACCGGTGCTCCATATGCGAGAAGACCTTCACGCAGGTCGGGAATCTCAAGGTCCACATCAGGTTACACACCAACGAGCGCCCGTTCAGCTGTGACGTGTGCGGGAAGACCTACAAGTTGGCGTCCCATCTGAACGTCCACAAACGGACTCACACGTGCAAGAAGCCCTGGACGTGCGAGACGTGCGGGAAGGGATTCTCCGTCCCCGGCCTTCTGAAAAAGCACGAGCAGTTGCACCTGCGGGATGCGAACCCCGAATTCGCCGGCAAACGGAGACACAGGGGTAAGCACAAGAAGCACTCTCTCAAGAGGAAGTATGACGAGGAAGACGAGGGCAGCGACGATTATTAATCAAAGAAACACGATGTGTGTTAAATAAGGATGCTTTCAGGGCTGATGCTGATCACTGATATAATCAAGACGAACTTCAGATGGCGACTGCATTAAATGACCCTTTGGACCGTTTTCAACGTTTTCAAGTTATTCCAAGGTGTGTTAGCTTGTGGTGGAGATCAGGTCACCACGATGGTCTAGGACGTTGGAATCATTTTCTGATCACCAGTTTTTAAGACAACCCATTTAAGTTATAGTTTGAGTTGTGATGGGTGGCCGGCTCCAGTCATTGTCTGGCCAGTTGGAGCTTCTCAAGGAATCAGTGCTGTTCTTCATATAATAAGGTGATGTGACAAAATAAGTTTTGAGTTACCCTAAGCTGTCACATTTTGAGAGATATGAGATAATGTCCTAATTAGTTTAGGAGTTGTTGCTTATTGGTGATCACTGTAATTACAAAAAAACTATGATAGTTTCAAAGAAAAGTTATTTTCCAAACATTGTGCTACTTGAATGTAGCCAACATTTAAACAATGTGCATCATGTTAACGATCCACTATTTCAATGCATGTGACTTTAGATAATTTGTATAATGTAACCACATGTTGTAGTGTCTTTAGGAAACATTTTATCTTTGTTACCATGTCCTCGTGGGAAACTTTACACATTCTAAACTACCTTTTATTACTCACTTTTTTTAATGTAACTCTGAACTGTAAACCTTACACTCTGATTTTGTTTGAGAGTGAAAATAGGCCGATTTGTGTTTATTAGGATTTCACTGTTTTCCAGCCGTAGGTGCCGTGTTATTGCTGTAACCGTGTTGAACTAACACAAGAGAATATGATCATTTTTATTTAGCTTGGACACAGTAAATGTTATGCAAACGTGTGATGAGGTTGTGCTGTGAATCTTATCTTCCCCATTCCTTCTACAATTGTGAGCTACCATGTATACAAGCCATTGAGCAATATACCCGTTTTTGATGTTTTGCAGAAAAAAATAAATTACAGCACATAACAAAGGACTGTTGTCTTTCTGGTTTATCTTGTGCAAGCCGAGACGTTATCGCGTGTGCTCTTTGCACATGCACCGTTAACTCGGCTCAACCAGGCTACATCTCATCCGACGCTCTTCTGATTGGCTCAAATAGCGTGGCGTCGTTCAAGAGAAGAAAGAGAGAAAAATAACTCCATCTGTAATTAATTTAATTTAAAATTGAAGTTGAAATGCATTGCCCAAGTACTTATCTTATCTACTGTGATGAATTATGATCTATTAATTTTAAAGATAATATAAAGAGGTCCAAGCATTGTTGTCACTTTGGACAAATCATGCGGTTCAAGAAGACCTTCGCCTCAATGTGAGGAACAATAACGTTTACGCCAGCGCAAAGCGTCAAGAAGTGCAGGGAGAAAATAAAACAAAAATAATAAAAACTGACACGCGTACAAGAGAATCACAAACTGTCAACACAAAGGTGGAAGCAACAGGTGTATGGTTTACTATCACGCAAGTTGTCCTCGGCTCCAAGACTGAAGCAGCAGGACGTTAAAAAAACACCAGAGTCCCTCATGGATGTGGACACTGGTGAGTCGAAACTAAAACTAGAAACCAGCCTAATGTGGATCTTTTTATTTTGTATTCATGCAATTTCAAACAGCTTACAGCAGGTGTTGCTCAAGAACACATCAGCTGCTCCCCTGGATAGTGTGATGCTGTGGGCAGTCCATGCAGTGCAGGAAAAGCTTCCCTTTTTATGTTCAGAAGAGCGTTTGACCGGCCTCAGCTCCCAGCTCATGTTATCGGGCCTTTTAGAAACAGCAACCGTCAGTGTCGATATCAGATTTTGAAAATATAGATTGCTGTATTTTGCCTTATACTTCCACAAGACCACATACGTCATTAACTGTCATGGTTTGGGCGATTTTGACCTTTTAAGTTATCTCAATTATATTATCTCTGTTATTAAACTAATGAAGAGCCATGCACCAAAACCCTCGTACGTCTTAAATGTAATCTTCAATTTTATTTATATATTTATAAATAATAAATGTGTTGATATTAGGCATACTATTGAGATAATTATAATGTAACCATTTTCAACCTTGAGATTACAAAAGTGATTAGACAAACAGCACCACCCAAGATAGGTGCTTAAAACAAAAAGGTGAGACAACCAATACTATGTTACTGAGCACTCACAGTATAACAATATCATTATTTTTGGAAAAATTATTTAAAAAAGAGACACACAAAACACTCAGAGTTTGAGAGTCGCATGCGAGGAGGGATGAAATCATATTACATTCTGAGATAGTTAAGCAAACACAATGAGGTGTACATTTAATGCTATATACTAAATATGGGTCTTTGAATTTCACAGGATATCTGCATGGGTACAAATGTATTTGTTCTGAAGCCTCTTTTAAATACTCATAGAGGGAATATTCATTGTTTCATTGTATCCATTCAATGTTTGAGTGGCAGCAAAGCACAGTTGTTAATTGTAGTATCTGGTGCTTTTCTGCCCATTTTCCTGAATTGAAATATTTTTCTACAATCGGTATCTTTAAATTTGGTCTGCAGAGTTTAAAGTATTCATATCAACATTACACTATTGTTTTTAGAAATTGAATGTGTGATATTAGATTTGTGACATATACTGATGTTTTTTATGGAAAAAGCCCACAGATGATAGTTATCTTCCTTGTTCAGAGCAAAAAAGCTGTGCAACAGGCCGTGTCAAAAATTGACCAATCTTTTTTGTTACTGTCATTTGTGAATCCCCCCAAGTTAATTAAAATGTAAAGCTAAATCCCTTTTAGTCTCCTTATAAAAATGTCTACTTTTGTGTTGTGTTGAAAATATGCAATGTCAGGGCATATAGGTGCAATGCTGTTCTTCAAAGGAAAATAAGACAGAAACATGCACTTTATTAATCCCCTTGGGGAAAGTCTTCTCTGCATTTGGCCCATCCCTGGATGGGGGGCAGTGGGCAGCCCTGTGGGGCGTGGTTGAGGGTTTGGTGTCTTGCTCAGGGACACTTTGACATGTGAGCTATGGGGGGACTGGGGATCGAGCCGGCTACCTTGTGGTTGCGGGACAACCACTCATCCCCCTGAGCTACAGCCGCCCTCAAATGCACAAAGAGATGAACTATACAACAAAATAATATGTATTTATTCGGTTTATATTCATGTATTGGTACCTTTAGTTCAGTAGTGTCGAACACATTTTCACCCTGGGCCACATCAGCATTATGGCTGCCCTCAAAGGGCTGGTTGTAACTGTAACACTGTATAAACTACTCCCTAACATATTGTTCAATAATTGTCTTTGCATTTGATTATTGTTGATTAAAGTGTAAATATATTGTACATGCATTTATATAAATGTAAAACTATAATTAAATCCATATAATTTAGGGTTAAGAAGCCCACATTACTCTATCAAAGATCAAACTTAAAAAAAAAAAAAAAGATCAAACGCACGTTATCACGCTTTTTAGTCAAAGTTGAGAAGGACATAAGTGGTCCAACAAATAATTGTGAGCTATAAGAACATGTGTGACAGGTGTGGTCTGGGGCACACCTGTCACACCTACAGGAGGCTGCGGTCCATCATGACCATGACCTCACGCCACACAAACAGCTTCTTCCCGTCGGCAGTCAGGCTCATTAACAGAGCACTAACAGGTCCACTGACTGACTCCGTCACCCCCATAGCCCTTCATACCTCATATTTAAATACACATGTCACTTTAACATTACACTTTAACACACACCTACAGTACACTTGTTTACAGTACTGTTATCTGTGCAGATTATTTTATATTTGATAGTAAATGTAATATGTTTCTATTGCACTGTGTTAATTGTTGTTGTTTGTCTAATGCACAGCCGGCCAAGACAAATTCCTCATGTGTAACATACCTGGCAAATAAATGGTTCTGATTCTGATTCAGATTCAGACCTGCTCACATACCTTTGTCTGGTCTGGGGCACACCTCTCCTTGAAGCACAAACACGTGGCCTTGAGTTTGACACCTATGCTTTAGTCAGTGAAGGGGTTTTACACACCACCCCCTCTCAGATAGGAGCACCCACATGCAGTAAGAAAGTGTTCAAGTCGAATCACTAAATCACTGGAAGTCTCCTATTAAAAAATGTCTACTTTTGTGTGAAGATATGCAATGTCAGGGCATTCAAAGGAAAATAAGACGCACAAAGAAATGAACTACACAACCAAATAATATGTATTTATTTGGTTTATATTTATTTATCGGGGCCTTTAGTCAATGAGGGATATTAAACACCACTCCCTCTCCGGTTGGAGCACTCGATGCAGTAAGAAAGTGTTCAAGTCGAGAGGATAAGTGAGGTTGTTCCTTCAGTCTCCTTCTCCTCCACATCCGTTCGACCTGCTGCCGTGTAAGTCATGTGTGTGTCTGTTTCAGTGTCACTTATTCTTGTCAGCAGGCCCTTCTCAGACAACCACGAAGCAAAGCGTGATACTCCTAAAATAGTCGCGATGGTGATGAGCATGATTGCAGTGCGAAAAGGGAGCAAATGGTATCGGTGACCGTCCACCATCTTGTCCCACGGCAGCGGCAGGATGTCAGGAAGGCCCATCAGTGGTTCTCCCACCAGAGCTCTGAGCACTAGTGCCAACACAAAGCCAGCACAGGCGCCGTAGTGGTTCACCCTCCGGGATAAGTAGAAGATGCATATCACCTGGGGAGCCATCATTGAATAATAGACATCTGAACTGAAGATCCAGAACAGATGGATAGACTGTGTGGTCATGGCCAGAACTGCTCCTATTATTCCACACAGGAGGACGGACCCTTTCACCACAGCAATAATCAATTTTTCTGATGCCTGAAATAGAGGAAATCATTTTACGAGTCAAGATATTTCTTTTGATGAAACTAAAACATGGATCACACTATTGGTTTTCTAGGTATAGTCAATTTAAATGTTGGAGGCATCATTATACGTGAAATGCTTACTCTCTCATGTGATTTCTACAATATTGCTTCAATTCACCCTCTCACCAGCTGCAGCACCAATTTCCCCCGTCTACAAATAAATGAACAGCAAACGTGCGGTGCTCAGCACAGAATAGACACACAGAACATTGTCTTGCTGATGAAGCTCCCATTGCAAAGATAACAAAAAAATAGGCCTCTGGTGACTTCAGGAAAACATTTCACATAACAACTCAAATGACTCATGCATGGCCTAATCGCACCCTCACAGAGCCAGTAGCAAGGCTGTAAAGTTGTTTGTTTGCCTAAACGATTAATGTATTTTTTGTAATTAAACATTTATTTAGTATTTTGAAAAAAAACCATCTAGCAATAAAATAAATGCCACAATATGAGTAATGGTAATGTAAGATGTTACCCTTTTGTAGATGAGGTTCTTGAAGATATTTCGGCCCATTAGGGAGGCGGCAGACAGAAGTGCAGAGTCAACCGATGACATCACAGAAGCAGCAAGTGCTCCCATACCAAACAGTGAGACGTAAAAAGGGCAAAGATGCTGAAGGGCAATTGGCAAGATCATCCCGGCTTTGCCCTGTTCGTACGGGCTAGGAGAACCGAAGCTGGTCTCGTTCCAATCTGACAAGACAACAAACACATCTAATCACAACAGACATATTGGACAGTATGTATTTGAGTGGGATTTGGTGAGAGATGTTTGATGGTGTAGAACATATATTACTGCCTATTATATACATCAGTGGTGTCAAACTCATTTTCACCCTGGGCCACATCAGCATTATGGTTGCCCGGTATTAACTGTAACACTGCATAATACTCCCTAACATATTGTTAAATAACTGTCTTTGCATTTTATTATTGTTTTTTAAAGTGTAAAAATATAAGTAAGCAAAGTTATCTGTTATTACAACATAAATCCATTTAATTTAGGGTTAAGAGACCCACATTAATAATAATGAAACTTAAAAAAACGTGCACGTGATTACATTAACTTTGTTCAACGATTTTTGTA
This sequence comes from Myoxocephalus aenaeus, assembly GCA_038501785.1. Taxonomy (NCBI): domain Eukaryota; kingdom Metazoa; phylum Chordata; class Actinopteri; order Perciformes; family Cottidae; genus Myoxocephalus; species Myoxocephalus aenaeus. The sequence continues at coordinate 6,614,786 of JBAMJR010000053.1, forward strand.
TCACAGTTGAGATGGACATAACTAGTCCAACAGATAATTGTGAGCTGTCAGAACACGTGTGAGAGGTGTGGTCTGGGCCACACCTGCTCACATACCGTTATCTGGTCTGGGGCATACTTTGGACAATTGTCATTTCTCCTAGAGACTAAATTGGGCGTACTTGGCTCCATGTTTGATGTCAAAACGTCGACGTTACATGTATTCCTTCATCACCGACAATGTATCATAACACAGAAGACTTACCGGTTTCTCCCCTTGAAGCACAAACATGAATTTGCTTTCCCATCTTCTTTAAATGCCATTCCCTCTGCATAAATCTTTCTCTTCTTGAACATTTGGGGATTATTTGTCAATCTTTTTCAATTGATTCCCTTGTCTTTAGTTAAACGCCGATATGGAAAGACTCATTTCTCACGGTAGGATGTCGTTCATTCGCAGGTCACAAAATCGACATGCATTGTGGGAGATGTAGTTGATGGTCACTGTACAATGTAAAGCAGCATATACTTAAAATTTAAGACGATTATGTAGTTTTCAAGCTGTCGTGGGCTACATAGAATGACGTGGCGGTGCCGGATTAGGCCCTCGGGTTTAGTTTGACACCTATGATATACATGGTTGTTTTTGTGGATTATGTTTCCCATTACTGCACAATTCCAACAAAGCAGACTCATTACTCATCACAGCTACTATAACACTAAAGACATTATTATTTCAAGATAGCAAAAAACAATAAGAAGATAGTTGAATCTAGATACTGGTAGATGCAGCGACTGCCCCAATGACGAGTGACGGGACGGCAAGAATTAGGCATAGTACTGCTGCAGCATAGCAGGTGATTTTGGCTTGCGCATCAGTGGCTGTAGACAGGACTCTCTGGTAGAAAGCCTGGGCACAGATCCCTCCAATGGCCTTAAGGAATACAAACCAAGTTATTGTTGAGGAAACATCACATGACAGGTTTGTTCTACGATAAGTGCTCAACCAAAGTATAGAAAATGGTTGTCCATGAAACACTTCAGGCTATGTGGCTTATGTCATCACAGTGTAGTGTTTCTTGTCGATCTTGCATATTTACTAAAAACACAATTTTAATAGAGTGGCCTTTTAAGATATGTACTTTGGGGCTGTATCAGGTGTCCATTACCATTAGCAATATGTCCTCTACCCAGCGACCTGCTTCTTCCGGCTCTAGCCTGCCAATCCATGGGTCCTGGTGCAGTTTGGTCACTGCAGCAACAGTGATGTTGGCAGAGGAGGGGTTTGCCAGTATGAAAGGCACGCAGAGCCACTGAAATAGGGAGGAAATTATAATAAGGTTACAAAGACTGTATATTAGTCCTGCACAAGCTGTACAGCATTGAAATCAAAGCACATGCTGCATTCTACCGAAATATGCTCACAACAACGATGCTAACGGGCTGATGTTTAGCAGCTGTAGAATCATGTGTCAAATGCTCTGAGTTTCCTTAAATATGTAGTGTTTGTACCAAGCCAACAAACATCAAGCCAAGCTGGATGACGTCAGTGTATGCCACAGAGTACAGTCCTCCCATTAGCGTGTAAAGGATTGCCACAGCAGCAGAGATGCACACAGCCAGCGAGGAGGAGATATCCATGACCACGCTTATCGTCCCTCCTGTAACCACAAACAGAGTGAGGTACCCACAACTTTACCAAAACTCAAACTCAGACACTTGTTTAAATTAAAAAAACATACTGACTCAAAACTTGACTGTTTTTTCTGTTTTTCTCAATGTATCTTCTCTGTCATCTGCATCATACGTATACAATGTCTCTCTATTTTTCACTGTATATGTATGTGGTGTAAAAATGTCCAGATTTAACTTGCTGATTCTGCAAGGACATCGTTCAATTAAGTTATTGTTTCAGACTTACCGAGTAATCCAAGAATGCACGCTATCCACAAGATAATGCCTATCAGACTGGGAATGAAAATAACAGCAGCTACAGAGTTGCCATATTTCTCCTGAAATGGGTCCATGAGGGTGACATAATTCTTCGACCGAATAGGTTTGACAAAGAAGAGTGCACCTAAAGTCACACAAACGGAAACATTAGAGTTCAGTTTTTGGTCTGACATTTTAATCACTGTCCTCATCTTTAATGGTTATGTAATAATGTTTGTCTGTTTTCATGAGTATGTGTAGTTGGGAAAAATAATAAAAATGATGGTATTTTTGGCAGCCTCCTGATAAAGATATTAGCTATTAATAAAACAATTTCTGCAAGAGATGGGTTTCACTGTGTATCACCACAACGGTAAGCGGTTGTAATTGACCTCACTCACCTATAATTAAATTCAAGGCGTAGGCAAGGGGTGCAGTGGTCCATGCCAACCCCTTTGTTGGATTATACACCATTTCAGAAATACCCAAAATATATCCTCCTCCCACCCAAGTGGCTGCAAAACACCAGGGCACATACAGGCAATGCGACAGATGATTAATTAAACTAGGTCCACCAATTCTAAATTGATGGAATTAAATAGATTAAAAGTGAACATTTAAAACATTTGCTTTGAGTCCCCTGATTTCAAAATACATGTCCCTGAATGGTTTGCTATTACAAACACATAAGACTCCATTCAGTGATGATGTTAATCTATGATGTTATTGTTATTATCATCATTATTTTTACCTGTCATAGTACAGATGCTGACCCAGATGTTTAGGTCCCGCCCCCCAACCATTGCAACTTCACTGCGTTTCACAGTGCACTTCTTCTCCTCACGTTTGGACTTCCTGGATGCCCAGATACCCGTGCCCAGTATCATTATGTAAAACACTCCTATGGCCAGCAGTCCGGGCCAATTTACCGCCATCCTCCGAGTCTGTGTGGTAAGGACACCAACAACATTGTTTATATCCCTTTTCGGAGAACACTGTACATTGAGCGTGCATTGTTCGCAGCTATATACGGTCTTATGATTTGATGTAAATTTCACTTTGCAGGGAGTTGAGCCAAATTTGCATGACACAACTTTTAAAGTAGTCATATGGCCGTACTGTTCACACCACACTAACCTACCGCCTTGTCATCAGCAGTCTCGAAGTCATGACTGAGCGGCAACAGGGGTAATGGAAATATTTAATTCCCTCAACAGATGCAGGTTTCTGCGACCAATTTCCAATTTTTTCTATTTTTTGAGAAATGTGAAAGCCACAGTTTTATTATCGGGTCACGTTGTTCTTTTTTTTATTTAACTTGAAGACAAGAAAGTCTCAATTTGAATACCTTATAATAACAATGCTACTGTGGTGGCTGGGGCCGTGATTAGGCTCAGCTGCAGAGGGGGAGGGGAGGAGCGGCTCAGGGAACAGGTGCCGGTGATGAGGCCTAAGTGGCCTCAGCTGAAACTGATGAGGGGTTTGTGTCTTTGGCCCTATATGAAGCTCAGTGGGGATGGAGCGGAGGGTTAGGAGAGCAGAGGCACAGTCTGCCAGCTCATGCATGTGACAATAAAAGCAGTTACAAACGTGATCTCAAGTGTGCTCGTGTCATTGGTGCTGGGGGGAACCCGGGGAAGTAGCAGGAACGTGTTACAGTTACATTTTCAGATTTCTTTGAGCAAAGGGGAAACAAATTCTGACTGATCTGAATTACCAGTGAACTCTATTCAATTAGAATAAGCCTTTGTCTGCTTTTTGTTGTTATTCAATACACTCCCAACATAAATAACTCTAGATAACACTCAACTGACAGGCAAGAAAATAAGCTTTCCAACAATTATGTACGGCATAACTAAAAACAGTATGATGAAGCAAGATAATTGAGTCAAACATGTACTCACACACTGTAGACTTCTGTAGTAATGTGAGGAATAGAACAAATGTCTTCAGGACAAGAGGGAAGAGGCCAGGGTGTGACTGAGTATCATGGGGAAGCACAGTTCCTTTTTAACTTGCTAATGAAAATCAGAGATCGCTGGTGGTTTGGCAGAGTCAGAGGTGAACGCAGGTAGGAAGGTATGGTGGCGTGAGCGGCGGTGGCTGGGCTGAAGTGCAGGCACGGGAATCCTGGGCACAAGGAGCAGAGGTTAGTCTTGAAGTGAAGTCGAAGTCGTTAAAAGGAGTCAGCGCGGCCAAGATTCCCACTACCACTTGTAAGGTCCTGAGGGGAGGTGTGGTGGATGGCGTCTACGTTTCAGCCAGAAGGCTCCACCCACCCATCAGGTGTGGGACGAGACACACCTGATCCCCTCCTCGGGAGGCTTACAAAAGCCAAGGAGTGGAATGGCGCAGAGGGACATGCGACGAGAGGAGAAGAGAGGCGTCTCCTCTTTGTGAAGATTGAGCCGGTAAGTCGGCTAGCGGCCCGGCTAAGAGACTGTAGTTCAGTAGATAACTGATAGAGATCTGGACCTAGCTACGTTTTGAGTTGTATTTATGTTTAATTAAAATCCTTTTGAAACCTGCAGAACTGACTCTGCCTGTGATTGCTGCGCTGCCCTAATTCCGGTGTCCTCCGTGCCGTCCTGTTACACACTAAACTGACGAAATAATCAGCCTGCCCCCATCATGTAATGCAATATGACATATGGGAAAGGATCATGGCATGCATACAAATCTTGGCAGCATCCAGAGAGAGACAGTTTCTAATATGTTTAAAATTAGCCAAATTGTACTTTATAGTTTTAACCATTCTCTTTACATGTTTCTTGCAGTTCAAATTTTGATCTAGTATCACGTCAAGATATTTAAGATCAGTAACAATTTCAATCCTTTCACCTTTTATGAGAATATCAGCGTCAGGAGGTTGTGTCTTGGTTTTGGAAAAAAACATACCTTTTGTCTTGTTGACATTTAGATTCAGACATGAATGATTAAGCCAGTGTGTGATCCTTTCCAATACATGTGTTAGCTTGGCAGCTGCTAACTCAGTAGTTGTTGCATGTGTGTAAACAACAGTGTCATCTGCATACATTTGCAGTTCTACATCATGACACTGTTCAGGGAGATCATTGATATATAAACTAAATAATAAGGGACCTAACACTGACCCTTGTGGAACACCCATTGTGCATTCCATGTTTCTGGACAGTGCATCGCAAACTTTAACACATTGTATCCTGTTCGATAAGTATGAAGACATCCATGCCAGTGCTTCAGATGAGAAGTTCAATTTAGAGAGTTTCGATATTAAAACATCATGATTGACTGTATCGAAAGCTTTACGCAGATCTAAAAATACAGCACCAACTACTCCTTTGTCGAGCCTTGATTTCATTTGCTCTATTAATTAAGTGCAAGGTAGCAGTTTCTGTGGAATGATTAGTTCTAAAGCCAAACTGCATACGATGTAGTCCACAAGTGCTCGTGTTACGAAATGTTGTCAGTTGTTGAACGATGACTTTCTCTGCAACCTTTGACAGTACTGGCAATATGCTTATTGGTCTATAATTACTGGCTTCAAGGCGGTCTCCAGATGTAAAAACAGGTGTAACAATGGCACATTTCCAGTCATCAGGGAACAAGCTGTGCTTAATGGACAAGTTCATTAAATGAGCAATGGGAGGAGTTAAAGTGTCTTTGTGAGATTTCAGAAATATGCTGTCAAATTGAAAAGCATCTCTACATTTGGAGCTTTTTAAAGGAGCTTATGAGTTTGTTAATTTGTGCCTCGTTGGTCTGCACCAGCTCAAAAATCTGACCTGTAGCATCTGTTGGAACAATTTCCCTTTTGTAAAGGATTTTCCTAGCTCATATGAAGACTCCAGAAACAAATTATTAAAAACAGAACCAACAGCAAGATGATCATTAATGAACTTTCCCTGTACTTTAAGTTTACAATCTCCTAAAACATGTGGGTCCCTCCTTGTAAGATTGTCTATATTTTTCCAAATCAGTTTGCTGTTGCCTTTTGCCTCATTCAGTATATTGATATAACAATGGGATTTGGCTAATCTTAGCTCATGGGTAACTAATTGCCTTCCTTAGTGCAGCATCTCTAGTCTTCATCAGCTTCCAAAGATTTTCATTGAACCAGGGTACATTTTGTTGTGATTTTATCAGAACCCTCACATTAAATCTTTCCCTTGCAGAGTTGATTCTATGAGTACAGTTGTTACAGCCATAGCCATAGATTTACCAGTGAACTCTATTCAAATAGAATAAGCCTTTGTCTTGTTTAAGTCTGCTTTTTGTTGTTAAATAATACACTAAATAATACACTAACTATAGCTATAACTCCATATAACACTCAACTGACAGGCAAGAAAATAAGCTTTCCAACAGTTGTGTATGGCATAACTAAAAACAGTATGATGAAGAAAGATAATTGAGCCAAACATGTACTCACACGCTGTAGACTTCTGTAGAAATGTGAGGAATATAACAAATGTCTTCAGGACAAGAGGGAAGAGGCCAGGGTGTGACTGAGTATCATGGGGAAGCACAGTTCCTTGTTAACTTGCTAATGAAAATTAGAGATCGCTGGTGGTTTGGCAGAGCCAGAGGTGAACGCAGGTAGGAAGTTAAGGTGGCGTGAGCGGCGGTGGCTGGGCTGAAGTGCAGGCACGGGAATCCTGGGCACAAGGAGCAGAGGTTAGTCATGAAGTCAAGTTCAAGTAAATCACAAAAGTACTCTGTCGTTAAAAGGAGTCAGCGCGGCCGAGATTCACACTACCACTAAACTGACTAAATAATCTGGTGACAAGTAAGAAGGAAGTATTTCACGGGATGGGTCTGATTTATAGGATTGCAGGCATGTGTTGGAGATGAGCCCAGTTGCAGATTGAGGGAAGCTGCGCCCACGTCACGCACACACACAGACACACACACAGATTGTTGTTGTTTGTCTAATGCACAGCCCGCCAAGACATATTCCTCATGTGTAACATACCTGGCAAATAAATGGTTCTGATTCAGATTCAGACCTGGTGGTGTGGGCACTGATCTTGAGTGAGGATGTAGCGCCCCTCCACTACCTGTCCCCTTGTGATGCCACAATATATATATATCTATATATATATATAGATATATATATCTATAGATGTATATATCTATCTATCTATCATGATACTCAGTCACACCCTCTTGCCTCTAGACCTAAAGATATTTGTTCTATTCCTCACATTTCTTCAGAAGTCTACAGTGTGTGAGTACAAGTTTGGCTCTATTGGTATCTTTCTTCATAATGTTTTTAGTTATGCCATACAGAATTGTTGGAAATCTTATTTTCTTGCCTGTCAGTTGATAGTGTTATATGGAGTTATAGCTGTATTTGTGTTGGGACTGTAATTTCCATTACCCCTGTTTCCGCTCAGTCATGACTTCAAGACTGCCGATGACAAGTTCGGTAGGTTAGTGTGGTGTAAACAGTACGGCCATTACATCAGACTACTTTAAAAGTTGTGTCGTGCAAATTTTTCTCAACTCCCTGCGAAGTGAAATTTACATCAAATCATAAGACCGTATATAGCTGCGAACAATGCACGCTCAATGTACAGCGTTCTCCGAAAAGGGATATAAACAATGTTGTTTGTGTCCTTTCCCCACAGACTCGGAGGATGGCGGTGAATTGGCCGGGACTGCTGTCCATAGGAGTGTTTTACATAATGATACTGGGCACGGGTATCTGGGCATCCAGGAAGTCCAAACGTGAGGAGAAGAAGTGCACTGGGAAACGCAGTGAAGTTGCAATGGTTGGAGGGCGGGACCTAAACATCTGGGTCAGCATCTGTACTATGACAGGTAAAAATAATGATGATAATAATAATAACATCATAGATTAACATTGTCACTAAATGGGGCCTTATGCGTTTGCAATAGCAAACCATTCAAGGACTTTTTTTTTTTATATCAGCGGACTCAAAGCAAATGTTTTAAATGTTTATTTAATCTATTTAATTCCATAAATTTACAATTGGTGGACCTAGTTTAATTAATCATCTGTTTAATTGTCCTTGTACGTGTATGTGTCCTGTTGTTTTACAGCCACTTGGGTGGGAGGGGCCTATATTTTGGGTATTTCTGAAGTGGTCTATGATCCAACAAAGGGGTTGGTGTGGGCCACTGCACCCCTTGCCTTCGCTATAAATTTCATTATAGGTGAGTGTCAATTACAAAGGCTTACTGCTGTGGTGATACACAGTGAAACCCATCTAATACAGAGATTGTTTTAATAATAGCTCATTTTTGTATCGGGCTGCCAAAAATACCATCATTTTTATTATTTTTCCCAACTACACATACTCATGGTCATGAAAACAGACGGACATTATCACCTAACCATTAAAGATGAGGACATTTTACTGGTGATTAAGTCTTAATGTCAGACTGAAAACTGAACTCAGATGTTTCCGTTTGTGTGACTTTAGGTGCACTCTTCTTTGTCAAACCTATTCGGTCAAAGAATTATGTCACCCTCCTGGACCCATTTCAGGAGAAATATGGCAACGCTGTAGCTGCTGTTCTTTTCATTCCCAGTCTCATAGGCGATATCTTGTGGATAGCATGGACTCTTGGTGGACTGGGTAAGTCTGAAACAACAACTTAATAAATGATGTCCTTGCAGAATCAGCAAGAGAAATCTGGACTATATACAGTCAGGTCCATAACTATTTGGACATTGACACATTTTTCATTATTTTGGCTCTGTACACCACAGCAATGGAAATGTGCTTTACGTGCAGACTTTCAGCTTTAATTTGAGGGTATTTACATCCAAATCAGGTGAATGGTGTAGGAACTACAACAAATTCAAATGTGGCCACCCTCTTTTTAAGGGACCAAAAGTAATTGGACAATTGGCTGCTCAGCTGTTCCAAGGTTAGGTGTGTGTGTAATTCCCTCGTTATTTCATTTACAAGGAGTAGATAAAAGGTCTAGAGTTCATTTCAGGTGTGGTATTTTTTTTTGGAATCTGTTGCGGTCAACTCTCAATATGAAGCCCAAAGAGCTTTCACTATCAGTGAAGCAAGCCATCATTAGGATGAAAAATCGAAACAAAACCATCAGAGAGATAGCAAACACATTAGGTGTGGCCAAATCAACTGTTTGGTACATTCTTAAGAAGAAAGAACGCACTGGTGAGCTCAGCAACACCAGAAGACCACGAAAGACAACTGTGGTGGATGACAGAATAATCATTTCCCTGGTGAAGAAAAACCCCTTTACAACAGTTGGCCAGATCAAGAACACTCTCCAGGAGGTAAGTGTATCTGTGTCAAAGTCGACAATCAAGAGAAGACTTCACCAGAGTAAATACAGAGGGTTCACCACAAGATGTAAACCATTGGTGAGCCTCAAAAACAGGAAGACCAGATTAGAGTTTGCCAAAAAACATCTAAAAGAGCCTGTACAGTTCTGGAAGAACATCCTATGGACAGATGAGACAAAGATAAACTTGTACCAGAATGATGGGAAGAGAAGAGTATGGAGAAGGAAAGGAACTGCTCATGATCCAAAGCATACCACCTCATCAGTGAAGCATGGTGGAGGTAGTGTTATGGCGTGGGCATGTATGGCTGCCAATGGAACTGTTTCCCTTGTATTTATTGATGATGTGACTGCTGACAAAAGCAGCAGGATGAATTCGGAAGTGTTTCGGGCAATATTATCTGCTCATATTCAGCCAAATGCTTCAGAACTCATTGGACGGCGCTTCACAGTGCAGATGGACAATGTCCCGAAGCATACTGCAAAAGCAACCAAGGAGTTTTTTAAGGCAAAGAAGTGGAATGTTCTGCAATGGCCAAGTCAATCACCTCACCTGAATCCAATTGAGCATGCATTTCACTTGCTGAAGACAAAACTGAAGGGAAAATGCCCCAAGAACCAGCAGGAACTGAAGACGGTTGCAGTAGAGGCCTGGCAGAGCATCACCAGGGACGAAACCCAGCGTCTGGTGATGTCTATGGAATCCAGACTTCAGGCTGTCATTGACTGCAAAGGATTTTCAACAAAGTATTAAAAGTGACAATTAGATTTATGATTATATTAATTTGTCCAATTACTTCTGGTCCCTTAAAAAGAGGGTGGCCACATTTGAATTTGTTGTAGTTCCTACACTGTTCACCTGATTTGGATGTAAATACCCTCAAATTAAAGCTGAAAGTCTGCACTTAAAGCACATTTCCATTGCTGTGGTGTTTTTTCATTTCAACTCCATTGCTGTGGTGTACAGAGCCAAAATAATGAAAAATGTGTCAATGTCCAAATAGTTATGGACCTGACTGTACATTACATTACATTTCATTTAGCTGACGCTTTTATCCAAAGCGACTTACAATAAGTGCAATTCAACCATGAGTACGAACTCAGAACAACAGGAATTACGAAAGTACAATTTCTTCAACAAAGTTAAACCACATGTTTGTATACCACAAATATACAGTGAAAAATGCTGTGAGCACATTTCTTGAAGAAAATTATACAAAACAAATCAGATAAAAATTGTTGTGACACATACGTCACATCGGGAATTTAACCTAAACATTTTACAAAGAACCCAGTGTGACATATATGCACAATATGAAAAATAAGTATGATCTGCGCAGTTAATTTGGCTGATTCAATGATATTTAGCTAACATATTTTATATTGTTCAATCCAAAGCATATCAAAACAAATGTAAACCAAAAAATCATGTTATAAGTATGTAATTGTTAATACAATTTGTTTACCATTAAGGCCCAATTTGACATATATGTAACATTTAAAAAATGTGACACTATTTTGAAAACAATGTCAGAAATGTGTTCTATGTGGTCCATTTAGTCTGTATTATGTCTCCAAAATTTTCCTTGAAGTTAAAATGGTCCGGGTTCTCAAACAAGCGTCTGAGTTTGAGTATTGGTAAAGTTGTGGGTACCTCACTCTGTTTGTGGTTACAGGAGGGACGATAAGCGTGGTCATGGATATCTCCTCCTCGCTGGCTGTGTGCATCTCTGCTGCTGTTGCAATCCTTTACACGCTAATGGGAGGACTGTACTCTGTGGTATACACTGACGTCAACCAGCTTGGCTTGATGTTTGTTGGCTTGGTACAAACACTACATTTTAAAGGAAACTCAAAGCATTTGACAGTGATTTTACAGCTGCTAAACATCAGCCCGTTAGCATTGTTGTTGTGAGCATGTTTCGGTAGAATGCAGCTTTCAGTTCAATGCTGTACAGCTTGTGCAGGACTAATATACTGTCTTTGTAACCTTATTATAATTTCCTCCCTATTTCAGTGGCTCTGCGTGCCTTTCATACTGGCAAACCCCTCCTCTGCCAACATCACTGTTGCTGCAGTGACCAAACTGCACCAGGAGCCATGGATTGGCAGGCTAGAGCCGGAAGAAGCAGGTCGCTGGGTAGATGGCCTATTGCTAATGGTAATGGACACCTGATACAGCCCCAAAGTACATATCTTGAAAAGGCTCCACTAAAATTGTGTCTTTAGTAAATATGCAAGATCAACAAGAAACACTACACTGTGATGACATAAGCCACATAGCCTGAAGTGTTTCATGGACAACCATTTTCTATACTTTGGTTACTTATCGTAGAACAAACCTGTCATGTGATGTTTCCTCAACAATGACTTTGTTTGTATTCCTTAAGGCCATTGGAGGGATCTGCTACCAGGCTTTCTACCAGAGAGTCCTGTCTACAGCCACTGATGCGCAAGCCAAAATCACCTGCTATGCTGGAGCAGTACTATGCCCAATTCTTGCCGTCCCGTCACTCGTCATTGGGGCAGTCGCTGCATCTACCAGTATCTAGATTCAACTATCTTCTTATTGTTTTTGCTATCTTGAAATAATAATGTCTTTAGTGTTATAGTAGCTGTGATGAGTAATGAGTCTATGTTGGAATTGTGCAGTAATGTGAAACATTATCCACAAAAAGAACCATGTATATCATAGGTGTCAAACTTAAGGCCCCCGGGCCAAATTCGGCCCACCACGTCATTTTATGTGGCCCGCAACAGCTTGAAAGGCATATGATCGTCTTAAAATTAAAGTCTATGCTGCTTTACAGTGTACAGTGACCATTGACTACATCTCCCACAATGCATGTCGATTTTGTGACCTGCAAATGAATGGCATCTTACTGCGAAAAGCAATGTTTCTATATCAGCGTTTAACTAAAGACAAGTGATTAAATGGAAAAAGATAAACAAATTATCCCAAAATGTCTAAGAAGAGAAAGATTGATGCAGTGGGAAGGCCATTTAAAGAAGATGGGAAAGTGAATACATGTTTGTGCTTCAAGGAGAGAAACCGGAAAGTCTTCTGTGTTATTAGGCAATGTCAGTGATAAAGGAATACAATTCACGTTGACGTTTTGACACCAAACACGGAGCCAAGTATGCTAAATGTAGCCTCAAAGAAAAAGATAACTTGTCCAAGGTGTGTCTCAGAGCACATAAAGGTATAGAGCACACCTGTCACACATGTTCTTACAGCTCACAATTATTTGTTGGACCAGTTATGTCCTTATCCTTAACTGTGACAAAAAACCTTTGAACAAAGTTAATGTAATAACGTGCGTTTTTATTTGTTTTAAGTTTGATAGAGTAATGTGGGTCTCTTAACCCTAAATGATATGGATTCATGTTGTAATAACAAAGTCATTTGCTTACTTATATTTTTACATTTGCATGTACAATATTTTTAAACGATCAAATGCAAAGACAGTTATTTAACAATATGTTCAGGAGTAGTTTATAGAGTGCTACAGTTACAACCGGCCATTTGAGGGGCAACCATAATGCTGATGTGGCCCAGGGTGAAAATGAGTTTGACACCACTGATGTATATAATAGGCAGTAATGTGTTCTACACCATCAAACATCTCTCACCAAATCCCACTCAAATACATGTAACTGTCCAATATGTCTGTTGTAATTAGATGTGTTTATTGTCTTGTCAGATTGGAACGAGACCAGCTTCGGTTCTCCTAGCCCGTACGAACAGGGCAAAGCCGGGATGATCTTGCCAATTGCCCTTCAGCATCTTTGCCCTTTTTACGTCTCACTGTTTGGTATGGGAGCGCTTGCTGCTTCTGTGATGTCATCGGTTGACTCTGGACTTCTGTCTGCCGCCTCCCTACTGGGCCGAAATATCTTCAAGAACCTCATCTACAAAAGGGTAACATCTTACTTTACCATTACTCATATTGTGGCATTTATTTTATTGCGAAATGGTTTAAAATACTGAATAAATGTTTAATTACAAAAAATACATGTAACTATTCTGATAACAAATTAATCGCTAGGCAAAGAAACAACTTTACAGCCTTGCTATTGGCTCTGAGGGTGCGCTTAGGCCATGCATTAATCATGAGTTATGTAAAATGTTTTCCTGAAGCCACCGGAGGCAATTTACTGTGTGTCTATTCTGTGCTGAGCACCGCACGTTCGCTGTTTATTGATTTGGAGACGGGGGAAATTGGCGCTGCAGATGGTGAGAGGGTGAATTGAAGCAATATTATAGAAATCACATGAGAGGGGAAGCATTTCACATATAATGATGCCTCTAACATTTAAATTGACTATACCTAGAAAACCAATAGTGTGATCCATGTTTTGGTTTCATAAAATGAAATAACTTGACTTGTAAAATGATTTCCTCTATTTCAGGCATCAGAAAAAATGATTATTGCTGTGGTGAAAGGGTCCGTCCTCCTGTGTGGAATAATAGGAGCAGTTCTGGCCATGACCACACAGTCTATTTATCTGCTCTGGATCTTCAGTTCAGATGTCTATTATTCAATGGTGGCTCCCCAGGTGATATGCATCTTCTACTTATCCCGGAGGGTGAACCACTACGGCGCCTGTGCTGGCTTTGTGTTGGCATTAGTGCTCAGAGCTCTGGTGGGAGAACCACTGATGGGCCTTCCTGACATCCTGCCGCTGCCGTGGGACAAGATGGTGGACGGTCACCGATACCGCTTGTTCCCTTTTCGCACTGCAATCATGCTCATCACCATCGCGACTATTTTAGGAGTATCATGCTTTGCTCTGTGGTTGTCTGAGAAGGGCCTGCTGACAAGAATAATTGTCATTGAAACAGAAACACGCATGACTTATACGGCATCAGGTCAAACGGATGTGGGAGAGAAGGAGGAGGCTGCACTCGAATAGTCCTTTTTGGTTAAGAAGGTTCCTAACTGAGTGAAATTACCCGGAAGTGCCTACGTCGGCGCCATGATAAGTGCCGGTCGAATTATCTAAACGCAAAGGAAAGGCGCTTCAATGCTTCCTTACTTAGCTCCTTTAGCATAGGAAACACTGGACCTGCCTTTACGAAAGGAAAGGAGTAAATGCTGCCCCACAATTCCTTGCGGCGGCAACATTTAAATATGGAGGACAGAAAATGACTTAAGTATAAATAAATGAATAAATGCATGAATGAATACAGGAATAAATAAATAAATGCTTAAATAAATGGATAAATAAATAAATACAGAAATAAATAAATCCCGGAATATATAAATATAAGTTATACCTAAACGGGACATCATTAAATAAATCTATTTCTACATTTATTTATGTCTGTATTTATGTGTCCACATGCATTTCTTCATTTAGTTATGCCTTTTATTTCTGTGTCCTTGTATGCAAATGAGCTGGGGCGGTCCGAACCTCTGTCTAAAGCATGATTGGTCACAGGAGTGTGATCGCACCTGGTATGTTATGCTCTACTACTTCTGCCTTGCACATGTTGTTGAAGTTGGCAAGCTCAGCTAACCGTTAGCAGAAGTCGTCGTTAGCACTTGGCAACATGGCATTGTTATTACAAGCCATTTCAAATCAATTGCGATCTTTAGCAGCCGATTTAGAGCAGGGGTTCTTAACCTTTTTGACCACGGGGCCCAACTTTTCAAGTACAAAGTGCCCTGGGGCCCATTCAAATATTAACACTGTATTGGTTTATTAACTAATTGATCTCACTCTTGGTTTGATTTAGTATTCAATAACTAAATCAAATCTACCTACAGTTCAACAAGCAAAAACCTTGTAAAATAAATGACCTGATACAATGTGATCATCACAAAGACATTTATTGATCATGTGTATGTAAACCTGCACAGACAACAAGTCATGGAACAAATCAAGCTAATACAATAACTCATTTAAAGGCTCAAGTCAGGCGTATTAACACACAAATAACACATTATTCGATTTTTCTACAAAAACAAGAGACTCTAAAAAAAAAACCTGAGGAAAAAAAATTGAAATTTGATAAATACATAATGTGGTAATAAAAGAAATACGCTGCACAATTATTAGGAAAGTAGTTTTTTTAGGATTAATTGTATTATTGAACTACTACAGTGCTCTCGGTTAATCCACATTGTTAATAAACCTCAAACCTGAATATTTAAAAGTGAGGTTTTTACTTTCTTAGGAGAATATCTGTGTGTTAATAATTATTGGGAAATTATTAGTGTGCAGACAAGTGTTCAAAAATAATTTTCAAATTAAATAAACTGTAAATAACATTTAAATAGTGAAAATTAAAATGTAGCCTTATGATGTGAATGATATGCTTCAGCAGTCTTCATGTTTGCAGAACCAGAAGTTGCTCTTCATATCTGTGACAGCTGGCTTTCACAGCACAGACCTTTCCTGCATCTGTAATACATCTCCTTTCTCTTGAAATCCCACCGGCTTTCCCACGAGCGTTGGATGTTTGGTCTCTAGATACCACTTTAGCTGTGAAGCCTTCAGTGCTGCGTTAGCTAGCGAGGCTAGCGTTAGCTAGCGTTAGCCCACACTCCACACAGGCTCAGGGTTCCGCCTCGTAACCTCCGTTCACAAAGCCCTACTTCGTGAAGTCAGGATTATACTTGCACAAACATTTAGACGTTTGTGGGTGTGTTCAGCAGCACTTTCGTCTTCATGTTTTCTTTTTAAATACTTCTCTATAACTTTCGCTACAGGCTAACGGCTGGCTGAGTGTCTTCTTCTGCATATTGGAGCTTGTTAAATAACTGACTGGCGCATTACCGCCACTAAGTGGTGGGAAGCTATATTGTAACTGAGCGTCTGGTGGATAACAGTAATATCTCTGGTGTCTTCAATTCATTACCTATGCGTTCCCGCGGCCCACAGGTGAAAAACAGAACGTTTTTGGCGGCCCTCTAGGTGGCGCTCGCGGCCCCTATGGTTTAAGGACACAGAAATACAGGCAGACACACATGATCCCATGATACACATGATCCCGCACCACAGATTTGCCACACAATGGGGACGAGGTATCAAGGCTCAGCATTTGATGAATGAAGGACATGGTGTTAAAGGAACCTGGGCTACTGAGGTGCTTTCCCTCGGGATCGATCTGGCTGACGCGCTCCTGCTGTGCCTCGATCACTTTGTGTACCTGACTTGATGTAGTAATCCACGGACACGTTATTATGCATCAGTCGTGTTTATTGTCTTATGCCGTGAAGGAACATTCATTCGGCCCCTGGATGCCGACTAATACCGCCCTGTTGCTCGAAGCCCAACAGCAGCGGTGGATTGGCCATAGGGAGTACCGGGAGTTTTCCCGGTGGGCCGGTCAGTAATGGGCCGGCAGTGGCTGACCTTTTTTTAAATTTATTATTATGTAAAGACGCATAAGAGGCCCAGTGGCCCTATGATAGGCCCAGTAGTCCCGCCCATGCATTTTCCAGACCCCCCTCTCGTCCAATCACCTTTAATGATGAGCTAATGACACATCATTAGCAATCTGTGAGAGAGAAGAGAAAGCAAAAATGGAGAAAAAACGAAAAGGCGGTGCAGAAAAACTGAGGGAAAAGAAGAAAAAAAAGCTCTCGCAACTGATGCTGCTAAGAGCAGAAATATAATAAACATGTTTGCTGCTGCGGGGGCCGGCGGCGGGGGTGTAGCTGCCATGGTGGTACAGGAGGGGGAGGAGGAGAGTGGTGGTGGTGATAGCAGGTGAGTGTGCTAGCTAACATGTTGTGGATAAACACTCATTCACTAAATGTTCAGTAACGTTGTCTATGAACTTTACTTGACATAATAGATAGCGTGTGGTGTAAATCAAGTTCTAAAGTGTTGGAAAATGATATACTATCCTGATTAATTAACCACTATTTTATGGTGCTGTGGTTTGAGCATGCAGATCTGCTTTTTCACAATTTTTATAATTACAAATCAGGTCACCAGAGTTAAAGTGTTTTAAGTATCAATACACTTTCTTCAAGCCCACTGTCCAATTTGTTCAAATATGCTTTACCTATTTTTTTTCTGTCAGTGTTTATGGTTTATTGTCCTTGCTTTTCTTTTTTTGAACACTTATTTATGGAAATTTTCAGATTAAATTACATCAAATAAGAGACAAGTAGACAATGACCCATTTCACATTATACAGTTAAAACTAATGAAACACTGATTAACTAATGTTACAATAATGTTGTCTGTCTTTCACAGGGCTGAGGAGAGCTTTATATTTGTTCCAGTGTGTGCTTTGTGAGGGACCTACAGTTGTCTTCCAGTGCCACTGTCCTGATGTACTTTAGCCAGTATCCTCCTTGTAAGAGCAATACACTCTTTTCTTGGCTATCTATTATACATTTATTTTAGTCAACACTTGACAACTTGAATGGATATTAATAACATCTTTTGTTTCTGTCTTTCACAGGGAGTTCTATTTGTATTTGTATGAGTATTTGTATAAATAAACCCTCTTGAATCTTAAATCCTTTCTCCAGTATCCTTCTTAAGAGCAAGTGAGCAACATACTGTGTAGTCATCATTTATTTTATTCAATGCTCCAGAATATCAAGGGATATTATTCAGTATAGTAGTGTTATTAAGGGCTTGTGTGATTATATGTACAGTACATCAACAGACCGAGTTGGCACAGTATCTGTGCGCGGATTGTGGTGGGTCAGTCTTTACCAAAAAGTCCAGGGCCGAATTTTTCTCCCAGTCCAGGCCTGCCCAACAGTAACGTAGAAGCGGTCAAAAACCCTTTGCTCTTTCCGGGGTCAAACACCTGCCGTCAATCATGCTCTGATTGATTATATAGCCAACCCAGGAACACGGAACAGCGCCACCCAGTGTACATACATAGTAGGATAGTTTGATCTCATTTGGCTCCTACACATGGTGTACGGCTGAACAGTAGAGGGAGCAGTTGGATCAAAGTGGTCCTCAGGTACTCCTTGAGTGCTCTCAAACAGTGAAAGAGGAATGGGATAGGTCACACGTAGGCCTGCTGCTGTGTTGTGCCAATACATGCTGGTTGTGATTCCAATGACTGAGGATATGTGGTGAAACATATGAATTTGCTGTGACTCCCCAAACAGCAGTGTATGGATTGTTTGTTGCAATGATGACATGAATTGCACTCTCATGAGCTGACTTGACAAATGGTTGTCCTTTAAGGGCTCGTCTTTGGTTAAATAATAACGGGACCGAAAGGGTTTTAGTCAAAGGAACGCTCGTGTGAAGAGCCAATGATGGTTGTAGGGACATCAATAAAATATCTGAGCTTAACATCTGCATAAGGGCATTTTGATCAAAACATAATTCTGTGCATAATTTTGACTGTGAGTATGTTACAAGTGGGCAACAGGTAGCAAAGCTTTGTAGAATGTCTGCAACGGTGGTGTCGTGGATGATGAGACGTTGGTAGATTCAACTGTAGATACAGGATTTATAGCCTTAGTTGTCTCAAGTTGTCCACTAAAAAAGCCAAGCTCCGAGGGTAAAGTTGGTGTAAATGTCATTACACAGGTCTCAAACAAGGACGTCGGGAGCAAAGACTCTAATTCAGTTATAGACAGCGTCAGCTGACATGGTCAATGACACATTTTGAGTTGGTAAGTTTAGCTGAGCCATTACATCCTGATTCAGAATTTAGGACAGATGTTGGATTGTACTAGAGTGGTAAGTGGTTGATAATTGCTCAGTCATTACATATGAGGTTGGTGACACATCTGGAACCAGCCGAGTTGGCAGTGTTGTGTTTGATGGGGGCGGTGACTGTATTGTCTTGTGGGGTTCACTCGCGAGACACCTTTATAATCCTCTGTTAGAAGCGAATGAGATGGGAGGTTATAGAATGCTGGTATGGCATTGTGGTGGACTTTAGGCCCTTGGTTATAGATAACGTGACCTGTTAAAGAGAAAATGCAACAATTCAGTACAATGGTAAAATATGAGTTTCATGAATGCAAATAAATGTAAAAATGGGAAGAACAGGAAAACCTTCAGTCCACCCTCTAGTGTCCATACATTACCCTGACTACTAAAACCGTGAACCTTAATATAGTGTTGTGTATTTAGAGCGGTTTGTTAAGTAGTGAAACCAGATCAACAAACCATGCATAGTTTCGTTTTGAAGGATATAATTGGTCACATAAAACCTACTATTGAATTTTATTGAGACGTAACTGCCAGCAATGGCCGCATTGCAGACATTTTGATGTTTGTCGACACTTCAATTGTTCTTTTCAACAAGATATGATCTCTGTCAAAAATAGCCAATATCTAAGACTCAGTTGCTTGTAATTATTCTCTCAACAACATGAAGAGAACTCAGCAATAGACAAAGTTAGTGTCTAGAAGGTTAACACCATAGTGCATTTAGCTGCAAGGGAACTCAACTATATATTATTGTAGGTTTACATGTATTTTCATTTTGTGTGTTTTTATCTATGTGATTTATCATGTGAACTTCAACATAACAAGCAACTGTAACATAGTCATTTGTTTTCCATGTCATTCATGCTTCTCATATTTCCAACGCGACATTAGCCCATATGATCTTCTATTCATTCAGCTCCATTCATGATGGGCCTCTTTTTCAAACAGGGTCAAGTCATTACAGCATATGACTTGAATGACTAAGCACCCACAACAATCCCATATAGTCATATAGAAGTCAACAGCTCACCGTAGGCTGGCTTTCTGAGCCAGTGTAGCTGGCTCTATAAGATCCAGTCCGGAGGGGGGTTTCCTTCTGGTGGGGTCGGAGGGTCAGACGAGTGGCGAGCAATTTTCTGTTGACTGCCTCATGTGTCAGCGTGGAAGTGACACTGTAAGAAGCTGGGGTCAGCGGCATTGAGGGGTAAACACTTAGCAGTGAGGATGATGGCAACAATGTTGATAGAGCGGTGTCAGGGACAACAACAGTACTGGCTGTTGATATATGTTGAAGCAAAAAGAGTAAAGGAGGTAATTCTGTGGTTCGATGTATCTGATGTGATTTCTGATACTTGCTCACTGCAGCCAGTCGCTTCTACAAGTGGTTTTGTTTTTGAGGCAGACAGCCCAGCTGGCTTGATATGTTTCTGAGAATTGTGAACTGAATGACTGCTGCCAAAATCCTCTGAGAATGACATGTGCAAAGTGGTGAAACTTTTTCTTCCACTAAATACTTAGCACATTATTTTCAACATCCTTGCTGTATTTGTACAGGCACGTTGTCTGCTTGATAGAGAAAAAGGAATTTGAGGACAGCTGTATTTTTTGCATTTGATTTATCTTTAAAATAGTGATAGGCATCTCAGGATTTATGCTAGAGTGATACATTAGTGTCCCAAAGGCTTTAGAAGTAAACCTGAAAGCCTTTTCATGTGAATCTGGGAAAATATCAACCTGTGTGCCATAGATCTGAAATAATAAATCTTCACTGATTGAGATGACAGTATTTTCATCCCATGTGTGTTGGCTCCAGCCTTGTCCCCACATGGTTCATCTGCAACAAGATAGTCATCAAAGTTGGTTTCAGCTTGGTCGAAGAAAGAGAATGTATCAGCTTTTAGTTTCAAAGGGTTAGATGCTGCTTTTTAAACAATTGTTACCCCAATTATAATCACTGTTGTGATAGTCACCTAATACTGTATCAACACTGAATCAACACACCTAATGGGGGCAAAGTTGAAAAGAAAGCAATGATTCAGTATATACTCAATAAAATCCATCACCAAATTCAGTAAGTCAGTGTAAATGGTGTCTGTTTTACCCTCTACATGCTTCTGTTTTGACCGATTCGGCTGCCTGTGCACAGAAATGGTGAAGAAGAGAACCCGACACAAGGCTGGCACAATCTGAAACCACAGCAAAACTAACATGATTAGTTCCTTTGGATGGCTCAGGTGATGCAGGCCCATCAACATAGAAAATGAGATCAGGGTTAGTCAAATTAGCTTCACAGAAGTCCGGACGAGGAGTGACAAAGGAACAAACAGCAAAGTCTTATGGTGGAGACACACCGAGTCCGGCCAAACAAACAAAGACCAGCGCTGCGACCAGTGGCCGGTGCGTGGTTTTGGCTCGACGGATTGAAACTTGGCTGCTGTGTGAGGGTATTAATTTAGGAAATTAAACAAAATGCAAGTATATGCAGTGTATATAAGTATGTACAGTGACTAACAAACAACAAAAGCGGTGCAAGGCTGTTGATGTTGAATCAATTGACGGAGGATTTGGCCAGAGGTGATTTGTTATAAAGTCTAATAGCAGTGGGCAGGAATGTTCTCCTGTATGGGTCCTTGTGACAGCGAAGCTGGATGAGTCTGTTGGAGAAAGTGCTCCGCTGTCGCTGCAGTAGGCGGTGAAGAGGGTGGTCCGGGTTATCCAATATGGACAATCATTTCTTCAGTGTCTTCCTCTCCACCACCTGTTCCATCCGGACAGTCCTGTTTGCAGCCAATGATGGAGCCGGCCTTCTTCACCATTTTACGGAGTCTGTTGGTGTCACCGGCTCCATTGCTGCTCCCCGAGCAGACTATGGCGAAGCACAGAGCGTTGGCCACAACAGACTGGTAGAACATCTCCAACATCTTGCTGCACACATTGAAGGATCGAAGTTTCCTCAAGGAAAAGAGTTGACTCATCCCCTTCTTGTAGACAGCATTGATGTTGGCCTTCCAGTTCAGTCGGCTGTCGATGGAGACATCCAGGTACTTGTACTCCTCTACCATGTCCACGGACTCTCGCAGAACTCTCAGCGGTTGTGGAGCCGTCATCTTCCTCCTGAAGTCCACCACCTTCTCTCTGGTCAGCATGTGTTTATTGTTGCCGTTCATTTAAACCGCTATGCGCGACCGACGGTGCGGTGCGGGGGGGGGGGAAGTGAACACCTAAACTGAAGAATTTTGTATTTACACATATATTCGAATATGTTCGAATATATGTGTTTTTTTAAAGGGAATATTCGAACGTCATTTTTTAGCAATTTTGACAGACCTACTGCACAGGCTAAATTGGTTTTTCATTTCACTTTTGAAACGTTAACAATTGTTAATTGTATACGTATATTACAATATACACTGCCACTTTGAATCCAAGAGAATATGATTATTAGGATTGCATTACTGGAATTGTATAAAACTTGATGTTTCCATATTTTAAGTGAAATCGGTTGTCCAAATGATTTTTTAACCTTATTCTAATGTTTTTTAACAGCTGCTCAAGTTCATATGATGAGCTGAATGGAGAAGATGAAACAGCAGCTTGACCAATTGATGGTCAAAGTTGACAATCTCGCCAGTAAGCAACACTCAACTGATCAAGAAGTCGAGGTGACTGGAGACCCAGTTCCGTTTCCGTTGACCTCAGTGGAGGAAGTGGACCTTTTTGAGGAACGGCTCAAAGATCCCTCCAACTTTCAGCTGAAGAAGTGTGGTGAGTTTTTTTGTTTTATTTAGCATCTCAAACAAATCTGATTAAAATGTATCTTTATTTGAACTATTGTATGTCATTAACACTAGATAATACCCTGTTTGATGGAAATGTTTTCGAAAACATTCTGTAAAGTATCAGATATTAATAGTACTTTTTTGATCCATTTTAGATTTCCTCCCTGGCAATCATTGAAGGACATGATACAAAACGGGTGACATGGAACATCCTCGCCCGCATGTTCAGCGATGACGTTGGGAAGACCATCAATTGGAAAGGGGTGAATGGGGAAAAAGTCCTTCAGCCAGATGGTGTCAAAGACTTTGCTCCTGCGTAAGTAACTAATATTTAATGAAAATAATGTAAGTCACCCAGAGGTCTTGGGTAGTGTTCTAACTTAGAAATTAGCATACTTCGCAGATATTTTTTAACAGTGCTAAATTCATTATTTGAATTGCAGCTTCATTCTCTGCTCAGGTAGATGTTACTCTAGATCAGGCCTGGCCAACCCGCGGCTCTTTGCCTGGTTTCATGCGGCTCTTACTTTCTTATCGAAGTTTGTGTTTTTTTCTTTTAAAATCTTTTTATTGATTTTGCAAAAAATACGTCGACCCATTTAATGCGGAGACGGACTATTTGAAAGCCCCGCTAGTCACAGCTTCTCTGACGCACCTTGAAATATTTCGGCAAACTTCTCCTCAGACCTCAATGCTTATTGTGTGAATTACACCACCAGTTAGCTTGTAGGCTGTGGAGCGGTCCAGGCTTTCTTCTTGCAGAGCGTTTGATGAAGAGCAGTGACTTCACATGCTGGGGTGCTGATTTCCATGCAGAGGATGAATGCCAAGTTAATCGCATTTTTGTAAATTTTTTCTAGCTGTGAATTCTCGTGACATTTATAAACATAAATTCAACATACTTTCGAAATTGTCTAAACGGCATTTACACAACAACACAAAGCAGATGCCTGCCTGTATATCTCTCCCTCTCTCTCTCTCTTCATTAAACATGACAAACGTCAGTAAACAGCTGGACAAGGCTTTGAAATCATGGATTTCGTGAGTTTTTAGTTTGTTTATTTTTTAGGAAACGTCGGACCAGTTGCGACGTAATGTTTTCAGCGGCGCTAATGTTGTGGTTAATTTATCACCAAACAACGTCGGGGGATTGAAACACGTCATTACCTGTTTGTCTGATGCTGCGGGTCAGAAGTAGCTGCACCCGTTTAGCGCTCAGCACTGCATGAGCACAAGGAGGAGGAGGAGGAGGGGCGCGGCGGGGGCTGTCGGGGCGAAATTCTCACAAGGACTCAAATAGATCAGAAAAGGCCCCGTCAGATCAGATATCAAAACACATTTGGGGGGAATTGATGACAGAGAGAGTCATTTTTATTCTTAAATACTGATGAATGAAGAAAACAATTGGGCTCCAGCAGAAGGGGCACTTTTCTCATACAGGGCAAAAGGGCAGGTGGGCAGGTGGGCAAAAGGGCAGGTTGAGCACCACTCGGGGTCTATCTGTGCCCATTTGAAAGAATTGCTTCGAGTGGCAACAACGGAATACAAGCCAGATTTGAAGAGGATTGTTCAAGGCAAGGAATGCCAGAAGTCCCACTAAGCAACATGCATAGTAAAAGAAAAACGCTATTGTAAATTATTATATTTTTGTTTGTGGACTTGGTTGAAATGAGAGTTTGTGTGTGAGACAGTGCACACAATGTTCATTGTTGAAAATGACCTGGTCTTAGTGCTGTAGGAGTCAATTTCTGTCATTATCATGTTGGTGTGTGACATTTACAATAAATCTGGCTGAGCAGAGGTGTGTGTGTGTGTGTGTGTGTGTGTGTGTGTGTGTGTGTGTGTGTGTGTGTGTGTGTGTGTGTGTGTGTGTGTGTGTGTGTGTGTGTGTGTGTGTGTGTGTGAGGAAGGGATGGGGTGATGTTCATGTGTGCCCATGTGTATGAGGTGACTCTTTGCGGTAACACAGTAAAAAATGTGGCTCTTAGTCTCTGACTGGTTGGCCACCCCTGCTCTAGATAATAGTTATATGATATATTACCTCTGAATGCAGCATAGCAAACCTTTTAAGTGTCAGACAGCCACTAGCTTTTAGACTGCATGTCTGCTATATGTTGCACTAAGGATTCATGAGATTTTGTATCTGCTTGTGTGATTACAGATGCCGTCAGAAAGAATCAGGTCACACATGCGGCCACAGATGATGAGATTCTGAAACACGCCATTAGGTGATTCAACCTGGCAGCAGACCTGGGCAGCTCCAGGAGGCGTGCTGGAAATATCCCCCCCACTGAACAAACCTAATGTGTATGTGCAGTCAGGTTGAATATTTTCAGAATGAAAGATATGCACATTTTGGGCTGAAAATGAATCATGTAAAGTTTAAACCAAACCCCATATTATTTTCTGCATTTCACTGTTGTGAATGGAATAATAATCTTCAACCAGTTACACAGAGACTTGTTGGTTCTCCAATAGCGATTGCTGTTAACCATGTCCACTGGGTTCTATTAAGTTCTATTAGGTTAGTTCTATTAGTTCTATTAGGTTCTATTAAGGTACAAATTGTTCTATAAGGGTAATATCTGTACATAAAACATGAAACCTTTCAAGTAGTTGTCTCATAATCATTATATTATACTGTATATTATATGTTGACAAGATACTCTGTACATGTCTAAAAATAATTGTTTGTCCTTTAATAAAAAACTGTTTTTGATATCATTTATGGTTGCATTTCTTTTTTCCATTGATGCATTTTAAATATATGTTGGTTAGCTCTGAGATTTTTCTGTAGTTATTTTGAGTAATTGAGGATCCGGGCCAAATGAGTCGCTTTATCAACGGGTCCAAATTGAATATGGGTGGATACGGGCCGTTTTGCGGATCCGTTCCGGAGCCTATGATACCTCCTGGGCGGATCCGGAACGGAGTCAGTTTGCTATCTGGGTGTGGTCCTCGGGTCTGAAGCTCTTGTCAACTGTTATGAACTTTGTGGCGTCGTTGATCATGTGTGTTGTGGCGCCGCAGTCGACCATGAGACCCTTCTTGTTTCCTCTTTGTGCAGGACAGTCATTCATCCTGAAACAGAAAGATGTATGCTCTGCCTCTGTCTCTCCATCAGCTTTCTTCACATGGTCACGGCCTTGTCCTCGGCTGCGTCCCCTTCCTCGCTGTGGTGTGTCCCATTCTCGTTCCTCTCTTCTCACCTGGTAACCGTCAGGACACGCCCTGGCCATGTGTCCCTTTTTACCGCACGTGTAACACTCAACATCAGCCATGTCCATTTTCTTCCCTCTTCCTCTTCCTCGTGACCTCGTTGCCCCTCTAGTCTTCATCACGTTGTCTTCTTCAACATTCATTACATTACATTTAGCTGACGCTTTTATCCAAAGCGACTTACATTTTTGCTCTATACACCGTAGACACAGCAACGGGGAACAATTAGGGGTTAAGTGTCTTGCTCAGGGACACTTCGACGTGTGAGCTATGGGGGGACTGGGGATCGAACCGGCTACCTTGTGGTTGCGGGACGACCACTCATCCCCCTGAGCTACAGCCGCCACATTCACGTCACTTTTCCCATATTTTTCAGTACTCTCGTAACTTTGCAGTTTTGTTTTAAACTCGCCTAACGTTACAGTGTCACTTGTCTGAGTGATGTACACGATGAATGGCTTGTATGAATCAGGTAGTCCTTTTACTACCATAGCCATCTGAAGCCCATCACTAATATGCTCCTCTGCTCTTCTCAATGACGTGAATATAGTCTCTGCTCGAATAATATAGTCATATTCAATGCTTTTCTTCCGTCACGTTTCGCGTCCCTCATTACCAATGACAAGCTCTTGTTGTCTAGACATTGCACTAATTCTGCATATGCCTCACCGTTCTTTTCCTCGTCTTCCGCGAGAGCTGCTTCGTCATCCTCAGCTATCTCCGGGTCTTCCGAGATAACCTCTCTGAGGCGACGTAACTCCATGTGCGCGAGGAACCTTGTTTCCCAGAGCTCGTAATTTTTCTCATCACCGTCGAATAAAAGTCTGAACCACCTTTGGCCTGATTGACTGGGCCCATAACCTGTAGCGTTAGACATTCCTGCTGCAGCTATCTCCGTTATTTCAGTCACCAAAGTGGTTAGCTAGTAGCTCCTAGTAGCTAGCATTCACAGGAGAAAAAGGACAGACTACCATCGTCTCGTTGGTCTGGGAACTCACTCGGACCGTTTATTCAGCGCATGCGCACAACAGCACAACAGTACACACAGGCACACATCCTCCCATGTGACATCACTGCACAGGCCACTCAACATGGCTTTGCTACTCATAAGGAATATGCTCAACAGTAGCTTTGGCGTTTGGGTCCTTTTTTTTTTACCCCACCCCGTAACAGTGTCCAATAACATCACATAATGATGAAGGGAGCCTACAGGGCTGTGCCCCGGCCACACTTTTGACAGTCTGATCACATCTCTGCATTACTCTACCCAGCGTACAGACAACGCCTCAAGCAAGCGCCCCCCCCAGTAAGTAAAACTGTTAAAGTGTGGAATGAAGAAACTGAACTGGAGCTTCAGGAATGCTTTGGGAGTAGAGACTGGGGCATGTTTTGACCTGCTGCTCTGAGGGATGACTTTACTGTGGACTTAGAGGAATATGCGTCCAGTGTAACAGGCTACATCAGCACATGTGTGGAGAACATTGTGCCCACAAAGCTCTGCAGGACTTAGTCACACCCTCTTGGCTCTAGACCTGAAGATAGTTGTTCTATTCCTCACATTTCTTCAGAAGTCTACAGTGTGTGAGTACAAGTTTGACTCTATTGGTATCTTTCTTCATAATGTTTTTAGTTATGCCATACAGAATTGTTAGAAATCTTATTTTCTTGCCTGTCAGCTGATAGTGTTATGGAGTTATAGCTGTATTTGTATTGGGACTGTATTTCCATTACCCCTGTTTCCACTCAGTCATGATTTTGAGACTGCCGATGACAAGGCGGTGGGTTAGTGTGGTGTGAACAGTACGGCCATATGACTACTTTAAAAGTTGTGTCGTACAAATTTTTCTCAACTCGCTGCAAAGTGAAATTTACATCAAATCATAAGACCGTATATAGCTGCGAACAATACGCGCTCAATGTACAGCGTTCTCCGAAAAGGGATATAAACAATGTTGTTGGTGTCCTTACCACACAGACTCGGAGGATGGCGGTGAATTGGCCGGGACTGCTGTCCATAGGAGTGTTTTACATAATGATACTGGGCACGGGTATCTGGGCATCCAGGAAGTCCAAGCGTGAGGAGAAGAAGTGCACTGGGAAACGCAGTGAAGTTGCAATGGTTGGGGGGCGGGACCTAAACATCTGGGTCAGCATCTGTACTATGACAGGTAAAAATAATGATGATGATAACAATAATATCATAGATTAACATCGTCACTGAATGGGGCCTTATGCGTTTGCAATAGTAAACCATTCAGGAATTATTATTTTTTAAATCAGGGGAGTCCAAGCAAATGTTTTAAATGTTTATTTAATCTATTTAATTCCATCAATTTACAATTGGTGGACCTAGTTTAGTTTCGACCTAGATTCTCCTCGTATTGCCTGTATGTGTCCTGTTGTTTTACAGCCACTTGGGTTGGAGGAGCCTATATTTTGGGTATTTCTGAAGTGGTCTATGATCCAACAAAGGGGTTGGTGTGGGCCACTGCACCCCTTGCCTTCGCCATCAATTTTATTATAGGTGAGTGTCAATTACAAAGGCTTACTGCTGTGGTGATACACAGTGAAACCCATCTCATACAGAGATTGTTTTAATAGCTCATTTTTTTATCACTATTAGTCTGCCAAAAATACCATAATTTTTATTTTTTTCTCTGATGTTTGTGTGACTTTAGGTGCACTCTTCTTTGTCAAACCTATTCGGTCGAAGAATTATGTCACCCTCATGGACCCATTTCAGGAGAAATATGGCAACGCTGTAGCTGCTGTTATTTTCATTCCTAGTGTCATAGGCGATATCTTGTGGATAGCATGCATTCTTGGTGGACTGGGTAAGTCTGAAACAACAACTTAATAAATGATGTCCTTGCAGAATCAGCAAGTTAAATCTGGACTATATATGATTTTACACCACAATTATACAGTGAAACATGTGTTTCTGTACAAATAGAGAGACAGTATGATGCAGATTACAGATGAGATACATTGAGAAAAACAGAAAAAACTGTAAAGATAAGAGTCAGTATGGTATTTAATTAAAACAAGCTCCTGAGTTTGAGTTTTGGTAAAGTTGTGGGTACCTCACTCTGTTTGTGGTTACAGGAGGGACGATAAGCGTGGTCATGGATATCTCCTCCTCGCTGGCTGTGTGCATCTCTGCTGCTGTTGCAATCCTTTACACGCTAATGGGAGGACTGTACTCTGTGGCATACACTGACGTCATCCAGCTTGGCTTGATATTTGTTGGCTTGGTACAAACATTACATTTTAAAGGAAACACAAAACATTTGACACATGATTCTACAGCTGCTAAACATCAGCCCGTTAGCATTGTTGTTGTGAGCATGTTTCCGTAGAATGCAGCATGTGCTTTGAGTTCAATGCTGTACAGCTTGTGCAGGACTAATATACTGTCTTTGTAACCCTATTATAATTTCCTCCCTATTTCAGTGGCTCTGCGTGCCTTTCATACTGGCAAACCCCTCCTCTGCCAACATCACTGTTGCTGCAGTGACCAAACTGCACCAGGAGCCATGGAGTGGCAGGCTAGAGCCGGAAGAAGCAGGTTGCTGGGTAGATGATCTATTGCTAATGGTAATGAACACCTGATACAGCCCCAAAGTACATATCTTGAAAAGGCTACTCTACTAAAATTGTGTCTTTTTATAATAAATATGCAAGATCAACAATAAACACTACACTGTGATGACATAAGCCACATAGCCTGAAGTGTTTCATGGACAACCATTTTCTATACTTTGGTTGAGCACTTATCGTAGAACAAACCTGTCATGTGATGTTTCCTCAACAATAACTTGGTTTGTATTCCTTAAGGCCATTGGAGGGATCTGCTACCAGACTTTCTACCAGAGAGTCCTGTCTACAGCCACTGATGCGCAAGCCAAAATCACCTGCTATGCTGCAGCAGTACTATGCCCAATTCTTGCCGTCCCGTCACTCGTCATTGGGGCAGTCGCTGCATCTACCAGTATCTAGATTCAACTATCTTCTTATTGTTTTCGCTATCTGGAAATAATAATGTCTTTAGTGTTATAGTAGCTGTGATGAGTAATGAATCTGCTATGTTGGAATTGTGCAGTAATGGGAAACATAATCCACAAAAAGAACCATGTATAATAGGCAGTAATGTGTTCTACACCATCAAACATCTCTCACCAGATCCCACTCAAATACATGTAACTGTCTAATATGTCTGTTGTAATTAGATTTGTTTGTTGTCTTGTCAGATTGGAACGAGACCAGCTTCGGTTCTCCTAGCCCGTACGAACAGGGCAAAGCCGGGATGATCTTGCCAATTGCCCTTCAGCATCTTTGCCCTTTTTACGTCTCACTGTTTGGTATGGGAGCGCTTGCTGCTTGTGTGATGTCATCGGTTGACTCTGGACTTCTGTCTGCCGCCTCCCTACTGGGCCGAAATATCTTCAAGAACCTCATCTACAAAAGGGTAACATCTTACTTTACCATTACTCATATTGTGGCATTTATTTTGTTGCTAGATGGCTTTTTTCAAAATACTGAATAAATGTTGAATTACAAAAAAATACATGTAACTATTCTGATAACAAATGATTTGTTTAGGGAAATAAATTACTTTACGGCCATGCAATAAGGCCATGCATGAGGCATGAGTTGTTATGTTAAATGGCCTATTTTTTTGTTGTTCTTTGCAATGGGAGCTTCATCAGCAAGATTTCTGTGTGTCTATTCTGTGCTGAGCACCGCACATTTGCTGTTCATTTATTTGTAGACGGGGGAAATTGGTGCTGCAGATGGTGAGAGGGTGAATTGAAGCAATATTGTAGAAATCACATGAGAGGGGAAGCATTTCACGTATAATGATGCCTCCAACATTTAAATTGATTATACCTAGAAAACCAATAGTGTGATCCATGTTTTAGATTCATATAATGAAATATATTGATAACTTGTAAAATGATTTCCTCTATTTCAGGCATCAGAAAAAATGACTATTACTGTGGTGAAAGGGTCCGTCCTCCTGTGTGGAATAATAGGAGCAGTTCTGGCCATGACCACACAGTCTATTTATCTGCTCTGGTTCCTCAGTGCAGATGTCAATTATTCAATGATGGCTCCCCAGGTGATATGCATCTTCTACTTATCCCGGAGGGTGAACCACTACGGCGCCTGTGCTGGCTTTGTGTTGGCACTAGTGCTCAGAGCTCTGGTGGGAGAACCACTGATGGGCCTTCCTGACATCCTGCCGCTGCCGTGGGACAAGATGGTGGACGGTCACCGATACCATTTGCTCCCTGTTCGCACTGCAATCATGCTCATCAGCATGGCAACTATTTTAGGAGTATCACGCTTTGCTCTGTGGTTGTCTGAGAAGGGCCTGCTGACAAGAATAAGTGACACTGAAACAGACACACACATGACTTACACGGCAGCAGGTCGAACGGATGTGGAGGAGAAGGAGACTGAAAGAACAACCTCACTTATCCTCTCGACTTGAACACTTTCTTACTGCATCGAGTGCTCCAACCGGAGAGGGAGTGGTGTTTAATATCCCTCATTGACTAAAGGCCCCGATAAATGAATATAAACCAAATAAATACATATTATTTGGTTGTGTAGTTCATTTCTTTGTGCGTCTTATTTTCCTTTGAATGCCCTGACATTGCATATCTTCACACAAAAGTAGACATTTTTTAATAGGAGACTTCCAGTGATTTAGCTTTACGTTTGATTTAATCCTACAATTCCCATGATGCAATTGGAGAGAACAACTTCTGTCAAAATGTCTGTGGCTAACACAAACTCTTAAGATTGTATGTGCACTGAATTGCCATGTTTTTTTTTAATAGTATCTCTGCATAGTTCTAAATAAATATTGACTAATCTGGTCCTTATTGCATTAATGAAGTTACTGTATGTTTAACCTCTTCCACTCCCCCCTAATTTTGGAGCAAAAACGCCTAAAGTGACGTATCAAAACTAAAATGACTGTAGCTTCTGAACCACTCTGACTATTTGAATCAATGAGGTATTGCCAGAAAGGAAACCCCCTAACGTGTCTTGTGAAGTGTCAGAAAACCTGTAAGTCATAAGGAAACAGAGCAGTGGGCAGATTTTTGTCCGCCTAAAATAAAAGGTCTTTCAGTATAAATAACTGCCTGTGGCTGTATCTTTACAGGTTATGGACAGAATATGGCTGTAACTACACTATCAGTGAACACCTGCCTCAGATTTGAAAAGGATAGGACACAGTATGACCATTTGTGTCCAGTGTTTTCATTATGAAGAAATCCATGCAGAGCTCCAAAAAGAACATTTGGAGACTCCAAAGGCACACATAGTAACCAAATGATATTCTGATATTCGGGGCCCAGCTGTAGTTGTACCAGAACACCCCAGTGAACCCAGGCTTCATGGAAACACAGTTTTTTTAGAAGTTGTTCCACCCTGTAGCGGTGGCGGAGAACAGAGTGAAGACTGCGTTGAGCTGTCGGGGTGAAAACGTGACAGGGGTCAACGGGGCTACGCCGGAGATCCAGGGTCAGAGGCAGCCGGGTGCTTAGGCCTTGTCCGTCCTGGGCGGCCAGTAGGAACTGCTGAGGAGCAAACTGCAGGTCCATGTCCAGAGGAACACCATGAAGCTCCAGGCCGTCCAGCGCTAACCAGGTACCAATGCTGATGTGATGAGGGCCATCAATGAAGCGAATCTCCAAGGAAAGAGCGTCTGCATCACCATCCTCTGGGTCTCGGATTTTAGGTGGGATTGAGTAGTGGAAGGGGAAGCCAACAGTAGCCGTCAACACTGGAATCGATTGCAACACTCTGGGTGGGAGGTTCATGGAGCCTGAAATATTAAATAAAATACTGTTTTTTATTATTATTATTGCAAAGAAATATCAAATGTCTGCAAACAAAAATAAAGTTATGTAAATGTATATTTTATCCCATTCCTCAAGTGCTCTCAAACAGTGAACGAGGAATGGGATAGGAGTACCTGAGGACCATTTTTGATCCAACTGCTCCCTCTACTGTTCTGCCGTACGCCATGTCCTTCATTCATCAAATGCTGAGCCTTGATCCCTCGTCCCCACTATGTGGCTAATCTGTGGTGCGGGATCATGTGTATGTAAATGATTGTACCCCACAACTCAAAAGTATCCACATTGAGAAGCACTCGAGGGCTTTAATGTCACCATTTTTTATGTTTGATTCAAGCGGGCAATTCTTTTTGACCCAGACATCAATGCATCCCTTTCCCTCAGATGGTGTGTTAAGGGAACAAGCTGAGTCAAATGAAGTTATGTGCTTGCTGTTGGCGTCAACGATGCATCTGTCTGCCACTATAGAACCACGTATAAACTACTCCATAAATGGACATTTCCTACACTCTTCTTGCTCTAGAGGGCACTGGCTTCTCAGTAGTCACATTCACATCATTACAGGCTTTGGCCTTTACTCATTTAGAAGAGAGAGCTCAATCCAGACAACACCTTCCTCAGCTTAAGTACCAATGTTACCATTACCATTGACCAAGGAACCTACTGTAAATACATAGTCATTCAAAAGTTAATAAACGTGAACCCAACAAGTGTTGTATAAATGTGAATACAGTGATTTGACATTGACACTGCTCTTTGGCTAAAACAAGAAACCTTTTTGCACGGGTCTAAAACTAAAACTTAAGAAATCCCTTTCAAGGAACCCTGTGATTTTCTTAATACCAACAAAAAAAATATTATTATTACTATTCAACCAATAATTCAAAACCCAAACATGTTCCATTTACTATCATATATTACAATTAAAAGCATAAAAATATCAAACAAGCTTGAACCATAAACGCAGATAGATTAAGCTATCATCAAAATAGTTGCAGTTCCATTTTATAAAAAAAAAATCTTTGTTGTTAGTGGATTAATCATTTCAAAAGATACTGACAAGTCAGGATCTGGTCAAAAACAAGTGGTCAAAAACTCCACAGGTTGTCCTTAACCAACATTAAATTTTTTATTTAGCCAATGAACAGTTCATTTCTACAAATCTATCTAAAATATAACATTTACATAACTTTATTTTTGTTTGCAGACATTTGATATTTCTTTGCAATAATAATTAAAAAAAACAGTATTTTATTTAATATTTCAGGCTCCATGAACCTCCCATCCAATCGATTCCAGTGTTGACATCTACTGTTGGCTTCCCCTTCCACTATTCAATCCCACCTAAAATCTTCCGAGACCCAGAGGATGGTAATGCAGACGCTCTTTTCTTGGAGATTCGCTTCATTGATGGCCCTCATCACATCAGCATTGGTACCTGGTTAGCGCTGGATGGCCTGGAGCTTCATGGTGTTCCTCTGGACATGGACCTGCAGTTTGCTCCTCAGCTGTTCCTACTGGCCGCCCAGGACGGACAAGGCCTAAGCACCTGGCTGCCTCTCACCCTGGATCTCTGGACCCCTGTTACGTTTTCACTCCGACAACTCTGTTCTCCGCCATCGCTACAGGGTGGAACAACTTCTAAAAAAACTGCATCCAATCAGATTTCACCTCTATATCTCTATGGAAGCAGAGCGCCTTCTAGCTAGTCTTTGCAGATTAAAGTACACGGAGAGTGGACGTTATCGTTGATTGTCATAGTCTTCAACCAATCAGATATTTAGTTTGACATGCTGGGGGTATTCTTTGACGTAAAAGCGCTTGCATGCAAAATCTGGATGTATGATTGGTCAGTGGGCCAGCGTGACCATTAAGATGCGCTGTGATTGGTCAGTGGGCCAGCGTGACTTCTGTGTCAACGGAAAGCTAGCTAGCTGCTAGCAGAACTCAGTAGTAGTCAGAGAAGTTAAGAAGACATTGTTAGTTGTTTTTTTTAACACTCAATAGCTGAAGGAGGAGAAACGGACTTGCTGCTGGATTTACTGATGACGCCTTTCGCACGGAGGGTTACAGGCATGTTTGGTGGTGACGAGCCTAATATTGACTGCCACTGTCGAGCGGACATTTTCCGCCCTAAAAGGAGCTGGTACTGGAACTGAAGCACACCGAAGCACACTTTGTCTTTAAGTGAACAGCATGTGGTGAGTGAACTGCTGTTATTGTTACGGTTTTTAATCTTCAGTCATATTTAATCATAAACAAGCCACGACGCTGTTGCCACTGCCTTTGTCGGGTGTCGAGCCGGGGCCGCTCAAATAGTGCAGCCGGCGGCAGCAGCTTCGTGCCGCGGCGAGTCTCACCCCACTTGGTTCTCCGTCGGAGAGGGTAGCGCCGGCGCAGCGAGCTAGTGGAGGTGGGAGGACTCTATCAGGTTATAGAGTCTATGGCCCAATCTCAATCTCCACCCTTACGGACTCACAGACTTTGAGGCGAGCTCCCGTGAAGTCCTTGAGGGTTTAGGGGTGTCCCACTGTCACATCGTCGAGCGCTTGAGGGCTCTCTGGCAGACATTTTGAGCCCTTTATGAACCCTTTCCGTAAGTCAGCATTAGATGGCGACTTTGCCTAAGGGAATTACCCACAGTTCATAGCAATGTGACGTTAAACCCGCAGTTCCCAACGGACGAATGAAGACGTTAAAAAAAAAAAAAAGGTAAACAGACACATGGCTGTTTAGCCCGATAAAATACATTTACACTACTACATTACGGATTAAAGATGGAACATGAAAACACATGAAATTAGAGGAATGCAAGCAGAATATATATATATATATATATATATATATATATATATATATATATATATATATATATATTCATCAAACATTTCGTTTTGACAAAAATGAGTAAATAGATCATTTAAAATGACTTCTCATCTCGTGAGGAAGACTTTCAAATCAGTGAATAAAAAGTATAAATACACAATTGTACAGAATATTTGTTTATGTAGTCACGTGATATGTTGCAGTAAAGTGCTGTCCCATTCATATTTACACCAGTTCAAGCCCTCACAGCCTCTCACACTCAACCACTTAGCAGCTGACGTCAGTAAGTCCCTGAGGGTTCAGGGTTTGAGGGTTTAGGGGGGAGATTGAGATTGGGCCAATGACTCTTCTGACGGTGATCTCCGGTATAGAATGTGGGCTGCTGGTGAGGGAGCAGTACGAGCCTAGCGTGAGGGGATGGTCTTCCTATCTGAATTGACTCTAGAGCTTCATTTCCCTCTGCAGCTGAGCCAAACCCGCTGACTGTTGTTTTTATTAAATAATTAATATCGTTCCTTCTGATGGCTCGTGTGTGCAATGTTTTATTGCCGCAGTTTTGTCGTGTTTTTTTATAACTAAATGGGACTGGTTCGTCCGTTAATGACGCAGCATCCCGTCATGCGCGTATTTATGTAAAGGAACAAAAACGGTTGACAATATATGACTTTTAAAGTGCCAAAACATAAAACAAAATAAAGAGATGATCTGTAACAAAACCTCAAAGGTCCAGTCACAGAAGAAGGAAACGGGAATCATATCAAGCTCAGCTCCTAAAATATTTTCAGGGCTATCAGAGTAGTTTTATGTGTAAAGAATATTACAAACTGCTGTAATTGTACACTTGTTAGCAAATCATTTAAGTCAGTTTTTGACTTAGATCAATTAGCTTATAAATGTTTTAAAGCAACAGCATTAATACAGGGTACCCCCAGGATTTTTCCATCTCAAATTTAAGACTTTTTAAGACCTTTTCAAGACCACTTTAAATGAAATTTAAGACCAACATCGCACCTTTCCTGATATGCGTATGAATGAAAAAAAATAGGAAATCAATCAATCAAATAACTTTAATCATAAGACAGAACCATTTAAAACAATAACTGAGGGGTGTACGTTTTGGTCTACGTGTCTTATTTTATTGTATTGTTATATAATAATGAACAATATTTTCTTATCATATATTATTATATATAACATTTTATCTTATTTGGCATTTGCTGGACTGCTTGTGTTACCAAACAATGGGATCTTGATAGGCTTAATTTAGTAAGTAAAGTATTGTTTTTGTGTCATGATGAATATATTCAACTCGATTCTGGGGCGTCATTCTGAGACTTCGCTGAGTCGGCAACCGGACCCTGGCGACGTGTTTTCTGTAGCCGGCTTCAGGCCAGTGCTGGCCCCAGGTTAGTTTCAATTACGGCCGAGTGACGGCAGTGACGGCCGCCGGAATCGGGCCAGTGTATTCGGTCCGATTCTGGGGCGTCATTCATGCCGAGTCTCAGCAGAATCGGCAACGGGACCCGGGCCGGACATGTTTCTTCCGGCGTGTCTAGCTTAAGCCGGATCCGGACAAGGTCATTTTGGCTACCTGGGGAAGAACCCTTTAATTTACAGAGAAGAAACATCTTTAGCTGGAGGACTGTGGACTCTGTAACACTACTGGCAAGTGCATCTGACCCTGCTTGTGAGACACGCGCGATAGAAACGGGAAAGCAGGTTCGCATAGCTCGATGCAAACCTGCGAGCGTGCTAGTTAGCGCAGGGCGCGATCAGCTGTTAAACTCTACAGCGTCTCAGCCAGTTCAGAGCCATATACAGGTTGCCTGATATTTTGGATGCGACGTTTGGGTGTACTAAGATTCGTTGTAACAACGAACAATAAACAAATGTTGTGGCGCCGTATCAAATAAGGAAGGGGGTAAAAATTAAGACTTGATGAACGAAATTTAAGACCTGTTGACAAAATGTAATACCTTTTTAAGGCCTTAAATTATGAATACTAAATTTAAGACTTTTTCAAGTTTTTAAGACCTCGCGGGTACCCTGTAATACTCGTTCATTCAAATGGAATGCAACTTTTTGTCCTACTCTGAATGTATGACAAGACATCAATTCCATATTCAACAGGAACATTCTCTATCGACAGCTTTTATTGTGTTACACAATATGTGAACAGCATATCTACAAAATCATGAGTAAAAAAAAAAAAAACTGTAAAAATTCCTCGTTAAGAGTTCACTGTCTATGTTATTTGATGCCCTTGTTCTGGGAGTATAAGGTCACACTCAACTCCGGAAAAACACTAGGGCTCAACATCTCTATCCTTGGCAGGGGTGAAGCAATGGATCCGTGGAAAGATCATCTAGAGGCCTTGCCGTTTTCGTGGACATCCATCCTGTCAGTAGGGGAAAAAATCAAGTCTTATTAAAAGATAGCGAGCCGTTTTGACAACGTGAGAGGAATATTACACCCATAAAGTGACAGATAATTGCTTTTTCTCACACACCCATTTTCGTCTTTGAGCTGCTGGTACAACTCAAACTTGTTGTTGACAGAGCTCACTCTTCCGACAAACTCTTGGTGCTTCCTAGAATTGGCTACAGTGATGCGATTGCTCCACATGGTAAGGAGCGAGACCGGACCTGAAAAAACAGTGAGACAAAGCCACAGATAAAAACACACATAACCAGTAGCGGTGTCATCAAGTGGCATTTGCCAGAATTGGCTCTCATTGGCTCAGTGCTTTTCTGCCACGTTTTTGGTCTGTTTGCCAGTGATTTCTCGGGGTGGCGTCTATTCTAAAGCAGAGAAAAAGTATGATGTAGGTTTGTACCTTTTGCTCTCTCTGGAGGCTGAACCTCCTCCGTACAGAGGCGCGGCTTCTTGTTGAGCGGCTCTGGAGAGTCGGGGGAATCCTTGATTACCTCCGACTCCTGCTCTTCTTTATCCAGCAAACCTTTAAGTCTTCAGGTTAAAAACAAAAACAGAGGGAAGCATGAGTAGAAAGTTACTGACACATCCAAAAGACAAAAGTTACAGATTCTTGTAGGTTATTATTCACGTGTATGGAAACATAAGACATCCGAGCAGCACTGACCTCTCCGACTCCTGCCAACTTTTGTCATCTGTCTCCTTGCTGCCATTTTTCTCTGTCCTGTCTTCCCTATCCTCCCTCTTCCTCCCTCTCTTCTTCCTCTCCTCCTCCTCAGGAGGTTTGCTGCGACAGGCAATGATGCAGTCCAGTACCCGCTGGTGTCTGTCCGTGGCGCCGGCGTGAGTTTTCACTAACGTCTCAAGCTCGTTCCACATTATACGATACTGTTCATCTCTGAGAATAACCAAGCAGATGCATCAGTGACTCTGCCGTTTACTTTCATGAATTGTGACGTCGATTTTGGAATACATACCTCTTGGGGCCTTTGCCTCTGGATCCCACGGTGGAAATAGGGAGAGGGTCGTTCTTCCGCTCCATGTCCACCAGGTTGTAAACTGTCTTCTGGCAGGTCAGAACATCCTCCTCAGACAAAGTCTCTTTCACTATCAGGTTAGCTAAAGGAACCACCTAGTGGAGGAAAACAGTAAGACACGCAGACACAGGAATGAAGGATGATAATGATGTGGGCCATAGACACATGGGAAACGGATCATCTTTTTTGTGCAGGAAACAACAAGTCAAATATTTTGGAGTAAATAAAAGTGAAATCTAGAAGAACTACAGTATCGCTGCATGCTGCTCACTCACTGCCTGCATGTTGAAAATGGTGGTCTGGGAGATAATCATTGGCCAGTATCGAGTGTGGCGTTCCAGCTGAGCTTTGGCCCTCTCAACTGGTAGCTTCCCCGAGGGATCATGGAAAGACTCTGAAACAGGAGTCAGTCGGTTCTCCCTCATAAATTCACCAAAATCCTGAAACAGACACACACAAAAAACAGTTACCATTTGAAGATTACTGATGTTTATTGCAACATGGCTGGTGTGAGCCGAACGTACAGTGATGCGGTAGTCGGTCACTCGGCCTCCACAGCCCTCGCTGATGGAGGGCGGGTCCTCCAGCGTTGAGCGGTTGCTGTTGAGCACGTGCAGGAAGATCTCGCCTCCGTGGCTGCTGAGCATGTGGCTGATGACCTTTGCCCCCGACTTCCTCGGCTGCTCCAGCAGCACCGATCGCCCTGTGGTCAATCAAGAAGAGAAGTAATTGACTGACAGGCCAAACAGTCAATTAAGAGACTAGATAAACAACGGGATAAAAAGAGAGTTCATCCAGCTTACCGTTGAGGAGAAAGTTGGTTAAACATGACGAGGGACGACTGTTTACGTCTGTGGGGGAGATGCGGTAAGCTCCCGTACAGTAATGCAGTTCTGAGGTGGGAAATATAAGACACAAATAGATAAACTAAATCAGGCATCTCATATTACGGCTGTGTCCGTCAAGGCAGCAATGAATAACTATTCTGCACAATACACCAATAATGCTTTTAGGGCTTACACTGTTTGTCCTTTCTTAAGAGCTGCAACAATTAATTGTTTATGGATAAATAATGAGGTTTCAAAGTAAAATACTAACTAAACATTTTTCTTAAATGTTATGGTCAAAGGGATAAAATGAGGAAATACTTTCCCATGAATGATGTTTAAAGCTCAAAAACCTTTAAATCAAGTAACATCTGACGAATAAAGACTTGAATGCCCACCTATGCTGTTGGTTCGTGGAGTGCACCATTTCAGCGTAATCGTCTCTTTCAGTCCATTTTCTCGAGTGCTGGTGCCAGCCATATGCAAGTCTCCTGCACAACACAAAGATTACATATGAATTGGTCATTTCTGATTGAATGATTAAAAAAATATTAAGCATACATGAAATGCATGCAAAAATCATAAAGGATATCCAAGAATTTGCAAACTGATTTCCTTACCTGGTGCTCATAATGTAAACAATGAAAGTTACTTTGAGCACTATTATATATATATATTAGTTCATAGAGCAAAGTTTGAGAATGTTTCCTCACAAAGTATTCAAAAAGCTAACTCTTCATTTCTTGTATTTTTTTTAACTCAAGTTCTCACCACTTTTGAAGAACTCCAGGTGAGCATCTCGGTGATGCAGGAGCTCAACGTCATAATTGGCCGATGTGTTGGCGTGCTGCTCTTCCTGTCCATCCGCAGAGACAATAACACATACGGGTCAGCATGAACTCAGCTCTCGCAATGTGCAAACTAATACAAACACAAACACACATTAACACTGCTGATTTCATGTTCCAAAGGGTAAATGATAATGACCAAAGTAAAAGAAAAAAAGCTCTCTGGGTGACTTAAGTATGCTTTCTTCTACTCGCATCAGAGACTAGTGTTTAACGCATATGTCCTCACACAATACTGAACCTATATTTGTTGACAAAAATCATGGATTCCTAATCTTACAAAAAACAGCTCTATGTGTTTATGCCCAGGCCCGATGGGGTCTGGAAACTGCTGATCTAAAAACATGTTTTAATCAATTCATCACAAGCTTTAAATTTGACAACTTTCTACACCTGGAAAAATAGCAGTTTTAGGACAGCTAAAGGTCAGGTCTACAAAACAAGTTATCCAGACAGCACAATGGACCACACCAAGACACTAACGGGGGAATGGGTGGGAACTGATGGGGGGGGAAACAGAGACCAGGGGACAGTTTAGGCAACTTTTAAAAGGTGTAAACACCTGACAGACACCGACAGTATTTAACAATTTAAAAGAGGCAACGCTGGTCAAAGATGTTCGGACATGAAAACAGTTGAATGCAACATTAATATTCTGAAATGTATATCCGTCTTTGGCCACCAAAACAATGTCTTTTTTCCAAGAACAATTTGGATTACTTTAAAAGAAAATGGTCAAAATAGTTATAATATAATTTAATTGAAGATGTTTGTAGACTTTTGCTTTTCCAGCAGACCCCAAACTCTGCACTCCCTGTGTCCACATGAGACCAGAGTTGCCTGTCCTTTACTGGAGCCTCCTCAGCAAATCTTTTGACCAACTGTCACATCAAAACAAATTAAAGACACTGTAAGCCTGTTGCAACAGAAGAGCTCCAAACATACACTGTACACTACGTGGTGTAAACTCTGACCCTTCCTCACTTGGATGTGTGTGTGATAAGAGTACTAACCTGGTCGCAAACATTTAATGTGGGCTAGCAAAACAGAAAATACAGCATGAAACCAGCAGCAGATTCACAGTCAAATCAACATGCAAATGAGATAAACGAAAAGATGAGACTGTAAAGTTTCATGAGTAATTATTGGTGAGGAAGGGCTCATACATAAAGATTAAGCAAGCAAAAGAAGTAGTGTGAAGGCTGTGAGAGAAAAGTAAAAATAAAACAATAAAACAATCAAGTAAAAAGAGGGAGTGGTCTGCATTCTGGACATGACAACATTTGTGTACTAGCAAAATAAATGTAATATTTAAAGTTGATGTGAGATTTAATTTTGGTGTGGTATGTGCAAGACCAAACAAAGGGCAAAAAGCCCCTTACCTTCATGGGGATGTTTGTTATGGTGGTGGAGGCCAAGTCATAGTGCTGCTGGACAAGAATGTTGAGTTTGGTGGAAAGGTTCCGCCCGGCACGAACGCTGTGAACCTCGCTCGTGAGCAGAGGGGAGATCTGAGACAACCAGAGAGGAAGATGCAGTGATGGGTTAGGGTTAGGGTTAGCGTTCAGTGCAATGTTTTCACACAACCTCATGTCTTCTTTGTTAGCACCCACCTCTTTCTTCGGCCGGTCAGACACCAGCGTGTCCTCACCCTGTGGGTGGATGTGAACTAGGACCAGTTCACACTGCTGGATGGCCATCAGCCTAAAGCACACAACAATGAGTATGAAACAAGAAAACACAGCTATGAGCCACCTGCTCAAAATGGAAGAATGGCTACAATCATCGCATCATCTGATACTGACCTGTCTGAGCCTGCTGCCAGCTTGTTTTGTTCTAAAATAGTCTCTTGGATGCAGTCTTCCAACATCCGCACATGAGTATCACTGTATGATAGAACACAGAAAGAGCCCCGCATTAGAATTGTCCTAAATAATATAACACATACCTAAAGCTTATTTTAATAATACAAACTATCATTGCTGAGAGGGTAATGAAACTGACATGTGGCTGATGCCTGCAGTGGATTTTCCGACATGTTACCCCTTACCTTTTAGCATTGGTTAAGCAGATAATACGACCCCTATTGGCAACTCTCTCAGCTGTGTCCATCAGGGTGGTGCGTCTCTCGTGCTGCAACTCTGAGATCTTGCATAACGACTCCACTGCAGCAACCAGCCCGTGCAGGATGCTGCAACACTCGGGGTCCTCGCGTGGGTTAGGTGGCCCGACAGCTGCAAGAGCTGACATGAGCTGCCAGAGAGGAGGAGAAATGGGATAATCATATCACAAGTCCAGTTCTGATGAAAACCTGCAAAGACGTGGTCACTGATGTTCATAATAATGTTGCACTTCACCAAAATATGGCTGGAGCTGGAACACAGCTTGAAAATTCAATGATAGTCACTGCAGAACTTACTGTAGACTAACAGTCATATTATATATCAGTTAGAATTCTTACTCAGTAACTCACTGATTACCTCATGAGTGCTTTGGTCTTCCTGCCTCCAGCTATTCAAAATGTGGAACTCGGAATCACTCACAAGGTAATTAATCTGTAAAATAAAGAGTCAGAAAAATATTGGGTTAGTGTAATTGGTGCACTGTAACTAGTAACTACATTGACTAAATATTTCTAAGATATATCATTCCTTTTCATCAATGTCCAAATGCACACATATTTAGTTACATCTCTTCATTGAAACCAGTGGTGGAGAAACAGTTAAAACAAATAAGAAAATAAGAAGCTAACCAGTTTGTGCAGTGGATAAACATCGTAGAGGATCCGGCAGTACTCCATGGAGCACTCCACAGCACAGGTCCACAGGGACTTGGACACAGGGGCCAAAGGAATAACCCCTTGACCTCGACTCTTCGTCAGCACGTCACACTCCACCTGCTGACGACTCGACTCTGCCATGTAGGGACAGTGGTCCACCACAAAGACAGTCTTGTGAGACACGGAAAACATCTTCATTTTGCAAAAATC
This sequence comes from Myoxocephalus aenaeus, assembly GCA_038501785.1. NCBI lineage: Eukaryota > Metazoa > Chordata > Actinopteri > Perciformes > Cottidae > Myoxocephalus > Myoxocephalus aenaeus. The sequence goes on from JBAMJR010000053.1 coordinate 6,658,464, forward strand.
CAGCGTGCCTGATCTGTAATGATAACAGAAAAAGACACAAGCGTGAGATTTAAATAAAGGCCCACACACCGTTACATAAATGATACATACAGTAAAAGCTAGGACGACTAAAACCAGAACATAACAAAGCCTGTGTTATACAGTATGTCGTAAGTATGTTATGAGAAATCTGTATGACAGCGGTCACATTTCAGTTAGATAAACACAGGAATATTGTACAAACATTATAAACATAACACAATTTATTACATAATTTATCTTCTATTTACCACTAAATATATATATATATATATATATATATATATATAAATAAACGGCACAGCGATTAAATTATTTGACGGTTGTTGGTAGTGGATGGGGCAATCTCTACTGGCCACTGCGATGTTCAACTAATCTTAGTGGCTGGTGGTCAGTGAATGTCAACTCACCTGGTGGAAACCTTGTCAGAGAAACGATTCCCGGTCAGGAAATGATCTGCAACCGCCTCAAAGCCGAGGGCGCTCGCTTTAGGTCGATTTTTGACTAATAAACTGAGACCAATCAGTCTCAGAATATGTTATTTGCCAATAACTCCAAATCGTCAGCAAGCTAACATGACTACTTTTAAAAGGAGCATGTCACTAACCATCGCGTTAGCCTTTTAGCTATCACGAGCCGGAATCATTTGTTTGCTGATTCACGTTTATTACCACCGACATACACATTTACCCATTTTGCCATTTGTGTAATAACAAACTGAATTTTGTTCTATTTAATGTACCTCCAGATGACCATTTACTGAATATGTGCACACTTGGAGTGACTAGCTCAAACAATACGCTTTAAATCGTGTCAAGCTAGCGAGTTGTTATTGGCGGATATACGTCCAATAGTCGTCCGTCACCGTTTTCCTTCCTCCGAATGATGGGCCGCACTGTTGAAAGGTTCCTACCTCGATATCTGTTATACAGCAACTGGTTGAAACTTGGAAACACTGGATTCAAAACGTTGTTATCGCCCCCAGGAAATAACGTTATTATATATATATGATTTGATGATTTCGGGCAATGTGCGATACGCATGCGTTAATCAGCAAGCTCAACAACTAACTTCAGAGGACTTAAGTGGGCGTGATTGATCTGTCAACAGCAACACCCTCCTCCTCCTCCTTCTTCTTCTTCTCCTCCTCCTCCTCCTCCGACCCCACCCGTTTGACTTCCATTCTCTCAAGTCACAACTTGAGCAAAACTTTTTTTTTACTGAGTCCATGTTGAGAAATAGACAAAGAATGCGCGGAGGATGAGGCCGCGCATGGAAGCTGTTGTAATACGCAGTGGGCTGTCGGTAAAGTAAAGCTGTGGGTTTTGTGTTTTTGTTTTGTTGCTTTCGGTGATGTGACGAGACCCCCCCGACCAGGACGATGAGCAACATCTTCGACATGGACTCCGTGTGTGAGACAGATGAGTTGGAGGGAGATTCTGACCTGGGCATGATAGACGAGGACGTTGGTAAGAGCACAGCTGTTATTGTCGCAAGAGACGTGTTGTTGTTGTTGTTGACGGGCACTTTGACGGGCACTTGTGGATTTGATCACAGGGGCACATGTGATACGGGAAACACATGTGTGAGGCCATATTCAGCTCTGGGTGTGTCAGCTGAGCTCCCACTCATTCATCACTACTCCAGCCTACTATATGGTTGTCGTCTCGTATGATATTATAATGCAATTATGAGGTGCTTGCCCTTTACTTCAGTATTATTTATTGTCTCCCAACTTCTACTTCACTAGGTTTCCGAGGAAAATACTGTATTTTACACCCCACTACATGTATTTGAAAAGATTGCAAATGATTGCAGATTTAAAATGCAGCACTTCTACTTATGATCTAATATGTGTACACAGTTTTAGTTAAGAGGTCTGCTAAAAGTGTACGGTTCATGATTGGACACATACATGAGGTGTTGTCCCCTTTTTAAAGGGTCGATAATAATGTAAAAGTAAATGATCAAAAGCTTTAAGTCACGCTCGCTGCATGTGTAGCAGAGCAACTGTGGGGGTGTGCTGCACACATTTTTAAGAAGGCACAAGCTCACAGCACCACTTCTGCTTTACAAATATATATATATAGATAACAGATGTTGGGCATTCAAACATGCCCAACACAGCCGGAGTCCCTGTTTGTTTCATATATGTCTGATGTGGCCCTTTGGAAGGCTTCAGAATAGGACAGACTTTCGTTCCTGACATGTCTGACATTCCTGTAGCTACAAACTGAAACTGCAACTTGACTTTGGAGTAGACAAAACACAGTGTCTTGTACAGTACTTGTGGGAAATATTTCGCAATCTCTACACTCTTTTGAGTCCTGTCTTGCCCATAAATACCAGACATACTGTCTGGTATTGCATGCATTTTTTTTGGCCATATGGAAATGACTAATGCTTTTCACTCTGGAGCACAAAGGGTATGCCAAAGCGCACTCTATTTAATGGAGCCTATATTCACTTGTTATAAATTATTCTCAGCCACACTTTGTTGCAACCTGTGATCCTGTGATTACAACAGAAGAAACACGAGCAAAGATAATCATTTTTTGTTTCAACTTAATAATGTGCAAAAGGAATGCGACGGTGATACAGGAAGTCAGATTTTTTTAACATGTACCGAGCGCATTGGTACAGTTACCATGTTGCATTGATGGTCACTGTAGTGCACATGAGGGAGAGAGCTGCGTCTCCACTGCTAGAAGCAAGTTTCAATGAAAATGTATCATCAGTTATCTTATTTCACGCATTTAAACACACACTAACTGCTAAAACGGAAGCAAGATCTTAGTGCAGATTATGTTCCTGTGAAAGACACTCGACCAGTTTTTCCCTGTCATGTGTGCAATGGGCACTTGTTTTTTGGCTTGGATTAAACTTGAGTCAAGTGTTTACATGTTACCCTTCAGGTAAAATAACCTTCATGCTGCAAAAAATCAAAGTTGGGAAGTTAAAACAATTGTTTGTTCTGCCTTTTATTATTTTGTATATTGTCATGGAGGATGTGCTCTAGGGAGGAAGTGAGCGCTGGGTGGGTTGTGGTGAGAAAGCAGATTGTTTTATCGCAGACAGCTCGTGGGCATTCACAACGCTTTTCAAAAGAATCATACTGACTTACTGACTGCCGGGTGCAGAGGTTTCGTAAACAGCGTTTCTGTTTACTCAGTCTATTTTTATTTTTTTTTTATTTTTATTACTCTATCTATTTCACACACCAAAGTAGTGACTGTAGAAAAAATAAATCTGGTATGTGTGACCTCCAGCAAACAACTAAAACACATATTGTGTCAGAACAGTCATGCTACAGTCTGTGTCAAAATAATCTTAAGAAGCACCCTCATTAAGGGTTAGCGGCTCGTAACTAAAATACTGACGGACTTTCTCGTAAGTCCGTCAGTGTTCAGACTGTTAGCCTGTGAGAGGACTTGTCAAAGGAAAGTCTTGTGATGAACAGTTATTCCACAGTCATGTTCCCCTGTGTGTTACTATGGCCAGTGTTTTGAAAACAACATCTGTCTTCAGTTAGTTTTGTCATTGGGCTCGGCTTTATATGGAAAGATTGAAGGGCTTTCCCTGTTGGATGTAATGTCATCTGTTGTATAAAAGAAAAAGACATGTATAATGTAATTATGCGGTATATAACAATGCATTCAATCGTGGCGATGTTGTTTCTTTAGCTGTGATGTGGTCAGTGGTGTGAACACTGAGAGCAGATTTCTCAATGAATCTTTGTGAAAGCTCTGGAGTGCATACTGTAAATGTGTTGACCACAGTGCAGGAGGTGGTGCCCTGTGTATTCTCTTTTTCCAAGGAGGAATACAACATTGTGATGAGAGGGCAATTGTGTGCAACCATAAAATAAATTTAAAAAAAGGAAACAATAACAGCATGAGGTTTGGTGAGGCTTATTGGGAGGGTCACTGGTTTGGAAATGAGTAACAGTCTTTGCTGCTTCAGTGAGCGCCACTGAGGTCGAACATGAATGTTGTCCTGGTGGGAGTTTGTGTGGATGTGAAGCACTCGTAAGGTCAGCAGCACCTTCACCAGCAAATAAAGATCAAACAAGACAGACAGCCATGCCAGCAGTTGGGTGAGGCTGAGCCAATGTCTGATAACAGAATATCAGCTGCTATTCTTTTTAAGTTATGTAAACACATACATAGCATAACTGTGTTGTACTTGCTGTGTCGCATAGCGACCTGATTAGTCGAGCTGTGCCTCAGAACGGCTTCTGTCCAACCAGAAGGCAGATATGCGCGCTGGAGTTGGACCTGGTCACTCTGTCGTAACGAGCTGAAGCGGATGCGTGGCGGTGTTAACTCCGCCCCCCACAGGTGACTCAGTAGTTACGGTAATGGGTTTCAGCTGTCATCGTTCTGGTTTTCCACTTCAGCTGCCCGTATCGTTGACCTCGAAGAGAGGAATTTAGAAATTCCACTGAAACAAGACACAGTGGTGTGTACAATACAAATCACTTTTTTACAGTTAAATGCAACATCAATGATCGTAAAAGGTTTTTACAATAAAAGTACAGTACTTACAATACATCCATGATTTTTTTTTTTTTATGACCCGGGTGAAGCTGCTTACACGACTGACAAACAGACCTCAGTGAAGGCAAAAATAAAAAATGCTATAAATCAATAATTTTGCCTCTTCATTGGCAAAGTAATATATACGAGTGTGGGGAGGTGGAGAGAGCGTCGGGAACCATAACTGTACAAAAGTGTGATTGGAGATGCGCAGGGTTAATAACATATATTTCAATTATTATGTGTGTATTATTAACATTATATATTTAAATATCCCAGTTGTATTGGTATATCGTGACACCCCTACAATACAAATATGCATACAATTGCAGCCAGTGAAATTTGTATTGGTTGCTGCATATCCTTTTTACACAACTATAATGATAACAATATGATAATATCAGCCCGCTAATGTAGCGGTTGGACTCAAGTAAATTTGTTTATTTGTACGTCTGCATTCACGTTGATGTGTTTGGTCTTATTTTCACAGTTTACCCACAGGAGTTTTTACCCACATATCACAGTATTCAAGAAGGAGCAACAATCACCAAAGCACTACTGGTGAGTCAGCACAGTAATGTGGATGTCTGCTACAGTAGCAGCACCTTTTATTTGTAATGATTCATGTGAATAATGTACAATTATTTAGCAAACACATGCCAGATATTGAAGTCACTGGACCACAAGACACCTAATCGCCACACAAAACACACGTGTGATCAAATGAATTAATATATGAAACCATGCATGTAGGTATATTGCAAGAGCTTTGTTTATTCCTCGCGATGGGACCAGTCTGATTGTTCAAAGAGAGAGAGAGAGAGAGGGGAGAGAACGAGAGAAAGGGCGTGTGTCATAATGTTTGTTTACACTTCCCAGTCCTCCCATATGGTCTACATAGTATTCAACAATATCTCACGCACACGGACCTTCCTCTCCTCTCCTCTCTGGGTGCAACATGTACGGCGCTATGGAGGAAGAGGAGTACGAGTATCAGGATGCAGACTTACCTGATGAGCCTTGTTTTTGCCCTCAGACTGAGTTTAATGACAAGCCCGACTCCTTGTTCTTCAATGACGGCGTGAGGAGGATCGACTTCATCCTGGCCTACGAAGATGAGGATAAGAAGGATTTTGAGAAGAGACACACGTTCCAGAGGCGCAAGGTATGCCTATCCTTTTTTTAATTTTTATTATTCTTTTGAGCCACAGAGAGCCTCTGTAAAGGGTGAGGTGTTTTTGTGTTTTTGAGCCTTGTTTTGCCGTTATTAGATGGCGTAGAGAAACTTTAAACTGTCCGCATCCCAAATATTTAGGCATAGAGTTTTTATATTAAGATGCGGTAGCAAATCATTTGTCTTAACGAATAACCTACTATTTTCAACAATGTAAGTAATAGTTTTCTCATAAAACCTACATGTAAGTCATATTCTCCTGATATGTCTTGTGTGTTTAATTACACATCCAAACTCTATTGCCTGTTTGTAAAGGGAGTTTACATTTGCAGCAGGATGGCTGTAAATGAAGTACTCGTGTATATTCAGCTTCAATAACGCTTTAATTATCCAGGAAAGGGAACAGCTTGGTGTACATTGTTTTAAAAGTGCCTTTCCACTGCACTTCTCATTCATTCAACACACATTGTAGCTCAGTGGCTAGATTCCCTGAGGGAAGTTGTGGAAATGCAGAGCGTTACTCCACCTCACAAATCTAGATGTGCAGTAATGGGAGCGCACCAATGAAGGACACTGAGACATGGTTACATGTCTTTGCTGTTGTTTGTTGCTACCAGTGTCTTTCACAATATATTTACAGGGATGGATGTGTCATGGGATGCTTGTAGATCCAGAGACTTTAGAGATGTTACCTGCAGTGTTGTAACCGTATCCCTCAAGTGGTTTTGAAATGGAGACTGTGCCCTGTGGAGGCTAGGATCATCAAAACAAATCTGACAAAATGTTAGGTATTTAATGTTGTAAAAAAATGCTCTCATGTTGTTTTTCAGCAGCAGTGAATGGATGTAATGGCTGTGAGCAAGTTCGGCCAGTTCCTTGAGAAAAGGCCGGCTGGTAGAGACGTTGCATGCCAGAGCTCATGAGTTTCTTCACCACAGATGCACTGGGTCTTTGGCAATCCCTCATTTGTAATCATCCCAAAGCAAACTAAAGCCAAAAAATGATGGGGAGAGCAACAGTCTCCACCAGGCACTCCCTTGACTTTGTTTTTCCAGAGCCGAACCTGGGTCCAACACTAGTTGATCAACCTTTCTGCGCTGACTTTAACTGCTGGGAGGGTGCAGTTCAGTTCAGATAGTGTTAGCTATAAATTGTCATCATAACATAATTCTTTAAATATTTGATGTTTGTCTAAAAGTTTGTGCACATTAGGGAGTGCATGTATGCCCTGTGTGCCATGATAACATCCACCTGAAAGCGGCGTTGGCTAAAGCAGTGAAGATATTTGACGTTTGCTTTGTCAACAGTCTCTCGAAGATAGTCCTTAGAATCATCAAGTGGAAATGTGTAAAGGTGTTACTTTAAGTTTGATCCCAACTCAACAAATATCAAAGAAGTTGGAACAATTAATTGTACATTTCTATTTTATTTGTTTTGTACTTTTGCATACAAGTTCACGCTCTTTCAAAGAGTGTGTCCAGGATTCGGTTCACTGTAAAGTTTGATGACGTGCCACCAGCAAGAACCTGCTCTGACGCAGTAGCGCTGTTTATTGCCACTATGTGCAGTGGAAACTTGTTATTGAAATGTGATATGTCCAAATAAATGAGCTTTAAATAAACATAACAAAAGTCCATCTTTTAATGACAAATCGGATCACATCAAGGTTATCAAAATGATAATGTGTAGAGACGTTTTTTCCCCTAAAATATTATGAATAAGCCATTTACGTTTGTGTTTACACAGATAATTCCTCTTGAAAGTCCTTTGACAAATGCCCACAGTATTTACACAGCCGGCTTGGAACATAAGTCATATAGTTTCACCCGGCATACAAACTGAATCATAATAGCCAGAGAGGAGGAGGGAGCGTTGAATCAGGAAGCTCTTTGAAAGCCTTTTTTGTGTTGTTCCCTGTAGAGGCGGCGAGAGTACTTTGAGGCCAGCCTGATGAAGATGGGAATGGAGCTGGAGGCCATCAAATCTGTAAGTAGAGTAAACATTCCAGAAGGTTTCTGACTGTATCTCATACTTAAAGCACTGCTTATTTGCCCTTTGCAGGTAATTGATGAGAAACTTCTGTTTGTGAAAGTCCACATGCCGTGGGACGTGCTGTGCACCTACGCCGAGGTGCTGCACATCAAGCTCCCCATCCAGCCCAACGACCTGTCCTCACGGCCCTCCCCGTGGAGCTTTCTCAACTGCATCACCAAGCACTTCTACCCCAACGAGGAGATGATCACCAAGGAGACGGAGTTCTTCACCGCCCCCTTCGAGAAGGACCGTCTGGAGTACTTCTACGTGAGGGACAAAGACGCCTTCTTCACCGCGTCCATGAGGAGCAGGATGGCAAGTCGGCTCAAGTCGTGGCAGTCCGTTCAGGCTGCCTGCAACTTCTTTTCACGTTTCAGTTTTATTTTGAAGGACAATGTTTCATGGTTGTAAACATTCTCTGCTCGAAAGAGTAATCAAATCAATGTTAAACGCATCATAGGACTATTATATGTTTGATGAGTGTGTAAACAGATTGTTAGACCAACACCTCTTCTTCTTCTTCCAGGCATATTACATCCTGAGTCGTGCCCCCTATGAAGTACGAGGGAACATTAAAAAGTTTGGCATCACCAAACTGCTGGACGGAGGAGTGTACAAAGCTGCCTATCCCCTTCATGACGTAAGTTACAGTCATACTAGGTATGGTTGATGCCTTTTTCAGTCTGTAACAGCCATATTTAGTATGGTGTCGTGCAATGAAGGAACTAAGAATTTACTGAAAATTCGCTTTGTTTGTACCATTATTATTATTTCAGTGCAGGTTCAATGTCAAGTCCAAAGAGGAGGGCTGCCCCAACGAGAGATTTCTGCTATATGAGGAGTGGGCTCATCCCAAAAGCTTCTACAAGATGCAACCACTGAACCTCATTCGGTAAACACAAAATCAACTCAACGCACTAGAATGATACTCTCAGGACAGTGTTTGACAAGCTGGAACAATTAAAATCGTTTCGACGTCTTTGTCCCCGGAGAGCTTTTTGTGAACAGTAGATTAAAACTCTTCTTTTTTTTTCCACAGGAAGTATTATGGGGAGAAGATTGGCATTTACTTTGCCTGGTTGGGCTTCTATACAATAATGCTGGCTCTGGCTGCAGTTGTAGGACTAGCTTGTTTCATTTATGGATACAGGACTCAAGACACCAGCACCTGGAGGTACAGTTCCTTGTAGATTTTGAATGATGAACTTGTAATTAGGTCTATGATATTTTGGAGATTTCCCAGTCTGATCCTCTCTGTTCTATGTGTTACCGACTGCAGCAAAGAGGTGTGCGACCCTGACATTGGAGGAAACATTGTGATGTGTCCGCAGTGTGACAGAGAATGCAAATACTGGAGGTTGAACAGCACCTGCGAAGCTTCGAAAGTGCGTTTGACTTAGTTTTTGTCCTCCCATTAATGTCGCTCAATATGCAAAAAAAGAAGAACTGACTTTGCATATGTAATGCACGCTGCTACTTCCACACAACAACTGTTATGTCTGGAACTGATTTGCATGTAGCACGGCAGAACTGTGACCATTTTGATGTCCGTGTTCTTTCCATTTTCTTTTAGAAACTTTGCATATTTGATAACTTTGGAACCTTGGTGTTTGCAGTGTTCATGTCAATCTGGGGTAAGTTATATGCAATATGTCAAAAACATGCCATTTGTTGACTTATTTCATGTGTGTCTGTGAGCGTATATGCAGGCATGCTAATGTCACTGACAGAAGCTGTGTTTATAACTGACCATTTTAAATGTTCATTTTGTCCTCATCTTTGGCATTATTAAAAAGAAAAACAGACACAGGAAAACACTGGAAATACTGTGTGTATTTATATGTTTCCTTTCTCATTATGGCCCTTCCTGTTTTTGTTCATTTCCTGACTCTAGTCACTTTGTTCCTGGAGTTCTGGAAGCGCTACCAGGCGGAGCTGGAGTACACGTGGGACACTGAGGAGTTTCTGGAACAGGAGGAGCCACCTCGCCCAGAATATGAAGCAAAGTGCATCTATGAGAGGAAGAACCCTATCACAGGGGTAAAAACCACATGCACATTTTATTTGATTCTTTTTGCAGAAAAAAAAATAAAGATGGGTTTAAAATATGGATTCAAACAAGTTTTGTTTAAAAAATGTAAACTATTTTGAGATGCTTGTTGACATAATGAGTTTTAAGTCTTGCCATGTTGTTTTTAAAGCCCAGTATTTCACAATGTTTGTGTGTGATTTAGGTAAAAGAAAAGGTGCCCTATACAGCCTGTGGACGATGTCTTCGGTTGTCGATGGGAATTGGGACAGTCTTATTCTGGGTAATGTAAATAAATGTCTTTTTTATTTATTTATTTTTCTGGGTAACACTGTATTTTCTCTATCTGCAATTCCCTATCAAGCTTCTAAGAATATGTTATTTGGTATGATTGAGAAAATAAAATGTCTTTGAAAGAAAAGGTCCATTTTAAACCCATGTAAATATTCATACATTAGTAAATGTATTATTTTAAAATGTTAACTTTCTATATATTTTCTTTTTGCATGTAGTTGACATGGAAAATGGAAGAATACTAATCGAACATAAGCTTAATTACAATTGGTACCAAATTCATAGTTCTTCCCTGTAAACTCTAAAATAGAATAGTTAAGACATGATTCAGAAATTACGTTCCCATTATAAAAAATAAAAAATAAAAAAGAGCATTTCCCATTTTTTTTCAATTTCAGAACAGACAGAATATAAAACTAATCTTCCAACTGTATTTGTACTTGTTTTTTTAGATAATGTTGATCCTGGCGTCCATTGTGGCCATCATTGTTTACCGCCTGGCTGCCTTTTTTGCCTTCTCGGCTAAACTCCGAGCTCAGGACCTGAAGGAGCTGGAGCCCTTAAAGGAGTATGTGACACCTCAGATGGCCACTTCTGTCACAGCCTCCCTCATCAGCTTCGTTGTGATTATGATCCTCAACATTCTCTATGAGCGGGTCGCCATCTGGATCACAGACTTTGGTGAGTTTGAATTGTACTTTTCCCCAGTATTGACTTACATGTGGTTTCATCCAAAAATAATTTATATTTTTTGTCTGACGCGACGACAGAGCTGCCACGGACCAAGACTGACTACGAGAACAGCTTGACCCTGAAGATGTTCCTCTTTCAGTTCGTCAACTATTACTCCTCCTGTTTCTACATCGCCTTCGCCAAAGGGAAAGCCGTTGGCTATCCTGGAAATCCTGTTTACCTCTTGGGAAAATACCGGAACGAGGAGGTACAGTCTATCTGCTGTTTGTTACCTGTCTCACTTATTCGCTTGTTGTTCCTGACTCGTGCTTTGTGTCTCACTGTCCTGCAGTGTGATCCAGGTGGTTGTCTGATTGAGTTGACGACTCAGCTCTCCATCATCATGGGCGGAAAAGCCATCTGGAACAACTTCCAAGAGGTCTTTCTACCGTAAGAAGTCAGAATCTAGAAACAAGTCTACGTTAAATATTAAAAAAAAATAGTAATACAATTAAGCAACACAGTGTTGGCTTATAGATGCAGCATATCTCCAGTGAACAGAAGTGAACTTGCTGCTTACCACAAGGCTAATTGCTAATCATACACCAACTTCCCATTGTCATACTGAGCTACTCTGACTGTATGACCTCTTCCACACCTCCATAGGTGGCTGAAAAATTTGATTTCCCGCTACCGCACTCGTGGGCGTTCAGAGAAGGTGATTCCTCGCTGGGAGGAGGACTACCGGCTGCAGTCCCTCTCAAAACTAGGACTGTTCTATGAATATTTGGAGATGGGTGAGTCCCCGTCTGCCACATTCCCAGCTGGAGCCGGTTGCACAAGCTGTTCTTAAGTTCAGACTTAATTATAATGCTGGGTGGACTACATTGAGACGTAAATCTCTCTATATTACAAAACAGATTGCGCCACACAACCTCATAAATCTTTCATACAGTAGTGGTTAGCTGTTACTTCATGTTTTAGTGACATTTATTTGAAATAATCCAAATCTGTTTAATGATAATGTTCAAAGAATATTTTGAGTTGGACAAGAAGATGAATACCACTCTTATGGCGCGTCCCGTGTCTTAAGCTTTAATGGTGCAACCCAATTCAGTAAACTGGTTTCAAACCAGTAACTAACCAAGAGATAATGAGGGAACATGCACACAAGTACTCAATGTACAAATACCTGGTGCAACTGAGTTGTGGCTCGTCTTGTCTCTTTCAGTCATCCAGTTTGGCTTTGTGACCTTGTTCGTCGCCTCCTTCCCTCTGGCGCCGATCCTGGCTCTGGTCAACAACCTGTTTGAGATTCGGGTTGATGCTTGGAAAATCACCACTCAGTTTCGCCGCATCGTGCCAGAGAAGGCACAGGACATAGGGGCCTGGCAGCCCATTCTTCAAGGCATCGCTATATTGGCTGTCGCAACAAATGTGAGATACTGTTTACACTGAGTTATTGGTTTAAGTTAGATTGACGACAGCTGTGACGATGGCGTTGATGATCAATATTATGCTTTTATGCATTTACCTGGTGTCCTGGTGTCTCAACAGGCCATGATCATCGCTTTTACATCCGACATGATTCCACGGTTGGTCTACTACTGGTCTTTCTCTGTGTACCCATATGGAGATCACTATAATAACACCATGCAGGGCTACATCGACAGCTCGCTCTCTACATTCAACATCAACGACTTCTCCAACGTTAGCAAGCCCTTGAACACACCTTACAACATCACCACCTGCAGGTACAAAGATTGGCCATCTGTGTGCGCTGAATTAGAATGTCCTTTGTTGGAATATAAAGAGAACACCAGTTTTCAAAGTCAGGAGCAGCTTTGTGGCAAGTCATGTTTGAGTATGAACTTTCTTCCTTTTAGGTATCGAGATTTTCGGTATGCTCCTGGGCACCCAAGGCAGTATGAGTACACTATCTACTACTGGCATGTGATCGCTGCCAAAATGGCTTTTATAATCGTTGTAGAGGTGAGTGTGAGCATAACAGGAAATCTTTCTGACACTAAAGAAATCTTTCATAATCAAAGCGTATTAATGGGGGTTTCTTCTACTACTCCTCACAGCACATTGTTTACCTCACGAAGTTCGTCCTGTCCTACGTGATCCCGGACGTCCCATACGCTGTCAAAGAACAGATCAAACGAGAGAAGTACTTGACCCAGGTTGTCCTCCATGAGACCAACCTCAAGCTGGTGACCAAGCGTCGGAAACCAGTCGACGATATTGTCAAGTTTGCAGAGGTGACACTGACCAGGGAGGAGATGGAACTTGATTTCTGAAAGTAAAATGTATGGAAAAAAATATCAGACCATACGGAAAATACATACAATCTGTTAAAGATACTGACCAACACCTTGTGAACCAGTAACAAAATGAAGACCTGGAACAAGGTATGGACTTTAAAGGACTGTTGGGCAAAGAAAGGAGAAACCACTTGTATAGCCTTCACCCCTATCTACTGTCCTCACACTCTGGACACTCTGGAAAAAGAACAGTGCATCTAGCCTCAATCACCTCTCAGAGTGTCTTTTCTTTTTTACTTTCCTCTCAATATAACAGACAGGTTTGATGTATTGCAGCTGTACAAACCAAGTGTAGGACAATCAAATAACATGGCAGTGTTTTGCACGACCTTATCAACTAAAGTTGGAGTTCAATTTGTTCAAATCTGAAACCAGTGTTTAATATTTTAATTAATTAATTTTAATCTTATTAGATATAGCGTTTAACAATTTTAAACAACATGACGTGATATCTACACGTAGAAAACTCAGATAGGATGACACACATTAAGCTAAATGACATTGATTTTTTTGTAACCTGGTTTGGATGTTACAGCAAACAGAAACCGATGTCAAATCAGTGCCTCGCATTTTGAAGCTTAATAGCAGCAAAAAATATAACCAAACAAAACAATCTTAGCTCAACTCTTCCAGGGCTTTCAGCAGTATCACATGGTCTTTGTTGACAGATGGAAATGTGTTTTTTTGTCAAAGTATTTGATGGATATTTTTTGTCAACAGTGTCTTCGAGTTGAATGACCATATGGAATTTTAACTTGGCTATACCAGCACTACGTCACACTGTTTTAGTTAAATGTTGTCATGAAATATCAGTATTATATAGAAGAAATGCACCACTTTTGAATGCAATGTTGATGATTGATTTTTTTATTTACGATTCTATTTCTGTTAGTCAAACAAATGAGCCGAGGTGATCTGTCGTACAGCTCACAATGTTACACAAATGTTGAGATAGAATAGACATGGACTGACTGACCTAAAGCCACATATAGTGACTAAAACTGTTATATTGTTCTGAGGGGATTCAATTACAGTTCAAATTACAGCCAATTCAGAAAGTACATTTATTTGACCATTCCAAAGGGATGCCATGTAAAGGTTTGATTTATTCAGGTTTACAAACCACAATAATTATTTAAAACTGAAAGCTATTTCAGCATTACAGCAAATGCTATTCAGTTTAGCCAATAGTTTGTATTAAATTAATGAATTGCAGCTCTGTGAAGTGGTTTAGTTGACAATGGAAGTGTAGTCTGTCTCCTTCTGTCTTCTTGTACTCTATGTACAGTTATGCACTTTTTACTGTCCGAGTTCCACGCCTGTGCCATGACCACTGCAATGCACAACATTTTGAGCTGCACGTTATATCCTGTGATATCGGCAATACAGTAATTCAGTCTTCTCTTGTGTCATTGCTGAAATTGCAGATCAACACTTCTGCTGCATTATTGCCTCGCCTTGTGATTTAAACTATGATACTATATCCAACATGTATGCAAACAGTAGCATATACCAGCAGTATCTGATGTGGCATATGTGTCTTGTCTTTTTGTTGTGTATCGCCAATGCCATGAAATATGTATTGAGTCTTACTTTAAAGACTCTCCAAGGATTAAAAAAAACATTCCACCATTGTATGTTTTCTTTAATTTCACCTCTCTACCTTTCACCTGGTATGTATTTAGAAGTATTCTCTGTTGCACCTTAAATATAAACACATCAGCGGTATCACAGTGTACTGACGGTGCCTGGAGGACATTCTTACATCACTGCAGCAAGATGAAAAAGGAAAATAAAAAGATATAGATATATACTTGATTCATCCCCGGGGGGGATTGTTTGTAGCAGCAGCAAGCAAAGTTACAGAGTAAACATATTACATTTAAGAAAATTAAAGAAAATGCAAAGTATAAACAGTGTGTATAAAGAGTATATACAGTGAAATATAAGTAACAGATTTGCTGTTACCTCTCCTGCATGAAACCATATGATGTCATGCTGTTACAGTCTTCCTTGCTTACCAGATGCATTGTGCAAGTATGCAAAATAGCCTCCACCTGGTTAGAACACATTCCAGAAACTATAAACAAAACACATAACAATCCCTGAACTAACCATCCCTGATCAGAAACTGATTAATCTTTGGCAATTATCTCATACTGAAGCTGTGTGTTGTATTTTGTAGGAAATTGCTACTGATATTGGAACATTTTACAATATTAAAAAAGACATTTCATTAAAGCAGCACTGTATGGGGAGGCTGTTCTACATTTTTGATCAGGCATTTTTTCCAACGCTCTGTGGACGCCATCTACAAGCGACACAGGCCCCATTTTAACTCACGTGTACGCTCACTGTTTGCGTGCCTGAGCTGAAACAAATTTGACAACCGGTACATGTGTGTATATTGTATTGTTTTTGATCGATAGACCCCACTACTGTCACGAAATGAGTGCCCAGATCACTTGTGTCGGATGGGTGGGCCGAGGCGTTTCTAAAGAAACCCCAGACAAAGTAAGTAACGTTAGCTAACATGTTCAGCTAGTTAGCTACTGTTAGCCGACAGGCGGCTAATTTGTCAACATGGCAAGAGCTAGCTACATTATATGCTACCATGCTAATTTAAATGACCAGTGGTCTAAGCCTTTTGGCTGTAGTTTATATTTCTCGGTGGCTTTAAAGACAATGTGTCCCTCGACACTGTCAAAACAAACTGAAGTCGTATAATCTAACGTGTGTGTGTGTGTGTGTGTGTGTATGTATATATATATATATATATATATATATATATATATATATATATATATATATATATACAAATAAATAATGTAACGTAAACGTATTGTGTGTAATTAGTAACCGTACAGGGGCTGTAGCTAAATGTCAGGATAATTTTACTTTATAATATAAAAATGTAAACTACCCTTGGTTAGTCAATGCTGCATGTGGTTAAATTGAAAGTGACAAAATAAATGTTACAAACGTGTAGTAACCATGTAAAATGCACTAAAGGCTGTGGAGAAGACCTAACGTCAGACCAAGTTACTGTATTTATAGACTCTTTACTAAGTGGCTTTTAGATCCGTCTGTCAATCTTAATGTGTGCTGTATTAAAAGCAGCAGCAAAGGGTTGCATATTTGATCGAAGCCTTTCCAAATGTACATTAATAAAAAGTAATATAATTTTTTTTGTTCTAACTGTAGTTTGTTTTTTGTATTTGTACGTATCGTGTTTATTTAAGAATTCAACCAAAAATGTTAATGGGGATCTCACTTTTATTGCATCTCATAATAGCTTGAGACACATGAGCTTATCAACTTGTTTTTTTATTCCATTTCAGGTTGAGTTGAGCCAAGAGGAGCTGCAGCGCATCATTTCTGATGCAAAACAGGAACTGGGGTATGTTGGAATACAACACACATTACTGCAGTGATCTATTATCCAAATGTGAATGAAAGCATTACCTGTCAGTGAGTGTTGAATAGAAATAGAATATTACAGTTTGTCCCCAAACA
Source organism: Myoxocephalus aenaeus (assembly GCA_038501785.1). Taxonomy (NCBI): domain Eukaryota; kingdom Metazoa; phylum Chordata; class Actinopteri; order Perciformes; family Cottidae; genus Myoxocephalus; species Myoxocephalus aenaeus. The sequence continues at coordinate 6,675,066 of JBAMJR010000053.1, forward strand.
GCTCAAGCTGGTGCCATGTTTTTTTGTTTGTGAGTGTGTTTGAATTTGATCTACTCTCCTAAATCAGTGAACTGGAAGCTGAGGATGATGAAGACGTTGATGAAGGTATAGCCATTGAGGAGAATCCTGATGGTAATACAGCGGACGTTGCTGGACTTCCAGAGGATGCCGATAGAGATGTAAAGGAGGAAGATGACGAGCTGGCAGAGTACGGCCTGGATAAATATGATGAAGAGGATACAGGTGAGTGGGGAGATGTTTATGTACTGTGTGTGTGTACAGTAAAACTAATTTCTGCTCATTCTGTCCACTTCACTTGTGTCTATTTAAATGCAGCTGAGAGTTTGACTGTATGTCTGCTGTTGGTTTGTCTGCAATTTAGTGACCACTAGTCTCGGCGACAGTCTGGCTGGGCTTACAGTGTTCAGCTCTAATGAGGAGGATCCTTACATCACCATCAAAGACACAGTAAGTGCACTCAATGATCACATGAATGCAGATTCAGTGTAGTCCCACTTCAAGTAATACCTAAAGCTTAATATCAACCACGAACATATAGCTGTGAAAATGCTGAAAATTGAATTATAATTTTTTATTTCAGTGCAAGAATGTCATTTAACCTATGAGCAAGACTTAAAACGGTATCTCTAAAGTTTTAGCTATGATAACATACCTGCAAACTTGTCACCTTTCGGCGAAATTCGCCGTTTTGAAATGAAAATATGTCATCCACGTGAATCGTGTAGATCCGAAGAGTTTTTGTTTTTATATATATATATATATATATATATATTAGTGCTGTCAAGCGATTAAAATATTTAATCGCATTTATGTCATAGTTAACTCGCAATTAATCGCATTTTTTTTTTTTTTTTGCATTTTAATGCTCTTATCAACATGAAAAAGTGGATTGGCTTGCTTTATTTTATTTAAAAACAACTGCCAAACAGGGCGGTACAAAATAAAATCACTGCACATTTCAGGTAAACAAGGGTTTACAAAATAAAATTATAGAGTGCACCAGGCATGAAAACGGGTCAGGGGTGAAAAAGGTGAGAAGGATATTACCCCTCTAGGAGTGTCCGGGGGCATGCTCCCCCGTAAGAAACATTTAAATATTCCATATTTTAAAGGATCAATCTGATGCATTTTGAGATGCTTTTTTTGCCAACCTGGGGAGAGCTGGAGAAACTTAACTTCAGCCATGAGTCAAAAATTATTATGGCCTCCTTACTAAGTATTATGCAAGCCATTTCATGCCAGCCTGTCACTGGGTCTAACATTTACAGTATATGAGGCACAATGTGGTAAGGGAGAGCATGGCTGCCTTTGTTAGCATCATTTATATCTTTGATGCAGAGAATGCATCTGGCGAATCCCTGCCTGTTGATTTTGGAGAATACATCTCCTAGATGAAAGGACACCTCTTGCCCTTTTATTGAGACCTTGCCTTCCAGTTTTAGCCACGACCAGTTCCAGCTGCATTTCAATCCAGCTGTTTAACAATGGCTGCATCCTTCTCCCCTAACACACTCATTCTGCAAAAATACTGTTTGTATTGGTGTTAACTTCTAGTTTAGCCTTATTCAGACCTGCCAACCTTGATATATAACCTATATATTGATAAGTCATTAAATACTCGTCATGCATTATATTGCATTGCATATAATGTGTGCTGGTCAATTAGTCTAAAATTAATTTTAGACTAATTTTTACCAGCGTACTTTGGCGTCAAAATGCGTATCCGCTACGCAAATTGCGTACAGGTTGGCAGGTCTGCTTATTGATAGAACGGTGGACCACTTTACCTTTTGCCTTGTCAGTCCCCTCACCTCAAAATCTGCCTCCTCAAAAACGTTAGCGTTAGCTAATCATTTTCCACCGGAGCTTTAGCTAGCTGGCTAACGTTGCACAACGTTGAACACAGCAGGAGAGAACCTCCTGCTGTGTTCAATGTGTTCACTCGCGCTCCCTTCTGGCACGCGCACCTGTTCGCAGTTCACTGAATATCATTCATTTTGCCGTATCGCGCTCACCATTCATTCATTTCAAACCGTAACGTTAGCCTAGCTTCCAAGCCCAAACGGCGTGCCTATTGTTTTGCTTCCGGTTGAGCTACATCCGGCGTGGTGCTCGCGGAAAAAAAAATTGAAAAATTAAAATGCGTTAACGCCATTAATAAAATTGACGGCGTTAAAATTGGTTTGCGTTAACGCCGTTAATAACGCGCTAATATGACAGCACTAATATATATATACATGCACTAATATATATATATATATTAGTTGTAGTTATGCGGTTATAACCGCTGTCACACTCGAGAGGTGTGCATGTTCAGGTTTACCTGGTGGAAAGATTATTCCAGTGTTCTAGACTAACAGTGACGTCTCCTCAAAGTAAAGTGGTATAAAAGTATGACATAATATGGTTAAAATAAAAAGGCTGGTACATTATACATATTATGGCATATAAGTGTAATATTATGAAGTGAAATGTAGTAGTAGCAAAACAATATTCAGTATAGTACAGCAGTATTGTAAGTATTAAGTCTACAAAATACATTATATATATATATATATATATATATATATATATATATATATATATATATATATATATATATATATATATATATATATATATATATATATATATATATATATATATATACACACATATACAGGACTGTCTCAGAAAATTAGAATATTGTGATGAAGTTCTTTATTTTCTGTAATGCAATTAAAAAAACAAAAATGTCATGCATTCTGGATTCATTACAAATCAACTGAAATATTGCAAGCCTTTTATTCTATTAATATTGCTGATTATGGCTTACAGCTTAAGAAAACTCAAATATCCTATCTCTAAATATTAGAATATTTCCTCAGACCAAGTAAAAAAAAAGATTGATAACAGCAAAACAAAATCAAACATTAGAAAATGTCCATTAATGCACTCAGTACTTGGTTGGGAATCCTTTTGCACGGATTACAGCATCAATGCGGCGTGGCATGGAGGCAATCAGCCTGTGGCATTGCTGAGGTGTTATGGATGCCCAGGATGCTTCAATAGCGGCCTTTAGCTCATTTGCATTGTTGGGTCTGGTGTCTTTCAGCTTCCTCTTCACAATACCCCACAAATTCTCTATGGGGTTCAGGTCAGGGGAATTGGCAGGCCAATCGAGGACAGTAATGCCATGGGCAGTACACCAGTTACTGGTGGTTCTGGCACTGTGGGCAGGTGCCAGATCATGCTGGAAAATGAAATCCTCATCTCCATAGAGCTTTTCAGCAGACAGAAGCAAGTGTTGTATTTCATTTGGAAGTCAAGGCGCCAGAGTCTGGAGAAAGGCTGGAGAGGAGCAAAATCCAAGTTGCTTGAAATCCAGTGTGAAGTTCCCACAGTCAGTGATGGTTTGGGGAGCCATGTCAGCTGCTGGTGTTGGTCCACTGTGTTTCATCAAGTCCAGAGTAAATGCAGCTGTGTACCAAGAGATTTTAGAGCACTACATGCTTCCGTCTGCTGAAAAGCTCTATGGAGATGAGGATTCAGCTTCTCGACGAGTGACGCTGTTCAGCACTGACTCGCCCGACACTGCCCCCCCCCCCCCCCCGCGCGCTGGTGTCACCTTTTTCACCCCTCATGAGTTTGCAGGTCTGGATAAAAAGGGGGGGATTGCACAAAAGTAATTTGGAACATTTTGCAAAAACAACTAAAATCCTGTTCTTGCTGTGAACTTAAGTGGAGACCATTTTGATACTCATTGCTCAGCTGTCTCTGTTCTTCCCTCAAGGACCAATATGAGCGAGAAGACTTCCAAATCAAGCCCAGTGACAATCTCATCCTTACAGGCCGAGCAGAGAAGGACTGCTGCAATCTGGAGATCCATGGTAAATATCTTCATAAGTGACATGACAAGATGACAACAGGTTTTCTGAAGAAACAGAAAAAATATCTTCTTTTGTTCGGATACTGTTGTTCTATCTTAGAATATAAGATAAATGCATAACACGTGTACATGTGACATTAATAATCAAACATTTGTTGTACATTTTAGAGAATTCTCAAATCTATATTAAACTCTTGATATCTTGCTTTCCAGTTTATAACTCCGAGGAGGACTCTCTGTATGTTCATCATGATATTCTGCTACCGGCTTACCCACTGTGTGTGGAGTGGCTGAACTTTGACCCCAGTCCTGGAGAACAAGCCGGTAAGAAAATTCAGCTTTGCTCTTACAAAAATCCTGTTTCTCTCCAAACCAAACCTCAGTTTGTAGTAACTTTGTATTGACATTCACTTGACAGTAAGGAATTTCAACAAATGGTTCTCAGCATCATATTTAATCTTAATCTAACCTATAACTAAGAATAATGTAAATGTATTGATTGAATGTGCATGTTCCACTGTACTTATCTTTCCATGTTCTATGTCCTTATTACAGGAAACTATGCTGCAGTGGGAAACATGACTCCTAAGATAGATGTGTGGGATCTGGATGTCGTGGACTGTTTGGAGCCTGTCTTTTCCTTAGGGAGTAAAAAGGCATCCAAGAAGAAGAAAAAGAGCAAGAAGGTACAAGCCTGGTCTTAAATAAGCATCTGTATGATGGGAATTGGGTTACGTTCATTTATTTAATTTATGGTGAAACTTTAAGTATTTGATTAACTGTCTTTTTGTGAAACCCGTCTTGTTGAATATTTAAAATTTGTGGAAAAGGGGTTTGACGGCTTGATAATGGAAACAATTGGAAATGGAAAGATGTTCATGCCTTCTTCTTTTTTTATGATTTTATTTTACCATTAATAGTAGACTTGTTTGTCTTGCTCCCCTGCATTATTTCCTGCATTGTTATATATCATTAACACAATGCTGTCTGTTGTCGTTGATGCCAGGGGGAAGCAGCAGAGCCTGTCGAGGGGCACACAGACGCAGTGCTGGATTTATCCTGGAACAAACTGATCAGGTCAGTATTTTAAGGCTGATATATATATTTGTATTGCACTAGAAAAAAGGTAATAAAAAAAATGAAGTTAATGGCAGGCAGATGTGCAGAGTTATGCAGACGTATTTCCTTATTGTTTTATGGACCATGACTGTGTACCGGTATGTGTACACTCGTGCATCTCAAAGTCATTATTTTACCGTAAAACAAATCTTCCTTCTCTTATTTAGAAATGTGCTGGCCAGTGGATCAGCAGATGACACGGTTATCTTGTGGGATCTTACTCAAGGCAAACCAGCCACAACTCTGCACAGGCACACTGACAAGGTCAGTAATGAGAACAATAATTCTGCTGAATGTAATTTAAAGTGAATGGTTGGTGTTTTTGAATTTGCAGGCTTCAGCTTCTGGGAAAGTCTTTTTATTTTTATTTTTAATCTTTCAGGTTCAGACCATATCATTCCACCCATTTGAAGCACAGACTCTGATATCAGGATCATACGACAAGTAAGTGTAATCTCGGATTATCATTAGTTTATGGATTCAGGTGAAAGAAAATGAACAGATTTTGTTCACAAAGATTTACATTCACAGCGAGTTTGAGACACAAAAATGTTTCTTTTCAGGACCGCTGTCCTGTATGACTGCCGCAGTCCAGACAACAGCAATCGGACCTGGAGGTTTAGTGGTCAAGTGGAGCGGCTGACCTGGGACCATTTTTCACCCTGGAACTTCCTGGTAGATGCTCAAATTTATTATTATAGGCTGCTTTTTAAAACTTTAACAGTTGTAAATAACAATTACAAATATGCCCAGTGCGTATGCTTTATGGTCATTGCTCAATAAACCTTGTGTATCCTTCTTGTTCTATTTCTTTCACAAGCTCAGTGGTTAACTTGACTCTGTGGTTGGGTTTCAGGCCAGCACAGAGGACGGATTTATCTACTGCCTGGACGCACGCTCAGATAAACCTGTTTTCACACTGAGGGCTCACGACGCAGAAGTGTCAGGTAGGAAGTGGAAATGTTGTATCGGTGCACTATAGCTCTCATTTAAACAGCACAAATGACCGGCACTTGTAGTTCTGCAGTGTGTGGTGAGGCAGTTTGGTCATGAGTCATTTAGGAAGGATGATATTATGGGTCAACATTTTTGGTACAAACCAGAAAAATTGGGGAAACTAGTGGCGGCTGTGTTTTCAGTCAGTCTTTGGAAACATTTTGATGCGCCCAGTGAACAACACCCAATCTGGCCAGCAGGGGCCCTTCCTCTTACATGTTTTCCACCATTTAATTTGCATGTAGGTGTATAGTGAGTGTGAAGGAATTGTCAGTAAAATCTTGAATACATTTCCTCCAGTAAACTATGTTGATGGACAACTGAGCGACACCTTGTCCATCCTTTAGTTCGAGGTTTTGCTTCATGGAGGAATTACGTTATTTTAAAGGCACATTGATTGTACAATAAAAATAAAATCTCAACACATCTGCAGGCTTGGACCTCAGCAGCCAGATCAAAGGATGCCTGGTCACCTCATCAGCTGACAAACACGTTAAGATTTGGGACATTTTGGGCAATAAGCCCAACCTGGTGCACTCACGAGACATGAAAATGGTAAGAATTTACAGATGCAGCATGTAAATCTCAGATTCTTCCACCCCAATCCATTGTAGAAGTATTTTGCAACGTCAAAGTAATGAAGTTTGTGGTTGTTAAAGGAGTTCTAACAACTTACTTCCCGACCTGTTAACAGGGTGTACTGTTCTGTGCGTCATGTTGCCCTGATCTGCCCTTCGTCTATGCCTTTGGGGGACAGAGGGAAGGCTTGCGTGTTTGGGATATAAGTGATGTTGCAGCAGGTATAGTTTCTTTCCTTCCTTTTTTCTTTACATGACACACTTAAACATCGCAAAATGAATGCTGTTCATTGAATTCATCTTGAAACTTAAATAACTGTCTTCACCAACTGACTTTTGTGTATGGGGTCAATTGTTAAGTTGCTGACGCTCAGGTTATTGTGATGTTTCCCTCCAGTGGCTGAGGTGTTTGGCAGACGAGAGCGCTTGGTGCCGAACACAGGATCACAGGTATCCGGCACTGCGGCCACGGCAGAGATGGAAGTTTCTGAGTGACGCATCAACAACCTGAAAACATGAATAAACTCTTGTTGCTGTGTTCATCATAGTGCAGTAGTTCATGGCAAAAGGATTTAAATAAACAAAGCTGCATATGTGAAGCATTTGACCGCTTTGCCTGAGGAAACTGGACCTAACATACCTGAAAAACATGTTCGGCTTGTCTCTCGGCACAGGTAACAACAACAAAAACGGCAGCAGCTTGCACACTTAAAGTTGTGTTAAGAAAGGAAGAGACATGTTTTTTCCTTGTATCCATATTAGTGAATATTACAAGGAATTTTATTTTGAAGCAGTGATTCAACTATTTGAATTGTTAGGCAAACTGAAAACAATCTCCTTTCTTTGTACATTTACAAATGTAATATGCTACTAAAACTATTTTTACATTACATTTGTGTCATAAACATTACATACCTGGGTTTCCTGTTATTAATGGATGGTGAAATAAAATATTAAAAGAAGCCTGTGTACTCATTTGGCCAAAGAGTTAAAACAAAAAATGGACTCATTAAAATGATGTGTATTCAATAAATAAATACAGTTTATACAGTGTGTAAACCTTTTGTTCTTTGGAATATGTGACCCTCAGATGGTCTTCACTGTCATAGTGGATGATGCAAAGCATACATGATATTTCTGTCTAAAATGGATCAAACTTTAGGTCAAATTGATAAAGTTGCAATTGAGTTTAGAATGTTTCAGATACTACGCCATCTTTTTAGATTTATTGTTTGTCGTGGCATTTTGGAGTCAGTTTCTTAAAGACCATGACAATAGAAACCCTTTTGGTATTGTTTTCCCTTCATAACCATCAGAAACAGTAATTTAATCAATACAATTGATTATTTATGTAATACATGTAAAGTAATCTCTTACCTTTCCTCCAGTTTAGAGATTAAATCCCACTGTTTGTGCTTTGTGAAAATGTTACCGAATATGGAAAATATATGGCATTTCAAACATTCCCATCTGAAGCTATTTATAAGGTTGGTCTTTGGAGAGGGTGGTAAAATATGTTCCATTTACACTGTAATGTCAGTAAAACAGTATCCAGCCCTGCAAAATAGGAGTGGACAAAACTCTTAAATGTGTTTCGATTAAATCAAGTTAAAAATAAGATACATAAGATGTGAATTGCTTTTTAGTGCACATGAAGGCAAGTTTATGTTTATTTTTATGACTGGTAGTCGCGAAATGGAACTAAACTGCGTGAGTCTGAGTGCTACGACGGAACTATTTTAGTGATGCACACCAGAAAATAATTCCTCCGAGCTAAGCATGGCTTCGGGTCATTTGTGCAAGCTACATAGCCTCTTAACGCGACTTTCTAACGGCACCCAACTACGACATGTGCAAAGTAAGTTATGTTGTCTCATGAACAAGGAATTTGTTAGAGGACGTAATAATAGGCCGTTTTTACCCTTTAGCGCATGGTGGTGGGAGTAAAAGCTAACAGAGGCTAACCTTGAGAATATGTTAAGTAGGTAAACACTTGAATTGGGCTAGCGCTTAACGTGTTTACTGTCAAACCCCTATTTACTGTAAATCAAGTCTAAAATCATGAGCAATGTAAATAATGTGTCATAACGTATTGGTCCTCCCTGTAGAAAACATTAACAGTGGTCTGGGGATTCATGCTTTCTAATGTGGTGGTTTGATTTCTAGCTAAGAAGTTGAGAAGTCCTGCTAATGTAGGTATTATGCATACATTGGTATATGTGTGTGTCTCACCTTTCATTTCTGTTGCAGCAGGTTTGGTGCCAATGCGACAGAAGTCCAGTGGTCCTTTACCTGATGTCCCTAACTGGTATGTGAAGAAGTTAATAGTTTGTATAAATAAATAAAAAAACGCTCATATATTTAGTCAAGCTATGGTTCTGAACAATTTAATGAATACATGTTACATTTAAAGAAAACACTTTTAATCCTTAACTTTAATACACGGAATTAGAGGAAAACAAAAAGAATAAAGTAGTCACAGAAGCATTTTTAAGATTTGAAACTTTGTAAAAGTAATAATAAAGGAATGTGTTTTTTTAAATATTGTGATTAGGATAATAACCTAGTTTTCTTTGATACAGTAATGTGGAAATTGGTGTGACTTCAGATGGGAACACCATAGTGTGCTACCATCCCACTGTCGACGTTCCCTATGAGCTTACCCAGGTAAGAGTGCTTTCTAGCCTCATTAATATCAATGTATTGGAGAGATTTCTTAATGAAGAAGTTATTTCTTAATGAAGAAGTGATTTTACCCCTTTTAACTCCTCATTTGAAAAACTGCAAACAAATGTAAAGTGTTGTAAACTGCTGTCGGAGATAAAACATTATCAGTAATCGGTAAAAAAAAGATTTATGGAAATTGTTCTAGGATTGCTGGAAATAAATGTATAATTATGGAATTGCTCATGACCGTAAATCTTTTCAGCCTATAGAACGGCCAGACCCCCTGACCAACTCGGTTGAGACCCACGACCAGATTTTAAAGGCCCACCTCAGCAAGGAGGTGCTGAAGGACAGAAAGGGGCCCACTATAGAGGAGCTAAGCAAGATGTTTTTCACTACCAAACACCGTTGGTATCCAGTAGGACAGTAAGTACATGCATAACATGCATAAAATGATCATGTATTTATCTGCCTCAGTATGGATATAGTGCTGGCCGATCAGGACTAGATCATTTGCCAACTTTGATAATTACACTTCTTGAAGTCCTTTATTTGGGGCTCTTCCACTGTACAATAGGTGTGTATATATATAACTGCAGTCTATAACTGAAGCAGAGTGTAAGAGCTAAAAGAAAATATATCTGATGGATATCGGCCAAAATTAATTTCCTTCTGTCTCACTGTTCACAGGTACCACCAGAGACGCAGGAAGAAGGATCCCCCAAAGGACAGATAGTTGAAGGCCAAACAGCATATGATGTTTGTGTTATTGTCACAATTATGTATAATAAATGTTGAATATTACGTAAGTTGTCATGAGTTTTTAAGTCAGTGCTGTTACAATGAAACAATAATAAGGCTTTGAAATCATACTTGTATACTGTGATACTGTATATATTTACTGCCCTAGATTTTAGGGGCTTTTTTATAACTACTACTGCAAATATAAACCTAATGGACTGGCATCAGTATACCTTAATGCATGTTCCTAGTGAAGAGATTGTATCTCGGGAGTAAAAGTAGTTTTGATTATCATATTTGTATGCAAAACAAGAGGGATATTATTATCAAATTGTTAGTGGCGCATCCTTAGGATTTTTGTATCTCAACTCTAGTATCACAGAATATACATGGACTTTGCTGAGCTTTAAGATGTATTTATATCTACCGTCATTCTGTGCCTGCAAGAAAAAACAAACTAGACGATTATTGCATAGCGTGGTGATGGCCTTGCACACCACAACACACTACCACCACAACAATATAATGAAAGAAAACAACAAAATATATCTCCAAATGAGCAGATACAGACAAAAGCTGGTATAATTTACACGTTTGGTTCCTGCAAAATGATGAAGCCTAAAAAATATAACTGAAAGAGATCGACCCCACACACACACACAAAAGTGCCAACATTAAATATGTAGGTGGTTATTTCAAAGCATTTTTTATATACTATACAGATGGATCCTCATGCTGTACCCATACTTGTAAATTAAAAGCTGGTTCGGACCCAGAGAAATCTTATAGCGTATAGCCTTTCAGTTTCTATTTAAAAAGACCATGAAAAAGAGCACATTGTCATCGCTTGCAAACACACTTTCACCTAAAGAGGCAGGAACAGAAAGTAGTACTTTTTTTAAATTATGAATTTTGCAACTGGGCTGTTCATTGACAGTTTTCAACCTATACAAAATACGTTTTCATTATGTGTATCATAACAAAAGAGTTGAAACAGCATGAATCAAAGATATAATTAAATTGTATAACAGGAAATATAAAACTATAAGGAATAGAGCAGCACAACAGAAAAAGATGCAATAAAGGAAGATTACACTGTGGACTGCAATAACATAAAATTGTATTGTTACTATTTTGTTTTAACACAAAGGAAAAGATAAAAACACATGCTTTCTTTTAAGAAAAATGCCATTTGTGTACAATAAGCTTTACATTGTGGTCATAATGTTGCCAGTAACAGTTAAAATCGAGAAGTAAAATGACCATAACTTTTTTTATACTATCTTGCACACCATCGTATTTCCTTACGTCATCTGAAACCACCGGAAGAGAGCGTTATCTGGCCCCGCCCCGCCAGCGCAGTCCATCCAACCTGAAGAGAAGGCGAGTCCACGGCTAAAAATATAATAGCTAACACAAGATGAGCGGTTTGCCTCGTAGGATCATCAAGGTACACTTTACACCAGCTATTGTTTATATATCATAATGACACCGTCTGTTTGGTATGGTTTGGTTCGTTTTGTGAGGATATGGACGTAGATTCACTGCAATCCAACGCGAAGCCTGACGTTAGCGCGACTAGCACACTTAGCTCGTCTCTAGCTAGTTATCGAGCTAGCTCGCTGGTCCGCGGCTGCCAGTGTTTTGTTTGCCACTTCCGTTCAAACTGTGGTTTCATTTGTGCTAGAGTACATTAGTTGGAGTGCTTCAATTATAGTCTCCACATCACGGTGTTGCTAATTTGTAGTATGTATCAACACATTATGATATCTTATCCCTAGTCGCCATTTGAATGGATTCGCTGCGTTGGCTAAGCTAGCTTGGTTCACATGCGAGGAGGATGTGAACGCTGCCGCTGTGGCCTCGAAACATTGAAATGCTTGTGATCAGGCAGACGTGTTCGTATTGCTTCTAGGGTACAGATTGAAGACTATACGTGGGAATACATTTAAGGCCAGTTGCGGTCTCTTCCGTCAAACCTCACCACCACTTCCCCGGGCCAGGCCCCGTCTGTGGGCGCAATCCGCCTGTTCCGCCACATCGAGCAAATGTTTCTTGGGGTTCGCAGGTTTTTCATCGCGAAAACACGACCCAAGCTTCCGTCAAGGAAACCTGCAGTTTGTTTTCGATTCGTAACGAAGACGTGGACAGGCTTTACTCCACGATGATTAACGCAGTTATTCTGTTGACTGCAGATGTGTTGGTGCACCTGCTTTACCAAATGCAGTAATATGTAAAACGGTCCACTTCCTCCTTTTTGATTTCTGTTGATTGTCCCTTAGTGTCGCACACATCTTTATTGATTTGCAGTGAAACTCAGAGCAATCTAATTCCCATAATAATAATAATAATAATAATAGTATACATTGTATAGGCCTACACGCCAGTCAAACAGTAATCATCTGCGTACTGAATTCTTGAAATCAAATGGATCTTTAAAAAACTTCGAGCTGTAACAGTCAATTAATCAATTAGCTAGATGATTGTCAGAAAATGACTCGACTATTTTGATAATGAATCAGCCCTTTAAATCAAATGCTAGAAATGTACAGGCACAATTTCTAAACGTGATTATTTGCTGCTTTAGTATTATTTGCTAATATATGTATGGTTTGACAAAATCCAAGGAATTTGAAGAATTTACTCAGGATTCTTGAAATTTATGCACATACAAATAATTATAATATAATTAGTTGAATGATTGAGGAATTAATACATTTTGATGAATTGGAGGCGTTTGATTAAAGTGAGTCATTGTACAGTACGTCAGAATTTCTCCAGCCATCTTTTAGTTTGTGTTAAACAGAAGATTGTGGAATGTGGTTTTGTTTGTGGGCGAGTTTTGAAGTGTGTGTGTGACTAAACAAGGTGAAATTGTTCATCCCTATCCATTGTATCCTTGAAAGGCTACACCTACTCACAAATGTCAACAACAGTGTAATGTTTTTCTCATTCTGACCACACTCAGGAGACGCAGCGGTTGATGGCAGAGCCGGTTCCAGGGATCACGGCAATGCCAGATGAAGGGAACGCGCGCTACTTCCATGTGATCATTGCAGGGCCTCAAGACTCTCCTTTTGAAGGAGGCACCTTTAAACTTGAACTATTTCTTCCAGAAGAGTATCCCATGGCAGCTCCCAAAGTGCGATTCATGACCAAAATCTACCACCCCAATGTTGACAAACTGGGAAGAATATGTCTAGACATTTTGAAAGGTAAGAAAACATGATGGTAATATTTTATTACCACACTCGGAACGTTGCAGGATTTTAAAGTTGCATTTGTTTGTTTCCCCTCAAACAATAGCATTGGCACCAAAAACAAAAATAGTGTCATAAACGGTTAAAGTCACAATTAAAGGTTTTTGACGAGTCTGAGGAAGCTAATGGCTGTTAAAAATATTACCTATTTGCATTTAAATAGCACTGTTTAATTGAACATTTAGACCGTTCTGTAAAATCCCGAATTATATTGTGGATATTCAGATAAAATATAGAAAAATAAAAAATCACATCAGCTGGCAAATATCAACTCAAACAAGTGGAGCAACAGCCTTACAGTAGTTTTCTATTATCAAGTAGCATTAGGAAACCGTGGATCTCAGCAAATCCTGCTCGACTTTAACTCTCATTCGTGATGGTTGCCATCTGACACTGGCATGTTGTGACTGTATGGCCATCTTTACCCACTAATACCTGTGCCATATCACCCTGAAGTGTCCCTAGTTTTTTAACGCCATTTCTCTTTTTGCATATTTTTCTGAACTTCCATTCTTCCAGATAAGTGGTCCCCAGCCCTGCAGATCCGCACAGTGTTGCTATCCATCCAGGCGTTATTAAGTGCTCCCAATCCAGATGATCCCCTCGCAAACGATGTTGCAGAGCAGTGGAAGAAAAACGAAAGCAACGCCATTGAGACAGGTGAGGATTAGTTGATGGTCTTTTTCAACACTCATTAAAGCATGTACTGAACTATATTGCCACTGTCACAGATACCCAGTATGATTTTAAATGTGTCTGGTGGTGTTCTCATGAATGTGAAACAACCCAGTCGGGGTCTTTGTGGTTTGGATCAAGTTGACAACATAATCTGGCTGTAAATACAGATAAATACGGCAGAAAGTAAGCAGATGAAATTTATGCAGTTTTTGTGTGTAAATCATCTGACTGGGATAACTGCTCATATATCAGAGCAACACAGTGCATTATAGACATTTCAGCTGCCGTTGAGAGTATCGAGTGCTGACAGTTGTTTTTCCCGTGATCTCTGTTTGAGGTCCATGCTAAAGAAGCAGAGAGGCCAGACTTGATGGCAGTAAAGTATTTGTAGTTTATACATAGACAATGCTAAACAAGACTTACTAACAAGAACCACATCTCAGATAATGTAATTGAGTAATAACAAAATTATTATTCAGTTTAAATACCAGGCTATGCAAAAACATCCACATGCAGTACTCAATCATAACATTTTGTTTGTTTTCAATTGTATGGTAGGTGTATATAGACATGTCTTCCAAAGGCTCTGTTGTAATCAGAACTTTGTTGAAACACTCAACCAAAACATCATTTGATTTAATCTAAATGTAATTAATGTTCACTGGCGAAGATTAAATGCTGCCGTTTTGATTGGGCTGCACTGTCACCTGTCAATCAATCATCAGTTTAACCTGTACATTTTCTGTGACAAGTTCAGATTCCTTGTTTTTGTTTGACGTAAAGCTCAAAACCCAAAGATATTCCAGTTAGAATGACCAAAGAGCATTAGTTCCAGTAAACGTGAATAATTTCTGCTTCATTGTTTTTCTATGATCGAAAACCGAATACCTTTTTGGTGTTTGAACCATTTAAGGAACAAAGCAAGTGCTCTGAATGTCAACTTGGGCTTTGAAAAATGTGTTTCTAAGAATTTACAGGCCAAGCAATTATTCAATAATAAAAGAATTGGTAGATTAATTGATAACGAATCTAATTCTTAGTTGATGATTGAACCAACATGGCATGTCTTGCTTTCTAAACTTTCGAAACAACAAATTGATTATTAAAATGGTTGGTAATTCCTTTTCTTTGATTGTTTTGTATTTAGAAATACCGGGACATGTCCGTTGCTTTCGGTTTGATTGGGTAGTGCTGCACTCTCTGCAGCACTTCCCTTATCTACAGTCCTGCACCATATCCTCCTCACCTCCACCACCATTTTGTCTTTCTGTCTCTCCCTCAGCCCGATCATGGACCAGGCTCTACGCGGGCAACACTGAAGTATAGAAGAACAGAGACGAGGCTTCTGAATGTGATCCACAAAATGTACTCCTATTCTGTCAACATTCAAATTTAACAGACACAAAAAAAAGAGAAAAAAAAGGAAGAGAAAAAAAGATAAGTCCAAATCTATTTGAAAGAAATGACAAGATTTACTGCTGCAGACCTCTGGGTGACTTATTTTCCTCTCTGAGGCGCGTTAAGTGTGTGTGTGTTAGCCTTTTTTTTCTGTGTTGCTATTTAAATGCATGGACCGAGAACGACACCCTCCCAAACTACAGTCTTAAAAGTAACATGCGATATGTTGTCCTAAACAAGGCACATACTGGTACGTTTGCAGAATATACATGCATTAAAGCTGTTCTTTTAACACATGCATTATTTGTCAACACATCTGTATGTCTTTTGTGAGAGATGACATGCTCGGTTCTTTCAACACTTTGTGTACAGCGGTCTCCCACTCGCAGTAAGCAGATGGAAAATATGAGTGAAGTTTGCCTTTATTCTTTTTAGGGAATGCGAAGAGTTTTGGGGAAATAGCCCTTACATTCAACAAGAAGGTTAGTTGGATTTCCACTCCTGTGTCTGTGCATACCAACACGTCACAACACTGAATATTTAGCTGGTGGTGCAGCTACTGTAGTTCAGCATCATCTCAAGAGCACATGGGGCACTTATAACTGAGCAGAGGGAAACTCTTTACAAAATGTTCATCGCACAGCAGCGACTATCTTGTTTATTTAATTGGACCAGGGCTCCACACAGGAAGTACGGACTCGTAAAGCTTCAAAAGACACTTTCTGTAACTGCAGCGCCAATCAAGTTTTATTTTAAAGAAGCGGTTATTGGACACTGAAAAAAACAAAACAAACACAGGGCTCTCAGAGCTGAGTCGAAACGTTTTCCTCCACAGACGACTGAGGGAGGTTGATTCCAACATTTTTAATGTACAATAAATTTAAAGACGCCCTGGCAATTGCTGTATACCTGCTAAATTTGCCGGTAGATGATACACCGTACTGAACAGCCACGGCTAACCTTTAAAAGCATTTAGTCCATGGCTAGTGTGGCTCTGTGGCCCCAGCAGATGTACTTTTATCTCTTCATCCTTTTCATCTTGGTCTTAGGGTCATAAAGACAGATTAGCGTGCGATTTAGAAGCTTGAGCCCAATTAGATGAGGATTGTGTAATTATTAATCCAAGATCTCATGATTTAATGTCATGTAATGTTATGTCAAGCGGTCTGTGGTTTCGGTGAAAGTTGGACACTTTGGGGAGGGTGAGCAGATTAGTTCCACGTGCTTAAAAAAAAAAAAAGCCATTCCCAACACATTCAGAAAGGTAGAAAGACACAAGCTGTTTATGCTAAAAAATGATCGCGCATGTTGTACCGGACTACTGAAATGTGTTGAAAATGCACCTTTTTTTTTAAAGGCTGTTGAGCTGTTTTTGTTTTTATTTTCCTTTTTTTTATTTTAACTGTCTGTCCATGCTATCTATGTTGCTTGTTCTCTATTTTATTTTCCGTGTTACTTTATTAAAAAAGGCATGTAACATAACCAAACTCGTATCATGACGATTCAAAATAGTTTTCTTCTGGGTGTTTGTGAGAGATGAGGCGTTGGGTTGTCTTTAAAGGGAAAGTTCAGGCTTTTTGTTTTTAAGGCGTCGTCGTTGGTATCAAAGTTGTCTTTCGCCATGATTTTTCCGGAGTTGGTCTCCCTGCTTTTGCCCTTTCTATGATACTGATCTGTGATGATTATGCAAGTGAATTGATTGGGTCATTGTGGTGGCAAAAAAAATGATATTACAAATAAAAAGTATTAAAGATTAAAAGCTATTACAGTTTCTATCTCCTCGATTCCCTCAAAATTGCACACAGGACACCGTTTTAAAGGATTAGTGGTTCGAGGGATCCACAACCTTAAGATGGTGGCTTCACCTCGTAACCAAGACCCTCCACGCTCATTGCCTCTAGGGCTCATCTGAGCGAGGACTGTTGCGTCATGTTGTAGGGCCCTTTTTTTTAATTATCGCAGGCTTGGTGTTTGCGTAGATCTGTTTGTCTCCCGTCCTCACCCAAAATGATGAACTAACGGTTTCTAACTGCATTTGCTCGAGTCTGGAAGACGGAGCACAGCGCGCAACCTGGTAAATGTATTGTTCCCCTGAGGGAATCTAAACCAAGAAACAGTCACTCACAGGATTTTTTTTTTGCACATCAAGATCAAAATATCGAGATTAAATTCTGATTAATCAGCTCCCATGTGTAATAAAAGAAACGAAAAATAAGTTTTTATTAATTTCAGAACTAAATGGCTCTTCAAATACTCTAAATAAACTGAGTTGAGTAAGTAAGTAGAGGCGTGTCTGGTTCATGTGCCGTTTGTTCTCCCCTCTAGGAGAGAGGTCAAAGACTTAATTCATAGGTTGGCTGAGATATGAACTTTATACATTTTTGTTTCTCGTAATTTCACAGGAAATGTAATCACTACTTGTTACATTTAAGTACCACTAAATGTATAGCATTTGCATATTTTACTTTGAAAACCACCTACTAATGGAATTTTGCAATCACAATTCACAGGATTATACACACATTTGTGTTTTTCCTGCTATGGCAGGTCAATTGTAAGGCCATTGTGCCTTTTTCTCCTGCTGTTCCACAGAATTACACCAGATGGTGCTAAAACACATTTACCTGGATCACTAAACATCACAGTTGTTAGTTGCTATAACTGAGGTACCTCATAAGGGTACTTAAATGTTTTCAAGCATGGGGATGGGTTCTTCCTCAGGGTTGACATTAATATATCGTAGTTGTCTTTACATTGCATCCTCTCAGCAGTATCCCAAGTCACAGGTATTTGTCCAATCAAGATGTTTGTATCCCTGAGCAAATTCAATCACAATACACAGAGTCTTGGGCAATAGTTTTATAACGTCTGCCTTCAGGAGGCACCTATCCTCCATGTTTTTTTTTTCATGTTTCCTCACCAGAAACGAGGGTTTCACAATGTTTTATGACCGTGGCCTGCATGGTTTATATGGCAACAGTGAGTCATTCAAGCTGGTATGCAGCCTTTCTTTGAGTGGAATAGCAGGAAATGATTCCCCTCACTATCTGGAATATCTGACAAAACATTAACTAGTCTCAGAGGCTGTTGTCTCTCGTATTGTCCATCCAAGTGATATTGTATCACTATGCAAATACACACATTTCATATTTAAAAAATATGAGCTCATATGTCAGTCTACTGATGCAAAAAACCTTGTCAGGTTGATAATAACTAGTGCTGTCAAGCGATTAAAATATTTAATCGCGATTAATCGCATTTATGTCATAGTTAACTCGCGATTAATCGCAATTAATCGCATTTTTTTTTTGTTGCATTTTAATGCTCTTATCAACATGAAAAAGTGGATTGCTTGCTTTATTTTATTGAAAAACAACTGCCAAACAGGGCGGTACAAAATAAAATCACTGCACATTTCAGGTAAACAAGGGTTTACAAAATAAAATTATAGAGTGTACCAGGCATGAAAACGGGTCAGGGGTGAAAAAGGTGAGAAGGATATTACCCCTCTAGGGGGTCCGGGGGCATGCTCCCCCGTAAGAAAATTTTAAATATTCCATATTTTAAAGCATCAATCTGATGCATTTTGAGATGCTTTTTTTGCCAACCTGGGGAGAGCTGGAGAAACTTAACTTCAGCCATGAGTCAAAAATTATTATGGCCTCCTTACTAAGTATTATGCAAGCCATTTCATGCCAGCCTGTCACTGGGTCTAACATTTACAGTATATGAGGCACAATGTGGTAAGGGAGAGCATGGCTGCCTTTGTTAGCATCATTTATATCTTTGATGCAGAGAATGCATCTGGCGAATCCCTGCCTGTTGATTTTGGAGAATACATCTCCTAGATGAAAGGACACCTCTTGCCCTTTTATTGAGACCTTGCCTTCCAGTTTTAGCCACGACCAGTTCCAGCTGCATTTCAATCCAGCTGTTTAACAATGGCTGCATCCTTCTCCCCTAACACACTCATTCTGGAAAAATAATGTTTGTATTGGTGTTAACTTCTAGTTTAGCCTTATTCAGACCTGCCAACCTTGATATATAACCTATATATTGATAAGTCATTAAATACTCGTCATGCATTATATTGCATTGCATATAATGTGTGCTGGTCAATTAGTCTAAAATTAATTTTAGACTAATTTTTACCAGCATACTTTGACGTCAAAATGCGTATCCGCTACGCAAATTGCGTACAGGTTGGCAGGTCTGCTTATTGATAGAACGGTGGACCACTTTACCTTCTGCCTGGTCAGTCCCCTCACCTCAAAATCTACCTTCTCAAAAACGGTAGCGTTAGCTAATAATGTTCCACCGGAGCTTTAGCTAGCTGGCTAACGTTGCGTTCTCTCCTGCTGTGTTCAATGTGTTCACTCGCGCTCCCTTCTGGCACGCGCACCTGTTCGCAGTTCACTGAATAGCATTCATTTTGCCGTATCGCGCTCACCATTCATTCATTTCAAACCGTAACGTTAGCCTAGCTTGCAAGCCCAAACGGCGTGCCTATTGTTTTGCTTCCGGTTGAGCTACATCCGGCGTGGTGCTCGCGGAAAAAAAATAATTGAAAAATTAAAATGCGTTAACGCCGTTAATAAAATTGACGGCGTTAAAATTGGTTTGCGTTAACGCCGTTAATAACGCGCTAATAACGCGCTAATATGACAGCACTAATAATAACAATATCAGAGTCTTAGTTATTCATTCAGGCTATGGGCTCCACTTTTATAGAGTTTGACTGAGTATCATTTACGTCACATTTAATGGTTTGTTGACAGGCAGAAGCACGACATGGTCACTTGGCCGAGGCTCTGCTGGCACAAAAACCCTTGTACATGTTTTGTACAGATTAAATAAACTATATATAATGTGTTAACTGGTGAGCTTTAGAGGTATGTTAGATTTGGTTACCTTTGGACAGGACCTGGCTTGTGGCTTTCCCCTGCTTCAAGTATTTATGCTAAGCTAACCGGCTGCTAGCTGTAGCCTTCTATTGAACAGACAGATATGAAAGTGGTGTTAATCTTCCCTAACTCTCGGCCAAAAGGCCATTTCCCAAAATGTCGAACTATTCCTTTAAAGTAGACTATTGCAGGAAATCAACATGCAGCTGAAAAGAGCTTTTTAAGAATCTGCTTCCCTTTTATACAAATCCCTCCCCCCCACCCCAAATGACATATTTAATGTCACATTTACAACATTTTATTGTGATTGCCTTTTTTTATCGTCTGTTTCCAGTCCTCACTCTGATTCTTGTCTTGTATTATTTGAAGATTATAGTAACTGTCACCCATACAACACTAGTTCTAGTTTACTAGCACTGCAGCATATATTTGAAAATGTATACACTATTATAACAGTGCATAAGAGCAGTGCCAAAAAAAATAATCCTAAATGGTGAATTGACAGATGGCGTTTTTCAGTGCTTAAACATGTACTGTAACAATACGTATACCTCCAACTGCAGTGATCGCTGCCACAGATGACGTGGAGCCGGCATCCTAAACATAGCCCTGCTCCTCTGACGGATCATCCCTCGCTGTGATTGCTGACAGCAGGTGAAAACATGCTCGTCACATGTTGCTGATGCTGGACTGACAGTTGACGACAAGCATCTTGTTCTGACTGTGGCGCGTCGTCGTCATCAGCACTTTTTTAAAACCTGACACCCGCATTGGTAGTTGTGGTGCGTTTTTTGAAGTGGAGCGCTTGTTGAAATGGTGTTTGTATGTTCCCTCTCTTTTTGTCTACTCTAATTCTTCTCCGTTCCTCCCCTCTTGTCTCCCTCTT
Organism: Myoxocephalus aenaeus; assembly: GCA_038501785.1. Taxonomy (NCBI): domain Eukaryota; kingdom Metazoa; phylum Chordata; class Actinopteri; order Perciformes; family Cottidae; genus Myoxocephalus; species Myoxocephalus aenaeus. The sequence continues at coordinate 6,696,182 of JBAMJR010000053.1, forward strand.
TTATTCTTTTACTTTCCTTCCTCTCATCTCCTTTCTTCCCTATCCTCTCCTTTCCTCTTCTCTTGCCTCCTCTAAATTCAGTCCTTCTTCCACAATCATCTCCTCTCCTCTCCCCCTCTCATCATCTCCTCTCCTTTCTCCGTTTCCCTCATCTCTTCTCCCTCTAACTTCCCGTTCCTCTCCTCCCGCTGTCCCTCCTATTCATCTCCTCTTTCTCTCATTTACCCTTTTTATCTTTCCCTCCTTCTCTCCTCTCTTTTCCCTTTTCCACTCTTGTTTTCCTTTTGTTTCCCTTTACCTCCTCTAATTTCCTTCCTTCCTCTCCTCGCTCTCTTTCCCTCCTCATCTTCTTCTATCTTCTTTCTCTTTCCATAGCCTCTCCTTTCCCTCAACTTTCCTTTCTCTCCATTCTCCTTCTCCTCTCCTTTCCCTCTTCCTTTGTATATCTTATCTCGTCTCCTCTGTCCTACTGCAGAAGAGGAGGGGGGCTGCAGTCAGAGCCCTCTCACCTGCACATTCCTGCTGTTGTATAACCGTCCTTATTAAACTTAAATAAAGATGAAAGATTACGCACATGCGGAAAAACAAAAGTCCGCCAGCTAAAATTAATCCTTTCTTCGGCCACAGCGGTTATCTGCAACGACTGCAGTCTCATTCTGTATATAGAACTTTTCAAGAGTTTGATTAGGACGCTCTCGACCACGACTGTTGTACAAGACGGCTGCAGTGGAATACTAATGCAGGCAGTGCTTAGTTTGCTGTACATGTAAATTAGGCCTGAGCCTTCTCAGAATTTTTTTGGAGCTAGGAGTTAGAAATCTTATTCTATCGGGGTGTTAATTAGCATTGTCCTTGTTGAACAGTTTAATCTCTTGGACCTGAGGCTTTTTGTACATCCTACTCTCTGTGATGAATCCTCTCAAATTCATTCATAAAGGTCATAGCAGATGTGGTGTGCTTTACAGAGGTACACAGGATATTAATGCAACACATAGGACTACATATTTACCAGGGACAGGAACTATACAATCAGCTACTTTGGTTACTAAGAAAATATAGAAACTCCTGACCTTCCCATCAGCCTCAGCTGTTTATGTTTAGTGCTAATCGGTAGATGTTAGCATGCTAACATGCTAAATTAAGACAATGAACACGGTAGACACCTGCAAAACATCAGCATGCTAGCATTGTGTGTGTGTCTGTGTGTCGCTGGGATTCCTCTTCTGCTCCTGTGAGAACAGGTTGTCCTGGCCCATCCTTCCACTTCCCCGCACACTCTCTCTCTCTCTCGATATATATATATATATATATATATATATATATATGTGCGCGTGCCTTTATGTGTTTGCAGAGGCCCCTAACTCAGTCACATATTATGAACAAGAGACATGTGTGCTGCTACCACTCTATCCTTTTTCTTGGTTTAGTGTTAACTAACTTTTTACAGTTAAATGGCCACATGTACTGTAAAAGTTATTGTACTTAAAAAACTCATTCTTTACACCTTTCAGCTCCACTATGCCAGATCAGGACTCGTTCAGGAGTCTCATTCGCTCGTCTTTTCTACTCTCACCTCCCTCCATTCATCTCCTGATTATTACTACTATTATTATTATTATTAAGATTATTAAGATGGCACAGGCTCAATAGGCATCCAAGAAAATCAGTATGTGGTTAGGAATCTACAAGTTGAAGAGGCAAGAGCAAACATCCCAAGGGACTTAAATAATTAAGCAAAGATATGTGTTTAATTACGGATTCCTAACAAATAGTTCTCTTTGAGTTGTGTTGACTTTAAAAGTGACAAATAAATCAAACCTGATCACATACTGATCTTGACAGATGTTGACACACCCACAAATACATGCAGTACGTAACGCCGCCAGGGCCACGGTGGTAGTCCTGCCCAGCAGTGTATATATAATTAACAGTCTCCATTCATTGAATCTCTTTATGGGGCTGGAGGGCATGAAAATAAACCCCCGACTGCATTTATAGATTACAGTATTGGAGGAAAGTCGTGTTGGTACTGACGGTGCTGATCAATAATTTTTAGTAGTTCTATGTCTCGTCTGTTTGGCTTATTTGTGCTCGAGTGTGTTTCTATGGAGGCAAGGCAAGTTTATTTGTATAGCACATTTAACAACAAGGCAATTCAAAGTGCTTCACATAAAACCATTAAAACATAATGAAAAAGAGATTTAAAAACAATAAAGAACATACATTAAAATCAGTCAGTAAAACATTAAAAAGCACAAAGAAAATAGAATAAAAGTTGTAGTGCAGTTTAAGAACTAAAATAATGGAGATTAAATCAACACAAGCTAGAGAATATTAGCAGATTATTGGGACACCAGGTTGCAATATTCGACAGAACACTAAATATGAAGTATTAGTCCATTGATTTTTTTCAAGATTTCAACACTGAGGAGCGACGTCAACTTTCAATCAGAGGAGGTGCTGACCTTTGAATTTCTAATGCAAATGAAGGGTAATTCTGTGAATTCCAAAATTGTAATGCCTTATTAGGTATTGGTTCAGTAGTATTATCGTCTCTGTAGAATGTCTATCAACAGCCTTGTTGCTTGAAAAATGACTTAAACATTTCGCCTGACCAATCATTAAATTGTTGAAGCTCTTATGATTATATTTATTGACCAGTATCACCATTATAAAACCAAATCTGATTGAATGATAAGCATGGAACTGAGATTTGATGTAATAAACGTTGCACACCAAACCCTGACTTCCCAGACACAAAGCAGGTCAGCTGCAATTGCTTGTAGATAATCAGCAGGTACAACAATGACTAAACTGAGCATCAGTACGCTGTAACTTTCCAGTTTATACCCCTAAAACACAAACGGCCTTAATTATAAAGGGTTTGTCCTTTAGTCAGTATAGAGAAACCTGTTATACTTTCTCCAAATTTAATAGAAACACACTCTTTCCCTCTCAGTCTGATCAGCCTCAATCGAGTTTAAGTGGATTTACTGTAAAATTACAAGTATTGTATTGTGGTGAGTAAAAGAGTTTCACCTGAACGCTGCTTCCTTGACACGCTGTCACATCGTCTGGCACAGGTTGGATAACCACGGAGTCGGTGCTGGTTATTATCTGGTCTTTATGGTGATTATACCTTGAACATCTTGATAAACACCAGTCAATCTCCAGCTTTGGTGTGATTACACTGTGCAAATGCAGCACGCATTTATAGCGTGTGACCTAATTCACAGCCGTTGTTATTTAGCAGCAAACAACCACAACAAAAACGAATCATGTAATTCAGCGCACAAAGACGTCACTTGAATTGTAGCCACACAGTACGTCTCTCTCTCTCTCCCGCTTTCTCTCTCTCTCTCTCTCTCTCTTTCTGTCTGCATACAGGTCACCTTTTCTTGCATAACAGCTCATTCATAAAACAGCACCACACCTCAGGGAATGGATGAGGGAAAGACTGGAGACGGCTGCTGAGACATAAACGTCTACACGGAGGATTTTGCTGCAGTGTTAAAAAGCCATGTGAAGTTGTGTCAGGCTATTGTGCAATGTACTTACTGTAACTGTCAGATGAAAAACCTTGTACCTCTAATCAAGTTAACAGCAGTTTCTTTTTTGCAGAATATGTGTTTTAAGTAGAGTTTCCAACTCTGTTTTACTGTAAAATAAATAAATACTGTATTTATGAAGGTTTAGTTGTACTAAAGGTTGGCAAATAACCTTTTCAAGCTACACGGCTCTATGGGACCTTGTGTTAGGTTCTATAGGTTATTTTTCTCTATCTAACTGATCATTTTTAGAACTGAGAAAAGGTGAATTTACATAAATAATATTGACAAATGAGTCAATCTTTTTCCGGCTACATAATGCTGCCAAAATCTCTCTTCACTTTGCTCTGGGAAGCTAAAAATGCAACAACTAGACCATCCCCAATAACATTATAAAACATTAACGCGATAACATATTGTCCACCACGGGGGAAAAGAGCTGTGTTGCTGTTTCAAAAAGTCATTATTCAAACACCAAATTCATTACTAGGCAAGATGCTTCAAGGTCTGGGTGCCCTCCTACCTCTGCAAAACTATTTATTTGGGGAACACTCTGAAATTAATCTTACAAAAATAGAAAAAAGACTCCTTCAAGTTGAGGAATTTCTTTGACCATTGAACATTTTTTGTGTTTTTCAAGCTAACAATATACAAATAATATGCTCCAAAGAACTCCAAAAACAGGCTAAGGGATAAAATAACACACTTTAAGAAGAACTCAAACAGAAAAAAAAATCATGTCTTCTGGTTACATACGAACAACTACAGGAATTGTAAGCTGAGATAGCTCAAACACATGAGTCACTATGGGCAACAAACTGTCCTCCAAAGGAGGAAAGGAAGGACGGCTAGAACAATGACAGCTATGGCAACACCTTCAGGTACAACATAACCACTGTGGCTGAAGACTGGCCTGTTCAAAGTAACAGATCTGATTGATTTGCCGACATGCTGTAAGGGCAGATGTAACGTTGGTCATTGAGGCTCGTCAGAACTATTGCACAGAGTAATGGCTGACTTATCCTGCAGGTGCTGTTTGGGTCAGAACTGATAACCTCTCGAGCAAATCCTTTCCTTTTCTTTTTTTCCCTCAGTTTTGTGACTTTGTTTATTGGTTAAATGATGTATGAAATCCCATATAGCATTCCAATAAATTTTTGTGTCAGAAACCATCGTATTAAACTAATACGACAGGAATTTCATACTATTTCCTGTGCAATATCACAGTATGCCAACACTGGACACTACGCAAGCGTGAATATCCCACAATGCAATAGGGTAGTGACGACAACATCCATATCTGACAATGATGCTTCAATGTAAGTGTAAGTATAAGATTTCCAATTCTATATATAATTGAATCTAATTCTATATATAATTCTATATAGAATAAGATAACATTCTATATAGAATTCTTAAACTCCATATAAAATTGGATTAAATTCTATATAGAATTCTATATAGAATTAGATTCAATTATATATAGAATTCTTAAACGCCATATAGAATTGAATCCAATTCTAGTAAATTATCATCATGTCAAATTAAATATGAACACTAAATAGAGTAAAAAATACTCTGAATTATGAGGCAAGAGTAGATTTTACTCTATTTAGATTGGGGCCAAATGTTATATTTTTTTTGGAGTACATTTCTTTTCAATTTGAGAAAAAATTACTTTGACAAATTGACTGTGATATGGAAGGATGATTCCCAGTCACTGCCTCAGGCCTCACTCTGAGTTTTAAGCTGCTTGTTTAGGTAAATGGCATCGTTTTCATTCTCCCTGTGTCATCATCACTGTGGGGTTTGGTCTCAGACAACTTTCCCACATTCTGGCAATCACACTGTCACTGTCTGGTTTTGTTTATGCCCCTTAAAACCTAATCTTCCTGTGATTATAGAGTGTCTTTGTTTTTGTTCTACTTGAAGGAGACAGAGGCATCATTGTGAGGAGAACATTTGCCCGCAGGTAGCCTTAACAGTCTGAGCAGCAGCAGTCAACAACAGCACATCTCATTGTAAAGTCTAGTAGTCAAAGTAAAGTCATCAAAAATCAAGTTATTTTTCTTACTTATTTTATATTATCTTTTATATCTGATGATAAAAAACATGAACTTTGACTCCACCCTATTTGTCCCTGTCTACCTGATCCCTAAGTGATGTTTATCTATGTTGAGTCTGTTGTATTCACATCTATTATAATGGCAGGCTTTAATATGCAGCAACAGGCACCCTTTGTGTCCTTTAGCCCTCACAACCAACTTATTGTCATACATGCACCTGCAGCCTTGAGAACTATATTTATTCTGGTATATAAACAGTTAAAAGAGATGTTGATGTGAGGTGTTTTCCAGTGCTGTGGGCATCACAAATTCAATGCCATTCATCTACAAACCTACAAGACCTGGACAAAATATATATATATATATATAGATTCTAGATGGATACCACCAGAGTTTATTGAGAAATTAAGCATGTCATAAGCCTACAGGCGTATTGAGCCTGGACTACGGCTGCTAGTTAGCTAGTAAGCTAACGTCAACTGCTATCTCTCAGACCATTGAGCAAACAACGATGGAGTAAAGTTTATTTTTATTTACATTCTGGTAAAGCTAACAAATAGCTCGGGACAAAGCAGAAATGTTCTCTGAGCGCTGTTGCTGCCGTTAGTGCACAGCATGGATCCATTAGCAGAGGCCGTCACAGGCTCTATATTCCACTGTGACAGCAGCTCACATCCATCTTTGCAGCCTTGGCGCGGCTGTCAGGAGCTCACTTCATCATTGGATGAGCTCCATCCCATGAGCACATTCACCTCACCCGGAGCACCTGCGAACAACCGTCCTATCGTTGTCTGTCATAGTGAATATACAAAGGAAAGCTGAGATTACTAAAGCTTAATTTTAAACTGAAGTGTCTAATAATGGAGACGGTACAGGATAACAGATGGCTCAATCTAAAATTAGCCTGATAGCTACTGCATGATAATCCATGCACTAAATTTAGGAGGGAATAAATGATGCCTCATTGTCGTCATCTTGATCAGAACATTTATATCTATTGTGTAATAAGGCATTACAGCTTTTTGTGGCTCTAATTTTCCCTGTCTGGCCAGAAGCGTTCCCTCACATGCCTGAAGGCTCGGAGATGAGGTCAAAGAGGAGAGTTATGGGTGAGCTAATCAGCTCAGGATTTGATACGTGTAATCAGATGTGGCTGCAGACACTGAGTAGATCACAGGCAAATGAGGAGGCAGATTAGAAGTGTGAACGTTTCTGTATTTGCACATCTGTACGTAACTACACGTGTAAAGATACAAGTGTTAATATGTATTTGCGTGTATATTGTGTTTGTGCGTGTGGTTAGGTCATGATGTCAGAGGGCAGGGGTCACGTGACGCTCCTGATAAAGTGAGGACAGCGATAGGCAGCCGTTTAGATCTGCGCTGATGTGAGCCTGGAGGAACTGGATCCTCCTTTCCCCTCACACCTCGGCTAAAACGGGAACTCTTAACGGCCTTCCTTTGCTATGCAAGAAGATGATGATAAACCACTTCAAGTAACACGATGACAGAACGATTTATTTTCCTCTCAGGTGACTGATGCCAGATAATAACTTGACTGAGCGTCTGTTGTTATATGTGGAGCATGATTCTAATTTTAGTCCATTATGAATTACTCAGTGTCATATATTATATGCAAACGACATTACAATTCTATAAATACATTAATGTTATAACATGTCTCCCTCACCCTGATGGCATCGATACAAACTAGAATCCTCTAAACTTGTACTAATCCTATAATAGTCCATCAAAAAGTTCAGACTCGCTTGTATAATAAGATATTTTCTATCAGTTTTGGACTTATATCACCTCTTATTTAATCAAATATACAGTTACCTGACATAGCAATCCACATCTTTATCTAAAAATGGATTATCTACTGTTTATTGTATATTGTATATTCTTTATGATCAATGATTCTTCATGATCACTGTATTGTACACTATTTGTTATGGGCTGCAATTATCATGAATGTAATCACATTGTAACCACATCGGCATAATGTTGGTATAACCCTGCTAAAACAAGATGATGATGCAGTTTGACTTCCAGTAACATGTGACCTGCAGGCTAATTGTATTTCCATCTCATTCAGGCGATGGCCGCAGTCGTTGAAATGTTAACATGACGTGACTTTAGTGATTTTTTTCATCGACGCCGAGGAATTTCTGGGTTATCTGGAGAGCAATTATCTTCACAATTCACTCAAGATATGTGTGCAACCAGGGGGGATATGGCTGAAAAGGGTGAATGAGGTCAATATGACCTGATAATAAAATCAGATGAAAAGTTGCTGTGATCACCAAAGTTAGATCATCCAGTAGTTGGTGAGCAAAAGTCAGGGATCATCAAAGTTAGTTGGATTCATCCCCTGGAGATACAAAATGTCATGGCAGTCCATCTTTTATGTTATAATGCATGTTACAGATTCTCTGTCTCTGCTCGTAGTAACAATGGGTGATTGGTTGTCGTTATTTTTTCTCAGTCAATCTGCTTTGATCTACAGTATGTTAGCAACCTATGTTTTTGCATTACTGCTCTGCTGAGCATTTGAGGTTTGGGCCTTCATTTACACTGAGTGAAATCCTATACTCTGTATCGGATTATTTCTCAATGTTTTTCTTCTTCTCTGAGTGTGTTGTAATCTAAGTGTGTGTGTGTGTGTGTGGGTGTTTGTGTATCTCCAATCTATTGTGTGTTGATAGTTAATTAATGACCTCTGTGTGAGAGACAAATTGTTCTGTGCATATATCTCTCCCGCTCTGATGAAGGTCTTAGTGACTGAAAGCTTAGAAAACAATTGGGTGCAAAGGAGACCAGCATGCAGATGTTTTGATCGTTTTTCTTGTGCCAATCCATCTGAAAGTTGCAACACTTACCTCACCAAACAAGTGGATTATCTCGCTCTTTGACCCACTTTGATCAATCTCATTCTTTGGTTGATCATTGTCTCCTGGAGGTTTTGTCTTTTGATGTCATCAGTGGAGTTACAACATGTGGATCATCCGCAGCCCGCAGGTCAAAGGTGAACAGTGTCAGGGTGAAGTTATATCATCCACAGCCTCTGACATGGCATTTGATTGTCATAGTGGGAATTACATCACTGAAACAGTGAATGCGTTTAATCAGTTAATAAGTTACAGCTGCTTACAATGCAATCACCGTTTCTGAAACCCCACCTGTGGGTCGGTTACAGAGGGAAGGGGTGGCATTCATTCACTTTGAGTTTAACATGAGGCCAGCGACAACATGGGAGCGCCATCAGATATGAGTTGAGACAGTTTTCCTCTAATGTGTTTAGTCAGGGGGAGCAGTTAGGAGTGGTGCTTATTCACACTGACAACTCCCCCTAAAACAGGCTGTAAAACTACAGTGTCGTAATGACACTGTAGTTTTAACCCTTAAACACCAAATTTACCACAAACCTCACAATTGTATTCAAAATACCTTTGAGCATGAACTTAAAGTATTGTGTATACCTTTTTCGCACACGGATTGGTACTGACATGCTCAGCAAAACATTACCACAGTTAAGATATATATGAAATGACAGATAGGAGTCACTGACTGGTTTCCCAACACTGTTGATAAGCTGTAACTTGCATGACCTCTTGGCCATGAAGCACGGGATGTTTTACTTAAAACACCACCAAAATACGGAAGACGCAAAAGAATCCAGGCGGTGTTACATGAAACATTGTAGGGATCAGTATAAGCAACCAGTGGACCCTAATTGGAATACAAACTTTATGTAACATCATAGCTTTCCTGTAGTAAAAGGAGGCAGAATGTACCATTACGTGTGTGTGCAACAGGTGAGACATGAAACTCCCAAAAGAAAACCGCCTTAAAAGTGCAATAAAAAATGTGCTGACTGTATCATGACAAATACTTGAGGCTGGTTTTATTTGTTAATATTGAGCTGAGTCGGAGGCTTAGTAATTGGCCCGAGGCATGGCGATGACTAATATGCCGTTCTTAACATATTTTGGAATCATTGACTTTAAAATGTACACTATGTTCTTGTGTTTCTACTTTTTCTTCCTCGATGTGTTCTGATTTGAGTCTAGGGTCTATGAGTGGGTGTTGCGTGGCCCGCCAACCTTTTTCTAACTCACATTGAAAATAGATTGATTCACAAAGGGTTTTGTTTGTACCTTTAATGTGAATAAGGTGTCAGAGTGCATACAAAGTATCAACATACACTAATAGAGTGTGTATTTGGAGAAGAAAAAAAGAGAAAGAAAGATGAGCTATTGGACTTTTAATATTTATTCATTATATCTAATACATGATTGTAATGTTTGTTTATTAATCAACTGGCCCCCGGATAAAGCAAGTATTCCTGGTCTAGAGTGACTGACTTTCTCGCTATACTAAAAATCCTTGCTTGGATTGTAAACTCTTGGTAGCATACATAGTGTTACATTGTCTATTTACAAGATATGGAGTTTCTTATAAAAATGATCTGATACTTGGTGTTTTGCACATATTGCACCAAGCGCAGAACAGTCCTAATTGAAAGATCATGAATGAATCTTCATCAGTGACTCCTTTCACCGAAACAGGAGAAGTCTTCTGCTCTGCAGCTCCAGTCTGAAGGATATCAGCCCAAATTACGCATTTGTTTATTATGGCTTCCTTGAGCAGAAGTGTAGCTCCGCCCACTGAGACTAACCCCACCAATGAGCTCACTCCTGCTTCAGAGGAGTGATCCGTATATCTGAAACTCCAGTCTGCCTGTTCATTGTACTGAGTCAGCGGCCGTGCGCAAATGGAGCCAGAGGAGGGCTGTGCTGTGTAGGCTGGAGACCACAGACGATCTCTGAACTGCCGACTGGAAATCACAGACTTCATCTGCCACAGATTTTATGAGGAAAACATAAATCCAGGATCGTCTGACGGGTACCCCGGTTGGGATCTCTCCAACAACCCCCTCCTCCTCCTCTTCCTATTTCTGATCATCTCGGACCACGGATGCAGAGAGCAGCAGCGATGCGGCGGCTCTGCTGTTAACTCGTTGGACCGTTTACTCTCCGTTTGTTTTTTTGCCGGTCGTATCTAAAAGGAGGCAGAATAAATCCACAATGAAGCTCAAACCGAACCAGACCAGGACATACGATGGCGAGGGCTTCAAGAAACGAGCAGCATGCCTGTGCTTCAAGAATGAACGTGAGGAGGAGGTAAGAGGTTCCGCAGAAACTGAACCACATGAACAACATCCAGGGGTTGTGTATGACTTTGTGGCCTAGTCATCCCCCTGTCTGCACCCAGTCATTCAAACGGCACAGGGGTGATTATGAACCAAATTGAAAATGATATTTAATATTAAACATGGGTTTAGACGTATGGCGCCTCCTTCTAGGTGTAGCTGCGTTCACACTGTTTTTCTGTCTCTGACAATGCCACTATTTTGGTTTGTGTTTCCGTGCTGTTGATGCGCCTTGGGCCATCCAGTTTAGGCTAGTTTGAGGAGCGCGTAAAGAAAGGGGGGAAAAAGGTTGTTGTCAAAGTAGCTGCCATTAATAACAAACGACATCGGCGGCACATTTCAAAATAAAACATCTGATCAAGTACCTCATTCGAAAACTCTATTGAGTTAACGCAAAGCTCTTACTTTGAAGAAAGATTCACTCAACTTCCGGTTATCCGGTGCTTTTCTTGAGGTCGCTAACACGGAGGGGGCGAGGCACTCTGTTGCACGTTTCCCTTTAATTTTGGGGGGGTTTACATCGGCGTGTGTTGAGTGAGACGTTAAGAATGACGACCTCGAGTCTATTATTAAATATATATATCAACTGTCACTTCACCACCATTTAAATACCGCGACAGGGAGGGTAAACATCCAGGCAATGGCCATTCATGCTTCTGCTGCATCCGACCGGCCTCGAGCTGCGTAGCACTTAATGTGGATGAGGATTTAAAGGGGCCCTCGTCGTGTAAATACAGAATATGGGGTGACAGACTTATATTGTTGTCGTGTTAAAGACTTTTCTCGGTGATAAACAATGCAGTCCATCCACGTTGAAGCGGATTTATGGATCGTAACCGCAGTGTTGTTCCTCCCCAAACCTCACGAAAAACACATCAGCTGTGATATGACAAGTGTTTGTGTGTTTTGGGTTAGTCACTGTCTTTTATTTATTTACGACAACAAAAGTATTAACAGTACACATATCAAATATTTGCCAAATCAAAACACTACAAAAACTTTCATTCAGACTCACTGTATAGACATATTCTTATCCAGAGAGCCTTTGTTAATGTGAATTACTCTTTCAAGTTAATCTGTTTTCACTGGTTCCCATATAACTAGCAATAGTCATGTATAGATAGGACCAGGTAATTACTAGAAAGTCATATATGTCCAAATATCAGGACCACATCTCTGTTTTTGTTACATATTTGCTCTATTTCTAAATTTAGCCTCCTCTTTGGGCTTTCCATAGACAAACTGTTACACAATATACAGTCAAAACAGCCCAGTCTGGTGTCCCTGGACTGGCACAGAGAGCTCTGCCTGAGCCTCCAGTGTTTAGCTGTACAACACACAGCTTGGAAGAGTTACACACACACAAACTCGTCTGTTCACTTACACGTGTGCAGCAGTTATGCCGTCATTACGTTTGAGTTTCAGGTGTAAAACCATGACCGAGAATCTGAGATTAGTGCTATAATTATACTGAAGTAAATATGATGTGTGTCTGCGTTCTGAGTTTGTTGTTAGAACTTGTACCTGTACTAGTGCGCTCTAACGTACATTGTGATTAGTTTCTCTTGACTTGCAATCACAGGACAGAACCGTCAGAGAGCATTGTGACAACATAAGAGTGTAGGTGTGACCATCACCCTCAGGATGTTCAGGCTTTGACAGGCATGTCTCCTCATGCAATCACATGGATGGCACTACTCGAAATATGAGAACCAATCTGGTGATTTATGGTTTGGGGTGTCAACAATGGCCATGTTCCTTCTCAAGAAGTTTGAGATGTGGAACTTTGTGTCATCAGAACTCTCCGTAAACACATGCCTACACATATACAATCGGTTCCTAGACACAGGAGACCAACTGTGTTGAAATAAGAGCCATTGGACTGTTTTGTTTTGGAGAGGAAAGGTGAAAGCTGAGCCCTCAAGGCGAGGTTCTGTATGACGGCAATTACACTCCCAACAGGAGAAAACAGGAACCTCACAGTGCAGAGGGATGCCAGTGATAACTAAGGAGGGCACCTGGGTAAATTAACAGCATGTGAGTTGCTTGGGGCCTGTGTGCTAAGAGAGCTTCTTTAATATCATAATAATGCAGTGGTCGGTTGCAGAAACCCTGAGTTAAATAACCAGCCCTAGAAGTCGACTCATTCATACATTTAATTTAAATTCAAACAAGTCACCTTTATGATTCTATCACACTTCCTCAGCTTTATGTTATCAAACGTCTACAATTGCTCTGATTGGATATTGTGAAGCACACAGTTAAAGCCACAAATGAGAAATTATTTCATCACGACATTCTCACCTGGCTGCTGCGCAGAAATAATCAGAAGGCAGTAGGAACAAAGTAAATCTGTATGGCTTTAAAGTTGTTAGGATTTCAATATATTCATATTAACAATATATGAAATGACTGTGTGAAATGGGTTGCTCTCACCTGACTCTACAAGCCCATCATTTCTGATGAGCTCTATAGCGACTTGCTTTGGTTTTCTGACCTGCAACTTGACTTGACTCCCAAAATGCCCAAAACTGTCCAGTAGCAGACCGACAATGTCAGCAGCTAACGGATGAACATCAGGGAGCATTTAGCAGCTTAAGAGCCAAATATTTCACTTGGTGGAGACCAGAGCCGAGCTAAAAGAAGCGTGACCATTGAACTGGTCAGAAACACGACTCCAAATGAACGCTGATGATGCTTCATGTCTTCTGGATCTGGGACATTTTGGCTGCAACTTGAAAGGTCATCGTTGTGTTTGCAGCTTGTTTCCACTTCCCTCAAGTGTCCTTTATGTTAACTGTTGTCAATCTTAATTTGAACCTTTCAAATCTTTTAGTTTGTCTCCTGATTTTAGGAGCAACCTAAAGTGTTCCATACTGTGCTTTGCAGTGTTGAGGCTTTATTAAAATAAGCTTTATATAATGTCATAAGTTCATGCATGATTTAGAGTAGAAGAGGAAAGATCTGATCGAGAGAACAGTTTTAACGGGAACCACCGTGTTTATGATTTTATGACCCAGAGGCTACATATGGAAGGTACTGCAGCAGATTGTAAACAATGTCATACTGGGAACCGGAGGGGGAGGTTGTCAGTGGAGTGGACGCTTCAGCAGGAAGTCAGACATGTAGGTGCTCAGTTTCTCTCTTTGCCTCCGCTGCAGTTCGTCTCCGACAATCCCCGATAACGAGTCTTCTTGTATTCGTTAATACCTTTTTTATAATGCGTCGACTATGTTATAGCTTAGCACTATTGATTTTTGCCCCTGGCACTTGAGTGTCTTAGACTTTCCATCATTCTCTGCTACCGCCACCCTGGCATTTGGTGCCTTCTTTATTTGACAGCTACAGGCGCTCCGCCTCAGAGAGAAGGGGGAGGTGTTAATGTCCTCCAGAATATCCCTGCCTGCTGTCCCTGTTTGTGGCCATGCCAGAGGACTCTCTGTCATAGCCCGTGTTTTACTACCAGTGGTAGTTCAGATACCTCAAATTATGATATTAAGTTAAGAATGACTGACTGATCTTCTTCTATAAATCAGACTAACTATATATATATATATATATATATATATATAGGTGTAAAACCATGACAGAATCTGAGATATATTATATAGTCTGATTTAGAGAAGAAGATCGTAGGCGTTAGCTATATATAGCTAACGCCAGGCCAGTCTAACATTTGTCCAAAGTGTTTTTCATTAGCCAAGAGAGATTTACTATGTATGTATGTTTCCTCAGAATTCTCCCCTCTCCTGTTTCACACTGGGGGTCCCTGGGAAGTGATACGAGTTGCAAAACAGTAAACTGTCACTGGGAAATAATATGTCTTCCTTTGGGGTCGCTTCTTCTCCCTGCCCCTTTCCAAATATAAGTGTGTTTCTGTGCTCCGAGTTCAGCTGTCGGCTTATGCTTCATGACCGTGTGAGTTATTTTGTTCACCCTTTTAACTGTGGCCTAAGTAGTCTGCACTTTTTCTTTTTTTCCTGTTCATCCAAAGTTACAGGAACGGTCAGAAAGTTGTGGGTACAGAACTTCTTCTTCAGCGGTTATTGGAAATCAGCGGTTATTGGAAAGATTTGTAGAAAAGTAAATATATCCACAACTTAAGTCAGCTGACCTGAATGCTACATGTTAAGATTAAGTGCTTAAAAAGTCATTACCAATGAGTACAAATGGTGGAAATAGTGAATGGACTTGAAATACAAGCATTTTCAGGGAATTCACTGGATTTATCCACTTGTCCAAGAGTCTTGCTGCTTGTAGAGATGCACAGAAGCTTGCAGACAGACAGTCCTGTTGCGCAAAGCTTAAAGGCGACACCAAACCCCCGCTGCTGCCTCTTATGAACCTGTGGCTGTATTGGGCTCAGATGCACATGTGAAGAAACTAATTCTTAATTATACACAGTTTGTAATATGTTGATTCAGTGCTCTACATTCCTAAATTCATTAAAAGAAAATGGGGCAACATTGAGAAGATAAAAATGGAACGACCAGAGCCGACGTCTGCTTTGTCCTTGCTGTCCCGTAAACTCTGCAGCTTTTGTTTTGTATACATCTCGCACTTTCGACTTTCGCCTTTGGACAAGTTGACACCAGTGATCTCCATGTAGGCCTTCCCGGCTGCAGCTCAAAACACAGAGACACGCACTCGGACAGCGGGTTGGTCACAAACACACCCTAAACACGAAGAATGAATATTGTATCATGTCATATCACTGAAATAGCCAATCCCGCATGGAAGTACATCACCCCAATAATAGCCTGCATGGAAACAGCCTTCCAGCAGGTGACTTTCACGTTCAAAAAGAGGTGAAAAGAAACCCTTGCTGCTTATGACAAACATATTCCTCGAGGGGAAAAATAAATAAAAAAGTCTCACATTGTGATTTAAAAGGACAAAAGTTACGTTTTTGTTCGCCCACCTCACTCAAGCAGGTGACACGGTTCAACATGTTTTACAGTCTGCACTCTGCTGGGAAGACGTCATGCTCTGTTTGTACTATTAGTGTAAATGCCCCTTCCCTTACTGCACACTACAGCAGACCTGTCGTGTGTTTTTCTTGAACCTTTTTTATCGACGGCAAACTGTTTGCAGAGCGTGTGCACACGCTTCACATGTAGAGCTGCCCCACTGCCTTCCATCCCTGATGACACGGTCTGGGAAGAAGCAGGGGGCTGAGTGGGATGAATGGTGAAATGGGAAAAAGATGGCCGCCGACAGCGCTCGCTGGCAAAGCCGCCAAGCGTTTGTTGTCCAATTGGTTTGGCCCCCGGCCCTTAGCAGAGCCTCGGAGGGACTCTGGTAGCTGCAGCCACAATCCCATTAGAGAACGTAAGGGAAAATATAGGAAAACAGAGTTAGGATTAAGTGAGACTGACTCTAATGGCAGATTACTGGGTATGGTGATCAGATAGGTGGCAGTGATGTCACCATCTGTTGCACAAGCTGCCGAACACATTTTTCTCTCTTTAATGCATGCATATTTACAATCACTGTTTATTGTGTATTATAAAATGATTTCTAAACCGACAAATAGCTGACAAGCAAAGCAAGCAAACTGGCAAGCAGATGAACCACAGAAGACGCTGAATCAGCTGCTGATGTGTCACTACGATCCCGGTCCTGTCAGAGTCTCTGTGTTTTTTAATAATTAGCCAATTGCTCCATGCAAATGCGATTTAATGTTTACAGCACATGCGCTTGTGTCTGTTGTGGTTGCTATACGGATACCGCAAAAAAATGCAGACACGGACACATCTGATCCGTGCATATCCGTGTACACTGCAACTGTAGTGTAATTCAAGCCCCGCAGGTCGCTGAGGGAAGCGCGGACAGAATTTGAGCGGCTCATGTTTTGGTTTACATGCATTGTTTGCCGGGCTCGATGTGTTTTGGAACCGCCTCAACGCTGGTTTTGATTGAGCTTCATCAGCCTAGAAACCAACAATGGGTGAAAGCAGGTGATTGTTATCACCGAAAACATGGCACGGATACATGCTACGGTTCCCCAAATGCCTCCATTTGTTCTAGTTAGAGTGAGACAACTTATTTTTTACTAAACGAACTGTGGTCCAGGTTTGTGTGTGATATTTTACAATAATCAAAATGACCAGTTGTGTATCATTCTCATATTTACATATATATTCCACGTAATAGTCTCACTCAGAAGACCATTAACGCCATGTCAGGATTCAATATCTAAAGCTACGAAGGCTGAGAGGGATTTAGGATCCTGTCTACAGCAACAGAGAATAAATAGCAGAGGCAGCACCAATCATCAGCCGTCTGTCTTTGAGACCTGAATCAGAGGGGTCAGGGGTCAAGTCGCATGCCAAGCTCAGTTTCAGTGTGTGCGCCTCAGACACCAGAGGGGCTTCTTGCTTCCTTATGATGTGTCTTAAGGGGCATACTCATTTCATTGTAAAATAAAGGAATTGACATGTTAAACGTTTCCTTTCCGTTTTAGGTTCTGCTGGTCAGCAGCAGTCGGCACCCGGAACAGTGGATCGTCCCCGGAGGCGGGATGGAGCCAGAGGAGGAGCCGTGTGGTGCCGCAGTGCGAGAGGTGTTTGAGGAGGTGAATAAACCCAGGAATTAATAGTTTCTTGACACTAAGTGACCTCTTTTTGTGCGACGTAGAGGAAGTCTTCATTGACAAATAGCCCTTTTTTTTTCTTCTTTTTTTACTGTGTTTGATGTTAACCTGCATCCAAAAACTACCTGCCAGTTATATAGCAAGTATTCAAAGCAGCAAATAATGAACTCTTTGAAAACGTCTTGTTGTTATAGGTGCGGTTGTAAACGTCCTCTGTCCCTGCAACCGTCCGTGGTGAACCTGTAGGGTTATCAGAATATTTTGGAGTGACAGCAATTGACTTGACAAACCTTTGGTCAGTGTTTGGTCAAAGGCCATTAGAGACGGCATGCTGCTGCTGCTGAGAACATCACACCTGTGTTTTGGACAGAGAAAAGACATTTCTAATTCTTCTGAGGAATCCTGCTAAAATGTCTTAAATGCACATCTTGGTTGTTCACGTGACTCTCTCACGTCACTGCAGTTGCCCGCTTCCAGTAAACAGGATAGGAGGAGGAGGAGGAGCGTGGTTCAAACAGTTGGCTGCAGTATGCATGCTACGGGTGAGATTTCTGACGGGACAGGGTGTCAGTCGCTGGGTGAACCAGGAGTGTGCTGGTATTCCAGAAGTCCCTCTGGTTGAGAACCCTGTGTTCTCAGCCACGTCAGCGGTCTAAACTTGGCTCCTCGTTGGATTCCTGTGCATTCGCGGGACCCTGCAGCCTTACCCGCTGGACACATCAGTGCGACAGAGTGACACTTGTGCTTGTGAAGTATGCTGAGGGGGAAAGGACAGATCTCATATGTCCTGGCAGTAATTTGATTCCTGTGAATTAATAAAGCAACTAAGCAAGTGTTATGAAAGGGGCATAATTACATTTCCGCAATAACTCTTTCAGGACTTGTGCCGGGTTTTTAAATTTTTATTCCATGCCATGATGATATTATGTTTGGGTGGGTAATTGTTCGTCAAGCATTTCTACATTGAAACAAAGTCTGGGAGGTTACAGTAGAGCTCGGTACATACAGCCCTTTAAACATTGATATGTAACACACAATACCCATTGTTTTGCCACAGAATATAGTCTCTTGTTTGAACTGCCTTTCCACCCTCTATTCATCTTATAGTGTCCTCAAAACTTCAAGAAAAGCACACAAAGAAATGTCCTTTGCTGTCTTTGTTCTGAACGCTAGAGCCAGTGGGGGAAAAACATTCTAAAAAGTTGTCTTCATTTATTCTTCAGGCCGGTGTGAAGGGCAAGCTAGGACGTCTGCTCGGCGTGTTCGAGGTAAGCTTACACAGCTTTATCTTACTTTCAGTTGATTATACCTGTGCATGTGCATTACGGTAGATGCACAAATTCCAATCTTTGTTTATTTTTAGCATTCGATATGTAAATGATGTGTATAATGTTTTGTTTAGAATAGTGTTGACAAGAGAAACATGCACGTTTACAAATTATTCTGTCTGATCGTTAAATATTCAGTTTCTTTCCCTTGTGATCCCTCAAGCAAAACCAGGACCGGAAGCACCGGACGTATGTGTACGTGTTGACTGTCACAGAAACGCTGGAGGCCTGGGAAGACTCCGTCAACATAGGTACAGTTTCCCTTCACCGTCCCATGAATGTCTGCAACCGCTGTGGTATGTGTGTGTGTGTGTGTGTTTGTGCGTGTGTGTGCATGTCTTTCGTCTTGCTCTGCCAATGACTAGCTCACCTTTTTTTTTTTTTTACAGCATACTGTTGTTATTTATTTATGTGGATGCCAGAAGAGACTATATGGGCATTGGGGTATGCAGTGACAACAGGTGCCGATAAATCTAGGCCACCGATCGAAGCTGCAGTGGTTCTGAGCTGCAGTACATTACAGCTGACAGTAGCCTGGACGCCTGCATCCAGCCTTACTTTATGTGCATCCTCTACCTGTCATAGTATAACATAGTGGATGTAGCAGGCTACGTATGCACATATCTTGGTATACATGCCATGTTTTCATAAAATACTTCAGTTCTGCGTTGCATCACACTTCCCAGTTTCATTTCCAATTTCTTCCTATTGTAGATTAACGAGAGTAACGTGTTGAAGCTTAGATTTCCTTGAGCTTTATTGCATATGCAATAGAAGAAATGGCTTCGATACAATGTAAGCGTAATCTGTGGAAGAGGACAGAATTGTATCTTCTGTATAGTAACGAGGGATATACATTGTATGTTATGGCTCTCTCATTATGGCAATACAAGGAACACCCAACATGAAAGCTTCCTTCCAACTCCAACATTGCGCTCTGTCTCCCTCTGCAGGTCGTAAGAGGGAGTGGTTCTCTGTGGACGAGGCCATCAAAGTGCTGCAGAGCCACAAACCCGTCCACGCCGAGTACCTGCGGAGGCTCCAGCTCAGCTGCTCCCCAACCAACGGAAACTCCATCCTCCCGAGCCCGCCGCCCAACGACAACTACCCCCATTACAGCGCCACCGCGACCTCACCCTCGACGGGTAACGTGCTGGGCTCCTCCCGCAGATAGGACTGCTCCTAAACGACGTGTGCCGTCCCGCTCGGATGGTGCACTGAAAGTCTGTACAGTCTTGCATGAATCTATGAAACTTTTCAGAGTTGTGGCTCTCCTGTATGTTTTAATTTCTAGTCTTAGCTGCAGGACAGACCAAAGCCATCACCAGAACTGTGTTGAAGACTCGCGTGACAGAGCAGGAGACGTCTCTGACAGAAAGACTGTGAATATCTCAAGAACATCTTTTCTGGCAAACACCAGACCGATGCGCTGCAGCCTGGGAGGAGGAAGCTGCAGACTCAGCTGGCGTGAATGACCCGGTGAAGGAATGCCTTACAGAAACGTTGTATGAATGTTGTATTGGGGTTGTTTTATCTCACTAATGGTCTTTTTTTTTTTAGAACATGCTTTCTAGTCAATAAAAGAGTAATTGACCCCAAAGCACAGCCATGCGGGGAATGTTTCCAGACTTAACAATGTCTTCATCATCAACCCATGATGATGACATCAGAGATCATATTCTACATGGATCCTTTTTTTCTTTTTAAAGACACCAGAGCATTGATGTTTCAAGGTTCTCCTCTGTTGCATGTTAATGTAGGTGGGATTTTCTTTACACCATGTAATCATCAATTATTAACATTTTTGAATTTGTCTAAAATGAGAAGAAAAAAGAAAATATATATATATTGTTTAAAAATAGAAAGAAAAAAATATTTGACACAATTTAAAACTAACAAAAACAACAGAATCAAATGGTATGCCAGAAATGGCTTGTGGTCATAAATGCCAAGGTCAAAGGTCAAAGGCGTACTATCGCTCAGAATAGCGCCAACTGTCAGTGAGTTGATACCTCGTGTTCGATATCCTTTGACACAACACTGCTGTGTTGGTAGTTAAACTTCAGCCACAGAAGGTTTGTGTCCACTAACCTCGACTGAGCCAACAAACTGGACTGTTGACTCTTTAAAGCTGCATACCATTACGGTGACGGTTTCCCACGGTTCTTTAAGTGAAAGTATTTAATGGTGTAAAGTCTTTCCTGAAGTATGAAGTGCTGCTATAGGGTCCGTTGGGTTTATCTCAACTCTGGCGATGAAAGAAGTGGACTTTCTTTCAATGAAAATAATCATGGTTAACTGCTCTTTAAATTAATGTTAGCCATTGTATCATGTCTCATTTGGTAAAAAACGACCACCAAATGACAATTTCCTTGTACGATATGATTGTTTTTTTCCACCATCTGCGTCTCACTAAGATTACTCGTGCTTTGGGCTGCGACTAGAAGTTATTATAATTCTGAATCAACCTGAATTAATTTTCTTGGTTAACCTTTAATGAATTGTGAAAAATGCCCGTCATAGCTTATAATGGAGTTTTAATATAAATATTTCAATATTTAGCGCAATTTTGGGGTCTAAGACGCATTCTTTGTAACGTCAGCGTTGTCTCTCGGTCATCCCAGTCTTTCTCTCTCCATGGGTCCCGTCTGCCTCTCAACTATATCTTGTCAAATATTGTTCAAGGCAAAAATGGTCCCTGGGAAATATTCTAAATGAAATGATATCTACATTTTGAATATGAAGAGAGAAATCCAAAGAAAAAAAAAGGCTCAAATTGGCAGTTAGATTTTGTTCATGTAAATGTTCTCACTGAGATGAGACACCCACTCACTCCTGTGTTGACAGCTGAATGACGACTCGAAACCACACAGAGATTTGTAAATAGCTTTGAAGAGAAACATTTAACGTGTTTTTAACCTGAATGTACCTGTACAATTTCTCTTAATATTTTATATATTTTTTAACAATGTACAAATGGCAGGAGAAAACCAACGTGTAGAAAACCCACTGAGAACAGTATGTACAGTATATTTGTATCGATGACAATGTGCCATGGTTTAGGATATAAAGACCGGTTGGTGTGAAATCCACTGGTTGAATTAATGCATTCTGAATTATGGTCTGGTGAAGTCAATCTTTGTCAGGATGGTATAGAAGTTAACTCGGAAAAGAATATCAGACTGGATCTGGAGATGTTGGGTAAACTAAATTCTTTTTTTTCTTCTTTTTTTTTTACTAAATGTATATAGCATCTTGCTAATCAACTTGTGTGTGCCAGATGCACAAGACTGAGTATAGACATACATTATGAAATGTTTTTTTTTTTTTAAACACTCTTTTGGGGGGGAAAAGCAGGACCGTAATGATCAGGGAAATGTTTTGGAAGCTTTGGTAAGAGGATGGAAAAAAAGTGTGGCATACACTTTAACAGACAGATGTTTATGTTATTGTTTATTCAACTTTCATGAACACACACTGTTTTAAGTTTCCCCATGTGACCGAGACAGTGACTTCAGAACTAAAGCTTTCAAACACCAATTCAGTTTCCATAAACCTTCAGCCTTGTTCAATTGGTACAGTTTGGACTCCAACCACCTGTGTGTGTGTGTGTTGATGAACGTGAAATATGATGTGCCAAATTGAAAAAAAGTGTTCGTTTTCAAGTGGGAAAATGTGTGAAAATGTGTGATGTCACGTTATATATATTATACATATAATATTTGTCCGACTGCTTTGTGATAAAGAAAAATAATCTTAAACATTGTAATTTCAGAATATAATCATTTAGAGATTGAAATCCTTCATTGTTGAAATGAAGCCTAAGGAACCGCAGACACTTATTATTTTACCCCTTACTGTTTTTAAATTCCCCTTCTCGCGTAACTGAGCATATACGACTTCACTCCAATCAAAATAATTTAACATAAACACATTCACCTCGATGTTTCGCAGCTGAAACACCGTCTTCCTCCACTTCCTGGAGCTTTTGTTTGATGCTGATCTGTGAATGCTCCTTTTATGAGTCAAGCATGAGAGTCAAGAGTCCCACAAATGAAATGTATGTGCTCATGTACACAAATGTAAGACGGCCCGGACACAAGCGTCCACTAAAAGTACGCTGGAGTCAGACAGCGCGATTGTCTGCTGAACACATTGTAATGTCACATGGATGTATCCAGAGAATTCTACTCAAAGCAAACTTAAGCTTTCTCACCGTTTTGTCATGAATATTATACACAGAAAAGTTTAAGGTGAAAGTGATTTGATGGCGTAGACTGGAAGGATTGTTTTTGAGAAAAGATTGCATTAAAAAGGAGAAAAATCGTGTTGTAACTGGTTGTTGAATTCTCATTTATTTGAACTGTATGAGGCAAAATGTCACGAGAGTCAGGGATTATTTATTGGCAAATTATTTAGTGGCTTCTAGAAGTAGAATAAATAAGACCTGTCAATGAGAGACCCAGCAGCTGATGAGCCATTATGTCTAAATCAAGGAAAACTAAATCTTCAAAGGTTTAGTTTCAATATCTTCGGAGTCATGACTAGATGAACCTGCTCTGGGCCCCCGGGGTAAAGATGTGTGCCACTTCCCCCCCACCCCCCCATTCTCAGCAGAGATTAGCATGTGTTATGTTACATGTTTATTGGCTGACATTTTTGGCTCAGACAATTTGCACGATATCATATGACATTTTGACTCTGGGACCAGATTTGCGGGGCCTCTCAGAAGACCCCTATGATTCCACAGGTGATCATTCTCGAATGGTGAATGGCCCGATAGGCTCAATCCGCATTTTATACACAAGTACCACAAATGAATACAGTTTTGTTTGGCTGTAACACAATTCAACACAATATAATATCTTAACAATAGAATAACATAGAATAGAAGTTGTTCAGGCCAAACATCGGCCTGCGGCATAGTGTCAACAGCACAAAGGGAAAATGTGGAGGCCTTCAGCCAAATGAGAATACAACATACATGTAGCATTAACAGTTGGTCTATAACATTTTACAACTTGTGTAAAGACAGATGTCTCCTTTCCCTGGATAAACACACCTGGTGGGAAGTCCTCCTGTGTCAGGCTTCAGCTTCCCTCAACTCAAGCCAAAGGGGGCGGGGCTTGGTCCAGAGTGGAAAACGGATCATGAGGGCAACTTCGGACACACCAAGGTGCAACATTCCTAATTAATATGGTTGCATTTGCAATTATTTGAAGAACCCTCCCATCGTGCCCCTAAATGTCCACTAAAGTTAATGTTTTGCTCAATCGAAATGTTGTGTGCCTTGGACGAATAAGGTTAATGACAAAGCAATGCATTGTAATCAGAGGTGAAAGCAATATTAAAAGTAACAATACCACGATTTAATACAGTTATAATAAGGTCCTGCTTACAAAAAAAGTTGTATCATCAAACTACTTTAAAAAAGTTATTGACATTTAACAATATTTTAAACTGTTTTGCACCATATGTGAAATATGTTTTAATTAAGCTGTTGTATAAATGTTAAAGTGTATAGTACAATATTTCCTTCTGAAATGCATTAAAGTAGCAGAAATACAATCAAGTCGAAATGAAGTCCAGTACTTGTAAACGTCACTGCTAACCGATACCAGCAGGTAGCGACACCTGACACCTCAGGTGCGTCGCCTCTAGCCCCGCCCCTCGGGGTGTCAGCAAGTCAGGTCGACCCACCTCATGATCAGAGGGACAACAAAGCAGGACCGAGAAACTGTGCCCATCCGTGAAGCGACCAACTCAGACTCTCCGCGGATTTTGCGGGGTGTTCGTCCACAATGGAGAAGCAGTTCTTTAAATCCGCGTTACCTGCGCAGGACTCGCGCGTGCTGGGTGACACCAGTCTGGCTCTGCCAGCCGAGCCGACTCCAAGAAGCTCGACGACAGTGAGCTCAAATGACCGGAGCCTCCGCGTCCAGCAGCAGGTTCAGCTCACACTGGCCCGGAAGGCGAGGAAGTCTGTGTCCAATGGTGAGGTTCCGTTTGAAGCTGTCTCTTGGGATGAATGTATGGCTGAAATACACTTCAGAGGCTTTTGGGCATTTTTGCACACGCCACTCTTATTGTATTTTGTAGGCTACACCTGAAAGGATCCTTTCCCCCCAAAATTGCCTGTATGGTCATAATAAATGTGGTGTTCCACTATTCATATTTACAACAATTTAGATTGATTTAAAAATTGACCCTTTAGATCGGGAAGCACTGTATTAGACAATTCAACCATCTTATCATATAATCAGGCTGAAGGAAGCAGTGTCTGCTTCTGACCCATTGTCACTGGTTGAATATGTTTCTGCGTTGCTTCTCCTATACACCTCTCTGATTGTTTCATTTCATTGTTACATTTAAATTAGTTAAGCTTGAAGAGGTGACACGGTCCTGTATTTTTTTTTTTTTTGAGGAAAAGACAAACAAAGATTTGAGTAGCAGAACAATCCTGGTTCTTCTTTCCTGTCCTATTAATCATCGCACCTATTTAAATCTGCTTTTAAACTGTGATGCTAGTTATGTATGCTTTTGTTCTGTTTGTCATCTCTCTGCCGTGTTTATAATGTTATTGCTTTTATTGTTTCAGTCTTTACCCTGTAAAGTGCCTTTGATTACCATTTAAAGCGTTATACAAATAATATTTAGTATTATTATTATGTTGTGACCGTCTTAAAGGGTCCTCGTCACCATTTCGATACCAAACCCAATAAGTGTCCTCTTGATCCAGAGGGATATGCTCTGTGTAGCCGACTGATCGTCTACTATTATTTAGGCTTGACGGACACTTTGGAATGGATGGCTCATAGTCCATACTTGTCCAACAGGTTTCTGCAGTTTGATTCATACAACTAAAAGAGAGATGAAAGTGACAGCTGACCGAGCTTGAAGTAAATATCAGCCACAAGGAATTTTCAAGACCGCGTTGATTTTGTTATATGAAAGATCAATCTGTCACTACGTATTAATATGTGCATTATATGTATTTACACAAGATGATTCACCGTGGTGGCCCACAAAAGGACAGACGGATTTCCCTGAACCAAAGTTGATACCTTCAAATGTCTTGTTTTATTGAATCGAAAGTAAAAAAACTAAAACAAGTATGAATTTAAGGTTAATGATCGTATTTTACAAAGAACCGTAGCAAATCCTCACATTTGAACAGCAGGAAAAAGCAAGTTATCAGGTGCCGATTCATTTTCTGTCTATTGACTATTCAGTTAATTGTTTCAGGTCTGCATAACAATAACACAGGTATGTGTTACATTTATTTTAAATGACTTATTGTGGTGCTTTCGGTCTGTGGTATCCTGTAACACACTGGGAAGATAATGTCTGGAAATAATGGATTTTGTTGGGTCTTGCTTCACATTGTAAATACTAGGTATTTATGTGAAATATGTAAATAAATGATAAACAGAAATAATAGACTGGATTTAAAATATCTGTTTTCTCTCACGTCTCTGCTTCCCTGCTTCTCCCTTCACCTCGTCAATCTTTCTCAATGCAAATGAACATGTTTGGTTTGCATTGGTTTAGAAGCACTTTCTGCACTCGTGCTGTACTTTTGTAGCTCAGGCAGCCGGGCCGGGAGTCATCTCCCTGATCTGTGTTGCCAATGCGTTTAGGTAATTACAGTGTGAAACAGTACACTTTAACAAAACCTCCTCAACTTGTTTCAGGTAGTGTCCGTTTACAGAAGAACACGGCAAAGAGCTTTGATGCTACCGATGGACTTTTACTGAACATGAAGGTACCTCACTCTCTTTAAAGTCATGCAAGCACACACACACACACACACACACACACACACACACACACACACACACACACACACACACACACACACACAAACAATTTAGTGACATTTATGGTCTTCTTTATGTGGCACAGGTGTGCAGTAACAGGTGTGCAGTTAATCCCATCGGCTGCTTTGCATTCATTTTGTAGTCAAATGTTCTGCTGCTGCTTTATATCCAGAGCCTCCAGGCCTTTGAAATGAATCACTGTGTTCTTACATGTAGTTTGACATTATCGTTAATTTGTGACTTTTAAACGTGTCAGCTCAAGGTGTACAGAGCCCTGAAACTGACAAGATAAAATAAAGTTATTTATTTTGCCAACTTATTAGTGGTTAAATAAAAGTATATTTCTTTCCCTTAACCATTAATCAGTTTAGTTTATAAACTGATAAATAGTCAAGGAAAAAAGAAATATAAGCATTTTGTATTTTTATCCAACTGATTGGAGGTTAAAGGAAAATATCAAAGTAAAAAGCTTTATATTTCTTAGAATAAACAAGTATTAAAGTGTGGATTGTGTTTTTTTTTTCACAGGTAAATGGACTGGGCCTCACCAACCGCTCTCAATCAAGCAACAATGTGCGGAGACCATCGAGGAGGGTGGAGGTGTCTCCGCCACGGAGCCCAGAGTTCCCACGCATCCGCTTCAATCATAGTGCCTCCCGCTTTGGGACGTACACCCATCCAGGACACAGTCAGTCACACAGGCTGGGCCCCATGCTGGACTACTCACTTGGTTCTAACTCATTTCGTCGCTATGCCTTCTCTGAGGCACCCCGGGGCACGCGGCCGCTCGCATCCACGTCCGAGCACGGGACCCTCCATCGGAGGTCACTTAGACAGACGGCAGCGCCGCAGCCTGTGATTGCAAACGCAGCGTTTAAGCAAAGTGTCGATTATGGCTCCCGCTGGAGTCATAACCAGACTGTCGTCAAACAGGACCAACACACTGTGCAGGGACAAAATGGTGATGAGATGCTTGGTGCTATCTCGCCCGAGGAGGGCTTGTCCTGGCTGGCTCAGGTCAGGAGGGAGGGGCTCCGGAGAATAAATTCCTACCCGCCCTCGGTCACCAGCGTGGAGTTGGACACGGGGAGGCAGATGGAAGTAGAAGTCCCCATTCAGCAGATACATGCTCAGACTGCCATGACACTGTAAGCTGTTGTGTTTGTTTGGGTTAATTTAACAATTCGACATAGTCTTGCATTTTCTTGATGTGTGCTGTCGGCCATGAAGCGTGTTTTGAGACATTAGCGGATGGAGCATTTTCTTTCACAGCTGTCTTCTCACACAGGCAGTCAGAGAACAAGCCTCCGGAGATGACGTTAGAGAGGGCTGTGAACCTGCTGACCCAGGATAATGAGGAGACGCTGATCTCTGCAGCCAGCCACATACAGAGTCAGTGTCTCAAGAGTGCAGATGCTAAGAAGATGGTATGTTTATATGCATTGTATCATTTTGCAGTGATATGAAAATGGAATTTACTGGCAGTTAAATATGTAAAACACAATTTTGCTTGAAAATTAATGTGTTGAACATGTTTTTTGCAGTAGTATGTTTGTTAAGTTTAACTGTACTAATTTCTCCCCTAGTAACAAGCATTATAACATAATGTTGGCATGGGTAGTAATGTGATGCCTGTGTCTTTGATATTTTCAGTTTTCATTTCAGTACCTCACCAAACATTTTAATTATCTTTTGTTTGTAGAACATTGTCATTGTGTGCATCAGCTGACTGCTCAAGCTCAAACTAGTACCACAAGACAGATAAGACAAGATAATGAGGCAAGCTGTGGAGGGTTATGGTGTCACAATTACTGCCCGAAGACAATTAAAGCCTTTAATAAGGTGAAGCTTATTGCAGCTTATTGCTGCAACTGTTTACCAAAACTCAACCTTTCAGACACTGTTTATAGTGTCACATTTCAACAGCGCCGAGCCAAGTTGAGTTGTGAAGAAATCCTACTATCCATTTATATCCAAACATGTTTTGAACTAAGTAAAAATTATTTTGATTACCTGATTTAAAAAATATATAGTTTTAAGCATGTCTTCCTCTCAGCCCAACCCTGTAACATTAGATTTGGCAAAGTTCTCCCTTAGACACCTTGAATGTGGTTTTACATTCTGACAAGGAGGGTTAAGCAGGAACAATAAAATAGCTAATCTAATTTGGCTCTGGCTTTGGAAGTGATATCAGCCCTGTCATGTGCAAAAAATTTATTTGATACATGACATAGCCGAGGTAATCGATTACCGTATAACACAATCTGAATGTGATGGCTCATGTAGATTCTGCATCTGTCAATCAATAATACACTCTTGTTTCCAGGTGTACTATCTCCGTGGGATTGGAAAGCTCTTGCAGCTCCTGGCCATTGACCATGAGGGGGTGCAGTGTGTCGCCGCCGGGGCTCTGCGCAATGTTGTTTACCAGAGCAGTGAAAACAAGATGGAGGTGAAGGAAAACGATGGCCTGGCCACCGTTTTGCATGTACTGAAGAGCAGCCGTAATTTGGAGACCAGACGAGAACTTACTGGTCAGTTTTTTTACTTGGCTTCAACATATACACAAAGTCTGTGTAGAAGCATACTGGCATACGGAGGGACAGTTTAACTAACATTTTGAGATAAATGTCTTTGCCTATTAACAAGCATATTTCCATCTCCCTCCTAGGTCTTTTGTGGAACCTCTCCTCTCATGACCTTTTGAAGGAGTGTCTCTCCAAAGAGGCCTTATTGGTCCTCACCCAGTCAGTTCTGGTACCCAGTTCTGGCATTTTTGAGGGCGAGAACCCAAAAGACGAGCTCCTCGCTGACGCTGATGCTTTCCACAATGCCACGGGCTGCCTGCGGTAGGCTCCTTTGTTGTCTCTGAAAGCAGATACTCAGCTAGCTTTTGCAGTGTCGATTAATAGATGCAAGTAAACAGACACCACCACTGGTATCAGATACACAGCTCGTAACAAACTAAATACAGAATTTGAGGATTTATACAAAAATATTCACATACTTCGCTAGACAAATACAATATTATCATACTTTCTGAGTGTGGGCCAGAATTGCATGCAAACTGATGGTGGAAGTTTACAATCTATTATGCTATTGTGCTGAGTGTGGCGATGCTAACATGAACATTTTGAGCAGGTATAATATTCACCGTCTTAGTTTAGCCTGCTAGTATTTGCTAAATAGCACAGCTAAAGCTGATGGGAATGTCATTAGTTTGGCAGTTATTTAGTCATAAACCAAGGTATTTAACAAATTTAAGTCTCCAATAGTTGTCAAGTTATTTAATTTAAAACCACAAATGTGAACCCGCTGGTGGCGCAAGAGGAAACATGATGACGATACATCAATGTGTGTGTATCTGCATGAAAACTGACATAGAATAGAAAATCATAATCCTATTTTTTTTTATACATTCTCTCTACGGTCATGACATTGTGTTAAATCACAATTTATCTGCTGTGGTCTAAGACTAAGATGTTAAGATCATCTCTCTGTTTACCAAACAGGAGATATCAGACTCACTGCTCCCCTGGCAACTATAGCCGGGTCAAATGAGTGAAAGACTGAATTATTCATTGAGCTCGCTCCTTTCTCTGCTTGGCTGAACTGAAATTACTCAGTCCTTAGTCCTTATTCCTCGCTGGTTATCAAGTTCTCAGCATGTTCTCAAACCTTTTGAGGTCCCTGTGGATGAGAAAAATGATCAGTTCCTCTTCAATTTATATTTCATCACTGCACAAAGAACCTCTTGTGTGGAGTCAGAATGTTAATTGTTGGGAAGTTGGATTACATGAAAAAATGTTTTGGCATTTGTTGTGATTGGTACTGGCTCTGGAAAGTCATGCCATCCAAAACAGTGCATCCATTGACTTTTGGCAATTATGTGGTTGACGTATTTGTTTCATTATAATGTGGGAATGAAAACTGTGTATCTGCTTGAAACACAGACACAAATGTCACATTACCTAGATTGTTTTGACTGTTTCTGTTTCCAGAAATCTGAGCTCTGCTGGTCCAGATGGCAGGAAAGCAATGAGGGAGTGTGAGAACTTTATTGACTCTCTGGTCTACTACATCCGCGGCGCCGTAGCGGACTATAAAACTGATGACAAGGTGAAATGAAAATGATAATCATTCCAGAGAAAAAATGTCATCTTCACAGACGGTTTCACATCAGACTTCTCAGCAGTTTGATCTGTAGTGCAATTTAAAATATAGTATTTTGTGATGCACAATGGACACATAGTTATTTTTATGAATCACGTTGCTTCTCACTGGATTATAAAAATCCAAATATAAATAGTTCATGGAAACTTGGATCTACCTTGCAAAGCAAACCTGCTTGAACTATACCTAATCCTCCCATTCAAGTTTCAGTATGTTGTATCTATGTGATTAAACAGCTTGCCATGCTGTATTTAATTTGATGTGTATCTCTATATCTAAAGTCCACAGAGAACTGTGTCTGCATCCTTCACAACCTGTCTTATCAGATCGAGGCAGAGCTTCCTAAGAAGTACACCTTAGATCTTCGACAATCTCGACAAAACTTGGCTCCCAAGCAGAAGGCTGTTGGCTGCTTTGCTTATCGCAGTGCCAAGATCACAGAGGTAATCCCATCAGAAAATAATCCATTTTTACAATACATAAGATGTTTTATTGCGGTATAATATTTGAGAGTAATATCCTGTGAACACTGCTGCATTGCTGCAGGTTTAATCACCCATATAACATCCTTTTAGAAGCCGATAATATTTATCTTTCTTTAATATTATGAACGGGGAGAAAAACCTCAAAGCAAACAGTCTGTGCTAGCAGCAAAAAGACCCACTATTATGAATGTAATGTTGCAATGCTTCATTAAAGCTAATCCAATCCACATTTTAACATTAACAGCATATCAAATGGCTGTGTGTAATATGAAAGGAGTCGCCCATAGTCGTAAACCCATAGAGAATTATCACCAACTTTGTGTGGAACATTTGTCCTCCAAATACTTTACTGTCAAATCCAATTTTTTTTTTTTTTTTTAAAGGGATACTTTAGTATTGCACATCAGAAATGCAACAGAATGCAAGATGTCCTGCCTTCTTGACCTTAGTATGCATCAACAACACTGGATCCTACACTTCCCATTATGCCAATTTAAGTTTCCTGTAATGTGTCATATTTCTGAGTGAAATATGTCACATAAGAGTATCTTTGGAAATCTAAACAAAGTGTTGCTGACTGAGATCCAGACACACACTAGGCTACAATGATATTGCTCTGTTAGCTACTACCACCCATAAGGTAATGGTGAAGTGTGGTTTTATTTCATGGCCATCGTTAACTAGCTTATACATACATAATACACACCCAAGTGCAAGAATAGTGCATCAAATTCTTTCATCTTTGCATGTCCATCAGACCCCTTAAACCATCATCTGCATTGCAGCTACTCGGTGACTGCATTGGACAGAGTGAATTCTTTTTGATGATGTAAATTCACATCATCAGAAAGAATGATTATGCTGCAAAATGTAATGGATGCTCAGCCTCTTCTTGGTTAAGTAATCTTAACATGCACAATATGAAATAGAAGAAGGAAAACAAGACAAAAGAAATGTCAATCACTCATTGTTAATCTGCTGCGTAATAGCTGCCTCTTGGTGAACCCAGTGATCAGAAATCCACTGCAGCTCATACACTGTTTCTTCCCAGAATTTGGAGCGACGGTGCCCCCTGCTGGAGGAGAAGGCTAACCCCCGAGGCATAGAGTGGCTGTGGAGCTGCATCACTATCCGCATGTACTTGTCACTGATGGCCCGTAGTGTGCGTCACTACACCCAGGAGGCTGCCATCGGAGCCCTGCAGAACATCACGGCTGGGAATGGAGCGGTAAGATGGGGCGGATGTAAACTTTCTGTTTTTATATTTTGAGTTTTATTCTGTAAAGAGAAAAACAACAAAGATGTACACACAGCCTTATACCCTCAGTGCTCTGCTATTGGGAAATGTTAGTGGGGCCGCACCTCTCCTACCAATTAGGTAAACAATATACTGTATTTTATTTACCTGGTCTGTGGCTTACATTTCATTGTGACTGAGGAATGAAACTAAATTTAAGTGATATTAGTCAATAACTTGACAAATACTTTCCGCACTAGATTCAAGTGACTGGAGAATCCAAAACTTGTGGATGTAGTTTAATTTAAATTGTACAGGCAGTACAAGAGTGTTTCTGTGAACATTAATACGAAGATTCACAGGTTTAACTGAACAAATGGACTTGTTGATTAAAGAAAACTGATCGTGGTAGTTTGTTGCACTATTTAACTCCCGTTTACAAAATTATTGATGTAAACAAAACTTTTACAGCACCATACATCGGTTGTTATTATGTATGAAGACCTTTTTAAATAGAATAAAATAGCTTATATTAAACACATTTGATGAATTTCTGTGGCCTGGCAGGTGACTGAATCCATCACCTTCACTATTGTTCAACGGGAAAATGGCCTCCAGCATGTCAGGAAGATGCTAGAGGAGGGAGAGAGTAATGTGAAGAGGACGGCCATATCACTTGTAAAAAACATCTCGCGCTACCAGGAACTGCACCCTGACATCGGTAACTGTTCCCATTACAAACTGAGATACTTTGAGGTTGAAATATTGACCCGTTATGTTCCTCCACCACAAATTTGATTGCTGACCATTTTGTTTCAATCTGGACCTCGAGTCGCATCGTCTAATTTCGCACCCGTTCTTATGTGTTTCCTCCTCCTGAAGTGAAGCAGGTGTTACCAGAGGTGGTTGGGATGCTACCCAACGACGACACCGGCACCGACCTGCCTACCGAGGTGACGGCGTCTCTGTGTAACATCCTGACTAACCTGAGTCAGAGTGACACGCAGCACGTCAAAGCCGTCGTCAACCAGGGAGCCCTCCCACAGATCATCAACATCAGCAGCAAGGACAACGGGTTAGTCTGCGCTCGCCTCATTAAGAGCTCTTTTATGACATGAAACTATTTTCTGTTTGATTATCACCACTGTATGGGGGAGTACCACCTCCCATTTTCACCCTGAAGCAAAGAGTCTCCAACATTTTTTTTATTTGAACTTTTAATTTCCTAGCTATGGACCAACCAGAGCGGGTCAGGCTGCATGTGTCTTGCTGCACACGCTGTGGAAGCACAGTGATCTCCACGGGGCCTACAAGAAGGTGTGTTCCTACTATATCCATGCAGCGCATAACAGTACGACACATGCGTTCTCAAAGGATAACTGCTTTGTATTTGTCACTGATCTGGGTTCTGCACACAGCGAGCACAGCTGGAAACTTCTTTTCAAAAATCAAAGAGGCTGCAGCCTCTTTGATTTTCATCTTCCTCCTCCGCACTGTTTATGAGTCCAGCATTAGAAGCTTTAATTAATGTTTTATGTTTTTGCAAGTGTCACGGCACAGATAGTACCGGTAAAATGATTTGCTTTGTGTCTTTATGGAATTGAATTTGCTTCTTCGTGTCTAAGTCGCTTTAGTTAGATGAAGCCACTAGTTGCCAGTCATTTTTGTACAGCATATCCCACACAACATTTAACATTGCTAAATTACATCGTAAGAGTGCTCACAGTAAAAAGTCTCTATTATTCATTAAGAAACTAATCTGTTATTTAGGTCTGTTGTTGCCACAGTGTCTTTTTTTTTTTATAATCACCGATGTGAAACAAATTCAATACATATTGGATTAAAAAAACTCTGCAATACAACATAGATATCGTGTCCATAATCCACACTTTGTTTCTCAACAGTGTGGCTACAGGAAAGCTGATTTCGTTAATGCGAGGACAACAAAGGCTGTGAACTCCAGATGAGACTGAGTGGACGATCTATAACTGACTCAAGCTGCACTAGTTTACAATAACGGTAACCAGTATTGGTTGCAACACTCTTCCTCCTGTAATGAAACACATGTGTTTTTTTCAATGCTGCAGACAAAATTGTGTACTCTGCCTACATTTCCCTAAAAGGTCCCATGACATGGCTTTCCATTTGTACAAGAGCTGGATGTTCAATTAAAGTAACAAATAACAGAACAATAAACCTGCTTACACAACATTTCTTTTTGGTTTATTTAGTTTTGTTGACATTCCTCATCAGATACATCAGGTGCTTCTGACGCTGTCCATTGTTGGAGAAACTGACGGATGAATGTAGAAACCGTTCCTGAAAATGCAACGTTTCTCTCATAAACTGAATGAATTTCTTTATGTGTTTTTTGTGTAGTTTGTTTACTGTAGTGGAAACTCAACGGTTGAGAATACTGTTTTGTGTGTTTTGGTTTATTCTTTTGCATTTCAGGCGACAGTAATTTAGCAACAAGAACCACAATAAAAAATATTCAAATATTTACACTAAAGTAATTGTGAAGGATGAAAATGCAGCCAACAGCCTTATTTCTATCAAACCAATGAACCGTTTAATGAATAAATGTATATAAAATGTGTTTTTAAATAGAATGATGACCTACTGTAACACACATCCACAACAAGCTGATTTCATGCTGTCTGACTTGATTTGATTTCTCAGATGAATAAACTGTTTTGAATGAAACCTATTATTCATTGTGTTCTACTAAACTTTGTTTAGTATAAACACTATGACAAAAAGAAGTATAGAAGAATTGTTTGATTATTATGTGCAGTACATCCATTTTTCTTAATAAATCACTCTTAACTTTATAATGAGTGCAGAAAAAAGGTCACTCACTGGGAAGGCGTTATTTGATGACAAATGACTGTTCTGAAAAGTCTATTAATATATTGGAAATATCCTTAGATGCTAAAGGTTCAGAGAAAGAAATGTCTGCGAAAAGGTTGACTCATTCATCAAAAACTATAATTATTTTATATATATATATATATATATATATATATATAGTTACCAGATCATTTTAAATTTATGACCTTTTACTTTGGAAAAACGTGACTTGCAGTGCTTGGACAAGGTGAAAAACTAACTTTAACAATCGGTCCATTCACCCATCAGGCCTGTCTGTGACTTTAAGGCCCTGAAGCTGCGTTAACCTTGCAAGGACCTGGCAGTAGCTGCACTGCAGTATAGATGAGGGGGTGGATTGGGGGAGGCTGGGTAACGATCAACAAGGCTTTTTAAGGCCAGGGCAGTGATGATGAAATTGTGTGTGACAGGAATTTATCATGAAATACAGGTGAGCATGTGTGGAAGTCACAGCTCACATGGAACCGATAGGACTCTCATCCTCAGAGCCTTGGCCCAGACTCTTTTTTATTTAAAAAAGACCAATTCCCCCAGAGACCCTTTTTGTCTAATGAAGCCGACCCCAACTGGGAAATCTACAAAGCCCTCTCTTGAGTTCAGGCGGTGGTTGAATTTTCTAAATCAAATTAACGAAGGAAGCAATTACAGCTTCGTACCAGTGATTCTCCTCGTACTCTCCAGCCTGCATCTGCAAGTACATAGGACTTAGTGTACTTTTGGCCAACCATTTTTCTCTCCCTCGTTTTATGGCCTTGTTGAGCTCAAACATGTAAAATATCTAGTGTGTCTTATATGAGCCAAGACTTATATGTGCATACATTACAAGACAGGCAACGCAAAGTAATTCACAAAAGGAATAACTGAATGGATCCACCTTTCCGATGCGATTATGCTCCCATTAAAGATGTAGAACCCTTTTTGCAGGTAAATACAGAGAGGGAGAGACATGTTTGTTGTTAATATAGCCTGCAGAGGGCAGTAGTGTAGCATTAACACAACTGCACATCATTCCCCTCAAATCAGAAGAAAAAAGATCAGTTTTAATCTGGAGAATTGTCCCCAAGTGGTTCTTTGTTCCCACATTTGTTTCTCATATCCATAAACTCTTGATCCCACATGTTTCAAATTGGTTTAGCCCTCAGATTAGGACCCTAAGCCTTTCTATTTGAGGAACTAAACTCTGCTCTCTCCTCTTTTTCACTCATAATCTCGAATTCATCCAGTTTGTGAACTATTTTGGTGATAAAGTCCTCGATTTTCGAGCTTTGATTTTGGCGCCATGAGAGAAAAAAAAAGCTCTGAAGAAACCAAATCCTTTTAACAATAGCCCACTTGTCTCTCTGCAGCTTATGTTGCTCTGAGGATTGGTCACATTTTTTATTTCACAAGGAGCGCCTCGCTCTCTTTTAATAGGATGAAGATGACAAGACTTATATACATCGTCATTTTCCCTCAAAAGTGCCAGAGATAAGTTACTGTCCTTGTCGGTATCAGCCAGTGTGTGAGTGATTAACCACCCTGAAGACTGAAGACCAACATGGAAATAGTATATGTCCAAAACACCAAAATAGCCAACAGCAACAGGTGTCAAGACACATGCGAATGGATTTGTTTTGCTGGAGAAGAGTGCAGTGAAGAGGACCACACCACATAATGTCTGAATATGTTTAGTAGAGCCCAGAGACAAAGAAAGGATTCTTTCACAGGACCAGCAGCAGTGGAAAACAGGCTGAAGAGAGGCCAGTTTCACTTTTTTTCTTCTCTTTACACTGACGCAATTGTCAACATGTCAGCACACTCAAATTGCTTTCCACTGACATAAGAACATTTGGGATCTAAAATGAGGTGATTTTTCTTTCTTTTTTTTTTGCAACTCAGCACAGCATGTTCTTGGTTTCCTGGGACTGCCTACGTGCTTTTACCTCTCTGATCTTATGGGAATGTCTGGAATGAAGCCCCACCCTGTAATGTCACAAAGTCAGACACAGCATGCTACGCATTTTAAGTCAGAACCAGATGGTTTTAAGTACAGAGCTCATTGCAACTTTTAGGAGTACCATAGACACAGTTGTGGGAGAACTGTGTTAATGTGGACTGAATATATTACATTTTGTATTTGATTTAGGGTATCTGGAATAAGATTAGCAAAGAAACAAAGAAAACCCAATTAAGCACAGCAAATACAATAGAAAACAATAAAAACACATAACAATATTTAAAGCTTCCTATTGTATGAAGCAGCTACCATTGTAGTTAAAAAAAACTGACTTTTAGAGGATTTTAAACTTGATTGATGTCACGTTTAAATCCTTTACCACTACTACGAGCTCAGCTGTGTGCCTGCCTGCTCCTTCGGAGGCATTGCCTTCAGCTGAGCCGAGATTTTTTTAAAGCCTCAGTCTGCTGCAGCACATGGTTGCTGTGTGTTTTGTTTGCACCTTTTTTTCAAATTTCTGGCTCAGAATTTGATTTTGGGAGCTTTGGAGTCAACCCAAACCAAGCGCCTCTTTCTTTTTTGGCTCCACACCGTCTCTTTAGAAAAGCCATGGCCCCCCTAAAGCCCAGTTATTTTCTTTTTCTGTTCATGTTTGAGTTCATCTCCGTCCTGGGGAGCAGCAGAGGACTTGCTCAAAGCACAGCTAATTAAGAACACCTAAGTTTGCCAGATAACGGGCGTCCTCCTGATATTCAGTCATCAACTGGCGGAAACAAAGCAATCATTGAAACGGTGAGCCAGGGCGGTCGGATTGTATGAAAGTGGGACAAAAGTTTCACTAGTTAGTGAAACGCTCCGTCGACTAAGCACAATTAGTCTGGTATAAAACATTTATTCACAAAAAATTGTTTGTGGCAGCAGCAACCAAAGTTACATAGGAGACATACAAATATTAAGTATGAAAAATACTCAATATATACACAATAAAATAGCAAAGCTGCAAAGAACAGACATTCAGTGGCACATACTGAACTGGTAGATGCTTAGATGAGCACAAAGGTGCGGTTCTTCCAGATAAATTAGCATTTTGCTTTAAAACAAAGTGTGAAACCAGAAAATACTAAATGTGCTCATCTACTATAAAGACAAAATGGGGACCAAATACTGACATGACTGGTGTTAAAGAGACGCATGTTTCCCTTGGGAAGAAAACAAGTCGTTCAGTGTCCTTGAGTCTTTTGGTAGACCACAATTTGATGTACAAGTTTGTTGTTCCTCTTACTGTCAGATGTCTCATGTGTCTTCAAGGTGATACAAATGTCAAATACTATAGAAGTAAAATATGTCAGCCTGAGACATAAAATAGGGAGAAAATCACTTCACTACTTGAAAGCCAAGGAGGGAGCCAAGGACTGCATGTACTTCAGAGGTATTCCAGCAAGGAAACCTGTTTAGAAGTAGTCAGCCAGGTAGAAAAAGACCATATGCAGTTGAATTCTCAGATCTCGTGATCTGCAGACGGGTCAAAAATGAAAAAGTCCTTTTTGGAATACGGGTAGTACGAGTGCTTGCTTGACTCCTGGTTGATTGGGATCAAGGAGGTTGTGTTGTGTCTGGTGCAGAGAACGTATTTGAAGAGTTTGATCAAAAGAGTGATTATAGTCTGTAGGTCCCAGATGGGACAAGCACAGGTGTCTTGATTTGATGGCAATCAGCCACATGGACATAAGAGGCAGAAGGTCAATGTCAGGCGTCTGAAACGGGGCCAACAAGGTGGCTGTCAAGAGCAAACCTGGCTCGGTCTGCTGGACACAAATTTTAAGAATTTATCAGGGTGGTGAAGAGCGAAAGTCCCAATCTCCACCCATACGGACTCACAGACTTTGAGGCGCGCTCCCGCTAACTCCATAGGGTTTAGGGCTGTCGCATCGTCAAGAGTTTGAGGGTTCTCTGGCAGACATTTTGAGCCCTTTATGAACCCTTTCCGTAAATCACCATTTACCAGGTGACGTCAGTAAGTCCCTGAGGGTTCAGGGTTTGAGGGCTTAGGGATGCCATTAGGATTGGGCCAACAAGTTTAATTTACCTTTCTGAAAATCGGGGGAGGGGGATGGACAATTTGTGTTTCTGTACACAAAACCACTAGACTGCATTTTGTGACTGTTCCACGTATATGTGAGACTTTAGGCTTACATCTTTTACTCCATTCAAAATGGCTCCGACATTAGCAAGCTAACGTAAATTTTTTCAGTATTTAATTTAGCGACTCAAAAACCTGCCAGTGTAATGCAACTAAACTTTGTTGCGGTGCGACCAGTTTTAATTCAGTAACCGATAAATCTCCACTTTAAGCACCTAGCATTCTAACTAGGTTTGCACTTGTGAAGAGCAGGTGCAGCTGCACACAAACACAGGTGTTTTCACTTGTCCTGGCTGATTAGACCTCTGCTCTGCTTCATGCTTGGTGGAGTTGTGCAAGGAAGGAGGATCTAATGAGGCAAAGTGACGACACCTGTAAAGGGACCTTAGTGACTTTCTTTCCGACTGAAATATGGTGTTTTTGGCTTGAAATGCTCAACTGCTGTATCTACGTAATGCTGCATCTTTCTGTGACAAAGAACCAACCTTTGCGTTTCTTTTAAATCATGATGTGACACTATAAGCAGGAGTCTGTCAATAGTGGCCATTAAGTTTAAAGATGGGGCTTTAAATCCTGAAAGCATCTGTCAAACGTTGTCACCGCTGCCTGCAAGAGGACATCCATCCCATATGGCTTGATTGGCACAACAGCTGAACCATATGTTGAGAATTTAATTGCAGAGTTTGGTTCTAAACTGATGTATAGGCCGGCAACGCTGGAGCAATTGAGTGCTATGATAATTAAAGCGGGCTCGAAGCAGAACCATATTGTGGGTTTTATCAAATTTATGTCTCATGTAAAGACATTTGCCACGAAAATGGGTTCGCCAGAGACGGCTTAATTGAGCGTCAAAGAACAGATTAAACACTAAATGCAGCAACTGTTGTGTGCAAGTGTTGTGCAAAAACAATTACAATGTTTCAGTTTGAACGAGTCCTGCATCATATCCAACACGTCAAATCTGCACTGAAATTTATGGTACGCTGAAAGGCTGAAGGTCATCTGTGATTTGCTTGATCAGCACAACAGGCGGCTGTCATGATTAATGCTGTGAGACATAAAGACACGAGTGTTGGCTGGAATTTAAATAAGGACACAGGCACATGTACATATATCACACATTTTAAGTTAAGAATTCTCCAAGAAAAATACATCTGTGCTGCTCTGAGGACAATTTGTCACAGATGTGCATTTGAAGCATGTTGGTCGATGATGTTATGCATTAAGAGCATGTTGCCATGGAGGATCAGGACATGAAATATATGCACTGCAAACACTTTACCTTAATTGCACATATTACTGTGAGATGGGAAAGATGTAATATTTGTCTCAAAAGTCACATTTCTAATATTTTGTTTTATCCAACACACTGCCTAAAAAAGATCTATATTGGAAAGGAACAGTCCCCTGTGTTTTGTTTGTTGTTACCTTGATGGATGTTTGTGCTTCACTGTATGACGTATGTGTGCAGAGTTTCCACATTCACCTGCTGAAGAGGGAAAGTTTCTCTGCGCACCTAAAAGCTCAGTTTAAGACGTGTATGTGCGAGCAGGATTTTGTGACATCACAACTAGTTTGGAGCCAATCACTGTTCAGTATGCAACTTCCACAAGTTCGGTGTGGAAACTTATACTGAGAATAGACTTTTCTGTGATGTAGAGAAGACATCAGCAGTTAAAGTTTGGAGAAATGCACATTATTATGGATTTGTCAATAAGGGATAAGGAGTGGACTTAGGCAAGCTGTAGTGAACGACTGTAGAACAACTATTTATATTTACTTAACATTGCTGAAAAAGAAAACAAGAACCCCCCCAATTGGCTCGCAACATGAACAACAATACTGTTTTGTTCTTCTTTATGGATAAAATGTGACCCTGAAAAACGCTGCTTCTCATCTTCAAAAAATACAAACTGCCTGTACACATCGCTGCCTTGTTGCTTCTCGGATCAAACCCGCTTCAGCTTGTGTGTGCCTGCAAACTGCATCAGAGCTGAGTGCATCCCGGGGTCCATTTGCGTCGCGTTGCAGCTTTAACCGGTCCATCATGCCTTGCGGTGTCCCAGTTCAGTTCCGATGCAATTTACAAGCAGCGCTGTGGTCTCCCCTCGCTGGTGGGGCAGAGCAGCAGGCTAACGGCAACAGCGGCAGATGTTGAGAGCCCCACGTCGGATGCCCAACAACCGGCTGGACGCATGTTTACATCCGCACGGGCGATACAGGCGGGGACGCGCGCACACCGTGCACTCTAAATGCAGGCGCGGAATAAACAGGATCTCCCGCATGTAACCCGCAGAACAAGCAGCTGAAAGTACCGGATTTTTTATCCCAGAGAGAAACACTGAGGCTACAGCACAACAGGAGAGTTTAAATGCTCTGGTACTCAGTGATCCATGGCTGAATGCAGGTATGTTGTTGGGGATTTACACTGTGTGGCTGAATGTAGGCAATGCATCTAGCTGGAATGCGTCAGCCCAGGCAACATTATAAATCTGCTGCCAATAAGACAAGGTTGTAGGCTTTTAAATGACCTTAATTATATCATTTCATAGTGAATCTTCAGTTTGTTGTTTATTTGGAAGACAGGAGAACACAGAACAATCACTGGTCAGCTGTAGTTGCATAACTTTATTTCGCAATTGGGTCAGATGTATTCATGTATTTCTCCTTAGCCTCCCTTTTTCTAAATACTAATGAGGCCAGACTCTTTCACAACGTTTATACTTAACAGAATAATACATCCTTAAATGGGAGTGATTCTGGTGTTCCACATGGTAACATACCTGATGCATGAGCCAGCAGGAAATGAGTAAGTGGTCA
The DNA here is from genome assembly GCA_038501785.1 of Myoxocephalus aenaeus. Classification (NCBI taxonomy): domain Eukaryota; kingdom Metazoa; phylum Chordata; class Actinopteri; order Perciformes; family Cottidae; genus Myoxocephalus; species Myoxocephalus aenaeus. The sequence continues at coordinate 6,738,436 of JBAMJR010000053.1, forward strand.
GTGTGAGAGTGTATCTGCTGAGCCCTGCAATGATGGATCTCTTAATGGAGTTGGGCAATAAGCGCTCACTCAGCAGTGGCTTTAATCAGAGTTCCTTAATCTGAGTCATACAGCTCCAGTAAGAGAGCAGGAAGTCCTTGAAGTACACCTGTGATATGGAATCAAGGGCAAAACTCATTGATAGTGTGTTTGTGGCAGGAATACTGTGCAAACAAAAACACTGAAAGAACAGTGTATTCACTTGTGTGCAGGACAATATAACATATTATATAGCTACTATTGCACAAAAGAATTTGGCATCTGCAAAAATAACTTTTGTACATGATGAATATCCTGCCTCTGCCCAATAGTCCATGTCTCCTGTTTGGGTTGTGTCTATGGATGGTTAAGACCATCTATTGTCAAATAAAATGCTAACTAATAGCAACTATTTTCTCAATTTATCTTTTGGTATATAAAATGTCTTAAAGCACATGGTGCCGTCATCAAATTGCCTGTTTTGCCCTAACAACAATTTATAAACTTATATTATTGTATATTATTCAACAGCCCATCCTCACAAATTAATTGAATAATGAATTGATCAAAAAGTTGCATGTTGATTTTCTGTTTTGCTAATTAATAAATGACTTTAACTCCGCGATAGCATTAGGAAAAACTGGAACAACTGTATTTTTGATTACCGTTTTTAAAATTTAAATAATACAAATCTGGACATCGAATCTCAAACTTTATACAAATGATTGATCCCACAATGCTTTGCTCAACTAGTAAACATGCCAGACATGTGCTCCTAAGGCACAAAACTGTAATTTAACCGACTTTGCAGTGTAAACCCAGTCCAGACTGCCCCTCCCACCACCTTCATGTCAGCTAAGCTCCAAGTCTTACAGGGTTAAAGGCTTATTGTCTTCACCAAGCTGATTAGTTTGAACTTTTGAGACTGCAAAGTGGCAGTTTGGTCACCCAACTTCAATATGGTTATTGATCCGGGCACTTGACGCAACGCTGAGTTCTATTTCAAAGTTGTTTGTGTCTTCAGCACTTTATTTTGATGCATGATAGTGGAAAGTGTGTCTCGTGTCCACTGCCATACATGCTGTTTTCAGATTAAGATGTCCACCAAATGTCCACGTAAAACTCACAGGGAAATCTTCCATTGTATCTGGCAGGATAGATTGTTGATGGTTCCTGAATGGAAAGCTGTTCTGTCCGATTACTTCCTGAATCTTTTCACCCAGCTTATTCCAGCTTCATGTTGAACCTGCCGCCACCTCACACTCCTCAACTAATGAAGTTGATGTGGAAGTAGCACACAACTGCAGCTAGCAGAGCACACACATGGAGAGATTGAAGCAAAGGTCGTAAATTTAAAAGAAAATGGGAGGTTTCAAGGTGTCTGTTTTGATCCAATTTCACGTTTGAATCATTTTAATACCTTTGTCAGATTTTATGGTGGACTAACAGTGTATGTAGTAGGAACAGAGAGGAGAAACAGGACAGATGAGGTAGTGTTGTATGATATTGAGTGCCAACTCAAAATCAAAGTCAGGGGCATATTATTGCGAGGGCCACTGAGCTCCCGCCATGCTCCATCAAGAAAAGTGACATTTTGTCCGAGGACACGGGTCAAATCATAATTTAATTAGCATTTTATTGGAAATACCTGCTGACATGTGCAGACCTTGTGGCGTGGATATGGATGCAATGTGGCTCCTCCACTTTGTCAGACACTGAAATATCTGAACTAGTGGAAGGATCGCCATGACATTTTGTACAGACTTCACGTTCCCTCAGGATAAATTATGAAAACCTATTGTCTTGCACTATGATCAGGTCAAAATTGGTCCCAAACTAAGTTCTTTTTTAGCAAATGTTAGCATGCCAACACGCTAACTACACAGGTGAACATGGTAAACATTGTGCCTGATGCCAGCGTATTTAGCATGCTGCTATTAGCATTTAGCTCAAAGCAACGCTGAGCCTTAGTAAAGTTTCTCAGGCTGTCGACTGGTGTTCACATATTTGCATTGGCTAAAACATCAGAGGCTTTATATTCAAACCACTGAACATACTTTCATTGTATTTTTAACCTTTTTTTTAATAGTTTTGGGGGGGAAAAACTAATGTTGACTTGTTGTAAATGAGGTGTGTGTTTATTCACTTAAATTACTTGTACAGCCAGAGATGAATTTCCCTTTTTGGAGGTTAACTAAACTGTATGACAGCTCGATTTGAAACTCACTTAATTTCTACCAACAGACAAACTCGTGAGCGTGAAACGTTCCAGCAGCAACACCTCACCGTCGCCTGAGTTTGAGAAACCCCGCTCCAATAGTAGTAGTAGTAGTAAACACCTCCAATGTTTTCTTGCAGCCCAAATTCAGAGGAAACAAAGAGGAAGTGACAGGAAGGTAGGGGTTGCTTCTTAATTGTTAGCGATTGTTTGGTCTACTTTCCCAGACCGTGCCCTCCAATCAATGCAGTCATCTGTGTAAGGCCTCGGACAAAGCCAGAGCCGTGTCGCCATGGTGAGGGGATTGTTTGCATCCAGTCATGCCGCTAGCCATGTGGACACACACACACACACACACACACACACACACACACACACACACACACACACACACACACACACACTCTGCAGCATGCTCTTTTGTCCGTGCACCCCTTGTTCCCGTGGACCCCCCTCCTGCTGCCTCAACCTCCTTGTTGCTTTAAAAATCCACAAAGCTTTACCCTTAATAATAATTACATTCTACAGTGAAACTCGGTGATCATCATTTTATTGTGTTCTGTTTGTTGTTGGCAGACTGCTGGTGAGATGAGCCAGGGGGTTCAAACTCAATCAATGAGTTTGTTAAAGTGTAATTACATGATGGACTGAGAGAGCACTGGGCTGAAGCAAGGCAGGAAATTAACTCTTTGGTTGGTATTCTGAATTTAAACCCATATTTGTAGCTGGTGTGATATTAAAAGCTTTTCTTTGACATCTTTCAATCTTAACATTTGTGTACCTTTTCTTTAATGCTCATCTCGGATATTGAAAGAGCTTTAAATGGTATTTTTGTGCTGATCCGTTGAATGAATATCCCTCCATGTTTGAGGGATTGACATGTAAGGAGTACTGACTTGCCAAGGCTGTCCCCTCCCTAGAGCGGCCTTCTTGTGGCATCCTGAGAATGAAACGTTAAGGGAGGCCGACTGGAGTCACCACTAAGTTTAGCTCGACAGCTAAGCAGAGAAGATACAGTCCTCATGTGTGAAACCACATGGCAGGAGCAAAATTGTCAACCCCCAATAATATACACAGCCTCACACTGATTACAGTTTAAGGCTAAACAGAAGAAATAAAGATAATTCCACCCTGTAGTAACTTTGTCTGTTAGATTTTTACTGTCCTGGATTCTCTATAAATGGATGACTGTGAAGGATTCAGTCTGCAGTTGGAATGTGAAGCATCGAGTCTGTGTTTCTTAAACTGTGACGAATGGAAAATTGAATTCCAACGGCACCTTTCCCACAGGTTCGGAGGTTACTCACTGTGGAGACGTGTCGCTCAGTCTGACACTAAATATGGAGCGTATACATTTACAAGGACCTGAACTGAAATAGAACCACACGTGTTGCAGCATACTAATTTGTGTACACTCGCCATGTAGCATGAATGATTTATTTATTCACACTCAGCGCAGCGGGGGGCTTCAAAGTGACTGTAATTTAGATCAAAGACGTAACCAGCGAAAAAGTATGGAAATGGCATGATGAAAATTCAGAACAATATAGCAGCAACGGCTGTTGTGACAAGAGGCAAAGGGGTGGCTGAGGCGCAGGCGAGCCTTTTAGGGATTCAAGTGTCGGCAGTTATTAGCACGGTAAAGAAAATCGAAGCTCGTTTCCACAAGGAAACAGACTGCAGCGTTGATGCTGTTGTAAAGAGAATTTGATTAGTTTGACATTGACAAACCCCGACCGTCAGGTCCCAGCTTCTATATCCTGTCTCAGGTACAAGATTTACTGTAGAGCCCTGAAGTCAGCTATTGAGTTGCTGTTTCGTCATAAAAGATCAAAGTATAAAAACCTATAGGTTGACATAAGAACATCTGCTTCTGCACAGCTGCCTGCTCCTATATGCACTGTGTGCTGTTTCTCACACCTACTAGCATATGTTGTGATATTTGTGTCAGAGGGCCAGTGGGAGCATGCAAGTTCAGCAAATGGTACAAAATAACAACTCGGTGTCAGTGGGATAAGTTTGAATGTTTTCTAGCTTCGATGGTCACGTTTGATATTTGTAGTGTCTGCACTAGTGTAGCCAAGAGGTGCCTCCACGGATCTGAATCAAGGTTTAATTAAGCAATAAGGTACGAGAGGCAGTACTGTGTCGTGCAATAATGTACTGTTCAAGGGAGTTGTTAGGCCCGACGCGCAGCGGAGGGCCGGCAAACCCTTGAACTGTACATTATTGTAGACACAGTACTGCCTCGAGTACCTTATTGCTTTTATAATACGGGTACCTGCGACTTTATAAATAGTAATGTAAGCTGCCTTTCAGCACAAAATAGTTGTAGCCGGCAAAACGTTGTGTATCGCATTTCAGCGGCAGAGAAAATAGTCCCGGGACGCACGGGACGCACATACGGGACTATAAAACGGACGAGCTGGTCAGTAAATCTGCGATTTACTGACCAGCCCGGTTGAAAGCAGGGTGCAGGATGACGCTCAGCCACCGATGTAAAGAAGTGCTCTCGCTGCTTCTGTCTGTCTTTTCTCCGTCATTTTTCTCCTCCATGATGTTTAGAGAACTCGCCTCGCGTCGGGAAATTACCGACGTAATTGTCTCTCACTGGAAATTATCAGGATTTTGTGATCAAACCCTTTTCATTGCTCATCTTTAGGTTAGGGAGGAAGTGACGTGTGTGTTGTCGTTCGTTATGCTAGTGTGGGGGACGCTACGTGAGCTTGTTAGCTGTTCCGTTTGAGCTAACTTACTGTCAGCGAAGAGCCCCGTTGCAATACTGTGAACACTCAAGCAATAAACCTGCAAGTTAAGGAAACCAACGTCTGCGAGTCGTTACTGCGGACGTGACAATATCAAAGTTTACACCAAACATGTTTTTAACTGTCAAGCTTGAAACGGCAACTAACTGTTAGGAGTGTGTGGTGTAGCGGACCCAAACGCAACACACGCAGCAGTACAGTTCCACGGGCGGACTTTATTTAAAGTAAACAAGACACCACAAACAGATACAAACGAATGCTACCGGTCAGGTCCAGCGAACACAGGAGATCCACCTCTCCTGCTCCAGAGTCGGGAGGGCAACTCAACCGCTCGTGTGACCAATTCTTATAAAGTAACAACCCGACAATAAGCCGGGTCACGCTGTGGACCTTTAATCACCTGCCGGTGATCAAGGCAACGGCCAACAGCTGGGATGAAGGAGCCCCCCTCCTTCATCGTGGCAGTGGGCGGAAACCAGGAGGAGAAACTGTAGACTAAAGAGCGGACCGAGAATCCAACACTAACGGTCGCGCAATTTAAATCTAGCTGTTATTTTAAGTGCGCACTGATATGGAACGCTCTAAATGTAAACAGGCTGTACAGTACTTTATGGCTGAATAAAGTACACCCCGTGACTCACTCTCAACCAATCAGAATGCTTGATTTGATCTACCCGTATTATAATTAACTATAACTGTTACCTTGATGGAAAAGGTGACTTGTAGACCTGAAAAGACACTCCAAGCTGTCCTGATGTGGCAACCTGACCTGCTAGACTCATGTCTCTTTTTAGCGTTTTTTTTTTTTTAATCATAATGTCTAAATCTTCAAGCTTTTAATGTATGTGCATTTGCATATTAAAGTATTTTATAGTTGACTCAATTGGACTTGGATGCAGTGAAATCTGACATTGCTGCAGATTAATTTTCTTTCTGTTTTGATAAGTTTGTGATGATTGTATCACAGAGGAGTGAATGACTTCAGTATGACTTATCACACAGATGTGCACATACCAAGCGTGTGTGTACGTGTGTGTGTGTGTGTGTGTGTGTGTGTGTGTGTGTGTGTGTGTGTGTGTGTGTGTGTGTGTGTGTGTGTGTGTGTGTGAGGGAGAGGGAGAGGGAGGGAGCAGATTTACAAGCTTGTGTCAACACTGGCTCTTCCTGGTGAGATTTCAATATCAACCATTAGTGAATAAACATTGCATCACAACATTTCAACTGCAGCTGTGACAGTTTAAAGGCATCATCACATCATCTGTTCTAGGATATTGTGTGTTATGAAACCATGTCATGGAGCTTTTGTTATGGAAACAAGTGGAACAAACTTCAAGTCAAACTTTCCCAATGAACAAAGCATTCAGATTATAAATGCTTTTACTTGGTGGACCTCTAGCGGAGTACATAATCTTTCAAAAAATGTGACGTGTTTCCTGCTCTGACTTTCTGCCAGAATGAATATTGTTTCATATACTTTTCATCCCAAAGGTTGTAGTAAGCCTTAGGGATTCTTTGCATTGTTTATCAATCTGTCCCCTTACTGTTTCACCTTCATTCCCCCTTTATTCTTTAATTTCCCGCCTTTCTTCCCCCATTGAGCTGAGCTCTATTCACGGGTTTAGTCTCATTTACTGGCAACTGGGTTCAGATGTATCTTGCAGTAGCTGTCTGCAGTTACAAATCATCCCGTTCCCCACCAGAGGCGGGCCTTGCCCTTACCAGATGCCTCTAGTGCAGAGGAGTGAGCCACGTAATGCAGTCTCGGTAGGAAAAATGCCTCGAGGGGGACCGGTAGTTTAATTGCAGGAGGGATTGGGGTCCCATTCCAGCTGTGATGAAGATGGAAGGCGCCTAACTTGTTAAGGGAGGCCTCAAGCGATATGAAAGTCAAGGATCAGTGCTGAACTGATGGCCCGTTGAGGAAAAAGGAGGGCTGCTGCCCAGTAGGGTTGCAACAGTTTGAGCATTAGGCACCAGCTCCTTCACTGCTCTGTTGCACTGGCCCCGTCGTCGTGGCCTTGCCAGGTTTGTAATGACTGCCTCTCTGCTGAGGTGCTTGTGTCAGCAGTTTTGAAATGGTTCTCATTCTGCGTGCATGCAACTGCTGGGAGCTTTGCTGCACCGACACCAGCAAATGAAAAATATATTGAATGAGGCCTGTAGACGGTCACAATCACTGCACCACAAGTGTGTTCCTGCAGCAATTCATCAGCAGCTTTACAGGAAACTACTTTCGGAAGAATAAATGTTGCAAGTTGTTCGTTTACAGGAGGCCGGTGTCACTCCACCATGTGATGCCTAGTTGATATTTTTAGAAAGACTTTCGCTCTTTCCATCTGTATTGCAGTAAGTCTGTTGTCTAGTGGTTGTAAAGTCATTCTGGGAAGTTTAGGAAATGACGAAGGTTGAGAAAAGGTTTAAGCAGAATTGGATATTGTCACTATTTTGCAAAAATTATATTGGCTAAATTAATGTTTTTAAGCACACTTCAAAACAAAATTAATTGTTGAACCTGAATAACACGGGCAACGCAACAAGCTGTAAACACACCATTGCCATCTTATCACCTTATCAAGTTGTTATGGCTAATATGTTAGCAAACAGTTGCCTATTGACACATGATGTTAATTCATTGTTAACATAAAAGTATCGAGTGCGGCTTTTACATGCGTTTACAGGAACAACAAAGTTAATTGCACTCAATCATGTTTTCTTTTTTCCTTAAGGATGGACAGTTAAACATCATTAGCACCCCCTTGTGGTGTGGAGGAATGAGGGCCTCTGGATGAAGGCCATGGAGCTGAAAGTCTGGGTGGACGGAGTGCAGCGCATCGTGTGCGGCGTCACAGAGTTCACCACGTGCCAGGAAGTGGTCATTGCTTTGGCACAAGCCATTGGTAAGCTCAAAAAGACTTACTACAATATGAGAAACCCTGTGCTCACCTTGTGTTCACAGGGGATCGATGCTCGAAAAAGAGCTAACACCACAAGAATATGAGCAATTATTATTGGCTATATGCTGGGGAGCTCGCAGCCCAATATAAATACACACACACACAAAACTAATAACATGACAAAGACCACCAACAAAAAGAGTGGATTTAACCCTTTGAGATGAAACCGTCTCCATCTGCCTCTTTAAACTTAAACTACGGTGGTGTAAATTATATTTAGTCCCACATAAATCCTAATGGGAATTTTTATTTGCTATGTGGGTTGTGGGTTGTGTCCGATATTGGTCGGGCAGTTTGTCAGACATACTGGAGATGATAAATTGCAGTAAAATGAAAAGTGACTCGAGGGCAGAAAGAGATTTTCACCATAAATGGGCTGCACAAAATGAGATGAGTCATGCTGCAGACTTTGGTATATTTACAATTGCAGAGAAATACATTGACACTCTGTCTTAATGTTACTAATTGCATGGATTGTATTGTGAAGTCAAGATCATACTAATGTATGATTTCATCAAATTGAAAGATTTCAAGGATTTCTCACCAACCCCCAAACATAGATGTTTCTCAGAGCTAAAACCCGTCTTTCATGGTGCCAGTGTAGCAGAAGTTATGGCGTTCACTGTCCTTTGTGCTCTCTGTGCCTTTTGTCCAGGCCAGGGCACTTTGATGTGAATGGCTGTAGTGATGAATGCGCCTCTTTTACAAGGACCCTCACTGTGTGAGACGAGGGTGAGGGTCCGATGGGCAGTTTTACTCTTATCTATATGTGCACAGACAAGAATGCAGGGGCACACACACACACACACACACACACACACACACACACACACACACACACACACACACACACACACACACACACACACACACACACACAGAGAGAGCCGTGAACCATTGCACATAGCCCGTTTCCCAACACAATCACTGTTTGTTGAATTGAGTGTTCCCACTGTTAAGTTCTTTTACTAAACATGCTTGTGAAGTTCTTTGGAATTACCAATGATGCACACGGGTGGGAGAGTTGTGAAAGAGTTGAATCTGTTCTTTATTTCCTCTTTCTTGCAATGCACTTTGAACTTAAGTTTTTAAAGCGTGCTTATGGTAACTTCTTGCCAACGGAAGTTCGAACCATGCCAACCTACACAAAGAAGTACCAAGCCAAGTTACTTTACAGGCCTCAAATTCAATTCAGTTTATTTTGTATAGCCCAAAAGCACAAATTACAAATTTGGCTCGGAGGGCTTTACAATCTGTACACACACGACATCCCTGTCCCGGGACCTCACATCAGTTCAGGAAAACCTCCCCCCAAAAAACGGAGAAAAAAAATTCACGGGGGAAAAGAAGGAAGAAACCTTCAGGCGTGTCGTCAGCATAACAATGAAAGGGAATTGTGTTTGTGATTCATGAGTCCAAGGGGGCCAAGAATAGGTCTTTGAGGTGCGCCGCGGGCCAAAGGGACCCCCAAAAGGAGAAAGCAATACCAACTATACAAAGAGTTTAATTGAACAAGTTTGAGCTGAATCAGCTAAAGGCATCATCTCTGTTCGAATGCAAAAATAATAAAACATTGATTATATTGTTTCTAAATTGTGATAGGTGGATGGATGTTTATGACATCACATGTAACCTGCAACTGAGCTCCGGCCACTTAAAAACAGGGCGAAGAGTACTGAGAAAACAATGTAATAAAAAAAATCGCTGTTTCTGTAGAACCTCATTGCTCATAGTAAGAAGCTGATTGAAATATGTTATCATGGCCTTTTTAAGTTGTCATTACATTTCTGTAATTAAGCCCCACGTCATACTTTTTCTCGTTTTGTCCCAGGACGCACCGGCAGGTACACCTTGATCGAGAAATGGCGTGAGACAGAACGCCACCTGGCCCCGCATGAGAACCCTGTGGTGTCTCTCAACAAGTGGGGTCAGTATGCCAGCGATGTCCAGCTCATCCTGCAGCGAACCGGCCCGTCTGCTAGTGAGCGTCCCCCCTCTGACGGGCAGGCTCGCGTCCCAGAGCGAGGCTTCTACCGGCAGAGCCTGCCACCTCTGGCCAAGCTCCACCCGTCAGGGACAGACCGCTCGCTCAGACGAAGGGAACCCAAACGGAAGTCTCTGACCTTCACTGGGGGGGCCAAGGGTCTGCGGGACATATTTGGGAAAAGCCGAGATGCTGAAGGTAGGGTGTCTTTAGGTTTTTTTTCTTCAGTATATTCAAGCTTACTGTTGTCGGTAATAGTTGTTCTTAGTTGTGCACATACTGTCAAACTGTCTTTCATTCCCTCCCTTCCACAATCAAACAACCATCCTTTCATCCAGCCAAACAGCCCCAGCAGAGGGGTGTGAGTCTGAACCTGTGCAGGGTTGGTGTTGCAGTAGCATCTGCACCTGGGAGTCCAGCCAGAGAGCTGAGCCGGCTGGTGCAGCTGCAGAGAGACAAACTCCAGGCCCTGGAGGGCCGTCTGCTGGGCTGCGAGGCCGAGCTGCAAGACTGGGAGGAGGCCGCCGGCGAGGTTGATGAAGTAAGTAAAACCACAGCTGCCAGTGCTGTTACTTACAGGTAAAGATGATGTGTGCAGATCCATAACACATGCACTCTAAAACCTCACAAATGTATTACATTCTATTGCATTCACACAAAGCACTGGTCTCTCATACTCTGCTCCGGTGGTTTTCTGATTTAGCCGTCGTACTACGCCTACTAGTAGTTCATTTTAAATCTCCATAGCTCAGCGGGCGCTGATGGGCTGCAACGCCGGGTTCCATTCACAATTAATAGTGTTCTATCACTGTCCCAGTGTTTGAGTTTGTATGTGTGAGCGGCCCGTTAAATGTCTGCATGCATCATCTTTTAATCCTTTACCATGTTTTTTTTTTAATACATTTTTAATATTCTTTTTGGGGGTCAAGAGTTTTCACATGGAACCATTTTTCTCTTACCAGGGAGGAAACGTGGAGGAGGAGCTGCTGCTTTTAGAGCAGCAGGTGAGGAGGAACAATGCAGAGATGGAGGAGGAGGAATTCTGGCAGAACGAGCTGCAGATTGAGCGCGAGAGCGAGCGGCAGCTCCGGCTGCAGCTTGTCGAGCTGCAGGGCCGCGTACGCGACTGTGAGGCCAAGCTCTCGGAGTACTTGGCACATATACAGGTGAGCGGCTGGGTTTATAAACGGCATGAAAAGTGGAATTACTTTTTTTCTGTGAAGACTATTTTCATGCCAGTTATTCCATATGATTAATTACCTGTCATGTTCTGTAGCGCATGGAGGGCAGCCTGGAGCAGGAGCAGCTGCAACAGGAGGCTGAGCTCAACCAGAGGGTCAATGAGGAGGAGGTACGATCTAGTCTATTTTGGTCTCCAAATAAACACCCAACAGAATTCAAACTGCAGTTCAACAAACCCCTCTATGAGATCTCATTCAGGTCTCTACAGCTGAGGACCCTCTCCGGTGTCTGTCATACAAAAATGACACTTCACAGAGATGAATACGAATGAATTCATTGGCTTTCACAGCGAAGGACATTAAAGAATGAAAGAGCCCTCCTACAGCTCCACTATGAGGATCAGTTACATTTGCCCATTACTCCTTAAAAAGGTTATGATGAGCTTCGGCTTTCTCTCCTCACTTTCCCCTCTGGATTTCAGGTGCAAGCCCAGCTGGAGAACGTGAGGGCAGAGCTTGAAACGCAGAGCCAACACACGGCTCGGCTGGAGAGCAGCTGCCGGGCGTTGGAACGCTCACTTGGCCAGTCCAGCCAGAGATTGCAGGTCAGCTCAGATTCTGCTTATTATTATTATTTTGTTATTTTTTTACACCAAAGCCTGCAAATTGTCAGGAATTTAAAGCGCTTTTGGCAGCTCAGAATACGTGGGGAGGATGTTGAAGTTTTATTTTAGCAAATGGTTTAAAAATGCTGCTTCAAAAGTTTCATTGCGTGACAATCTAGTCCTCTGCACACAGGTGGAACCATAGAAATCTAAGCTCATTTAAGTTGTGGGCAGTGAAGCGAAGTTTAATCTCTGCCTTGCGGGGATGTGCATTGGATCCTTGGCTGCGTGCATCCTTGTATGAAGTGATATTCTCTCTGTATAGGCGAGGTCCAGTAGGGTGTGGGAAGCATGAGGTAATGAGACGGGCAAGGGAAGGAGGGTAGTACAGCATTCTTCGTCTGATTAGAGAGGGGCCTGTATAAGTACACAATCCCTCGCCTGCAGTTACGTCACCATCTGGGAGCTAACTCTCTTTAGCTGCCTCAACTGGGTTATGACTTCTGGAGAGATCATGAGCACAGTGGGATCCCTTATTGATTTCCACATATCAAATCCACCTCAGTTAAAAAGCAAATGTATAAATGGGGTTAAATGGATGCAGAAAATATAAAATAAATTAGGTACAGTGGTTGAATTCATGCATGTCATCAGTATCATCAGACCAATTTATGTGGTAATTGCTTGGTGTTTTAAAATAAGTACTCATTTAAAATAAGTACTGATTTAAATGCACCTTGAGTGTATTATTTATTAGTCGTGGCATAGACTTAATTTAGTTGTCATGATGATGTTGTTTCTTCCCAGGAGAAGGAGCAGGAGCTGGAGCAGCTGACTAAAGAGCTACGACAGGTCAACCTGCAGCAGTTCATTCAGCAGACTGGTACCAAGGTCACCGTGCTGCCTGCTCAACCTGCGGGAGAGAACCACAATGGCACGTACACACACACACACACACACACGCACGCACGTACGTACGTACACACCAGCAGAGACTCAGAGCCTTGCCACATTACCATCGCCTTGTTCATAAAGAGTAATTTCATAGCTAACCTAATTTTGACTGAAATGCTTTACACACATTGTCCTCACATGTGTATGTACACAGTGCCCCCTTGTGGTCATCCTGAGAAGGACACATTGGACTGTAGTCTTGAGCTGCTGAGGCAAGACTGTTGTGAAATAACAGCTTAAGTCTGTAACCCCATTACATGGACCAAATCACTGGCAGCCCTAAATGGAAAGGAAAATCCCTGTTTTCAATGTTTTGCAGCAAATGTTTTGTTTTATTAAATGTATTATTAATAGAATACATTTGCACAAAGGGACTGGAATGATGTAGAAGAAGCTCAGGAGCTGGGAGAGCGTCAAGGTCCAAGATTACAAGAATGTTGTGTCAGATTGTTAATCAATTTGTGTCATTTTTTTGTTTTGTTGCCCGCTACAGAAGTGGACTCTGGTTCTCTGAAACGACTTGGCTCTGCTCGGCTTTTACCCAACGACCTTCGTACCCTTCAAAGCGTCGTGACCTCCAGCCTCAACCCCGAAGGCATCTACGTCTGATCCCACACTGTGTGGGGAACATTATTTGAGCAGCAGGGTCGGCCTGAAAGACTCTCCAAACAGCTGAAATGCTCTTGAGCAAGAAACTGAGACAAAGTATGGAGGATGAGTCGGGTTCTCGCATCTGTTTTGCATCTTTCTTGCTCCGCCTCCTCTTCCAACTTACTCGGACTGAGAATCAAACTGATGTCAAAATCCATTTTCAAACTAACATTTAAACCGTCTATACTCGGTGAGTGAAGATTCCTCTTACAACGACTCACAAGCCAGCAGATGTATTTTTGTTGCCTGAGGAGGCAAACCGATGAACTGAATTTTTGTTGTAAATCATAAAGCGGAGGATGCAAAGCTTGCACATATATAAACCTAATCCATGCACGAGCATGCACAAACACTACACCTGTGCTATAACCATAGCCATATCTGATTGCCTTACTCTGGTGTTTAAAAACCAGACGTCAATAATGTCAAAAGAGAATTCAAGGTAGCTACTAAACTATGCGCCATATACATTTGAGAAAATACTTGGCACCAATTCAGGTGACACCCAGTCATCGTAACTGATGTCAGTGTAACTCAACAGTGGCTCAATCTTTTGCTTTCACATACGTCATTTTTTTATTTTTATATTGGTTTTAAACAGGAATGCATTTGCTTCATATTTCCTGTGTTTTGACAAAAATGTTTGCCCATCATATAAAATAAATGATAGAGGAGAAAATAATGAAGGAACATCTTCAACTATTGGACATTTTTGGTGAAATAGTTTGGCTCCAGGTTTAGTTGTATGTCATATTTGGTGCAGAGCCATTAATCTCTTCTTTGTTTCACTCGAGCGCTTTCTCCAAAAGCTCTAAAACATGAAAGAAGCTATGAGGATGAGTGATGAGAGAAGCCTCTGTGCCTGCAGTGTAAATCCAGCTTGGAAAGTTTGCTAACAATGACTTCATACCCAGTTTAACCACCAGGTGGCGACGAAACATATATTATTCAGAGGTGTGAAAGTTAACTGTGTGAAAGTTGCCTGAGGTCTGATGTTATCTGTCTCTATTCACTGTCATGGGTCAAACATGACTGCATATGGTTTTTGTTTCAAAGTTCAGCACTTTAGCCTCATAGTTTGTAATCTGAAGTGTCACTTGGATAGTTTGACATATTTCACAGTGTTCAAAAAACACACAAACAAAACAGTATTACACCCACATATTGCAATATTTTTTTCCACCTGATTTTTATAATGAACTAAAGATGTCTCTTATGAACCAAAGCCAGTGTGAAAAACGAATAGTTAGATGAATGTACTTTTTTATGTGAATGCAACTTATACCCGTGAAATATACCAACTCGAGTCACATATAGTCACGCTTTCAGGTTTCATGGTGTGCGGTGCCAGATGGTTGAGCTCTGTCTTGTTGCACCTTGACTTACAAAAGTCTGGTTGATACTGCATTTGCCCATTTCTGATTTGATGATTTCTCAACACAGAATAAAAAGAGATTTCTCAGAGGATTTGTCGGATGAAATTGACACGAAATGTGTGGCAATGTATGGGCTCTCATATAAGGGTCCATACGCTTTTGAACTTGAAACAATTTCAATGTCTGTGGTTGTATTTTAAACCTGTGAAAAAGGTCTGTAAGTTGTGACTCCGTAGAAAAGATTTGTAGATGTGAGAGTCTAAATATCTTTTCACAAATTATAGCAATAGTACATGCACACAAATGCTTTTTGGTCGTACTTTGGGCCGTATGAACGGAGCTCAAATTCATACTTGTAACGTAGATGTGGGTGTGCATAATTATGTTACTTTAGTGTCAGAAACAGTGTGGGAATTTAGAGTACTGAGCTTCACACACAACTCAGTTTGCACCAGAGAAACCGTGCACAATGTACATCAAGGATGAAGCTGCATGAATTTATGTACAATATATCATCAACCCCCACATTATGATCTATTATTATAGGCTTATATATTATAAGCTACCCAACACTATCCTGCAAAAAAAGTGATGTGTTTGTTAATTTACACAATATAATGAGTACATTTCCACTGATAAAGTTTATCCTGATCTGCAATACGGTGGTAGTTCTACTTTTTTAAAGTAACTTACTTCTTTAACCACTGATTATTTGTACACATCTTTTTTTACCAACTTTAATTTCTTCCGTTTTTCACATGTTTACAAAGCGTGATGCACAACCACAAGCTTTGAAATGGTTTCAGCAGCTCGATATCTTATTGACCCTCACTTGAGCCCACAGGAAGAACCTCGTATTTGTACTGTGAGAGATAACAAAGTGAATTTCTTCCTCCGGTGAGAAGGATCTTCGTTGTTTGCTCTGCGGTACAAAGGTAACTTGAGGAATTCCCATCACAACTTGCCAAACTATTCTCAGAAATTAACAGAAGTTTTCTTTTCTCGCCTCCTCCTCACTCAGTATGCAGCATTATCACAACAACAACTTCAGCTGTGACATGGGAGACTGTAGCCCGCTAATAAAGGAATCACAGTTGACAAAGCTTTTGAATAACGGCATGCTTTACCGAAAAGAAGAAAAAATTTAAATAATGTCTACATATCGCAGCAGTCTATGGACTTTAAAAACAAGTAGATTGAAGATTGTCTGAAATATGCGGAATGCTACAGAGGTTAGATCTGAATGCTGCCGTTCAATAGGCAGCTGTGCGTGCATGCAATAATGTGCAATTGGTTTATTTGGACTCCCAATTACTGGCCGTCAGGGTTGCAACAATCCACCTGAGAATGATTATATTTTTGGTTTGTTGTGTCCCTTTCTGCATTGCTGACATTTACACTGGTGGAGATTTGAGCTTTGGTAAAGAGCAGACAGCTCGGTGTGCCACAAAACCTGCACAGTACGGTCTTTCCTTTTTTTACTTAATTCTAACTATGGATGTAAAAGAGATCCGTGTTGCATTGAAACACAGATATTGCTAATGATTGCTTTCTGTTGTGCCATCAATGGTGCTTTTCAATAATAGAGCATAAACAAATGATGTGATGGAACCATTATGGAAACAGCCATCAAGTGGTTTTGAAAGCTAAAGTAGAATATCTCAAGGCACAGAATCACCCAGACAAGAATGGGCAGAAAGTAATTATGGATGAATGCTGTTTACGTCTCGAGCCATTTGACAAGTTCAATTGTGTATTTGCTCTCGTGGGGACTTGAGCATCTGTTTGACAAATTTACCATGTAGCACTGGCTCCTCGATGCAACGTGTCAAATGCAAAAGAGGTAATGATTTGGCTCCGAGAGGCGTGGCATCATTTGCAACACTATGATTTGCAAAGTAAACGTGTGTCAGCGAGCTCATGTTCAACTTCACTGCATAGCGTTAACTCATTGTGTAGACACATTATTGTACAGTAAACATGTTTTTATTTTGTATTAACTCACAAATTCAGCAGCTTGATGTTTTTAGCTTTCAGAATTTTAACACGTTTTCTTCTTGGGGGGGTCATCATTCAGCCACACATTTATGAAAAAAATATAAAATATACAAATAAATGAATGAAATATATTTAAAAGAAAACATGCCAGAAATGAATAAACTGCTATACAGTGCTGAATACTGTTTTCTTTTCTTTTTTATTGTGTTTCATATTTCTCATATATAAAATCTAGAGGATTAGCAAGGTCACCTGTCAGGGATCCCCACTGCAAAACATTGCTGTTGAGCCCAAAACCCGACGTGTTGACTCCATGAGTTCATTGCAAACGCTGTCTTATAGCGTTTCCACATCAAATGGTTTTAAAAGAGAACCATGTCAAGGGGCTAAAGGACTAAGGCTCTCACGCAAAGGATCCGTTTCCTTGCCATATAATAATTTGAATTGAAAACATGGAGAAAAAAAAAGAAAAGAAAAAAAAACGCATTCAGTGTGGAGAGAACAATATAACATATGGTCAAACCAGTTACAGTTTCTTTGGTTTAGGAGAGGGTAAAACAGAAGCCACCAACCAAACTCTTTATAGGCCTATGTGAAGTATTACTCCTAATACAGCCTCATGCACACTGCTTCAACATGGCCGAAGAAACAAGTGGAAGTGTGTGGGCTGAAAGCCTTCCAGTATTGTATCCCCAAAATCAAAATATTGTCACCATTTCACACAATGGTGATAACGAGACATTTCATGGACACTCATCCTACAACAAACATGTAGCTTACTTGTGAAAAAACACAGAGCGCAGAAAAGCTGCTGTTGCAACCTGAAGGAGCCGGAGACGTGAGGGTGAATTCGGCAGTTGTCTAAACGAGATGAGATAAAAGCACGGATGACCTTCTCTAAATCTGCGAAGGATAAAAACAACTTAATATTTAATATGTTTCTGAATTGCAGGAAGCAGAGTCCCAGCAGCCTCTTTACCTGCACTTCAGAAGTCAAGTAACTGTCAGAATCGTTCTCAGCTCTCTGGCCAGTCGGCTTTGTGTTCCAAGAACAGACAGGCGGGATCGACTGGAAGAAAAGTTTCTCCAAACAACAACCAGTCTCAGATTAACTTTCAACTTTTGATACTTTACAGAGTTGGAGGACTTATCAGACCGGTTTTGAGCGAAACATCTCTCCCCAGTGTATTTCTGCTTTAATACTATATTTAATGGAGCTCAACAGCTGGGTCAGAGGGGCTCTTATTACATCTGTGACCCTCTCACACCAGACGATACCTGAAGATTTGTAGCCTTAAATGCTCTTCAATTCATCCAAAAAGTTTTTTTTTTTTTTTTTTTAACCATCATTGTCTCCTGTTCTTTATAAGGTGACATCTTTAGGTCTAATAGTTTGTCTTTTTTTAAGCAGGCAGCACTTTTGGTGACGTATTCTGCAGTATATCTCATTAGGGAATACAACTCCCAAATAAGTGACAGCAGTTCCCAGCATGCAGGCACCAGCCGAGCCTCAAGCCATTATTCCACGACAGTATTATTCAGTTTGAAATCTTATTTTTCGATATCAGTTTGGTGTGTTGAAGGGAGGCTTGTGGAGGAATTTGGATGTTAAATGATAAATGTACAACATATGTTTCATACAATATGAACATGTAAGCCCCTCGTGAACACAAAGTTGTAACAGTGTAAACATTTGTCTTCTTAAATACCCAGTGAGCATTTTATTGATACCTATATGTACAAAATAATCAATGCAATTTGTGGGGTGTAAACTTAAGTGTTACCAAATGTTGTCAATCAAAAGCAGTCTTATAAATCAAACCAAAGTCCGAGTCAGATTTAGCTCTTTATTGGCTGCTCTACTTCCAAAATGTTTGTTAGGTGAGAATTCATGCCCGATTGGAACAACAAATCCACTTCCCTCTGAGCTATTATCGACTACGTTCTCTATCCTGAGCTGTGCTGATTCAATCACAAAGCCTTCTCTGGGCTCGCAATAACATCAAAGTATGTTTGATTTTATCTGACGGAAATTTGTACCGTGCCGTGGCGTCACAAGACTTTTTTTTGAGAAACTGCGTGGATGGAGATCAGAGATTTCATGTGAGTTATCTGAAAGTCTTCTAAAAGGCACAGTGTGATGAGGATGAGTAATAGTCTTACACTCAGGAAGCCTAATTAGTTAACCTCAATTTGTGAATTATGATGCAAATGTTGCACCTTAGATGGATTAAACAATTGTGTTTAGAATGAATTACAGTTGTGCCGGGAGATTGATTGTGTGTGTGTGTGTGTGTGTGTGTCTGTGTGTCTGTGTGTGTGTGTGTGTGTGTGTGTGTGTGTGTGTGTGTGTGTGTGTGTGTGTGTGTGTGTGTGTGTGTGTGTGTGTGTGTGTATTTGCACAAGCCAGGGCTGATGCTGTCATTAAATAGCCCCTTGGCCCCGCTCCTGAATTTGTTTATTCTGCACTGGGCATGGGGGGAGGTGGCAAACAGATGGGCATCCATGAATTATGGAAATTATGGGCTTTGATTAACCACCACACACTCTGTTGGATAAAAGTAACTACAGGGTTGCCAAGTTATGTGGCGGTGCACTGGGCTGTGCCGTCAGTCAAGCAGCAGTGTGATGGACCTGATGCTTGATTGATGTTGTTTACTGCTATCTCTGCAAAGGCGTGGAACACAACTGATGTATTTTTTTGAGTAATTCCTGTTGAAGTTTGTTCCAAGGTGAAAGAGCAGTTCGACATTTGGGAGACAAACGTAGACACTGTCCTGCCGAGAGGGAGATGAGAAGATTGATACCGCTCCCAGCCAGCAATCGTTTAGCTTAGCATAGCATAAAGCCTCACATACATGTGTACAGAGCCAGTCTAGCCATTTCCCCTGCGTTCCACTCTTCATGCTAAACTAAGCTGACTGGCTGCTAGCTTTAGCTTCACTGGTATTGGCAGACATTCGAGTGTTATTGATCTTCTCATTTAAGTCTTGTCAAGGAAGACAATTGGCATATTTTCCAAAATGCCTAACTATTTCTTTAGTTGGTCATTCTGACCATTTTAATTTATGTAAGAGTAAATCCTATCTCACTTTTTGGTAAAATTACATTGATTTATATTGATTAAACTTGAACTTTGTTACGTTCGTCATATTACATATTTTACATGGAATTTGGTCTCTGCATTTAACCCATTCTTATCTTATATGTACAGTTTGGGAAATACATTTTTGGCTTCTTGATTCTCATTTGCACCATGAGCCACTCTTCGTAACGAGTGTTTGAAACTCTGAACATATTCATTCAGTAGCGTGCTGCGGGATAATTAATCATCTATATCATAATCATTTAATTCTTCAGTTACTTTCATCAAATGAAGTCAGATTTATAGAGTGTTTAATCAAAGCTCTTTTAAAAAGTATTTGATTTGTTTGAAAACGACACCAATTATCTCAGTATTGGCCTCGCAACTCGCCTGCAACCAACCCAACACCCCCCTTCAGCATCTGATACCCCCCTCTCACACACACACACACACACACACACACACACACACACACACACACACACACACACACACACACACACATACACACACTCTCATACACGCCATCATCCCCCCCCACACCACTGTCCCCATCTCTTCACTTTCATAAATGAAGAGAGACAGCCTTATCCCGGAACCAACACGGAAAAGCAATTAAAAAGGAATTAAGGGTGTGCAGGGAGAAATTGGATATGATATCCGACGCCTATTGTAAATGTCAACGTTATTACTGTGTTGTTGTTTCCCATTCCTTTGGCCGCCTAGCCCATTTTCAGGAGTGACAGCCCATAGTCTGCTGGGCTTAATGAAGCCGTCTCAGCAGCCAGGGTTTTGGTATGTAAGGTGAAGAGTGCTGCTTATCCCCTTCTGCATGCCGCTCTCATTAGAATAGTAACAGCCCCCACTTCTCTTCTGTCTCCGTCCTCGAGCAAATGTCTGTTAAACTTATTTAACACTGCTGCCCTAATGCTATGTGAGTTGTTACTGTATTTACCTAATTGTGTTTTCAGCTCCGCTCGCTCCGAGGAGCAGTGATTGCCTTTGGCATTAACTAATGGGGTCCTTGATAAAACAAAGTCAAACAAACACCAGGAAAACTGAATTTTTACGCTTCATATTATTGACATTATTTTGGTCTGTTGAAAAAAATATCCATTGGTCATGAGCTCCTCCTTAAATCCTGATGTCCCAGAAGAGGTTTTCAATGAGAGGCTCGTTAGATCAGAGGTGGATTATAAACTGAAAATATAAATTAATAGAGTTTAATGTTATTCAAAGACAAACTAAAATCTGCTAATCCATATCACCATATTGTCAGAGGTGTAAATCAGCTGAAGGGTCACTCATTTATTTATTTGTTCCTGTTTTATGTGATTATTGGCTTAATATTCTAATGGATGGCAGTGATTTATAGACATTTGAGGTCAAAAGTTGGGTTGAGCTCCAGAATGACATACTAGGGTTCACTGTCTCAGCGAATGTGTTGCAGTTTTGGGAGCTCCACCACTAATCTACAGATTGTAAAGCCCTCCGAGGCAAACTTGTATTTGTGATGTTGGGCTTTATAAAATAAACTGTATTGAATTGAATAATCTTTTGATGTATGACTGATTATCACTCTTAATTCCAGTTGTATCTGGTGTAACCCAAAATAAATAACAAATAATAAATTCCACAGACAAATTCAGCCATGGATTATTCTCTTAAAGGGACATCTACCCGGAAATGGGAGTTTGGAGACATTGAAAAGCAATTTTAATTTCCCCTCACTGCTGTTGCTGTCACTGAAAACAAGAAGTGACTCTGACAGGAGAGAGCGAAAGGAATTACACCGGGATCTGGGACATCCAAGGTGAACACGGCTGGCTGTATCGCTGTAATATATGAAAGTCCTGTTTTATCACACTTTAATTTCCCCAAGGGACTTTTATTTTACACCGTGTAGCCTTGGCTTAAGTGAATTGATATTCCCCTGGGTACTGCCCGGATTCTGATTTCCTTTCCAATGCATTCTGGTTGGGGTTTTGCTGGCTGCTTTTTTGCAGCCTTGTGCTTCAAATTCATGCAGACATTCACTCAGTGCAGCCACAATCTGATGCTGTTGGCCACTGAGCAGCTCCACTGGAGCGATTTGGGGTATAAGTGGCCTCCTCAAGGGCACCACAGTGGTGTTTGTTGAAGCAGCTGAGAGTGTTGCTCATTCATTTTCCACACCTAGATATCCCCAAGATTAACCGTCCTGAAATCTTACGTTGCAAGTTCAAGCAAGAAGAAGAATTAATTTCTCGGTCTCAGTGATTATACGAGTCCAACCAGTCCTGTGTGTGTGTGTGTGTGTGTGTGTGTGTGTGTGTGTGTGTGTGTGTGTGTGTGTGTGTGTGTGTGTGTGTGTGTGTGTGTGTGTGTGTGTCTGCACAGACGTTTTCCGGCTTCCTTTGTTCTCACACTCCCGTCTTACAGTCTGTCTTATGTGTCCCACTTCATCCTCCTGTATAATGGAAGTGGGTGACAGCCACATCTGAAGTCAAGAGATGAAAGGCATCATTTACAAGTCGGTGTCTGCTCTCCCTCTGTGTGTCTTTCTCACACACAGACACACACATGCACACACAAGCAATGATCCAAAGCATCACTAATATCACAAAAAGCACAGCTATAAAAATGTTTCTTGCTTTAAAACCTGACTGCTATTCCAATGTAACCAATATGATATTTTATACGCCTTTATTTTCAGCTGACAATTGTGATTCATTTTACATTGAACTGCATTTCAGATTTGAACACCTGTTACAATAAATGCATAACCCATAATGTAATGTTAATGTTCACTGTGCAATGAATGGAGTTATAAGTCAAGATAGCACACGCTGGGTTACCTGTTAACACAACATGGCAGTGCTGACATTAAATTGGTTGGTGCACTTGTGAACAGAACATTACTACATTTATACTGCTCTTTTGTAACCTTTGAGGGCAGGTTCATTAGGTTTGAGATGACATTTCACTTTTTAGCTCGCTAAGGAAAAGGGTTTCATAATTGGGAAAGCAGATGTATTATAATGGCAACGCTTTATTTTCAGGGTCAGCAATTTTTGGAAAATGCTATTAAGTTTCAAGTTTCCTCAGATAAACTACATATATTTGCTACTATTTATAGGGATGCTCAAAGCAGGTCAGTTACACATACACAAAAATGGGTGAAAAAGGCATGCATATATTTGAAGAATGTATAGCTTCCAATAATACACGAAGAAATATTAAATGTACTTTTAATAAAGCTTTTCTTTCAAGGAAATTCCCATTTATCACCAAGTGACATGTTTTTCCAGAAAATGAATGAATCATGAAAGTAGATGGTTTAGTTTTCCATACTGCAATACGTAAAGTACTTTGACCTGGTGGTGTTATCGTTATGGAAATGGAAAACGTCTGAATGCTGTATTCTCGGTGAGGTTACCTTTAGTAAATACACACCGTCATTGGCCGTGACATCAGCTTGTCATACACCTCCTGCTTCTTCTTTTGTTTCAGTGTTTCGCTCACAAGCGATAGGAGTCTTTTTCTTCCAATTACGAGAGACATAACCTGCCAGGTCTGATTGTGTTTCCGTAATCTCTGCAGTTCCTTGTCTCTGCATCTTACTGTACCCTCTGGCTTGCACAAGCGCCACGAGGGGTTAGAGTACAACCTGCACTGGCGTCAACCCTCTGCACCTTGTCTTGATGCCCTTGAGCGGTAATTGGTTGAATCCCTTCAGAATCTGACTTGAGGGCACAAAAATCCACAGCGCCCCAATCAGCCGGCTGTCAATCATTCTGCCAACTAAACTAAAGCCGGGGATAACTAACAGGCTGAGATTGGAATTTAGAGTTACAGAGACATAAATCTTTCCGACAAGTTTGTGCTCGGCCAGGTACTCTTATAGGCAGGGCTTTCGCCAAATTGGATGATAGGGATGTTTCCAACATGGTAGTTAGGGGGAAGCCCAACATCCAATTTGGCTTTTAGAGAGACAGGATGTGCAATGTTCTTGTTCCAGATATGTAAAAGTGACAACAATGGGACAGCCCTAATAAGAATACTGAATAAATGTTTAGCTCTCGTTCATATTATATATAAATCTAAACATATGGGATTTAGAGACAAATCTGTGTCTCTTATTGCAGTATTTGTACCTAAAGAGGCACACAAATGCAAACCATGTTCAAACCTTTAGTCCTCTCAACTGTTTGATGGAGCACATTTTGAATTGTGATATCTTAGTTGCACTTAAGTCAATCTGATTGAGCCATCTTTGCTCTCTGTTCAAGTATGTTTGACCACAAACAATTGCCTGTGGTTTGCAGAAATTTCTCCAGTTTGACATGTTGCACGTGTGCATATAAAGAGATGTACACGTGGCCTTTATTCCACTTTTATAGAGAGAAAAGGCAGGTGGTTGAAAGTGTACTTTTACTGTAAATGTAAATCTCTACTGTGGTAAATGTTTAGAGTTAAAAAAGTTTAAAAAATAAATAATTTGCGCCCAAAGGAAATGCAAAATATGAAAATAGTTCACTTTCCATAGTTTTGTCTGGATGGGAACCAGATATTCTCCAGAATGGCAGCACAATATCCAGCTAAAAACAGCTAACAGCTAAAAACAGCTTTGTTCAAGCAGCCATCACTCAGGTGAACAAATTATAATCATAACAGCGCACTTATCTGTAGCTTTGTGTACTTTTATCATCATGTTTGTCTGGTTGTCTGTTGATTGTAATGTGTGTTGAGATGGATGCCTCTTTCTATGGCAAACCAAGTCTACCAACGGGTACAAATAAAGTAACCTAACCTAGTTCAGCTTCTTAGATCATTATTAAGGAGCAATTTGTCTCCTCTTGGACGTGTGAATATCTTGTGTTTTCTTGTCTTTTCAACAGCAGAGAAGCCTTGTGGTCAGAGAAATCATCCTGTAAGCCATTAAGTCCCACATTCGATCCTCATGACCCCTGGTGTCCACCCTGAAGAAGTGTCCTTTTAATCACAACTCTAAATCTGTACCGGGTCCAGGAGTGGCTGACCCTGCCACCTGACCTTCCTGGTGGAGGGAGACGGGCAGCAACACAACCACTCGGGGATCGATAGAGAATTAGTACGTTCACAAGGCTTTTTGCTGCTGTTCGTTGATCACGGAAGAAGAACAGCAGACAGGAATCAATGTTGGTCAATACAGCAAAATAATGATTTGCTCAACATTATTATTATTGTTCCTAATGGGGACTCTCGCTATTTTGAAAGGATGGTTCGATGAGTAGCATGAGCACAAATGTAACCTTTACTTGTTACATAGATTCATTGAACATACTGAATGTTTAAAAATGCTTCATACTGAGGACCAGCTGTTCAATCAGTAAATGATGGTCTCATTTAGAGTAAAATAGACCATAAAGTGTGCCTTAAGGCGTGGCTACCTACTGACGGCAGGTCTCTACCACGGTGTTGTCTGGTCTGAGAGTTGTGCGTTTTTGTCTGACAACTTTAACTCTTTTTACAGTGTGTTTTAAGTTCATGAAAGTGGATTGTAACATTTTGGTCACCTAAAATGTCTTCTTCAGCGTTCTTCTCGTGTCACTTCTGGTTGCAAAAGGCCAAATTGCCAATGGTGTAAAGGCTGAACTCCAAGCTTGAAAACGGCTGTCCACAAACCAATGGGTGACGTCATGTAACACTTCTTACCTCCAGCCTATAATACACCCAAAAGAAGCTCACATATTTCAGGCTGGATCAAAGTGGTGGATCGACCCTCGGGACATGCCGCTGGCATGACTAAAAAGCTGTAGCAGAATGGATTAACTGGATCACATTTGGTCCAAAGGTTGTACATCATTTTATTCCAGTATTTGAGGCAGTTAACACCATCTCCGCCTGGCTTCATGCAGCAGACTCACGCTGAGCACCACTCACTGGCTCATTAAAATTCAGATTGATCAACTCTATCCCATATTTCATTTCTGCTCTGGTGGGAGCGTCGTCACAAAGCACAAGTGGCCTTCCGGTTGTTTGATGAGCATGATAATTATTTCCACCATATGCCAAGGCTTTCCAAAGTACCTGATCTGAACCAAACACCAAGCAGCGATGGACTCGAGCAGAAGACACTGTTTGCCACGGACAAACCATCTTTATTGATAGTCTCTTCATGCATTATTTGCTCCTTTATCTCTCGCTGTTTGCCTTTTTCTTTTCTATCATTCTCATCTTTGCTATTCCTTCAACCTACTCCCAGTTCCCTCTCTCGCCCCCAACCCCCACCCCATCCCGCTCACTTGATTATGTTGAGCCAGAGTCGGGGAAAGTGTCACTATGGAAACAGGGGCAGAGGTAGTGGAGGGCTCTCTATGGGAGAGAGGGGAAACAAGACGGGGAGAGAAAGAGAGAAAAATACTGAGAACTGGCCAGTGCTGAGGAATCCACGACTGGTCATATGACTAAAAAAAAAGCCAACAAATGAATCCTATTCACCAGTCAGTGGTGGAAACAGACAGCTGAGTGATATCATTTCATTCAATGCACCTTACTGAGCCTCTCTTTTTCCTTTCAACATTCATAAATCCACTTGTTTGTTTTCACTTAGGCAGTGGGAACACTATGAGTAATGCACCAGATGTGATGAGATGTGATCACTGAATGAAGAAAAAACACTTTTTGAGATTGACTGTCAGTCCCTTTTATAAATCTTCCTGCTGTATGAATTAAGTGAAATCTTAAAAATTATTCACTATCTCAACTGCTTGGCTTTATCTACATCCCTCCCTCTGAGATTTGTATCATTTTAATAAGGGAAATCAATGAATAATACAATAATACCTCATACATGCAATAACTGAGCAACAGTGGACCATCTTTTGAGTCCACATCTACGCTGAAATGATCAATCCATCTCAAAATGTCTCACATTCCCTGGTTCTAGTTTTTCAAATCTGTGAATTTGATGTTTTTCTTTATCATATTTGAGCGTAAACTGACTATATTATAGAGTTTTGGACTGTTGGTTGGATAAAACAAGCAATGGGCATACGTCGAGTTGAAATTGGGAATAGTGGGTATTTTTCCAAAACAATTAGTCGTTTAATTGGAAAAATAATCAGATAATAAAACTGATTGTTAGTTATAGCTGTTGTCCACCATGCAATGGTATACATTCTGTAATGTCATCACATGTTTTGCATTTCCTGATCCATGGAATACAGAAAGATCCCATGACCTAATGTTTAAAACAATAACTTTATGTTCACATTTAAGCATAACAGCAAACAGATTTTGTGGGAAAACTAATGGTACAAGACTTGGTTTCCTTTGTCAGCCTTGAGTTTGAGGAGCAGGGTGGTGGAGAAGAGACGAGAGGAAGGAGGGAGCAGGTTATAGAGAAGGGGAGGAGTAAAAAGAGGAGGGGGAGCCGCATGCGAGGGAGCTATGATAGTGAGCGGGGCTGAGACAGTGGCAGAGCGAGCCAGAGGCAGGGAGGAGGCGGCGAAGGAGCCGCTCTCCTCCTGAGTCTCCATCCCAGAGAAGACGGAGAGGAAGAAGACCAGGAGAAGTCGACAGTCCCGCCTCGCTGCTGCATCCCATTAGCTCCTGAAGTTCAGACCAAGACGTCCACTGTGAGGTACGTTACCCTGTGTCCTGTGTGGCTCTCCTTCTTTCATCTCTCTCCTCGTCTTTATCAGGACCGTGGACCAGCAGCAGTCAGGCGCTGGGTGTTAAGTAGTGCGTGTGCAAAAGATCCTGCTGAGGCTTTGCAGCAGCAGGTTGCTCTGTGCGTGTGGATATGTGTGTGAGAACATGGAGCAAAACAGGCTCTGATTTATCAAAGATGTGGTTTATTTAACATCTGAAGACTGATAACATTTCATGCAATCAGACTCCTTCTGAGCACAGTGTGACCTGATGTTATGAAGGACACTCAAAAGAACTAATCACCTCCACAACTTGGCACTGGCGTTGTTTCTATTTGTCTCGTCCTTTCACGCACTTAGTGTGAAGGACAGAATACGTCACTGAGACCCTAAAAACTAGAAACTTCCATGTGCTTGTTGTAACTTACATATTTTGATAGGCGTGCCATTTTCCAGCTTTCAACGAGTTTAAAAAAGGTCACAATCATTTGCACAAAACTCTTGATAATTTCCTTTTGGATTTTCTCTGAATTTCCTCAATATCAGTTTATAAATCTGCTATCGTGATCTTGATCTAGAGTTTTGTGCCATTCCTTAACTGTGAAGACATAATGAATGAATGCTGTTAATGCAACTACAGTCATTGAAATTCATTTAAAAATGTGACAATCATCTACAACCCCATTTTATGTACTAAACCGTCTCTGCTGCTAACACACTGTTTCTCTGACCTAAGTCTCACTGAGTATCTGTCAACCACTCTCTTCATTAGTGCCATTAAGGACCGTCTAATGTTATCAGGCACATTGGCGGTATTGATCCGCTAACCTGTTCCCAGGGGGGCAAAAGCCCGGACCAGCTCCAAGTCTTCACTTGTTACTGTGCTCTTCATATACAAGCAGATACCATTTCAGAACAGAGTGGAGGGTTATTGAGTGGACTAGCGCAGGGACTGTCTTTGTGCAGATGTCATGATGTCATACTAACTGGACCCTCTCCGTCCGAGCTGCACAGTAGAAAAGGTTATAATATTAGAGAGGGAGTGAACTGTCCTGTAATACCACTGAAGTATGGTGGTTATTTGTGCTTTAGACGGATGGTTTCAAGTAAAGGTCAAGAACTGCGCAGAGCCTTTGTTTTTCAGTGGCATTGTGGCCCAGCAGTGCTTTGGCTGCAGAACATATGATGTCATGTCTTGCTGGCTGCTCCCACTACTTTTTTTAAATTCATAATAAATTAAAAGAAGGTGGATTTAAAAAATAATAATATATATATATATATATATATATAAAAACATTAATTTCAAAAACATAACTGCACTTAGTTCCGTTGACTATTTGTGGGACTGACCAAATTATTCCTAATTTCAACATGCATTACTGTAATTTCCATAACATCCATCCTCATGGTAGCAAATAACAGCTTTTTACGAAGCTTTTCACCGTTTTGTTCCAGCTTGCAATATAATTCTGTATTAGTATTCCTATCTTGTTTGAGAAAGTACCTCATTATTAATTTCAAGTGTGACTCATTCTTTGTGTAATATTAGCTCAAACAGTGTTTATTTACTTGTTTCGTTTATGAAAATCAGGGATGGTGTATTTTGCATAATACCTGTTGATAAAACCATCGAGTCCAAGATCCTTCATGTCTTGACTGAGTTGATATGACAAGATGATTGTTATATTCAGGCCGTCATTTTACCGATTGCACACATTATCCTTCCACTTATTAATTGTAGGATCAAGTTTAACACATACAGTTTTAATACTAGGGCTGCAACTAACAATTATTCATATTTTCATTATCGATTAATCTGCAGATTATTTTCCTGATAAAACGATTCATCTTTTAGTCGATAAAATGTCAGAAAATAGGGAAAGTGTTCATTATAAGTTGACAGCTCTCGAGCCAATCATCCAAACCCACAGATATTCGGTTTACTATCAGAGACCTTAAAAGAAAAAGACAATATTGGCAATTGAGAGGCACTGAATCTTAGTGCATATAAAATGACCATAATCGATTAACAGAATAGTTGCTGATAATTTTTTTGTCAATCAACTAATTGAGGAATCAACACCTTTTTTCACACATACCATAAAGCAGGTATACGCATGATACGCTCGCAATTTGGCGCAGTGGTGAGGTCAGACTGTGCTAAGTAGTAGATGCATGTATTCATGTGCCTGTGGGCAGCATCTGTGTATGTGTGGACGTGCGTGTGGATGGCAAAGAAAGTATATGGAGATCAATGCAAGCAGCTGTTCTCTCAGCACTTCAAACGTTGCTCTGTTGTTGGCGCATCAACGCTCCGACAGGCCTCGCGCGAGGGGATCAAAGGCTAATGAGACAGCCATCGCACAAACGCACCCGGCAGACCCATGAATATTGATACGGCTCAGGAGAGAGAGATGGAGGCAGGGTGTCTTCACTCGCTCAACAGCTAGCCCGATGAATTAAAGAGGGGGAGGGGGTGCAACTGTATGCTGGAAGGACTTTGGGGTTTCAGATATTGCCAGAATGTGTGGTCACTGCTTTACCAGGCTGACAGATCTCCCCGAGGATTTGAACGGCTGATGATTGTGTTGAGCTTTTTTAAAGGCCTTGACAGAGGGTTTCAGGCAAGTCATGTAAGCCAAAAGATTAATTGATTATTTTAAGAAAGAATTGCTGCTTGTTTGTTGATTATTTGATCATGAAAATAATTGTTAATTGCAGCGATATCGTCAAATAAGGCTTGCTTTATTGTACTCTGAAGGACGTGTCTGAAGGAATGCACTTGCTTGCAAATACAAGACTTACCTGTATATATAAAAGCATTTTTCTTTCTTTCTTTACTATATGATATTTCTCTTTTTATATCTTTTAGAAGCAATTATATTTTCAGTAATTTCTATAAACTGACCTCCTGCAGTCTATAAACGAAGCGTGCCGAGTCTGTAGCATCAGAATATTTCCCTTCCTCTCTGCTACAATGTCTGCTACGACAGATCCCACTGTGAGTGTACGATCGCCTGAAGGTGATTGTGTCATTGTGTTTCTTGCAGGGCGGTTGTATAACAGCACAGTTAACCTCCTGAATGTCACCAGTTTGTTTCTCCCAGTGGCCGACGGCTACATGACATGTTCAAATTAGCACCTTCTCTTCCATTATCTATCTTAAACATTGACAAGCGGCATCCCCAGTCTGGCCTAAGTTTGTCAAAAAAGCTAAAGGTGACATGTAGGATTTCACTTTTCAGTAGTTCCAACTGAAATTAAAGAGAGACATGTTTTATTCTGGGTGGTGTGTCATTTCAGCCCATTGTAGCTGTCAACAGGCAGGCAATAGACACAGGAAGGAGGACAAGTACAGCGGCAGGCAGGGAGAGGGAGACTGATGCGGCAGGAAGGCCATCCACAGTACGTGGGCGACTGTTCCTCTATCTTGACTTGGGCTCGTAAATCAAGCCTTCCCTCCGGGGGCCTATCTTCTATTCTCAGACCTTCACAACAGCTTGTTCTCCAGCCTGTGACGAGAGGAGCTGTTGTCACAGCAGCTATCGATCGTATGGGATGAGTTTGTCAGACCGGGGGATTTCACCCATCTGAGCGTGGTCACTGAAGTGTCCCGTCTTGTCTCTGTGTCTGTCTGTGGGCTACATGGTCTTTCTTTCTGCCAAGTCTCTACTAGCTATCTGTCAGCTGCATCTCACAGAGTTTCTTTCAGAAATTAAATCTCAGAGATTTCATAATAAGTGGTTCACAAACTAAAAATAATTGTATCCAAACAGTCTAATACTTCTAACACTTTAGAGACTGGAGCCATTAAATGTAATGACTTGAGTGTTGCTGGCGACTCCTCCCAGGTGTTTCCCTGCCTTTCATCCAGTGCATGCTGGGATTGGTTCCAGATCCAAATGACACTAAACAGACATACGTTATTAATAATAATAATATTAATAATAATAATAATGCATTCAATTTATATAGCGCTTTTCGTGGTACTCAAAGACACTTTACACAACATTTTGAAATCATCCTAAAAGCTATACAATAAAACAAATAAAATAAAGTTGGTGCAGATATTTAAATTTAAATTTAAAGGAACAATTTGGGATTGATACCACTAATGTGTGTACAGCTACTGCCAGCAGCTGGTTAGCTTAGCTGAGCATAAAGACTAGAAACAGAGGGGGACTGCTAGCTTGGGTTTGTTCACTAACACCCCTAAACCTCTCTAATTAATATAGTATATGTTGTTCATTCAATTCAAAGAGAACCAAAGTGTAAACACACCAAATGTTCTCTCGTGATATTCAAAGTGTGAGTTTTAGTGCTGCAGGCAGGTTTTGTTACCTTAGGACCTAGCATCCTAGCTTCCCACCAGTTTCCATTATTTCTGCTAAACTAAGCTAAGCTAACCTGCTGCTGGCTGCTTAGCTTTATAGTTACACAACAGATATGAGTATTAGCATCTTCTCGTGTTAATTGTGGCCGCAAATACGCATATTTCTATTACAAGCACATACTTAAAACTGTTTATTTTTTATTTTTAATAAAGCAAACAAAATGACCAAACACACCTATAGTATGTTTGTGGTAACGGGCTCATTAATCGTGTTACATTATTCACTTAGAGGATTATTTGTAGATTAATCTCGCTGGATCTGTTGTTTACTTTGCTACACTACAGTGCATATGCAAATGCATTTCATCTGATGTTCAGGTACCAGAGAATATGTTTACACAGTGTGCTACACCATTAGTATGAATCAAAGTAAACCCGATGCAGAGAGGTGAATAATTCTCATTATTTGAAGATTCTTTCATCCATTTGACATATAAAGCAAATACACAAAGATGAATATGAAACACAATGATATGGTATGTTTGGTCGGGTATTTTTATTTTCTTGGTGTTGCCCCTGTTACTTCTGGATTCATACATGACTAGATCGACAAGATATTTTAATGACTTCCTGGATGAGAAACTAAATTTAATTCAAATGCAAATTCCAATTTTCGAGTTAACCCTGCACAGTAATGGATTTCCAATAGTATTTTCCCTAAAGTAAGACTACTTTAAAACCAAATAGTTACATTATTCACTAGTGCTCACTCCACCCTTTAAAAGCCAATTAGGTGAGCATTTCATGGAAATCAGGCACAGTATTTTATCTCCTGATGTCATTTTGAATTCAAGAGGGAATAAATTAGACAAATTTGACAGTTCCAAAATGAAAGACGCCAATCCATTTGACACTCCTGTCAGGTACTTAACAAGATAAAATCCTCAATTATGTGATTTAATTCTTTTATTTATTTTCCAATAATAAGAATATTTCCTCTGCTTCATTTATGTTGCAGTCAGAAGCAACACATGTTTTAAACACTAATATTTGATTCATGGCATGAAAAGGTTTAGTTTAATTTTAAAAGACAACTAATTTAAAGAAAGTTTAATGTCTAACAAAAAAAAAGTTACTTGACATAGAAACCTAAACTCCTTTAATCCCATAGATTTTCTGAAAGAGAATCATTTTTGAGACAGAAATGAATTTCATCTCACCAGTCTCAGAAGTGGTAAGTAGTGGAAAATGATCATAGCGGCAATATTGCGCCACCATGTCACCAGTGCCTCTTCGTTCTTTGTCCTCAGGCAGTTTCAAAGCATTTCTTCATCTTGTTTCCTCACCCTGAAAGCCTAGTTTGTGAAACTCCACTCGCGCTGCACACAAGAGCACTCCCACTCAACCTCCCAGCCTGCTGAGAGCACTTGAAAGCAATTTTCTTTTAATCAAGTTTACTATAAAGGCCCCTCTGATGCCAACCTCAGCAACACCACCATTTTGTTTTGTTTTTTTTCAGCTCCAACTCTCTCTACATTATATGGATTTCTTCATGAGCGGTATGAAACACTGTTTACTGACATAATGAGAATTCTCTTTGAGTGTATTGCTATTTTAGGACCACTACAAATATAGGTGCGCTTAAGTGGAGGCCTCATTTTTCAAATATCTGTATCTACTTCTGGGCAACAAGCATATTTTAAATGTTGCTGCACTGCCGGTCCATGACCCTTATCTTGACATTGATTTCTACATTACTCAGGCACAGACATATTCAGATCTTTATTTAAGCACCAGCACATGTCAAAATATATTATAAGTACAGTAAAAGTCTTGCTAACGTACAGAAGTATTATAAGCAAATTGTTCTTTCAGTTTTAAAAAGTACTTATTGATAAAGTCAATTAACAATTACTTTCAGCATCAATAAACCCATGAATTATTTCCTTTTATGAAAAATAGCCAACACGTTCCACAGCCCTAAGTGACATGTTAAAACTGCTTGATTTGTCTGACCATCTATACAAAACTCAACAATATTTCATAACAATCGTATGACAAAGAAATGCAAAACATATTTACATTTGAGAAGATAAAAACGGATTCTTTTGTTTAGAGGTTTTGCTTCTTTACCAAAATGTATCATCAGTTATCAGAAAAGTTGCAGATTTATTTTCTTTTGATCTTTTGAACTATTTGATCTTTTGAACTATTTTAAATAAGTTTGTAGTTTAGCGCAGTGGATCTGGGGGTCTGGCCCCTCCAAATGGTCTCATGAAAAATCTGACAAAAGACAAAGTGCCCAAGACACTACAATATAGTTTTAACCAATAGTTAATTTGTAACAAAGTAATATATTTTACATGGTTATAATTTATTTTTAAAGTAAATTCCCAATCGGTAAAGTAACTAGTAAAGCTGTCGGATGAATTTCAGCAAATAAAAAGTACAAATTTCCATCTGATATGTAGTCGGGTATTAACCTGTAAAGTAGTATAAGTTTACATACAGTACCTCTAAATTGTATTTAGTAAATGCACTTCGGTGCATTCTATCACTATTTCCTTAAAGACAGGTTGGATTGTAGTTTTTTTTTCACCTCTTGCACTGTCTGATTTCCTCAGGCAAAGAAGTTTCTGCTGTATCATATTAGTGACGAACATATTTCATAACCACTTAATAGTCCCTGACCTTGAGAGCGATGCTCTGAAGTGAATATGCATGACGCCCTCTTGCATTGTTAATTCAGGGAGTGTCTCAACAAGAGCACATTGTTTGATAGAGTGTGAGTGCAGACATACTGTATACTGTGGTGGAACGGGAGCTTCGTGCCCTGGATGTGCATCCCACAAAATCTCCATCAACTGCAAGATGCTATCCTATCAATATGGGCCAACATTTCTAAAGAATGCTTTCAGCACCTTGTTGAATCAATGCCACGTAGAATTAAGGCAGTTCTGAAGGCGAAAGGGGGTCAAACACAGTATTAGTATGGTGTTCCTAATAATCCTTTAGGTGAGTGTATACTGTAGCTAACATAACAATGCTGCAGTGAGGTGTTAAAGTAAATGTGAACAACGTTGCTAAACGTTCAATTACTTTTTAAGTCAACAGAATTCCGGTCAATGACAGACTTTTCATTATTACTTTTAAACTTGAAAACAATAAACTGTCAAGTTAGAGATTCTAGCAGCCCTTTTAGGCAAACCAGAAGACTTTTTCAGTCACATGGAGGCAGTACAAACAAGCCACTGACATGTGATCACCCTTCAAGTTGATAAATGCGTTAGCAGACCGCTGCCTATTTGCACATCCAGCAGACAACATTAGCATTCATTTGAGTCGTGTTTCTGGCCACAAGATGAACGTAAGTCCAGTATTCACTCTGCTTTTAGCTCTACTTTTGGTCTCCACCAACGTCTGAAAGAATATCTCAGACTCTTCAGCTGGTAAATGCTCCACTGCTTTGACTGGCTAATGGCTAGTGAATACAAAACAGTAATCTAGCGAACAGTCACTTGCATTAGGGACAAATGTTTGTGCATCATCGTTTTGGTTGGCTGGAATGAGACAAATGATACTGAATTTCTTGCCGTTTTTCTTTTGTACATCTTGTCTTCAGGTCAAGAGTACATGATGTGCCATGAAGACTGTTGGCTGTGACTGAACCCCAGAATACTCAACACAGAGGTGAGCATTAGCTACTCTTACTGTCCTGTCAAAGATTAGTAGCAAAGATCCTTGAGATGATGGACGGTAGCCCAAAATTTTGATCAGCCAATATGAAGTGGTTATAAGTGTATTTATGGTGCTTCATAACAGTGGTGATCTAATCATGGCTTCAAGGTTTCAATTCAGTACTCACTTAAATCTGCTGCAGTAGAAACACAATGCTGAATCCTAAAAGATGTCAGTCCTGGTTGATTTAGATAGCAAGCAAGATTTAACTACACTATAAAGCAGACACTAAAGATGCTACAGAAGAGCAGCTGGTGTATTTGCTTACAGCAGCCAAACAAACTTGTGTTGTTTTGATAAAGAGGTCAATCAATAGAAGCTGTACCCACATCTGATTTCATGCTGCACACGGCGAATGCATATTTCAGCACAACAGCAGGAGTAAACTGTTGAGGAGTTGGAGGTTCACTGGAGCTGCTCCTTCTGTTATTAGTCCCTGAGATATATCACACTGACCTGCTCACAAAAAAATGTCCTGACTTCTTGACACCATTTTTAATTAATGTCGGCGGTTATCACGAAGCGCATTGCGTTTCCATGACTGCTTCCCAATAAAAGCCATCATGTGTGCTCAGCCAACACTCTATATGCGAAGCGTACTAATAGAGGTAATGACATATGTTAATGTACAGAACACAAATAATGTCTATATCTGGGTTTGATTTCATGAAATGTTTAACTTTAAGATATCTAAATGCATTTACTGTTCATTGACTGTATATATGAAAATACTACAGTGCATGAATGATTGGGAGAAAGTCGACCAATCAAGAGAAAAAGGTTTGAAACTCAGAGAATGACGTTCAATACTCCAAAACCTAATCCTTACCCAGGATTTAGCTGGACTGTTCTTTGTATGAATTTTAAAGTGGTTACACATGTAACCATCAGAGAAGCTGCACATTTCACTTCCTTCTTTCCCTCCCCTGCTGCTGCATTGATTCCCAAGAGGAAACCCTGGAGAGCCGGGTAGTCAGAGAGCTTCAGCAAAGTGGAAGCAAAGTGACTTCTGCCTGCAGAGGCTCAGACTGCGGAAATAATCGCTATTTCCTACATTATATAGCCTTTACAGACGAAAGTAGGCATTTTAATTGAAACAACGTTGTTAACTCCGAATCAACGAGACAATAATGTGGGTTTAAAAACATAATTATTAACTAGAAATAAATTAATAGAAAGGAAACGCTCCCTTGATTAAATGTGCAAATACAAATTCAAGTAAATTCTAACACTCCATAATTACATCACTTAAATAGTACTTTTTGTAGGAAAGGAAAAACGTATATAGAAAATGGTTAAAATGGCTAAGCAATATATAATCTAATATCTAATAATCTAATCAAGGGGAAATAGGTTAAGCAGAACTCTCGTCCCATCGATCAAGTATGGAAATTATATTCTACCCAGCTGCCTAATGTGTTTTAATGAAACCTCCAAAAGAACCACTTTAAACCGGTGGCACGAAAGTACTTTCACCAATAAAAAATGAAGAATGAATAAAACCTATCTATTAGATTAAATTAAAGTGCATTCCTTGTGCTGCAGAATTTTGTGAAAATGTAAATCCAAGTGAAAACAGAATAATAGCTTGGACATTAATAGGTACACTTCCTTGACTTTTCTTATTTTCAGCTCCAATCTTCGGTTTCAATTTCCTATTTTCTGTGGCCCAGTTTATATTCAGGGGGGAAACTGCAGCGCTGCAAAAACCCAAGGTGATTACTCACACTGTTCCATATCTACCTGTTGAAACGATGATGATATCCTGAGCTCAAATTGTGCAACAATAATGCAGAGTTGTGCTGAGTTCACCTTCCAATCAGTGTTGATGGGAAGCCTATAAATGCAGTTACAGTATGCATTCAGGCAGCACATATATCTGCAGTCAAAGAGGCCCAGCATATAGGAGTAGTGCCCATCCACCTTGAGGCAGTCATACAGGAAAGAATGATGTGACTTGAGTATTTGCATTCCAGGACATGAGCTTAAATCATGTGTTTTGTCCCAGTTTTAATGATGGCACCCTCACTAAACTCAGGTTGCGTCGTATCAGCGCTGACCCTCATGGGCTGAATTCTGGTGACACCTTCCAATCTGTGTTAATGAGCTGACTCCACTCTGTCTACAGGTCACGGTGATATTTACAGAAACCGTTGTAGCGGTAGATATCCACGCCTCCCCGTGGCGCTCCCCTGCCTCATTTGCATAGCTTTCAGACTTCCCTTTCTCGCTCTCCCTCTTTCCCCGCTCTCGTATTGCTCCTCCGTGATCGACAGGCTGCTTCGCACTTCTCTTCAGTTTGTGTCGCACATGTTAATTAAAGCCTCTAATTAGCTTTCCCCACTAAAAGGCTGCATTAAATCAGAGTTGGAATGGCAAATGATTCCTGGCATTAGCATAATTGTGTTTTTGAAGTGTAAAGATTTGGGCATTAGGGATGCTAGCACGCGTTTTTGTTTCACTGATTTGTTGCGTTTTGGGCTCAGGTCCCGAGGGCCCGCTGGCGGTTGGCTGTGTGGGTTTAGGGGCCCCAGGACCCTACAGGGCCTACACACTAATGAGGCCTGCTCCTCTCTGATGGAGCAGATACAGGAAAAACAAACCTGTGATGTGGCACCCTCGGGTGGTCCTAAGAGACTGGCAGAGCGGAACAGGACCCTGGTGGAGTGTGTGTGTGTGTGTGTGTGTGTGTGTGTGTGTGTGTGTGTGTGTGTGTGTGTGTGTGTGTGTGTGTGTGTGTGTGTGTGTGTGAGAGAGACAGAGAGAGGAGACAAAAGGGAGATAAAGTTATGACTATTTTTATTATTATTGTCAGAGATTTGCGAGTACCCTGCCTTTTGCCCAATGCCTGCTGGGATTGGCTTAAAGCCAGTGACTCTGAGCAGGCAAATGCGGAAGATAGATTAATTGATGGCATGGCCAACTATAGGCAGTAAAAATGACGTAATAAAATTACTTTTGATTGAATATACAGGTTGTTAATACTGAATGGAAATAGACTATAAGGCCTTACATTACTTTTTACAGTCAAATATTGTAATAGTTGTAAAAGGAAAAAATACTAGTTGCTCACGGTTGAAAAGTTGTAAACTCCAGATGAATGAAAGGTGCTTTTGAAGTCAAACTATAGAAGTATTAATATGTTGTAGTTGACTCCTTCAGGACACAACAAAGCCTTAGACTCTTCGTAATTGACTATTCTGGTATGTTGTGAACAGGGGGTTACAGAGGTCAAAATTTGGAGTTCTATGAAATTATGTATTTTTTCTCTGAAGTGCAAAAGACTGAAGTTGCAAATGTTCTGGCTAGGGGTGCGCTCTTGAGATGTTTATGTGTGAACTATAATTCCAGCCTAAATATCCTTATATGTGTCCATCACCTGTATTCAGACGTTTCCGCCCAGGTGGAACAATTATTTTCAAAAACGACCTCCTCGTTATCATTGGTGGTCTATTACAGTGTGATGTACCTGGATGATGATTAGTGCTGTGTACATCCTCTGCTTTCAAACAGGAGTGAAGCTGCCACCGTCTCATGGAGCATGCCTCAGGCTAGACATGATGTACTTTTCAGGAACTTCCGCTGGGCGAACTCGCTCGCTGACTGTGGCTAAATTATTCAGGGTGAACTTGTCTTAAGGCACGGTAGTGGAACAGTGACAGTTTGGGGGTTGTGTGATAGCTGAGAGTGTTGTCATATGAGTTATTATTGAAGCACCCAGATATGCATTAGATTCCCATTCCAGCCTAGAATCTGCTCCAGGCATGAAAAGACATTTTGGAGGAAGCATAGTTGAAGAAATGATGTGAGGAAGAGGCTGCAGACTGAATTATCACCACTTCTATGCACGCCTACTTTTAATTTGAGTAATTCTAATTAAATGATTTTTGTGTCAGTCGTCAAATCATTTCTGTTTCTTTAAAAAAAGTTGATTACATAAGAACATACGGCCATGTTCCTGAGCTGACACACACAATTAAGTGGAATGCTTTTTTAATGGAACAAAAGCGCAGCAATGTGTGTTTTTATGTGTAAGCGGGGCAGAAAAACAGATTAAGAAACCACAAAAGAAACAGAGGAGGAGGAAGAGGAGGCTACGCTTGTTGCTTCTGTGGTGATTAGTGGTCCAGCTTGATGACATGCAGGTGTAAAATTATGAGCTACTGCCAAAGTTTGAAATGTAAATGTAACAATTCAGAGAAAAGACATGATTCAATATCATTAATGAATTGAAACCAGAGTCTACAGCCATGCTAGTTTGTTTGTGTGTTTTATTCAGTCAATCATTACAATACAATACAATATTCTATATAATATACAAAACTGAAAAGACTGAAAAGGTATAGGTAGAAGCAAAAAATGCTTATATATATATTCCTATCCTAAATTATTATTAACAATTAAATCAGATAATTAATTTGAAATAAAGAAAAAATTATATATATATAATATATATATATATAATATATATATATATATATATATATACATATATATATATATATATATGTATATATATATATATATATACATACATCGTCCATATACATACATTTCATTCACACTTGTAAACCTCAAAAATAGTTTTATAAGTAATCCTTTTGAAAACCAAAAATGAGCACTCTGAGACCAGTGTTTTGAGCGTATTGCTAAGGCCAGTTTGCTAACATGCTCATGTTTTGTTTATGTTCATGTTCACCTATGTTTTTGATAATTACATGGTAATCCATCCAATAGTTGGCTAAGCGTTTTACTTAAAACCACAAATGTCAACCTGCTGGTAGCACCCGAGGAAAATGTAAAAAAAAAATCAGATTCTTCCTCTGGGGACAATGAATGTCTGTACAACATTTCTTGGCAATCCTTGGAAGAATATTTAAGTCTGAATCAAAGTGGTGCACCGACCAACCTACAGATTGGTATTACCATCGGAAAAAGTATAAATAATGTTGAAAAAGTCAAAAAGAATACAACAACACTTGTTTTTACATTTAATGAATGAATGATTTGCTATAACCTTCATGTTCTGCTACACTCCTCTGACCGACAGGAAGTGGCTCAAGCATGAGAGTCACCCAGTCACAGTCTGTTTCAACATGAGATCATTAGGCTTTAAATGAACCATGGTGTGCTTACAGGTGTCTGTTTATGAGCCGTGATGCAGCAGCTTGGAAAGTGACTCAGCAAACCAGAATTAAGGACAATCTGCAATCTGTTCAATAACCAAATGTTTTTGTTTTTGTACTTAACACATCGCCTGCTCTATTTTTGTGCTTTTGGTAGAAATGTAACCCATACAACAAAAGAAAAAACTCATTACCTGAAGTTCACCCTATAGGTCGGCACTGATTATAAATGATCAATCAAGGACTAGTGGCCTTTAAAGGTGCCCTCATTTATTTTGTGCCACTAATTCTATATTGACTATTGAGCAGCTGAGGCATCTTTTTCAGTTCAACTGAACTGATTATACAGTCCAACAAGATGATGAAATAGCACGCAACTGTTTGAGAGTGAAGTATGTGTGCTCACCTTTTGAAACTGGTGACAGACAAGCTCGATGGAAACGAGCTGATGACAAGATGACAGGAGCAAGAATAAACTGATATTTTCATTAAAAAAATCCCCGGGGCCTCATTTATGATAGGGAGGGGTAGGAGGGAGCTCCAAATATCACGACTGGTAAACACACAAACACACACACACACACACACACACACACACACACACACACACACTGCAGCCCTGATTGAGTGTAAGTGTCTGCGTCGGTGGTCAAGGTCAGCTGATAATGGGAGAGATTGAGGGCAGGGTGAGGCGGCGGCGGGGGGAGGGGGGGTCTGCAGCAGTCTCAGGTAATGAGATTTACGACCCTGAGCTCTCACTGCACCCCCTCCACCCCAACTACCCCCTCCACCCGCGCACCCCTCTCCTAACATGATTTATAGATCTAATAGACGTCAGCGCTCCCGCCTCAGATAGAGGCTTCACATTATCACTGAGTGAAAGTCATCCGTTCAACAGGGCAAGAATACAGAGACGACTCAACCAAGATGTCCCTGTGTGTAGGCTGTGTGTGGGGGTATGTGTGTGTGTGTGTGTGTAGGGGTATGTGTATGTGTTGGCATTAAAGATTGCGTAATAAGCAGACTGCACTCTACCTGTTCAGCCCTAAACAGTAAGTTAGAAAATAGCTTTGATTTACATTCATGAGTTGGTCTAAAAACACAACTCTAAATAAACGCTCCGTCTCTGCTGGATGTTCAATTTGGTAATTGTCATGTATCAAGTTTGCTATAACTTTCATGAATATTATAATAATAATAATAATAATAATAATAATAATAATAATAATAATAATAATAATAATAATAATAATAATACATTCAACTTTGATGGGATACAGTCTAGTCATCTTCTGGGTAAAAAGTCCTGTTTTGTTTGACTTTTTTACTCATTCATACTGCGCCAGTTACTCTGACCTCTAATAATGACACAGGTGGGTTTACATTGGAGTAAGTTGAAACCCATACAGATACTCCAGAGGGCCTCTCTGTATCAGACACACAGAGGGTGCACTGACCAAGCGTCGGTATTTGATGATTTAAGAATAAAGACGGGTTGAACAAACCTCTTCCTATGTTAATTAAATACTGAACAAAGTCTCATGATCAAGATATTTGTTTGTTGAACCTAACAAATGGGAGGAAAACGCAAGCAATTACAGTCCAACTTAACTCTAAAAACAGATTGCAAGTGATTAGCTTGTCACACAGAAGTAATGGGATTACTCTGACATGCCACCCGCCATGCTGGCGTGCTCATTGTGCTAACACTCTCAACAAAATGACATTCAACTGAAACACGCCATTGTTCCAGTGGGCTGAACAAGCCAGCCGAGGCACAGCGGCAGCAAGAACGGAAGTCATTGAACTTACTGCTCATTACCAGTACAACCTCTCCGTGAGCAGCAAAACAACATTCATTGTCTGTTCGCTCTGTTTACTGAGGCTTCTGCTAAAAAAAAGTAAAAACAACAACAACAATATGGTGACAGCCAGATTGCCTCCCAATAGATGTAGTGCTAATATTTGCACTAGACCTTCTGTGCGTGTTGGAAAAGATGTTAGATTGGATTTCAAGCACGAGTTTACACACATAAACATATACGAACACCCCTTCAGTTATTTGTTCTCATGCAGTCTCCCATCTCTGTGTATTTCGAGAATTAAACCAATAAGCCCCCCTGCTAAACCCAGCCCAGCAGTTATTGATGTGCAGTCTTTTTATTGTCTGGAAGCTTATTCTGTTCATATTCACTGTGTCTGCCTTTGTGCCACGAAGAAGTTACTTTAAACAGACTGACACTGAATGTCAGAGCAGCTGTGGAATTTGAGGCGAACATTAATGCTCTGATATCTGTTTAGCACTCGGGTATTTCTCTAATTATTTGATTGCGACTGAAGTTTGCACATACATTTTTCAAAAGGTTAAAAAATGGCATGCTATTTTTAAATGGAAAACCCTTTTAAATATATATTACAACCAGGCACTGACGAGACTTTCAAGCTAAGCGGGACTCAAAAAAACATTTCCAGCTTTTCACAACTCCAGCTCACATTTTACTTCTCCTTTCCATCTTATATCGGTCAGCTTTGAGCATTTTACTTTTATTAACGTCTCCTCCATGAATTCATATACTGCTTTTGTTTTTCTTAAATAATGTGTGCAGAGGAATATTGGCAGCTCATTTAATTGAAAAGAGGAAAACAGTAGCACATTAAATGCTAGTTTAAAACAGAACCTGCTTTCATTTTCAAATCAAATTTTAAAATAATTTTCTGTGTATTACTTTTAGTCTCAATAATTTTCTAAATAGGTCAGAAAATCTAGATACTGATTCCCAAACGCCCCTTTTAGAGAATATTTTGATGTCGTTTGTAGCCTACTTTATTACATAGATGAGAGAAAAAGCAAATGAAACAACCAAAAAGTTCTGCTTCCGCCTTCATGCCTCTGAAATCAAATTGTATGATATATCTTCCATCTCGTTTTATCTCATCACACCCAGTGTCTCTGTGTGGGCGCTTGTCAGCGCTCATGCCCAAAGGGAACTTTGTCACTTTGATAACAGGTGAGATAAGAAGCGCAGTCAGGCAAAGGCACAAAACCATAAAGTTTTAAGAGAAATTAAACAAAAGTCATTCATTTCTTCCGAGATTTCAATAACAATCTTATTGAAAGCAGCACAGAACGGATGCTCTTATTAATTTTGTTTATTTGTCCGCTGCTCAGCTATTTTGCACCTGAGGTAAAGTTCTCGGCTGCGAGGACAATAATTAGTGCTGTTCAAGTACCTCCACTATTTTCAGCTCAATAGAGAAAATGCACTGTTGATTTCTCTGTGGTGTCGCAGCTGCTTTATTAGCAAAAAAGAGGCATTTTTGTCCTTGTGTTTGTACCTGTTAGTGAAAAAACTCAGTCTCCTGAGCTCTGCACAGAGTATTAATACCCGGAGGTTACAGAAGTAATCAACTTGCATTCCACAAGGGAGGAAAATAATACCACTTCAAGGGGATGCCAACAGCGTTCTCCTCTGGTTTACCAATACAGAAAAATACTGTTGTCTGCATTATTTGATCTTTTTTATTTATTTCAGCCAATCTCCAAATGTACATTTCTACGAGGTTACATCGTTTGTAAATGTGACACTGATTTCCTACATGCCAGAATGTTTGATACTCGGACTAAAAACAGCCAGATTAATAGACACACACTCACTAAATACCACAGCCAGCTGCTTTCAACAAATGCATTCAAACAAGTACAGTAGCAGCACTTCAATGCGAAAACATTACAGCTTTGTTTCAACACAGAGGAGGAGGACCAGTGTTGCCAGAGAGAGCTTAAAATGGCTGCTGAAAGTCAGAATACTGGAGCTGAACCAAGCCCAGCAGACGGTGGCCAGGCTTGCTGTTGGATGGCTGGGTTCGAAGGCAGCAGCTTGTTAGGGTGGAAATGGATTAGCGAGAGGCACAATGGGAGTCTTAGGCGTGTCTGCGGTGTTGTG
Source organism: Myoxocephalus aenaeus (assembly GCA_038501785.1). NCBI lineage: Eukaryota > Metazoa > Chordata > Actinopteri > Perciformes > Cottidae > Myoxocephalus > Myoxocephalus aenaeus. The sequence continues at coordinate 6,782,982 of JBAMJR010000053.1, forward strand.
TTAAAGCCCTGCCTACGTTGCCCGGGTTGCTAGACTCATTTATGCCCAGCGGTGCATGCAGCAGCCAACTCTCACACACAGGGCTTTTCTAATTGCCATGGTTTCTTCTGCACTTGCAGCGACAGCCTCAATTCAGCATCCATCAAAGCAGTGAATAAACCTGCGGTGCTGCGCAATTGTTTGGTTTGTCACATGCAGCTGGTAGTGGAATTATTTCTCTACCGCTGTTGTGTTACATTGTGGGAGATACTGTAGAGTGTTACAGTGGGATGGCGAATGTCTTGACAGTGTGGCGGTCCCTCTTACCTGCAGATGCAAATAGATGTATTGTTACTGCCTTTACAAATGCTTATTATAACATTATTATTACATTCTAAAGGGTGAATGGCCTTCACTATATTGAGCTATTTTAAAGTTAGTTTCTATATGTTTAGCCTTGTTAGTAGTGGAACGAAGTACTAGTGGTCTAATTTGGTCCAGACTGTAACGGTGCATGCTGGGACAACCCTCTATGACCACGCCTCTCCCTCCAAGAGCCTGGTGGGTGGAGTCGGGTCGTTAGGGAGATTCAGCTCACCTGGTTGATAGACTAGATAGATAGATGTATACTTTATTCATCCCCAAGGGGACATTTGTTTGTCACAGTAGCAAGCAAGGTTACATAGAACAAACATCAGAAATGAAAATACTCAATATATACAACAAAACTCAATATATAATCTGATGACGGTCAATCAGCCACTATGTGTATTTAGTTTGCCGTTATGTTAATTTCTCTGAATGTATTTTTTAGCTACAGCTCATGTGTGATCTTGCCTCCTTTGTCTGGCCTTGAGCCCGGTTGTAACAATGTTAACATGCTAATCTGAGATGTGTTGGCTCCCTGCACCTCGTGTTATGAAGTACAACCTCACGGAGCCACTGGCATGGCTGCAGACTTATCCATTTTGAATACATTTATGACTTGCTACTCTGTTGGCAAGTACAGCAAAAATGATTCAACCTCTTTCTTACAACTTGTACATGTGCCACATTATACAAGCAGCAGTTAGAATAATTTATTTGCCCAAAAATGTATTTGGAATTAAAAACGTATCGCCCACTACTTTTTTTGCTATAAATTCTACAACACGGTGGTGCAACTTTGATCGATGCATAAATAGCATTATGTGACACTATACCTGTCAATGTTCAGGCAAAATGAGGTGGATTTGTCGTAAATTTGAGTTTATTGCTCACTGTGGATTAAACTACCCACAGTTTATTATGTAGGAGATGGTGAATGAGTCAGTGGAATAATGACAGGAGAGAGGGATAGAAACATTTTGACATGAAGCACAGGTTCAATTCAATTTTTCAATTCAGTTTATTTTATATAGCCCAACATCACAAATACAAGTTTGCCTCGGAGGGCTTTACAATCTGTACACATAACATCCCTGTCCCGGGACCTCACATCGGATCAGGAAAAACTCCCCTAGAAAGATAGTAAAAACCCTTTCACAGGGAAAAAAGGGAAGAAACCTGAGGGAGAGCAACAGAGGAGGATCCCTCTCCCCGGATGGACAGAAGCAATAGATGTCATGTGGCCAGAATGAATAGCGTAGTTACAGCACATTCAATGAATATGACAGAAATTATTCATATAATGAGTATTAGGCATGGTCCATGATCCTGATAATCCATGAAGCAGAAGGCGGTAGAGAGGAGGGGGGCATCAGAAGGGCCATGGCAGCAGGCAGGACCAGTTCCAGGCCGGTTCCATCAGCAGGGCCATGTGTATATAATCATCAATGGTGGCTGAATTATATTTAGCACTTGAATAGAGCAGAGAGAGCGTTAATATTATTAGTAACACCTGTGCTACATAGCTAGTCAAAATGCCTGCTGGAAAAAAGGCCTATTCACGCTCACATTCACACCTTTAAGCAATTAACCTAATCTGCATGTCAGAAAACCGGGAGCACCAGGAGGAAACCTAGCAGGCAAGCTCCACACAGAAAGTTCATCAAAGGAGAATCCAAAGTGACAGACAACACAGTGGTGGAGGCACTGTGACTGGCAGGTGAACACTGGGAAGTGAAAAGACTTCACATCGAAGACATTGCAACAAAGAAAATGGCTGGAGGTTGCTAATATCAATGGTCCCAAAAATGCACCGCAGTAACATGTTTTAATACCCAAAAATTTATTCAATACTTGTGTGTTAAATATTTTAATTGTCAAAAAATAAAATAAAAAGACCAAAACTAACTTAATCCTATTAACAAGTAGTGTCCATGTATCACACCTGTTATATTCCTCCGTGCCTTAGACTTCCATTGTCTTAACAATTGTCTGACAACACTACCCACCGGACAAAGAAAACATTTCATCTGGCTTTTGTCTTTAGTCATCATTCCTTCCCCGGACAAATGACTGCAGTAGTCACAGGTATTTTATCGTCTCTTGACATGACACCCGGGGGCGGGGCGATATTCTAATTTCACCCGTTTTCCAGCATGATGCCAGATGGTCCGATACGCAGAACCATCTGAGAGGCCTTCATTGGAAACTGTTTGGAAAAAAGCGGGCATTTAAAAAAATACTTAGGCAGTTGATTGGATAAAACCACCTGTCAGTCAAACTCTTGCCAGATGGGGAAGAGCAAAAACATCTTCTCCATCGAGAAAAGCCTTCTGTGCAGTTCTTTGCCCTTCTTTCAATAAAGAATTACTCTCCATTTCTGTTATAACTGATGCTATTGCAGCATCTAGGCCAACCCAGTTATTTAGAACAGTCGTCTCTCTGTCTTGTCTCGCACACACCTAAGTCAGGCCTGTAGCTGCCAGTAGCTCCTCCTGATTGGTCAGTAAATTACAAAGTACTGAGAGACAGACTAACTAACACATTGTTGTTTTTGTTTTATTCATGGGATTTATTTACAATCAGGGCAATTCTCTTGTACTTTAAATCTCTTAATCAGAATCTTTCTCTGGATTTACGACACATCACAATGAAGGAACAAACAGGACAAGTCTAAATAGCTTCGGTAGAAGAAATCTAGCCCATTTTTGTGCTAAAATCAGCCAACGCCAAATGTTTGTGTGGTCATGACTCTAGTTTTGTGCGAGTGCAGCCTGGGTAAATGAGGATTGACAGGCCCCTAATGCCCTCTGCTGCGAATAAATGGATAATTGAGAATCCTGTTGTGACGCCCCCCGTCCTGTGTCTGAGATGAGACACATAGCCATCTGAGCACTCCGATGACACAGCCAGAGATTGATTTTGTGCGTGTGTGTGAGAGTATGACAGAAAGATGAATTTATTCTCTAGCTCTCGTAGTATCAGCTGCACTATTTATATATTCATTTCTCATGTCATAATGCAGTGACAGTGATGTTATTCTGTTGCTGCCTCCATGGTGTCAGTCTTGCATTTGTGCTTTTCGCATTTACGGTGAACCTGTAAAAAACAGTAAGGGGATTTGAATCAAACTTAAACTCGTCACATTTTGTCATCTCTGCTCTTCTTCCCACTCAGATATAAATTGATATGCTGAGAGGGACACACTTAGAGAGCTGCTACAAAGTGTTATTTTCATCACTGATAATTAAATAGCTGATTATTTTAATGAGAAGTTGCTCAGAAAGAAAAAAAGACATGTCCATGACAACTGGTCAGCTCCATCTGCTTTATTGTTTTTTTTTCAAATTCTTAAAATATGTTTTATCCATGAAATGTAAAAAAATAAACGGTAAACTACCCTAGAGCCTAAGCAGACATCTTCATATTGCTTATTTTGTCCAACCAACAATCTAAAAAATTAAATGTATCATTATATAAAACATTTCTCACGTTTGAGATTCTAAGACACAAAATAAATGACTGTTTCTGTTAATTGGTCAATAGATTTATCGTTTCAGTCCTAAAGGTGACAATACAAATATACATTTCTAAGGTTTTGAGCTGTGTATGAGTATCACTATACTGGATTCAATTTTTGTTCATGAATATGTTTGGAGTAACTGGGCCAATGAACAAACAAAGAGATAAAGAGAACATCTCCAACAGAATAATACTTGTTGCAGTTTTCAACCATTAATCCAAAAAAGGTTGCTTTATGGTGTAATCGAGAGACTGAATGACGTTTGGGTGCAGTGCAATAACATGTAGTGAATAAAAACATATAAATGCAATAATGACTGTGGTAACTCAATACCCAGCACACAGGTGTCAGCTGCTGCAGTCACATGTTTAAGACAGTTGTCTAGATTGGAGGGAACGGATGAAAAAAACAATCTAATTCTTCCACGGCAACACGCAGCCAACACTGACTCGATGATGGTCAAAGCAACAACAGTGATTATACCATTTGCAGTTGTTAAATGAAAAACAGACGATTTCGAAATCAAGAAAATGATGTTTACTTCCCCTGGCCTGTGATCGAGAACAATAGAAAAGTGTAATGAAATTAAAGCCTGGCGGAGGAGCTCGACGACCGGGCCAGTCACATCAGTCTGCAATGCACTTATCAGGTGGGGGTTTTCTGGAAGTGTCAGTCGGTATAGGAAGCCTTCAAGGCTCTCGGGGAAAGGGGATGCTGCGGTAGTGACAGGGCTATCTGCCTCTGACAGCCCAAAGACCTAAAACCGGATGGCTGGGAGAGATACGGCTCTGTCGGTACTGGACACACACAAACAGACAGGACACAAATACACACACACACACACACACACAAACACACAGCCAAACACTGGCATTCACTTTGCATTAACACATTCCCTATTGCCTGACCACTCGCTCATTCATTCACTCATGTGCACTGACACACACACACACACACACACACACACACACACACACATAGGCACGCACATACTGGCTCCCTGTCTGCCAGCCAGCCAGGCTTCCCATTAGCTGTGGTGCAGTGTGCTGGGTGAGGAGCGCTGGGGCGAGAGACATCAATTTGCTTCCTCTAATGCGCTCGCTGCCCCCACAAGACATATTGATTATTTCTTCCCCGCAAAGCGACAAATAGCAATTTCGGAGGCATAATGGAGATAGATGGTTGGTTTATAAGAAGCCCCCAAAGAAAAGTTGTAAGGGGGTGGAGGGCTGAGGGGGGCGAGGAGGCGAGGAGGCGAGGCGGCAAGGGGATGCTCTGCCTCCTCCCACTTCCCCCGGCTCTGCCTCCATCTCTTGAGTTTTAACTTTCTTCCACCTCCACCTTTTTTATGTCGCGAACGGAATAAGAAAATGTGAACAAATGGAAAAGCAGGGTGCGGATTGAAAAAAGAAAATGTCATGAGAGATGAGTGTATCTACGAGAAGGTGAAGGTATGGCAGGGCTTTGGGGTGCACAGATGTTGAGGCGCACCACCAATGCACATTCATTATGCGCCTCCTCCTACCGTCGCCTCCTCCCGTCTTAATGGTTGTACTGCAGAGAGCAGCTGCTGCCGCAGCGTTTGCTCTGCCTCACCCTCCGTCTGTTACATCTACTTCCTATCCCCCTTGTTAGCATCAATGTGACTGATCCGCAGGTTGCTCTTATGGCGAGATCATGCATATATGGATTGTTCTTGGCATTTATAGTTAAAGAGGTTGTTGTGTTCTCTTCACTGGTCCACAGCCCTTTCTACCCACATCATTTGAAGTAGAATCGTTCTTGAAATGAATAGTCACACACTGTTTGTCATGTTTATTCGCTTCAGTCTTGACAAGAAGGAGGCTGCTTTTAAATCTTAAGACAGCTAAGACGTATAGATTTAGGAAAAGTAAACATTAGTGTCATCATGGTGTCTGTTTGCTTTGAGAAATGTGCTTCAGAGTCGACAAGGGACTCAAAATAAATCATAATATATATATATATATATATATATATATATATATATATAGATATACGAGTCAAGCTTTCACTCCACGCATCCGTATCTGCCTTCATTTATTTTCCGGAAATGTTCTTGTCACTTTATCTACCTGCTACTCTTGACAGACTTCCACCAATGTTTCTCCTCCTCCAGACAGCGAGGGGTGTTCACACTGTTATATAACACGCTGGCTGAGTTGAGGTAGCTGATAGCTGCCAGCTGTAGAAGTCAGTGTTGCTGCGGACTCCAGGTGGTAAACAAGGTAATACATGCTCATCACACGATGGACTGATGAGAAGTGTTATTGTTCAGCTGCAGACAACGTTTCCTTTCCAAAGATGATACCTACTTGTGATAACTCTTGTAAAATGATCTGGTCCGCGTTGTAGAACATAATGGACTTTTTCAGATTAATAGAAATCGTTCTGAACTGCTAAAAACAGACTTGTGCAAGCCTTCTAATAGTGTCACCTAAAATTGGCTCCAGCACATAGAGACCCTGAGTGTGATATCATGAGCCTCGGTTATGTTAACAGATGGTTTAAGTTCAGGCGCACACGCTGTTGGAAGTCAGAATATTTGGCTGTTGGTACAGGATGAAAATGTTAACTTATTTAGAGTCAACTCTGGCACAATCTGTAGGTGGGTTTTATACTATTTTGATGTTACAGTATTTTGAATATGACCATAATCTGCCAATCAATCATAACCATAAGGTTCACAGTCTACTGTGCAGCCACACCAAAGGGTGTCCGGCTGTACTTGGCATGTAGCTAACAATACAATGTTGACCATATTGTATGTTGATATTTATGTAAGTTACATCATTCAGAATTATGAGCAGCCGAGTCAGAAAATCTTTTGCCGTCAGCATGTAAAATTAGCTATACGTTGTTAAAGCAAAGGTTTTGTGATAACAGTGTATCGCAACAATGTGTAAACAATGTGCCAGTGTGATATGAACCTGCAGCTCACCTGAATTCCCGAGCAATGTTTCAGCTCATTGTTCAGTTGTCCGTCTCGCAACTTTTGGTCCGCTGTCACAGTGTTGTTTTCTGCCGCAGCAGACAGCGGATTTCAGCTAAAAAAGCTATAAAAACGCACTGTACACTAGATGCTCAGCACCAAACAGCAAACAGATGAAGTTAGCAGCTATAGGTGATGGACATAGTGGAGCATTGAGCAGCTGATTAGCTGATATTTCCCTCAGACATTGGTAGAGACCAAAAACTGAGCTATTAAAGAGTGAATATTGGACATTTAACTGCTTCAGTTTCCAGGTCCTGGTATCGTGCATGCTGGGACACTTAGCTGGGCAAAGTAACTGAAGCTTGACATAACCTTGAGGTTTGTCCAATATATGCTAACTTGTCAAATATCTCTTGATGCTCTATTTCAAAGTACATCAACACCAATTTCTGTAAATGTATTGGTGTGCAGTGATTTCGATCCAGGTCACACGAGTGTTGTGCTCTCTGAATGTGTGAAATACAGATTATTTTGCTCAAGCCTCACTTTATCGCTGTTCCCCCTTGAATATTGGATGAGTCTTCTTTTATCCCTTCAAACCACTGTTATTGTTTAGTCACCAGAAAATCTTGCAAATCACAAATCAAGTCCTTTTTTTTTTCAAGCTTAATCATTAATTATTCAGGCTTTTTGAGTACTTGGTTTGACTGACAGAGGAGTTGTGGCTTTCCTGCTGTGAATGATGTCGACATGAAGTGAGAGCATTTGAATATTTAAAAATGCACATACATTAGAATGCTGTCACATTAGAAAATAATATTTGTAAGGTAGCAGTATTGCACTTAGGTCATTGAAACATGTTCCAAAGTTGCAACAAAAAAAAAGGCAATCATTTTTACTTTTTGTAGATTATAGTGTAGTCTATTACAATATACTGGACCTAATGAATGAGAATAAAGCAAGCATGACAGGCCATTTCGTTGTTTTTTAGCAATAATGGATCATAGCTTTAATTGTTTGCAACAAGCCTGCAGTGGTCCATTAACCACAATAAATGATTTGCTAGTTTGAAGAATGGTAAAAACTTTGACCATTCCAGCTGCTTTTATATCCCCCGCTGGCAGCCAGTATCAATTTAGAGTGTTAAATGAAGGTAATGTAACCATTACAAAGTGTAACAGCAGCAACTCCTCTGCTTGCATGTAAACCGACACCCTTAACAAATGGAATTTTTAAACACCCCGGCCAATCCTCAGCAGACTAATCACGTCCTTCCCCAGAGATGCAGCAGACCTAAATTAAAGGAAGCAGCCCAGACAGACAGAAGTGACATAGAACCAGATGCAAAATGAGCTTATTATCCCTGTTACTGCCAATGCAGCACGGCCAAGCTGTCAGTGATCACAACAGACATGTTATATACGACAGCGGTATTACGGGAGCCGCACCTGATAAGAGGAATGATCCACAGATGTGATGAAAGCAGACAGCTGAGATGGAGAGGAATGAGGGGGCGGGTGGAGGTGGAGGGAGAGGAGGGGTAGCGTGGTTGGTAGTGAGAGGATGGTGGGGTTGGAAGACAGAGGGCATGGGGTTGGATGGAGGGAGGAGAAAGAACAGAAGAAGAAACCGAGGAGAATGAGTGGATGTAGAAACAGCAAGACGAATGGATGAGTTGTGGTATGAAGGGAAAGGGTGGATGAATGGAGGGATAGTGGGACGGAGGAGAGATGGAGTGTTGCAGGAGTGAGGGCGCTGGCTATTATCCTGCATCGATTTACTCCAGTCAGGGATGGCTGGACGGGTAATGAAGTGTGGGATCTAGGGGTTGCAGCACACGCTTGTCTGCGCCTTATAGCTTTTGGGATGTATTGTGGGATGATGTGTCACCTGTGTGTGTGTGTGTGTGTGTGTGTGTGTGTGTGTGTGTGTGTGTGTGTGTGTGTGTGTGTGTGTGTGTGTGTGTGTGTGTGTGTGTGTGTGTGTGTGTGTTACATGCAGATTGTAAAATCTAATATGCTGTGGTTAAACACAAAATTAGGTCTTTGTCTCCAGGATGCTTCGCTTGAATGCGTATTTGATTGACTTTAAGAAACATCTCGACACAAACTACCTGGATAGATTACAGTATTTACAAACCCTATACCCTTGGAATTATGGTAAAGATATTCATAATAGCTTTGCAACCTGATCTTGTATCCTAACCTTTTACATTAATAAGTAAAAACCCCAAAGTACTGTTTTAAATTGAGATCTTGCACACTAATACCACTTACTAATTTCCATTTAGAGTATCAGATTACATATTAGCCACAAAAAAAAAATATAATGATCTAATATATCATATTTTAGGCATTTTTAGTAAGTGAAAGAGTTGAATAAGATCAAATCTGCACCATCATAGTAGTGTTACAGGTAATAAATGTTACTAAAGCTGCAAGAATTATCTGATTAGATGAACAGTTGAGGTAGGAAGTAGATCGGAAAGAGTAGAAAAGAAAAAAAATATCTGACAAAAGGCAAAAAGTTGCCCATTTAACAAACTCCAATACAAGGCCATTCTATTCTTCAGGCCTCCTTTTATAGGTCAGTACATTTTCCCTTTCCCTTCTTTTCTTTGCACATTGTCAGCCATCCTCTTGTGGGGCACAAATCAAAACACTGTTTTGACTGCAGACAACAGAATAAAAAAAGAAGATTAACACGTTTCCTCATGGGGTTTTGTATGTAGCATAAAAAGGTTCAGAAAATAAAGAACAACGGACATTTTGTCAATGCAAAACAGGAGTTTCATCAGGTACGAGCAGCAGAGGGGGAAATCAACATTGCAGCTGTGAAACAAAAACGAAGTTGTCCCTCTGTCCCCTTCCTTTCTTTCACTTTGTACATCCCTCACGTTCACTCTCCTCCTGCATCCCTTTTTCCTTGATTTCCCTCCCCTGAAGCCCCACACTTCCTCTCCCGGTCTAATCCGCTACTCGACATGCTCCCTCTTTGTTCTGCGACCCTGACAAGTCGTCTCGTTCCCCTGCTCCGAGGACAGCCCCGGTGTGCTGGGGATAATGGAATGAATGCTGGAATGATAAACCCCCGAGGGTGCCGGGAGAAAACACAGGAGTGTGTCAACCAGGGTGATAACACTCTATTCTCCCGTGCATCTGTCGAAGGAGCAGGGATTATGGTTTTACAGGCAAGCTTTGCCGATTCGCGGCCCCTTTCCGCAGGCTGAGATGTTTACACTGGAAGGCGTTGTGGGTGTCAGGGGGAACCAGAGGAATATTCTCTCATCGGTCTCGCACAAAGGTCTTCATTAGTTTTGAGCAATGCTTCTTGTTGTGCAATCATATCTTGGTGGACAGGTACTTTAAAATCACCCTATCAAAGCCGACTGCACTCCTAGGATAGAAAAAGTCACGAGGAAATGCCACTGCATTCAAGGTTGTATTTATAATTTGTTTTGTCGAGTAACTCAAAGGTGTTGCACATCGACATTACTCAGAATTAGAGACACTGTAATTGGCAAATGTCAACAAATCCCATGAAAAACACAACCAACAATTATTTCATCAAGTATTGTTGAGGTATCCAAAGCCTGAAACGCCTTATTCCTCTGTACCAAAGAGCTCCATTGTTGTTGTCCAAAAACACATTAATGAGCCTCACTGTTGCACAGGTTGACACTTCCCTTCAATATACTGAACATAGGCACTGTAGTTTTTTTGGGGTTGATGTCAAACACGCTGTCTTGCTGCTGTAAATACACACTATCCAAATGAATATAAATCTGCAGCAGAAAGTAGTCCCCAACAAATTCACCCTTTACTCATGTTTGAGAAACGTTTACTAAAAAACATTCCACCTCGCTACATAAAGATTCACTACTTCCTAATTCTAAAGGATAACACCAGGCTGCATTTTAATTGAAAATCAGTTATTATTTAGGAGTGGTGAAGAACGACAGTATATATGTAACATTAAATAACTGAAGGGCAAATGCTAAAGGTGACTGGACTTCACTAGACTTCCAATATATTTATTTTATTTATTTTATTACCACTACTGGCTTAGACTGACTTCTAGTCCAGTTATTACTTTCATCTTTACAAGTTGTGGTTTCACACTTTCAGTTTTTATGAGATCTGGGCCGTGCTGGACTCTCTGCCTAATGAAGTGTTATACCTCCACCACTGCAGAGACAATATTGAACCTATTTTCTGTAGCTCTAGATCTGGTTGTCTTGGTCATTATCTGACATGAAATATGATTCAGACAATGTCCAGGCTTTGAGTTAGTTTTTTCATTGGTAGAGTGAGACAGTGAGGCCAGGAATCAATAAAAACTGATTTGTAAGCCTGTTTTGTTGCTGCAAAACAAATATAAAAGTTTGAGGCTCTTGGTAAAGTTCAAGCGATAAAACGCCATTTCTTCCAAACATGCTGTCTTGTGCTATTACACTGCAGTCCAACTACTCTTGACCCCAATCTCCCAGATATCTACACAGGTAAGGAAGGTGGACACATTCCCCTTCCTCAATCTAACCTGCCACATACTATTTTGACTTCTCAGCTCATTTAACAATCAAACTATTCTTTAAACTGACCTTGATCACAAAAAAGAAAAGAAAAAATCGAAGAAGTGGGGATGGGAGACTCATAAGAAGACCTCCCTCCCTAAAAATAGAAAAGGTGGCAATTAAATGCCAATCTAATCATCCTTCTGTTAAACGAGCCCTGAAGATTCCGCCCTCATATCCCCATGGCTTTTTTTTCTCACACCACTTCCTCATCATCGCCGGCTATCGGCTTAATTACGCCCCCGCCATCCCCAGATAAGAGAGTGATAGCCTTATCACCACGGCTCATTTCCAAATCCATGAAATTAATAAAGTCTACCTCCCGTCTCAGTTCTGGGGCCAAACTTATATTAGCTGTCACGCACAAGAACTCTGAAGTAATACTTTGCCTGTTCTTCCAGTTGGCAAAGAAAATCTGGAGTGAATCATCCTCCAGGAGATTAAAGACAAGGAGGGGAAGTTTTTGTGTGTGTTTAAGGCAGATGATATTTGGGCTGTAGTTTTTCTCCCTGATGAGGCTTATGTCTGTGGGTTAGTTTTATGATTCTTCTGGCATCATTTATCATTCGCACAGTAGCTGGATTGTCCATTTGGTTCAGTTGACTACTTCATTTTCCTTAATCTCCACCTGGGGAGAACTAAATTGCAGTTCTGTTTCCCTCTACAGTGGACGTTGCATGTGTGGGAAATATCAATTAGTAGAAATATGTTGGAACAAAAGCGCTACCTGCAGACAGCCCATAAAACTCCCAGCTTGTTGTAAGAGAGTTTCTTTATCGTAGATCATCAATAAACCCCTAATCAAATAAAGTGAAGCTTGAGCTGCTTTCCAGTCGGATCCACCTTGAGTCTATGAGCTTTCCAACTCTCCCTGTTGGCTGCTGTAATCAGTGGGGAGACAGCTGGTTTCACCACGCTGTTCCACCTGCCCGCTCCCCTGAGTAAAGGGCTGTGCTTCAGCGACCAAATCCACTCCAAGTCTCTCTTCGAGGCACACTCCAGCATGACTGGCAGGGGTCTCACACATCGATTTCAGGGAAAAAGGGAAGGTTGGGCGGACCCGTCACCGCACCGGCGCTGGCAGTGGAATGAGACGGGCTCCCACTAGGTTTGGGCCTGTCATTTATTTCTAAACGACGGCAGATGGTGAGCTTGGCGCTTCCACCATCCTCTCAATCTCCCAAGGTGCACTTCTGTGATGGATGTGGCGAATGGGAGTGCAGCAGAGGAGGCTGAGGCACATCTGCGCCAGCCGATAACGGGGGGCAAAGTATGTCTGGGCTTTCTAGCCGTCGACTCGCTTTCACGTATTACTCATTCCTTCACAGACCTCTTGAGGACTCACATCTTTCAGGGTTTATTTGCCTCTCACTTTCATAGCTTTGCTTTTTGCTGCTCTTATCAGCAGGGAACCTCTCTGTTTACCGTGCAGGCGCACTTTTAAGTTTGACATTGCTACCTGGCTTGAAAAATCTATACGAACTTTCCTTCCAGCATGAGATATACCCCATTTGACAACGGGCTGGTACCATAGTTAATCATCACAAAATTATATTAACTGTAGCTTTCATGAGGACTTCAGGCTGTACTGAAAGTCATCCAGAAATGGCCAATAACTTTTAACAAAGTGACTGTTGGAATATAACTTTGCTTAATTGGATTTCATTTCTTTTGTTATCCTCATTAGTGTTCTGTTTGATTAGATGTCTATCGGGTCTTTCACAACACTGCATTTCAGTGTACTGTTCCGATTATGCTTTATATAATTAGAACAATGCACAAGCTTCGTAAACAACAATGGCTTTTGAACCAGTATCTCTGACAACATTAAGTTGTCTATGAAAGCACAGGAACACTTAAAAACCTATTTCTGCTTTTCTAGTTTAATTTAAAGACACATTTTAGAAATAGTCTCAAACATTGCTTTGACAATTCAAGTACAATTATTTTTGTTCCTTGGTGTTTGTTTGAAGAATCATGCTTGCATAATTATAATATAAATGGCCAAACAGCAAAACAAAAATTCCAACTATATTTTGTAGGGCTTCAATAATAATTATTTCTTTGATTACTTGTTTGGTCTTTCAACAATTAGAAAGCAGTGAAAAATGACGATATCCCAGAGCCCAAAGTTGTCCAACCAATAGTCCAAACTCCAAAATATGCCTTTTACTATAATCAGAGACAAGGAAAATCTTGCTTTTACTGAAATGCTTTACAAACACACATCCATGTCCTACACACCATCTGACACAGTGGATCCAAAGACACATTAAAGTGAACAATCGCCACCTAACATCTTCCTTGTAAAGGTCACTTCAGCTTCATCATCCTAATCATCGTACGCCATCACGTTCCATGATTTAGGGTTGCAGTAAAAGCATCATAACCCGCCCGACCGCATCCCTGCCCATAGACGTAGCCATGGCAACAGAGACGTCGGGCTGCCCCCCGACGATGCATCTCTGGGATTCACCGTGCGTCGCTGTAGGGTGACAAGTCAGGCGTAAAGAGTCGATTTAGCTGCGGCATTGGGGAGGTTCGCACATTAGCAGAGAGGAAATAGGAGCCAGCAAATACTTAGTGGGTGATTGGCTCCACAATAACAGAACACCCCCTTTGGCAGCTCGTCAAGCAGTGCTATACGGATGCCATTTCAAACAGGGGGCCATTAACAGGCACCGAGGCTCTGTGAGGCTTGTCGCTGCTTCGCATTTTTAACCCCCACGGCTGTTTTAAGATGTGTATGATCAGCTGTACCCGTTGTGTTTGTCTTTTTTTTACCTTGTAGTTGGATGGATGGATGATGGATGGCAAGCATTTAGGAAACATGTTCTTCTAGCTCTCAAATAATATTTCACGTTACAGGGTAAAACATCTAGTACAGATCCCTCCAAAGTCCTAGTTACATCAATCCCCTTTGCAAAAAGAAGCAATTTGGGTCAAAACATGGCACAGTGTGTGTTCACAACGCCTCAGAGGATAAGACCCAGATCTGACTCTAAAACCGTGAAGAGAGACTACTCTTTCAATTTCATATCGAGGTAGTCTTCATATTATAGCACTTAATACCCGCTATTTAGAGCATTTCTTGCAGCGATATTATGTTTTTACAGAGATACACACATCCTAAAAGCTTATTTTTTCTACTGGAGGCAGCACTACAGACTAGCTGCATTATAATGACTTCCCTGTATGTGATTTGTGATTTTTATGCCTCATGCTGTGTCGAGGAACAGTATGCACTGTATGGATCTGCACAGAAGCGCAATTAATATGCAGTAAAAAGCTAACTTAACCAGTGGTGGCATTAATATTTTATCACCATAGGGTGCATAGATGTATCCTCCATATTTATTTTTATCGTGGGATAAAAAGGCTGTCAAATGCCAACTAAGATGTTATAATTTTGGAACTCTGAAACCAGTGGTTGATTCTGTTGTTGATGTTGTAGGTTGCACCAAATATTATTTCATATTTTCATAGTTTGATTTACTACCTCTACTCTAATTATATTTGATTATAAATTTCTCTTGATAACTGAACTAATTAGCAGCTGCTATTCACAGATGGCTTGGCTGTGAATGAAAGTTAACAATTAAGTTAACTACAACTCCCAAGAGGCTTTTTGCTAAGAAATATCCAATCATCGAGCTTAGACTTATTTTACCATGCCGCTGGCACAAATGGCAGGCAAAGAGTAAACACTACATTGAGAAAAAAATGTGCAGCTTAGATGTATTTACTTTTAGATTCTGTGTCAATTTTGGTCGAATTCAGCCATCACAACACCACATTCAACAACAAAACCTTTTGAATTTGCTACCGTTCTGATCCACGCCTCTGACAAGCCTCTTCTCCATAACAACAACAGCCGAGGCTCATGGGTATTGTCGCATTTAGAGCTCTCTCCGATGCCAAACTGATGCAAAACAACTGATATCTTAAAAATAAAGTTGAAATAATGAGATTAGCCTTAGGAGAAGTGTGATTGTTACATTCTCTGGAAAACTCATGTTCCTATTTTGAGTTACACTGAAGTGGAACTTGACCCGCCAGATGGTCAGGTTACACAGAACCATCTGAGAAGCCGTCATTGGAAACTGAAATCAATCTCATGCCAAAGCCAGTGGGTAGACGACTGAAAATGTCTTCAACATCAAGAAAAGCCTTCTCTATCTCTTCTTTCAATGAAGAAATATTCTCCACTTCCGATATAACTGATGCAACTACGCTAACCTCCCAAGGAGCCGCAATTGTTGTTTGGAGCATGCAGTGGCCTCAATGTGTCATTTCACCACAACCAAGCCAATCCCTTGCTGCCAGTAGCTCAGGACGCCGAGTGGTCCGTGCACTGTCTCGCAAGACAGAAACTCATTACTTGTAGCCTGACAAGAGCAAGGATTTTCGTGTTACATATGAGCCTGAAATTCTTGCGCGTTCTCGTGACATTGCGAGAATCCAGCTGCCGTGCAAGATGAACTGAAGTTTAAAGACAAGTTAACAATAGAAATTCAGAATCAGCAACTCTTGAACTCTGCAACTGGCTCGTTCCTGTGCCATTTTGAAGCTCTTTCTAGCAAAGCAAGGGATGGGGCTACAAAACCTGGCAGGACAACACATGCTAAAAAAATGCATGCATTCATGGTAGAGTACCACCATTTGGATGGAAGCCTCTGCCAAATAGTGTATGTCGTGTAAAATGAATTGCCTGCCCCGTCCAGCCCGGCTGTGTGCACTTCAATAGTCTCCTCTACCACCCATGAGGTGGTGCACAAACACCCCGGGAGGTTTTTTATTTTATTTTTTCACTTTCACAGTCCCGCAGGCGCCCTTACTGACTGGCATCTCATTAGGGGAGCAAAGCGTTGGGCTCGTGTGTTCGCCGCCAGACAGGCCACGCCACAGGCTGCATGCTAATTGCAGAGGCGTAGCCAGCATGAGACGACCTTGTATGGTAAAAGAGGAAGGAGGCAGAGAAGTGGTTTAGTTTAGCGTCTGGTGGGCAGGGGGCTCTCCTCCACTACCCGCTTTCTTCCTGACCTTGCTTGGCAGCAAAGTCAGCCAAGTCTGACCACTCACTGGAGTACAATCATAAAGGGAAAGTCATTAGGAAATAAAAAGCAACGCAGTGTGTAATATAGGTTGTAAGCATTTTACTTATCACACTGTTGAGCAAAGCTTCTCAGTGAGTGACATTATTCTGACACTAATTTGCTGCTTATCAGAACTTTACTACAATTTCAAAGCCTTTAGTTTTTCTTTTGCTTGACAACTTATTAGATTCAAGGCTTCGAGTGAAAGTCACATTCAAAAATGTGCAGTAATTTACCACATCTTGACAGTAATATATGTATTTTCACCTTTTGTGACATTAATTTACAGCACGTCTCAGATGTATTACAGTTTTGAGGATTAGGTCATCTTTACAAAGGGCGTGTAATTTGCATTGAACATAACAAACTACTTTGTAAACTCTAAATATCTATGCAGATGACATCGAAGGCTTTTTTTCCTTTGGAAAGTACACGACTTGTGTATTTCATACGCTGAACCCTGTCTGGCTCTTTTATTTAACCATAACCTCTCCAGCCAAATAACACAACCTTTTGGAAACGCATGCCATTTTAGCACTCAAATCTGATAGGTTTTCTCAAGCAACCAAACTGTAAAATCCTCAGATTAAATTCCAATCAATGACAAAACACAAACACTTGGACTGAGATGGATGGAGAAGAGTCTGGAGTGTGTAAATGTCCAAAAAAGGTCAAGTATGGAAAACGATATTCCTCTGTCATAGAGATATAGGCCTTGGCAATGGCTTGAATCTTCTTAATACCTGAATCCTGGCTGACTTTGATGCAGTTCCTGCAAATAAAGATGATAAAGAATGTGTGTAGAGCGAGAGAGACTCTGTAGCTGCCTGTCTGTTTTAGTGCCATTAGTTCCTCCCTGCCACTCATTGATAAAGAGGCGCTGCCATCAGCCAAACCAGCCATCTCCTTCAGTCCTCATTAAAATGTCGTCATATTAAAAAATAATTTCAGGCCTCTGCTGATGAGCGTTTTATTGCCTTCATGAAAACGTTCTCACTTTGGAGTCAACGGGAGAGAGAAAACCTTCAATGAGTAATGAAAGCGAGAGACAAAGAGAAAGGACGACGCAGATAAGGGTGATTTGTTGCATACTCGGGAGGATGGTTTCGGTTTCTAGACCATTAATAATTTCTTCATTTCGCAGCCCAACAAACAATCATCCTTTCTTTACAGTAAAGAATGCACACTGGCAAGAATAAAGTGAGCCAGATGTTAAGCTGGCCATTAAAACAACAATAGAAACAAACAAAAAAGCAGGTGAAACATGAAGCAGATTAATAGAGCATAAAAAAAAGAAGAAGAGGAAGGCAATATAGAAAGGACAAGGGCATTGTTACCTTTTAAATATTATTTTTAATTAGTTCTGGGATGTTTGATGTTTACTGTTAAGGGCTTTTGCAAATTGTGTTTGAACAAAAACTAGTTAGTGACATCAACACCATAGTTATCCAATCAGCAATAGTAACTCAATGTAATCAGCTGCCAATGCTACAGCGTACACACACGTTCTCACTAAAGGGCATCTTACAAAGTAGTGCAACACATTAACAACACCTCACCTTTGCAGGTGAGTTGTTGCACTTGAACATAGAATCTGGAGTTAATCTTCTACTCGGTTACAAAATTCTTACATAAGCACTTTTTATCGTAGAGACACATGAAATGGAAAAAGCAATTTTCTAATACCCTGCAGTGGTAAAAAAAAAACTGCAGCAGCAGTAACTTAGAGGCTATCAGCGGGAGTATAAAGGTTACTGGAGAAGGACTTTCACACATTCAGACTTTAACAATAACCTAATGCAAATCCTGGTGTCCTAATGACACCAGAACCTGTATTTGCTATATGTTGTGCATATAAATCTCAATAAAGAGTGCATTTGCTGTTCTAGAAGCAGGTTTGCTAATGAAAGTCCTTGAAACATCAAAGCCACAATAAAAGATCCTACACCTATTCATCCCCACGGACGTATTATCTGAGGCAGCACTTCAGCTCTTATTGTTTGCTCTTATTATTATTATGATTCGCAGCTTTTCAACATTTCCATTTTGCTGATTTGTCGCTCAGATAATGAGAAGCCACACAACAGCGGCCTGCATGCATACATATCCTGTAAAGGCTGAAGAGAAACTGGTGGCTTGGCGTACAGATGCTCCTGCACATCATCCCATGATGTAGATTTAATGCCACCATATGCCGATGTTTTCAGGCACCAATGCTGATTAAATGAGCTGTTTGTATCAGATGAAGAAATAAGAAGTTGCCCCCCATTTGTTACATGGCGCCGTGCTATCTCTCTTCTTGATAATCGCATTTCTATTCAAAGTGGAGCACAAATAATAACATTAGCAGAGTGTAGATACTGTATTCTTTCCTGAGCTGTGTGTTTTGTTTATGAGATATTTTAATTGTAAATAGAAACACGAGGGCACAAGAATCAATCTATTAATGTGGGAAACCATGAATTATGAGAGGAAATTAAACTACGTTCACACATACACAGGAACATGGAGAAACTAAGCACACAAACAGGGTTTGTGGGAGTACATTAATGTCCCAGCAGAATACACAGATAACTACTTGATTGGCCCCAAGGGATGTAATATCTACGCTTTAATTTCAGATAGCAAGTAAGCATATCCTGTTACAAGCCATTACAAGAGTTTAATGCCAGGCGCTGTGTTTGTTATGCTCTCATTTTACATCTTCACTTCTTAGGCTTTAGCTCTGTTTGAGATGAGATGAAAAGATTTCTGCTATGTGGGTTACAGCAGAGTTTCTTGTCTCGCAAAATGTACTCACATATTAAAAATATTCAGTTGAAAACTTCACTGCTTCTTTCTCCTTTGTTGAGGCTGACTCAGAAGAAGGAGTAAAAAGTATGGACAATATAGACAGAAGTAGACGTAACTAATAGCTTTTCCCCTCTGGGTCTGGTGTGTTATACACTTTATTTTGGATGTGATGTATTTTTGGATGTCCACACCACTGTGGCTGCTGAACAGAAACATTTGTTTCCTGCCCTGGCGCTGGGTTCATGTCCATACACTTGCCAGACAGAGTTACTTGTGGCTCTGTTGTTTTGGTTGTAATACCGACAGAAGATTCCAAAGCAATGTTAGGTAATTACTCATCACACAACCTACTGAGAACTGAAACAGAAAAGTGCCAGGAAACACAAGTCCTCAGAATCCTAAAAGTACCAAAACCCAAATATAAAGATACTCAACTCCTAAAAGCAGTTTGTGTTGAGAGGAAGTTGGGGTGCATCGATGGTTTGAAAACCAAATGACAGCCAACATTCGTCTTTTTTAAGCATGACCACGATCCCACGATCGTGTTCCTTCACCTTATTCAAGTGTTTAGTATTGCCGTGAAGGCAAAGCTCCCATATTCTCAACAAACTACTACTATTTCAGTTAAATGTTACTCAAGAACATAAAAGTAAAAACAGCCTGTAGCTTGCTAAAAACATGTCTTTGGGTGTAATATCGGCTGATAAATACTGCGCTCTGGGAATGATGTTCATTTGTTACATCCTCATTTCATATTCTCGCCAGTTGGGCATGCCTGAGTTTTGAGGTGTAATATAGGCCTGCCAAATCAGCGGTAGCCCCATTACTCATCCCCCTCTGTGCTGTCTCCTGGCTTGTGCTCCACCGCTAATGCAGATTACAGGGATATATGAGGGCTATTTTGTTCGCTGCAGGGTGGAAACGATCACAGGCAACCCCCATCCCTCTCTGAAGCACGATTCTACATCTGTTCCCCCCACGAAAAGCTATCTGGAGATCCATCAGAGCCAAGCCCTTATCAGATCTGAGGCTGCTACATCTATTGCACATCAATTATAGATGCTATGGGTAAAAAATTGGGTCACTATATCAACACACGCTTTCAATCCTCAGAGACATTGTTTGGTTAAGTGATTAGTGGCTTGACTTTAGATACGGTTTGTGTGGGTTGTAAGTGTTAAATAGTCCATTTATGATAAAAGATACAAGGGCCTCCAGTGAAGGAGACTAATGACTAATAATGGCTTTGACATAATGATAATGTGTCTTAAACTTGTAATTTTTCATTTCATTTTGATTAACTTTGAAGAACCTTGGTGGCTTTTGTTTGTGGGATTTATGTAAGTATGAAGAGTAATGTCGGGGATCAATAAACCTTTCTTAATCATTCTTTTTTTCCTGTTGCGTCTTGCAATCCAAGGTGATAAAACGAGCCAAGCTGCATTATTTGCAGTCGAAAATCACCCACAACTTAAATTGATTTCCAACTTGCTCCCTGACAGAAAACACAGACATATTATTCAAATTTCTATCTATTCTGTGACCAGGACACGTCCATAAACACACGTTTAATCTTTATGCAAGTCTCTCCTCATCTGTTGGGTAAATAGACCATTCATCATATTATTGGGTTTTTACAGCTTGACTGTTTGAGTGATCTGTCTCTCAAACAGCCTCTCTCCCTGGCAGCCCAATCAATCACTTTTCAATGACGATGTCACAGCTCATTGTGTGGAGTGTTATCCCAAACAATATCCAGAGCCTTTTCAGACGATACATTAAAAGCTAAACTTTTTTTTTGTTCATGAGTGTGATCGGCTCCTCTCTGCAAAATGTGTAGGTACGGTATTTTAGAAGCAGAATAATGTGTTTCACCATTTGCTTCATAGTTTTAATCCTGAATTCACCCACTGTCAACAATTTTCACCTCAGTGGAGACGTTAGCAGGTGCAGGATTGTGCTCACTATTAACTTTTCATTAGGCGAGGTAAACCGCACGTGTCATCAAGAAGTAGCTGTTGCTCAACATGGGACATAATTGGTTTGTAGTTAATGGCTGTTTGAAGCTGAAAGTCCTGGGTGTGTGTCTGTAAAAGCACAGTATGAGCTCTATGAGACTTTATATTTCTCGGGAAGAAGGAAAAAGTTTAAAGGGTTGATAGCTGAATCAGAAATGTCTTCCAGGCTGTGCTTGTTATTGTAGTTACTCTACAAATTAGCGACCCTCGCTTCAACTATGAGGCCATAAGATCGACTCATTAAATAACCAAACAGCTGCAGTGTTGCAATATGTTTTTCACTCTCACTCAGACTGAATTCTTCTTCTTCTGTGAACTCACCTCATGTCTTCTCTCTTCTGTTTCTGTCTCAGGATCCTTCAGGAGTTGATGGAGACCTGCGACACCGGGAGCCTGAACACTGCTGTCCATGTTCCTCTGACAGCGGGGATGTTTCAGATAACACAGCGTGCAGATAAAACACACCAACGTGAACCCTCACTCATCACACTTCCTTCCGTTCAACCAAACCAACTCAAATATGTTCCATCGCTTTTCTCTTTGATAAGCCTCTGCTTACTGATTAGTTAAAGTATCACCAGATCATCTGTTTTGTATCTAAAATCCTAATTTCAGAGTATGTTGCGCAATTTATACAATTATTCAAAAATAAATGTAGTGGAATTAAAAAGTACATATAATCCTCTGAAATATACTGTAAGTGGAACATAGCAAACATGGAAGTAAAAAACAAAGGGTGGAAAGAGTATTCAGATATTTTGCCTAAAGCAATACTGCAATATAAAATATCATGCAGTATAAGTCCTACTTAAGTAAAAGTATAAACATTTAATTATCAACAGTAAAAGAGATTCACTATCATAATGCACAATTATTTATAACATGTACTTAAAGTATCAGAATGAGGTAGATTAGTTCTCAAGAGAGCATCATATTATATGAGGGGTTAAATCTTAACCCGCATGTTAAATAGTAATACCTGCTGCCAAATAAATGTATTCAATTAATGTTTTCCTTGAAATATAGTGCAATAGAAGGAGATGGTACTTGATTGAACTTAAATGAGTCGTCTTACTTACTTACTTTACACTATCTTGGCATCATGATCAGTTTCTTCTTCCGACCAAAATCTATACGTAGAATATAAATCACCTAATTGCATCGAACTGTTGTTTTTAGGTCAATATTTGAACAGCACCATAACAGCTGTTCAGATTATGTTTTCTGTCACATACACAACACAATTTAACAATTTTATGAACAGGAACTGCAAGCCTTACATCCATGAAACCAAGTGCATTGAAATCCAACCTTGTTGCACACTAATTAATAAGGTTTAATGTAATCTGTTACCTCTCTACTCACTCCTCGTGCCATGAGGCCTCACTGAGGAGTTGTGAGGGTCTAGAGGTCCCCTCTTCGATGTGTCAGCGCCGCAGCACCACCTTCTCCACCTCAGTGCACCACAGTTGCTTTATTAAACTTGTATAAGATCATTAGCATACAAAGCAGGAAACCTTCCGCTGTAGAGTCATACATATTTATCTGGACGTGCCTGACTTGTGCGTGCATACACTCATACTGTAACCCCTTTACACAAAGGCGTGACTGTCTTTCTGCTGCAGGAGAGCCGTGAACAGACACTATGAAGTGGATGTTACTAGAAGCACGCACAGTTTTAAGGGATAGATATTTATTCATGCAACATCTGATGAAAGACGAGCTGACATTGGCCATAAACTTCACATTAAAACGTGCAGCTGCCAGTAAGAACGAGAAAAAGTGTGTATTTGGAAACAGAGCAGATGGAGTTTGGTTAGGTTCATCAAAGCAGTTTGCTTCAAGCATATCAAATATAGTTTACACACAGAGGAATTTTGGTCTAGTAATGCCTGCAATACTTATTCATCTGCTGCACTCCGAAGCTCATAATCAAACAGAGAGAAAAACCAACAGAGGACATGGTCTCATAAATACTTGTATCACCTGTGGGCTACCTCTGACTTTTGAATGACTATGAAATCAGCTCCTTTTCTGTCTCCTTCCCTTGTTCCCTTCCTCTTCCAATTACCAAATATTCTACATTCCTGATGAGAGCACAACCCCTCCTTTTTTCCTGCGACTTGGGAGTCCTCCTTTCATTTTCCTTCCTCCCTCCTTCTCTTTCCTCCCTCCTGTGAGATTGCTGTTGTGTCTTATGGCTTTTTATTCCTACGTGATGGTAGATGGGTTCATGTAGGAGTAGAAGCCACTAAACACGCGGTGAGTGCTCAACACGCTGGCCAACACACACAGCGAGCTTCCTGTGGATATGACAGCTGTCATATTCACATCAATGGTCACGCCCATTATCAAGAATATGTGCACAATAGAAATAGTACGGGGTAATCACGGCAGGGAGTGGCTACTAATTCAGGTTATTACTTCAGACCAGATTTGTAATGTGAACATTTTTAAATGACTTATTCAAATGGTTATTATATCTAATTGAACAATCGGTTTTAAGACAATAGAGCAGAATGGTGCTGTTCGTGTGGGCTGACAAATCAATTTGAAGTTGTGAACAGACCTACTTTTCCACAAAGGCTTCCCACCTGCATGCTGGCTGCACGTGCCCTGAATTTAAAACGCATTCCTGCATTCTTCTGCCCCGAGGTCGCTGTGCAAAACTGGAGCTGGATAGATCTCAAAATAGAGATCAGGAGGAGTGGATGCCACAATTAAATTGCAACAACTTGCAGAGGTAGGTCATCTATGTTGTTTGATAATGTACACAATGTGAAGGGGCCATCTATCATAGAGATGAAGCAAACGTGAGAAGAAAGCTGGTACAGGATACTGTATGACACGTTCATGACCTACAAAAGTGTGACAATATTCCTCTTGTGAATTGATTACACATTTCACATAAAAAAAATGCTTCATATGCCGTTGCTGTCCTGTGAAAGCATGCATCTCCAAGACAACAACTTTTCATGAGTCAAGATTTGTGGTGATGTTTTTTTTCTCCAAAAACTCTAGTGGTTTTTATATAGTTTAATTTCTTTAAACCTGTATTAGTTTTTAGTTATTTGATAGCATCAGAAAAAAAGCTGTATAGTTGTGTATGTGTCTCCTTTAGGAGTGCAAGTTCAATATGTTTTGGTCTCCACCAACTCCAGAGACTAATGTATGACTTCTACATGCTGCACCGTGTTAATCAGCTAGTTACTGTGTACGTCTGCAGTTTGGTAAGCAGTTAGTGTGGACCTACACTGTTCCTGTAAAGCTTTTAGCACCAGCCTAAACCCCTTAAATTCCTGTCCAATCATAAATTAGGTCCAGAACAACTCAAAATAGCCCATAATGCTATTCATCTGCAGTAACTTTCTGTCTGAAATGAACTCGGTATCAACCAATTAAGCAGAAGATATTCAAATGATCCTGCTTGTGTTGGGTACAGTTGGATGCTGTGGGGTTTGAGTTTAAATGTCAACCTTCTGTTTCTATTTTCTGTAAAAATAAGCTCCTCGTTTTCTCCTAAGCAGAATCTGAATAGTGCCTAAATGGGTTGTTGTCGTAAAAAAGAAACTGAATTATGAATCCCTGGATATTACAAGAATTTGACAAATGCATCCAATTGTGTGGCATTACTTCTGTGTCGATATGAGGGGGATAATTATTCAAGATGAAATTGCAATTGATATGGTCTGCTAAGGTTTAATGATTTATTCAAGGCTATAAGTTGTTATGATCTCAAATTCAGTGGGGTGGAATGGAAAGTTTCTTCTGCTTGCATTTTCGGTTTAATTTATTTTTCAGATTCTCATTCCGACATAGAGTTATTTCGAGAGACACAAGGAGGTCTGAGAGAATAGTAGAGCAGCAAAGACACATGAGAGGAAGCTGAGAGGATTCGATTCTAGACCAGCGGGGGTGCATGGGAATCTAAAGGTGGGAATCAACCATCCTTGCATCTGTGAGAAAGAGCCTCCATTATTTAAAACAGCTTGGCATATGAAGGGGAAGTTGTGTTTGAATAGATTGTTGCCATCCGCTTTTTCGCCCGAGGTTGTGTACGCCTTTTGACTGTGCTGTAAACCTCATATTCTCAAAATGTCAAAATCTTCGGCAAAGTAAGACTCATTTTCGCTTTAAAAGCTGTGCAATTTTTTGAATTATGCAATTGGGTCCTCAGGTTATGAAACTTGATTGAGCTGTACAAGGTCACGTAATCCACAAATGCAGGTAAAAACGTCAGAGTTGGAGTAATGGGATTTTTCAACTGACAGCTGCAATAATGTAGCGTGTGTGTGTGTGTGTACAGTATAGGCGTAATGTATGAGTGCTGAGCTACTGTATCCACCTCCCTCAGGCTACACTTTCTTTCTGTAATAAATAATGCTCTTTTGTGTTCTCTGCTTCATTTGTTCCCTGTTGTAACGTCAGTGCTGCTCAATAAATTATGAATCACCCCTATTCAACCTGCCGCATATCTCTTGTTTCATTTGTCTGTCAAACTGTCTGTTTGTGTGTGCATGTGCGTTTCTAATGCCACACGCAGGCACACCCCAAATGTACAAACCAATACACACATGAGTTTTCACTGGATTTATTAAAAGCTCAGAGCAGACTGGTTGATAAGCACAAACAGTTAGAGAGCAGCAGGAATACAACAGTAAAACATGATAAATTATTAGTAGCCTAAGGTACAAGCGTATTTCAAACTGCCTTTCATTGACATAATTGCTCATGTTCAGTGTATATTAAATCTGCTATAAGCCATGAAATTGCCATACATAACAACACAATTACATACTGATTCACTGAAAAATAAAGATGTATTTCTGGCTACCCCACAAAGTTGTCGTAACAGCAGGCGAACTGAAGGATTGTTTAGGGAATGAGTTGCAGAGGCACAGCGGGATTCTTTCACTTTCTTTTCTCAGAGATTTTGGGCAGCAAAGCTCGCCTACACACACCAGCTGGCTGCTGTCTGGGGGAATCGCCTCAGCCATCTTTTTTTTCTGATGAAATCAGAGGAAATCCACAAGCAGCCCAAGGCAGACCACATATCCTTTTTGTTTTTTTTATATTCCTTCTCTATTCAATAATTCTCAGTGATGGGCCTTTCCTTTGAGCACTGGCACTACTCCTCATTCCAATTAGTGAAAGGCAAAGAGACGCCCTTGTTTGTCGGCACGCAAGCAGTAATTGGATAATCCCTGGAATTTGAGCGAATGCACAAAAGAGAATCTGCAATTAAACCAGAAAGTCTGTCAAATATTGACACAGATGAGTCCTGCAAAGTACAGATACAGAGGATAAGTCAACATTATTGTGGAGGTTTTCAAAAATTTCTCAACGTTGTATGCACAAGGGCAAATTATGATGTTCTTGTTGTAAAGTTTAATTTCTAGAATAAAATAGACGAAAAATGTAATCCATTCTAATATTGATATGAACATTCTTTCGATTAATCCGTTAATTTCATTAGCTTTAAAACCACCTTGAACTTGTCTCCTCATATTCATTTACATTACACAACTCTATTTATGAAAATACACCATGTGAGAACATGTAGTAAGTTAGAATCTGACTTGGGACTTTTGTCAAAATCAGTTGTAGCACCATTGTTTTAGTTCAGAATGTTCTCACATGGGGAATTTTCCTAAATAAAGTTGTGTTTCATCAAATTACCACAAACAAACTGACATACAAGATACGTCAGTCTCAGAATACTGCTGGATTTTGCTAATAAACACAAAATGCAGCTGAGACTGATGGGAATATCATTAGTTTTGCAGGTATTTGGTCACAAACCAAAATAATTGGACCAGTATTTGGACCATTTGGTCTGTACCAACTTTCAGCAATCCATCCTTTAGTTGTTGAGACATTTCACTCAAGACTCCAAATGTTAACCTGGTGGTGCTACAGGAAAAGCCATTATCGCCTGGGGATTGTCGATATTTGCCAAAATTCAAGGAAATCCATGGTATGATTGGCAAGAGTGCCACAAAAAAATGAGGTTACCCTGCTGGTGGCGCTAGACAAAGTGAAGCAGATCACCAAAGTCAAGAGGATTCCTTCTCTGGGACCATGAATAGCTGTTCAATTGCAATTTGTCCTGTAGTTCTTGAGATATTTCAGTCTGGACCAAAGTGAAGGACTGACCAACAGACCGACATTGCCATTGCCTGCCAAAAACCTGTTACGGTAGCGAGCAACTTGAGTTCTTGTTTTTGCAACCTCTAAAAAAAAGTTCAGATGGCATAACAGAAGCCTACCTGGCATTTTGGAAACAATCTCTGCTCACAGTGTGACCTGTGGACATCCCATTGTGACAACAGTGTGCTGAGTTACACAGATTTTTCTCAACATCTCACTGAAAGCCATCACAACAAGACGTCTCCTCTCTTAGTCCACTTAATGAGAGTGTAGCGTCAGCGTTCTGGCTGCAATTACGGTGCTTAGGACTCTTTAATGATATGTTAATGGTTTGGCTGTATTACCTCTCAGCTGCCCAAACAACCTTAAATACCCTGAGGCTGATTAATCCAGCATCCACAAAAACATCCAATTAGAGGGAAAATGTTTGAATCGAGTTCTACTAACAACTTTAGGGCTGAATAGACGAGCACTAAAGGAAACGCTGCAAGATATTTCCCGCAAAGTACAGTAAATGGAGATGATAGCCGGAGCTTATGGATATTCCTGTTTTAGACTTAAAACACATGATTATTTATTATATCTTAGATATTAGGATGGTGCTGTAATGCAGCATGACTTTAGATAATTCAGGGAGCTCAAAACACATAGCTTTTGCTGAGCGCTGGGTATCATGAAGGTCAAACGTGTGACCTCTCAGTTACATAACGCTCTGTCTAACCAGCAGGGCGCCTTTCCTGTTCGCTGCCGCTGAGCCTGCATCAAAGTCAGAGATGGAGACGCTGTTAAAACATTGAACATGACTTGCACAAAGTAAATGCATGTTTGTTTTTGCTCTACTCTAAACCATAATAAGGGATCTCAACACAATTGTGAGTTATTGTCAAATTAGAAAGATGATTCCTGACAGAAGAAAACTTAAAAGAGAGTATTTTCAAAGCACTGACGTTCTCTATAGTTTCTAAAAACGAATGATCTGAATTTCAAATCATAGAAAACAAAACATTTCTCACACCTCACCATCACTGTTGTCAAATACGATTAATCTGAGACACATTTCCAACAACTCCCAACACAACTTCACTCTCGTCAGCACATGATTGCTGCCGACGCAGAACTTCAATAGTGATTATTAATGTGCAGCATCTGAAGTGAAGCTCATAGCGGCGGGGGATACATTTTTCAGGAGTTCCTTTTGTAATAAATACTGAGCGGTGACAAAGCACCATCGAGTCCATAGAGGAAACACATCTAGGAAGCAGACAGGGAAGTCAAGTAAGCAGAGGAGGAGAAACAAGCCAGATGCTGATAAGTAAATGTGTTCTTGTATTGTGCTTAATCAAAGTTCTGTCATGCTGACACAGGGTTATACTGTTCCACACCACAAACGTTTCATGGTTCAAGCTTCTACAATTCTCTCAAACTTTATTGAAGGAATTTAAAATAGTTTGTGGTGTTCCTACATTTGAAATATAATGACTACAAAGGCTTTGATTCACACAGGGATGGATACAGTGTGGGTGAACTCCATCTGCTGTTGCAGATCATATGATATGTCAATTTAGAAGCTCTGGAGCTTTCAGGCTCCAGAGCTTCTAAATTGACATTTTGTCAACTATTTTGATATTTTAGACAATTTGACTGTAACATCCAATCATTAAGAAGTGTGAAAAATCTATTGAATGTATGTTTTCATAGAAACTTAATGGGTTGGTGATCATGTAAATGATATGAAACCGAGGTTGGATTAACTGGGGAAAGACACTGTATCAGTTCATTTTGAGTAATTTCATTACTTGCACATTTGTTGGTGAATGTGCACGACTTATGTAGAATAGGACCTGGGTCCAGCCTCATGTAATCATATGGCCCCAAGGGACCTGTGTCCAAATCTGGTTGTACCACCATTGTTCTAGTTCATAATGTTCTCACATTGTGTATCTTCCAAAATAAAGTTTTCAAATTACCATAAACAAACTGAGAGAAGCCAGTATTATAATACGGCTGGGTTTCTGTCCCTCATAATATAATAAAGAAGCCATCTAGTCTGCTGTGTTTACTGTTCGTGATGGGAAGCAGGTGCCCAACGGCACATATTTGCCCTGAGGCCCCTAAACCTTTACACCAGTGTGGTTGTCATGGAAATGTGTATGTTCAAATAAAAAAAATTGTCTCTGAAATTGATAAAAAAATTGAAATACATCTTTACATCCTGAAAGAGCGGACGCTTTTTATTTTCATACCCAAGTACATTTTACTCCCAATACACGTTTGTGCTCAATCGAAATAACTTGTGTTCCAGTTATTTTTTTGTCAATTAAAGATTTAAGTAAAGGTATATCATATCAGAAGTATCAGTGGCAATTGTAACACTGATGAAAGTAACAATGTAAATGCAATCATGTCTTTGACTTTTAATATCTCAACCCGTACTGCTCTCAATGGTCCTAATAGTGCTACCAATCATCCTTTCTCCACCATGAAAGCCTTTTTTAGAGTTTCAGGCAGGTCTATGCTTTTGGCTCCATCTCGTCTCTCTCTTATCACCTCTCATCAGCAGGAAAGACGTTGGAAGGAGGGGGGTCGGCGGGGTCTGCTCATCCGAGGCAAAGAGGAGAGCCAAAAGAAGCCAGCATCCTTATCAAAGGCCTGGGTGCTGAGCCTTGGTTAAAAATAGAAACTGAGGGAGATTGGCATCGATTTCTGCAGGCGTTGACGGCCCGATTGACAGCAGCACAGCAACGTCGGGCTGTTGAGCCATCGAGGGAATCCGCCAGACTGCCTATGATGAGATGAGATGGGAAGATAACTTCTGACAAGCCCTCCACCCGCTACCCATCTCTAATCACCCAGTCTGCACACACACACACACACACACACACACACACACACACACACACACACACACACACACACACACACACACACAAACATGCACACACACAAAGTAAAAAAGTAATTACCACATAATTGCACGCGCGTGCGCACACACACACACACACACCCACACACACACACACACACACACACACACACACACACACACACATTGGCACACACACTTGCTGCCCCCTGAGCAAGTAATGGGACTTTGGCTGCCTGAGCATCCACCTGTCCGTTGTCTCCTGCCAAGCCAAAGCTCATGTGCTCACACACATACAAAATACCTCTGGATGTCCCTCCACAGCTACGAGACGTCGTTCTTAAGGGTTATCTCACCAAATGATCTACCATCAGTAAATAGTGCCTAATATCCATGAGACCCTCCGAACGGGGATGTCAGTGACCTTTGTTTTACTGCTGTAAATGAACTCCACTAAGTGATTACTTTTATTAGACTGTCTCCTTTACTACACTTGGATGTTGTTCTCCTCGGGGTATGAGCAGTAATTCAGCCAAGCATGTGTGCCTGGCATGCTAATATCAATATTCCTGTTTTGTTGCTATGAAAATATCATGTCTTTACATCATCAGAGGTTATCATCTTCCTGGCAATCTTTGAAGAAATAGTTTGACAATTTGGGATATTCGTTAATTCGCTTTCTTGCTGAGAGTTGGATGAAAAGATTGCTACCAGTATCTGTGCACTAAATATGAATGGTGCATAACAATAAACACAGTGTGAAAGACCTTGAAAGCTCACTAATAAACCTGTTATATCTTTGTTAAAAATTTACAGAAAATCAACGTCAACTCGCCATTTTACATCGCCTCACCTGCTTAACCACTGTTCCACTTTTTATGCTCAGCTAATGGCCTCCTGGTCAGCTCCATCTTCAACTGGAACAGACCATTTTGAGAGTGGACTCAATTTTCTCATCTAATTCAAGAAAAGAAAGCGAATAAGCACAAATCCCCAAATGTCAAACTTTTCTTGAAAAACAAAGTGTATTCTCAGATTTAGAAGACCTTCACAAATTGCCTCTATAATGGGATAGATTCAACAATATGCAAGCAATCATTTGTGGAATGACTTAATGTTTCAATGTTGTGCAAATATTTTATAGGCTTGCAGGTTGACTGAAACATTTGGACTTTAAACCGAATATATGGAGGTTTGCTATCAATGTTTTACTTAAAAAAAAAGGCCTGAATATCAACAACAACATATTACAAAGTCTAGAAAATGTATTGTATTGATAAAAATGTTGGATTCATGGATGGGACATTTATCACACACTCATACTCATCCTCGATTTAAAAATTATCCAATGAAGCCAAGATAATCATCATTAAAAGCCAAAAGTTTGACTTCTTATAATTAGGTGATTTGCTGCAATCTGCCACAAGGACTCTGTCAATCTGTCAGGTTGATTCTCCTCCTGTTAGAAGCGCCTTAGAGACAATTACTGTGGGCTCCTCCTAATTAGAAACTCATTGAAATTTATGAGTGCCTGTTATGAATTATTGAGTTCTGTTTCCTGGGAGGGACGTCATTAGGAAAGTTTAAGCAAGTTGATTTCTTATAGGCCGCTTTGTCAGTGTGTTTGTCCAGGTTTGGTTGGAATATAACAAGGTGTGTGTCTCCCTCTGGTGGTGCAAAGAAGATATTGTATATTTAAAGTGGTATATATTGGTTTATTTAAAGACTTGCCAGGCAGAGTAAGAAAAACAAATCCCCCAAATGAATCTGAGAAGTTGTTTTCATTATTTTTTATGAAATGTAAATGCCTGGCTTGGTTGTGTTCACCTATAGTCATTGTGACAGCCTTATTTCCATAAAAAAAAAATGTTTTTGCAGAATTCGCAATTCCGTAATATGAAGACACACATTAACAGCTAGCCCTGAATAGGTCACAAACTACGATTTGATCTATTCTATACAGACTACAGTTTTCATGATGAAATTGTGGACTTTGACATGTTGTGTATTTGGGATAAGGACTTGTATCAAGAGAGAAAACTGTGAAGTTTCTCTTCAGTGAAGAGAGGTATCAAAAATGCATTACTACTTTGCAGTTACATTTTTATCATTTATTCCAACACTGACATAATAAGGACATCTTATTCATACAATTCAGTATATTAATATATATAAATATATCATAATATTCAGTATAATATGATATATAAATAACAGCGCCAAATCCTAGCCACTAGTCAAGGACTGGGAAATCGAGATAAGAACGACGTGAATAGAAGTCAATACAACTTCACAGTGAACAAATTTGTGGTCTATATTTGTGTTGATATAAAGCTTTGCTGTTCACATCATCGTGAATGAAGCAATGAGCACAATGCCAACTTCAAAGGAGAATTCCCTGACCGGGAATCGAAACCGGCCCGCGGCGGTGAGAGCGCCGAATCCTAGCCACTAGACCATCAAGGAGCCGGAAATTGAGATAAGAATGACGTGAATAGACGTCAATACAACTTCACAGTGAACAAACTAGTGGTCTATAATGGTGTTGAAATAAAGCGATGCTGTTGACTTGCAATATCATCGTGAATGAAGCAATGAGCACAATGCTAACTTCAAAAGAGAATTCCCTGACCAGGAATCGAACCCGGGCAGCGGCGGTGAGAGCGCCGAATCCTAGCCACTAGACCATCAAGGAGCGGGAAATTGAGATAAGAACGACGTGAATAGACGTCAATACAACTTCACAGTGAACAAACTAGTGGACTATAATGGTATTGATATGAAGCGATGCTGTTGACATCATCGTGAATAAAGCAATGACCACAATGCTAACTTCAAAGGAGAATTCCCTGACCGGGAATCGAACCCCGGCCGCGGCAGTGAGAGCGCCGAATCCTAGCCACTAGACCATCAAGGAGCCGGAAATTGAGATAAGAATGACGTGAATAGACGTCAATACAACTTCACAGTGAACAAACTAGTGGTCTATAATGGTGTTGAAATAAAGCGATGCTGTTGACTTGCAATATCATCGTGAATGAAGCAATGAGCACAATGCTAACTTCAAAAGAGAATTCCCTGACCGGCCATCGAACCCGGGCCGCAGCGGTGAGAGCGCCGAATCCTAGCCACTAGACCATCAAGGAGCGGGAAATTGAGATAAGAACGACGTGAATAGACGTCAATACAACTTCACAGTGAACAAACTTGTGGTCTATAATGGTGTTGAAATAAAGCGATGCTGTTGACTTGCAATATCATCGTGAATGAAGCAATGAGCACAATATCTCAAAGCTAACTTCAAAGAAGAATTCCCTGACCGGGAATCGAACCCAGGCCGCGGCGGTGAGAGCGCCGAATCCTAGCCACTAGACCATCAAGGAGCGGGAAATTGAGATAAGAACGACGTGAATAGACGTCAATACAACTTCACAGTGAACAAACTTGTGGTCTATAATGGTGTTGAAATAAAGCGATGCTGTTGACTTGCAATATCATCGTGAATGAAGCAATGAGCACAATATCTCAAAGCTAACTTCAAAGAAGAATTCCCTGACCGGGAATCGAACCCGGGCCGCGGCGGTGAGAGCGCCGAATCCTAGCCACTAGACCATCAAGGAGCGGGAAATTGAGATAAGAACGACGTGAATAGACGTCAATACAACTTCACAGTGAACAAACTTGTGGTCTATAATGGTGTTGAAATAAAGCGATGCTGTTGACGTCATCGTGAATGAAGCAATGGGCACAATGCTAACTTCAAAAGAGAATTCCCTGACCGGGAATCGAACCCGGGCCGCAGCGGTGAGAGCGCCGAATCCTAGCCACTAGACCATCAAGGAGCGGGAAATTGAGATAAGAACGACGTGAATAGACGTCAATACAACTTCACAGTGAACAAACTTGTGGTCTATAATGGTGTTGAAATAAAGCGATGCTGTTGACTTGCAATATCATCGTGAATGAAGCAATGAGCACAATATCTCAAAGCTAACTTCAAAGAAGAATTCCCTGACCGGGAATCGAACCCGGGCCGCGGCGGTGAGAGCGCCGAATCCTAGCCACTAGACCATCAAGGAGCGGGAAATTGAGATAAGAACGACGTGAATAGACGTCAATACAACTTCACAGTGAACAAACTAGTGGTCTATAATGGTGTTGAAATAAAGCGATGCTGTTGACATCATCATGAATGAAGCAATGAGCACAATGCTAACTTCAAAGGAGAATTCCCTGACCGGGAATCGAACCCGGGCCGCGGCGGTGAGAGCGCCGAATCCTAGCCACTAGACCATCAAGGAGCGGGAAATTGAGATAAGAACGACGTGAATAGACGTCAATACAACTTCACAGTGAACAAACTTGTGGTCTATAATGGTGTTGATATAAAGCGATGCTGTTGACATCATCATGAATGAAGCAATGAGCACAATGCTAACTTCAAAGGAGAATTCCCTGACCGGGAATCGAACCCGGGCCGCGGCGGTGAGAGCGCCGAATCCTAGCCACTAGACCATCAAGGAGCTGGAAATTGAGATAAGAACGACGTGAATAGACGTCAATACAACTTCACAGTGAACAAACTTGTGGTCTATAATGGTGTTGATATAAAGCGATGCTGTTGACATCATCATGAATGAAGCAATGAGCACAATGCTAACTTCAAAGGAGAATTCCCTGACCGGCCATCGAACCCGGGCCGCGGCGGTGAGAGCGCCGAATCCTAGCCACTAGACCATCAAGGAGCGGGAAATTGAGATAAGAACGACGTGAATAGACGTCAATACAACTTCACAGTGAACAAACTTGTGGTCTATAATGGTGTTGATATAAAGCGATGCTGTTGACATCATCATGAATGAAGCAATGAGCACAATGCTAACTTCAAAGGAGAATTCCCTGACCGGGAATCGAACCCGGGCCGCAGCGGTGAGAGCGCCGAATCCTAGCCACTAGACCATCAAGGAGCGGGAAATTGAGATAAGAACGACGTGAATAGACGTCAATACAACTTCACAGTGAACAAACTTGTGGTCTATAATGGTGTTGAAATAAAGCGATGCTGTTGACTTGCAATATCATCGTGAATGAAGCAATGAGCACAATATCTCAAAGCTAACTTCAAAGAAGAATTCCCTGACCGGGAATCGAACCCGGGCCGCGGCGGTGAGAGCGCCGAATCCTAGCCACTAGACCATCAAGGAGCAGGAAATTGAGATAAGAACGACGTGAATAGACGTCAATACAACTTCACAGTGAACAAACTAGTGGTCTATAATGGTGTTGAAATAAAGCGATGCTGTTGACTTGCAATATCATCGTGAATGAAGCAATGAGCACAATATCTCAAAGCTAACTTCAAAGAAGAATTCCCTGACCGGGAATCGAACCCGGGCCGCGGCGGTGAGAGCGCCGAATCCTAGCCACTAGACCATCAAGGAGCGGGAAATTGAGATAAGAACGACGTGAATAGACGTCAATACAACTTCACAGTGAACAAACTTGTGGTCTATAATGGTGTTGATATAAAGCGATGCTGTTGACATCATCATGAATGAAGCAATGAGCACAATGCTAACTTCAAAGGAGAATTCCCTGACCGGGAATCGAACCCGGGCCGCGGCGGTGAGAGCGCCGAATCCTAGCCACTAGACCATCAAGGAGCGGGAAATTGAGATAAGAACGACGTGAATAGACGTCAATACAACTTCACAGTGAACAAACTTGTGGTCTATAATGGTGTTGAAATAAAGCGATGCTGTTGACGTCATCGTGAATGAAGCAATGAGCACAATGCTAACTTCAAAAGAGAATTCCCTGACCGGGAATCGAACCCGGGCCGCGGCGGTGAGAGCGCCGAATCCTAGCCACTAGACCATCAAGGAGCGGGAAATTGAGATAAGAACGACGTGAATAGACGTCAATACAACTTCACAGTGAACAAACTTGTGGTCTATAATGGTGTTGAAATAAAGCGATGCTGTTGACATCATCATGAATGAAGCAATGAGCACAATGCTAACTTCAAAGGAGAATTCCCTGACCGGCCATCGAACCCGGGCCGCGGCGGTGAGAGCGCCGAATCCTAGCCACTAGACCATCAAGGAGCGGGAAATTGAGATAAGAACGACGTGAATAGACGTCAATACAACTTCACAGTGAACAAACTTGTGGTCTATAATGGTGTTGATATAAAGCGATGCTGTTGACATCATCATGAATGAAGCAATGAGCACAATGCTAACTTCAAAGGAGAATTCCCTGACCGGGAATCGAACCCGGGCCGCGGCGGTGAGAGCGCCGAATCCTAGCCACTAGACCATCAAGGAGCGGGAAATTGAGATAAGAACGACGTGAATAGACGTCAATACAACTTCACAGTGAACAAACTTGTGGTCTATAATGGTGTTGAAATAAAGCGATGCTGTTGACTTGCAATATCATCGTGAATGAAGCAATGAGCACAATATCTCAAAGCTAACTTCAAAGGAGAATTCCCTGACCGGGAATCGAACCCAGGCCGCGGCGGTGAGAGCGCCGAATCCTAGCCACTAGACCATCAAGGAGCGGGAAATTGAGATAAGAACGACGTGAATAGACGTCAATACAACTTCACAGTGAACAAACTTGTGGTCTATAATGGTGTTGATATAAAGCGATGCTGTTGACATCATCATGAATGAAGCAATGAGCACAATGCTAACTTCAAAGGAGAATTCCCTGACCGGGAATCGAACCCGGGCCGCGGCGGTGAGAGCGCCGAATACTAGCCACTAGACCATCAAGGAGCGGGAAATTGAGATAAGAACGACGTGAATAAACGTCAATACAACTTCACAGTGAACAAACTTGTGGTCTATAATGGTGTTGAAATAAAGCGATGCTGTTGACGTCATCGTGAATGAAGCAATGAGCACAATGCTAACTTCAAAAGTGAATTCCCTGACCGGCCATCGAACCCGGGCCGCGGCGGTGAGAGCGCCGGATCCTAGCCACTAGACCATCAAGGAGCGGGAAATTGAGATAAGAACGACGTGAATAGACGTCAATACAACTTCACAGTGAACAAACTAGTGGTCTATAATGGTGTTGAAATAAAGCGATGCTGTTGACTTGCAATATCATCGTGAATGAAGCAATGAGCACAATATCTCAAAGCTAACTTCAAAGAAGAATTCCCTGACCGGGAATCGAACCCGGGCCGCGGCGGTGAGAGCGCCGAATCCTAGCCACTAGACCATCAAGGAGCGGGAAATTGAGATAAGAACGACGTGAATAGACGTCAATACAACTTCACAGTGAACAAACTTGTGGTCTATAATGGTGTTGATATAAAGCGATGCTGTTGACATCATCATGAATGAAGCAATGAGCACAATGCTAACTTCAAAGGAGAATTCCCTGACCGGGAATCGAACCCGGGCCGCGGCGGTGAGAGCTCCGAATCCTAGCCACTAGACCATCAAGGAGCGGGAAATTGAGATAAGAACGACGTGAATAGACGTCAATACAACTTCACAGTGAACAAACTTGTGGTCTATAATGGTGTTGAAATAAAGCGATGCTGTTGACGTCATCGTGAATGAAGCAATGAGCACAATGCTAACTTCAAAAGAGAATTCCCTGACCGGGAATCGAACCCGGGCCGCGGCGGTGAGAGCGCCGAATCCTAGCCACTAGACCATCAAGGAGCGGGAAATTGAGATAAGAACGACGTGAATAGACGTCAATACAACTTCACAGTGAACAAACTTGTGGTCTATAATGGTGTTGAAATAAAGCGATGCTGTTGACATCATCATGAATGAAGCAATGAGCACAATGCTAACTTCAAAGGAGAATTCCCTGACCGGCCATCGAACCCGGGCCGCGGCGGTGAGAGCGCCGAATCCTAGCCACTAGACCATCAAGGAGCGGGAAATTGAGATAAGAACGACGTGAATAGACGTCAATACAACTTCACAGTGAACAAACTTGTGGTCTATAATGGTGTTGAAATAAAGCGATGCTGTTGACTTGCAATATCATCGTGAATGAAGCAATGAGCACAATATCTCAAAGCTAACTTCAAAGAAGAATTCCCTGACCGGCCATCGAACCCGGGCCGTGGCGGTGAGAGCGCCGAATCCTAGCCACTAGACCATCAAGGAGCGGGAAATTGAGATAAGAACGACGTGAATAGACGTCAATACAACTTCACAGTGAACAAACTAGTGGTCTATAATGGTGTTGAAATAAAGCGATGCTGTTGACTTGCAATATCATCGTGAAGGAAGCAATGAGCACAATATCTCAAAGCTAACTTCAAAGAAGAATTCCCTGACCGGGAATCGAACCCGGGCCGCGGCGGTGAGAGCGCCGAATCCCAGCCACTAGACCATCAAGGAGCGGGAAATTGAGATAAGAACGACGTGAATAGACGTCAATACAACTTCACAGTGAACAAACTTGTGGTCTATAATGGTGTTGATATAAAGCGATGCTGTTGACATCATCATGAATGAAGCAATGAGCACAATGCTAACTTCAAAGGAGAATTCCCTGACCGGGAATCGAACCCGGGCCGCGGCGGTGAGAGCGCCGAATCCTAGCCACTAGACCATCAAGGAGCGGGAAATTGAGATAAGAACGACGTGAATAGACGTCAATACAACTTCACAGTGAACAAACTTGTGGTCTATAATGGTGTTGAAATAAAGCGATGCTGTTGACGTCATCGTGAATGAAGCAATGAGCACAATGCTAACTTCAAAAGAGAATTCCCTGACCGGGAATCGAACCCGGGCCGCGGCGGTGAGAGCGCCGAATCCTAGCCACTAGACCATCAAGGAGCGGGAAATTGAGATAAGAACGACGTGAATAGACGTCAATACAACTTCACAGTGAACAAACTTGTGGTCTATAATGGTGTTGAAATAAAGCGATGCTGTTGACGTCATCGTGAATGAAGCAATGAGCACAATGCTAACTTCAAAAGTGAATTCCCTGACCGGGAATCGAACCCGGGCCGCGGCGGTGAGAGCGCCGAATCCTAGCCACTAGACCATCAAGGAGCGGGAAATTGAGATAAGAACGACGTGAATAGACGTCAATACAACTTCACAGTGAACAAACTAGTGGTCTATAATGGTGTTGAAATAAAGCGATGCTGTTGACTTGCAATATCATCGTGAATGAAGCAATGAGCACAATATCTCAAAGCTAACTTCAAAGAAGAATTCCCTGACCGGGAATCGAACCCAGGCCGCGGCAGTGAGAGCGCCGAATCCTAGCCACTAGACCATCAAGGAGCGGGAAATTGAGATAAGAACGACGTGAATAGACGTCAATACAACTTCACAGTGAACAAACTTGTGGTCTATAATGGTGTTGATATAAAGCGATGCTGTTGACATCATCATGAATGAAGCAATGAGCACAATGCTAACTTCAAAGGAGAATTCCCTGACCGGGAATCGAACCCGGGCCGCGGCGGTGAGAGCGCCGAATCCTAGCCACTAGACCATCAAGGAGCGGGAAATTGAGATAAGAACGACGTGAATAGACGTCAATACAACTTCACAGTGAACAAACTTGTGGTCTATAATGGTGTTGATATAAAGCGATGCTGTTGACATCATCATGAATGAAGCAATGAGTACAATGCTAACTTCAAAGGAGAATTCCCTGACCGGGAATCGAACCCGGGCCGCGGCGGTGAGAGCGCCGAATCCTAGCCACTAGACCATCAAGGAGGGGGAAATTGAGATAAGAACGACGTGAATAGACGTCAATACAACTTCACAGTGAACAAACTTGTGGTCTATAATGGTGTTGATATAAAGCGATGCTGTTGACATCATCATGAATGAAGCAATGAGCACAATGCTAACTTCAAAGGAGAATTCCCTGACCGGGAATCGAACCCGGGCCGCGGCGGTGAGAGCGCCGAATCCTAGCCACTAGACCATCAAGGAGCGGGAAATTGAGATAAGAACGACGTGAATAGACGTCAATACAACTTCACAGTGAACAAACTTGTGGTCTATAATGGTGTTGAAATAAAGCGATGCTGTTGACTTGCAATATCATCGTGAATGAAGCAATGAGCACAATATCTCAAAGCTAACTTCAAAGGAGAATTCCCTGACCGGGAATCGAACCCAGGCCGCGGCGGTGAGAGCGCCGAATCCTAGCCACTAGACCATCAAGGAGCGGGAAATTGAGATAAGAACGACGTGAATAGACGTCAATACAACTTCACAGTGAACAAACTTGTGGTCTATAATGGTGTTGATATAAAGCGATGCTGTTGACATCATCATGAATGAAGCAATGAGCACAATGCTAACTTCAAAGGAGAATTCCCTGACCGGGAATCGAACCCGGGCCGCGGCGGTGAGAGCGCCGAATACTAGCCACTAGACCATCAAGGAGCGGGAAATTGAGATAAGAACGACGTGAATAAACGTCAATACAACTTCACAGTGAACAAACTTGTGGTCTATAATGGTGTTGAAATAAAGCGATGCTGTTGACGTCATCGTGAATGAAGCAATGAGCACAATGCTAACTTCAAAAGTGAATTCCCTGACCGGCCATCGAACCCGGGCCGCGGCGGTGAGAGCGCCGGATCCTAGCCACTAGACCATCAAGGAGCGGGAAATTGAGATAAGAACGACGTGAATAGACGTCAATACAACTTCACAGTGAACAAACTAGTGGTCTATAATGGTGTTGAAATAAAGCGATGCTGTTGACTTGCAATATCATCGTGAATGAAGCAATGAGCACAATATCTCAAAGCTAACTTCAAAGAAGAATTCCCTGACCGGGAATCGAACCCAGGCCGCGGCAGTGAGAGCGCCGAATCCTAGCCACTAGACCATCAAGGAGCGGGAAATTGAGATAAGAACGACGTGAATAGACGTCAATACAACTTCACAGTGAACAAACTTGTGGTCTATAATGGTGTTGATATAAAGCGATGCTGTTGACATCATCATGAATGAAGCAATGAGCACAATGCTAACTTCAAAGGAGAATTCCCTGACCGGGAATCGAACCCGGGCCGCGGCGGTGAGAGCGCCGAATCCTAGCCACTAGACCATCAAGGAGCGGGAAATTGAGATAAGAACGACGTGAATAGACGTCAATACAACTTCACAGTGAACAAACTTGTGGTCTATAATGGTGTTGATATAAAGCGATGCTGTTGACATCATCATGAATGAAGCAATGAGTACAATGCTAACTTCAAAGGAGAATTCCCTGACCGGGAATCGAACCCGGGCCGCGGCGGTGAGAGCGCCGAATCCTAGCCACTAGACCATCAAGGAGGGGGAAATTGAGATAAGAACGACGTGAATAGACGTCAATACAACTTCACAGTGAACAAACTTGTGGTCTATAATGGTGTTGATATAAAGCGATGCTGTTGACATCATCATGAATGAAGCAATGAGCACAATGCTAACTTCAAAGGAGAATTCCCTGACCGGCCATCGAACCCGGGCCGCGGCGGTGAGAGCGCCGAATCCTAGCCACTAGACCATCAAGGAGCGGGAAATTGAGATAAGAACGACGTGAATAGACGTCAATACAACTTCACAGTGAACAAACTTGTGGTCTATAATGGTGTTGAAATAAAGCGATGCTGTTGACTTGCAATATCATCGTGAATGAAGCAATGAGCACAATATCTCAAAGCTAACTTCAAAGAAGAATTCCCTGACCGGGAATCGAACCCGGGCCGCGGCGGTGAGAGCGCCGAATCCTAGCCACTAGACCATCAAGGAGCGGGAAATTGAGATAAGAACGACGTGAATAGACGTCAATACAACTTCACAGTGAACAAACTTGTGGTCTATAATGGTGTTGATATAAAGCGATGCTGTTGACATCATCATGAATGAAGCAATGAGCACAATGCTAACTTCAAAGGAGAATTCCCTGACCGGGAATCGAACCCGGGCCGCGGCGGTGAGAGCGCCGAATCCTAGCCACTAGACCATCAAGGAGCGGGAAATTGAGATAAGAACGACGTGAATAGACGTCAATACAACTTCACAGTGAACAAACTTGTGGTCTATAATGGTGTTGAAATAAAGCGATGCTGTTGACGTCATCGTGAATGAAGCAATGAGCACAATGCTAACTTCAAAAGAGAATTCCCTGACCGGGAATCGAACCCGGGCCGCGGCGGTGAGAGCGCCGAATCCTAGCCACTAGACCATCAAGGAGCGGGAAATTGAGATAAGAACGACGTGAATAGACGTCAATACAACTTCACAGTGAACAAACTTGTGGTCTATAATGGTGTTGATATAAAGCGATGCTGTTGACATCATCATGAATGAAGCAATGAGCACAATGCTAACTTCAAAGGAGAATTCCCTGACCGGGAATCGAACCCGGGCCGCGGCGGTGAGAGCGCCGAATCCTAGCCACTAGACCATCAAGGAGCGGGAAATTGAGATAAGAACGACGTGAATAGACGTCAATACAACTTCACAGTGAACAAACTTGTGGTCTATAATGGTGTTGAAATAAAGCGATGCTGTTGACGTCATCGTGAATGAAGCAATGAGCACAATGCTAACTTCAAAAGTGAATTCCCTGACCGGGAATCGAACCCGGGCCGCGGCGGTGAGAGCGCCGAATCCTAGCCACTAGACCATCAAGGAGCGGGAAATTGAGATAAGAACGACGTGAATAGACGTCAATACAACTTCACAGTGAACAAACTAGTGGTCTATAATGGTGTTGAAATAAAGCGATGCTGTTGACTTGCAATATCATCGTGAATGAAGCAATGAGCACAATATCTCAAAGCTAACTTCAAAGAAGAATTCCCTGACCGGGAATCGAACCCAGGCCGCGGCAGTGAGAGCGCCGAATCCTAGCCACTAGACCATCAAGGAGCGGGAAATTGAGATAAGAACGACGTGAATAGACGTCAATACAACTTCACAGTGAACAAACTTGTGGTCTATAATGGTGTTGATATAAAGCGATGCTGTTGACATCATCATGAATGAAGCAATGAGCACAATGCTAACTTCAAAGGAGAATTCCCTGACCGGGAATCGAACCCGGGCCGCGGCGGTGAGAGCGCCGAATCCTAGCCACTAGACCATCAAGGAGCGGGAAATTGAGATAAGAACGACGTGAATAGACGTCAATACAACTTCACAGTGAACAAACTTGTGGTCTATAATGGTGTTGATATAAAGCGATGCTGTTGACATCATCATGAATGAAGCAATGAGTACAATGCTAACTTCAAAGGAGAATTCCCTGACCGGCCATCGAACCCGGGCCGCGGCGGTGAGAGCGCCGAATCCTAGCCACTAGACCATCAAGGAGGGGGAAATTGAGATAAGAACGACGTGAATAGACGTCAATACAACTTCACAGTGAACAAACTTGTGGTCTATAATGGTGTTGATATAAAGCGATGCTGTTGACATCATCATGAATGAAGCAATGAGCACAATGCTAACTTCAAAGGAGAATTCCCTGACCGGGAATCGAACCCGGGCCGCGGCGGTGAGAGCGCCGAATCCTAGCCACTAGACCATCAAGGAGCGGGAAATTGAGATAAGAACGACGTGAATAGACGTCAATACAACTTCACAGTGAACAAACTTGTGGTCTATAATGGTGTTGATATAAAGCGATGCTGTTGACATCATCATGAATGAAGCAATGAGCACAATGCTAACTTCAAAGGAGAATTCCCTGACCGGGAATCGAACTCGGGCCGCGGCGGTGAGAGCGCCGAATCCTAGCCACTAGACCATCAAGGAGCGGGAAATTGAGATAAGAACGACGTGAATAGACGTCAATACAACTTCACAGTGAACAAACTTGTGGTCTATAATGGTGTTGATATAAAGCGATGCTGTTGACATCATCATGAATGAAGCAATGAGCACAATGCTAACTTCAAAGGAGAATTCCCTGACCGGGAATCGAACCCGGGCCGCGGCGGTGAGAGCGCCGAATACTAGCCACTAGACCATCAAGGAGCGGGAAATTGAGATAAGAACGACGTGAATAAACGTCAATACAACTTCACAGTGAACAAACTTGTGGTCTATAATGGTGTTGAAATAAAGCGATGCTGTTGACGTCATCGTGAATGAAGCAATGAGCACAATGCTAACTTCAAAAGTGAATTCCCTGACCGGCCATCGAACCCGGGCCGCGGCGGTGAGAGCGCCGGATCCTAGCCACTAGACCATCAAGGAGCGGGAAATTGAGATAAGAACGACGTGAATAGACGTCAATACAACTTCACAGTGAACAAACTAGTGGTCTATAATGGTGTTGAAATAAAGCGATGCTGTTGACTTGCAATATCATCGTGAATGAAGCAATGAGCACAATATCTCAAAGCTAACTTCAAAGAAGAATTCCCTGACCGGGAATCGAACCCAGGCCGCGG
This sequence comes from Myoxocephalus aenaeus, assembly GCA_038501785.1. Taxonomy (NCBI): domain Eukaryota; kingdom Metazoa; phylum Chordata; class Actinopteri; order Perciformes; family Cottidae; genus Myoxocephalus; species Myoxocephalus aenaeus. Next base: position 6,827,727 of record JBAMJR010000053.1, read on the forward strand.
CAGTGAGAGCGCCGAATCCTAGCCACTAGACCATCAAGGAGCAGGAAATTGAGATAAGAACGACGTGAATAGACGTCAATACAACTTCACAGTGAACAAACTTGTGGTCTATAATGGTGTTGATATAAAGCGATGCTGTTGACATCATCATGAATGAAGCAATGAGCACAATGCTAACTTCAAAGGAGAATTCCCTGACCGGGAATCGAACCCGGGCCGCGGCGGTGAGAGCGCCGAATCCTAGCCACTAGACCATCAAGGAGCGGGAAATTGAGATAAGAACGACGTGAATAGACGTCAATACAACTTCACAGTGAACAAACTTGTGGTCTATAATGGTGTTGATATAAAGCGATGCTGTTGACATCATCATGAATGAAGCAATGAGTACAATGCTAACTTCAAAGGAGAATTCCCTGACCGGGAATCGAACCCGGGCCGCGGCGGTGAGAGCGCCGAATCCTAGCCACTAGACCATCAAGGAGGGGGAAATTGAGATAAGAACGACGTGAATAGACGTCAATACAACTTCACAGTGAACAAACTTGTGGTCTATAATGGTGTTGATATAAAGCGATGCTGTTGACATCATCATGAATGAAGCAATGAGCACAATGCTAACTTCAAAGGAGAATTCCCTGACCGGCCATCGAACCCGGGCCGCGGCGGTGAGAGCGCCGAATCCTAGCCACTAGACCATCAAGGAGCGGGAAATTGAGATAAGAACGACGTGAATAGACGTCAATACAACTTCACAGTGAACAAACTTGTGGTCTATAATGGTGTTGAAATAAAGCGATGCTGTTGACTTGCAATATCATCGTGAATGAAGCAATGAGCACAATATCTCAAAGCTAACTTCAAAGAAGAATTCCCTGACCGGGAATCGAACCCGGGCCGCGGCGGTGAGAGCGCCGAATCCTAGCCACTAGACCATCAAGGAGCGGGAAATTGAGATAAGAACGACGTGAATAGACGTCAATACAACTTCACAGTGAACAAACTTGTGGTCTATAATGGTGTTGATATAAAGCGATGCTGTTGACATCATCATGAATGAAGCAATGAGCACAATGCTAACTTCAAAGGAGAATTCCCTGACCGGGAATCGAACCCGGGCCGCGGCGGTGAGAGCGCCGAATCCTAGCCACTAGACCATCAAGGAGCGGGAAATTGAGATAAGAACGACGTGAATAGACGTCAATACAACTTCACAGTGAACAAACTTGTGGTCTATAATGGTGTTGAAATAAAGCGATGCTGTTGACGTCATCGTGAATGAAGCAATGAGCACAATGCTAACTTCAAAAGAGAATTCCCTGACCGGGAATCGAACCCGGGCCGCGGCGGTGAGAGCGCCGAATCCTAGCCACTAGACCATCAAGGAGCGGGAAATTAAGATAAGAACGACGTGAATAGACGTCAATACAACTTCACAGTGAACAAACTTGTGGTCTATAATGGTGTTGATATAAAGCGATGCTGTTGACATCATCATGAATGAAGCAATGAGCACAATGCTAACTTCAAAGGAGAATTCCCTGACCGGGAATCGAACCCGGGCCGCGGCGGTGAGAGCGCCGAATCCTAGCCACTAGACCATCAAGGAGCGGGAAATTGAGATAAGAACGACGTGAATAGACGTCAATACAACTTCACAGTGAACAAACTTGTGGTCTATAATGGTGTTGAAATAAAGCGATGCTGTTGACGTCATCGTGAATGAAGCAATGAGCACAATGCTAACTTCAAAAGTGAATTCCCTGACCGGGAATCGAACCCGGGCCGCGGCGGTGAGAGCGCCGAATCCTAGCCACTAGACCATCAAGGAGCGGGAAATTGAGATAAGAACGACGTGAATAGACGTCAATACAACTTCACAGTGAACAAACTAGTGGTCTATAATGGTGTTGAAATAAAGCGATGCTGTTGACTTGCAATATCATCGTGAATGAAGCAATGAGCACAATATCTCAAAGCTAACTTCAAAGAAGAATTCCCTGACCGGGAATCGAACCCAGGCCGCGGCAGTGAGAGCGCCGAATCCTAGCCACTAGACCATCAAGGAGCGGGAAATTGAGATAAGAACGACGTGAATAGACGTCAATACAACTTCACAGTGAACAAACTTGTGGTCTATAATGGTGTTGATATAAAGCGATGCTGTTGACATCATCATGAATGAAGCAATGAGCACAATGCTAACTTCAAAGGAGAATTCCCTGACCGGGAATCGAACCCGGGCCGCGGCGGTGAGAGCGCCGAATCCTAGCCACTAGACCATCAAGGAGCGGGAAATTGAGATAAGAACGACGTGAATAGACGTCAATACAACTTCACAGTGAACAAACTTGTGGTCTATAATGGTGTTGATATAAAGCGATGCTGTTGACATCATCATGAATGAAGCAATGAGTACAATGCTAACTTCAAAGGAGAATTCCCTGACCGGCCATCGAACCCGGGCCGCGGCGGTGAGAGCGCCGAATCCTAGCCACTAGACCATCAAGGAGGGGGAAATTGAGATAAGAACGACGTGAATAGACGTCAATACAACTTCACAGTGAACAAACTTGTGGTCTATAATGGTGTTGATATAAAGCGATGCTGTTGACATCATCATGAATGAAGCAATGAGCACAATGCTAACTTCAAAGGAGAATTCCCTGACCGGGAATCGAACCCGGGCCGCGGCGGTGAGAGCGCCGAATCCTAGCCACTAGACCATCAAGGAGCGGGAAATTGAGATAAGAACGACGTGAATAGACGTCAATACAACTTCACAGTGAACAAACTTGTGGTCTATAATGGTGTTGATATAAAGCGATGCTGTTGACATCATCATGAATGAAGCAATGAGCACAATGCTAACTTCAAAGGAGAATTCCCTGACCGGGAATCGAACTCGGGCCGCGGCGGTGAGAGCGCCGAATCCTAGCCACTAGACCATCAAGGAGCGGGAAATTGAGATAAGAACGACGTGAATAGACGTCAATACAACTTCACAGTGAACAAACTTGTGGTCTATAATGGTGTTGATATAAAGCGATGCTGTTGACATCATCATGAATGAAGCAATGAGCACAATGCTAACTTCAAAGGAGAATTCCCTGACCGGGAATCGAACCCAGGCCGCGGCGGTGAGAGCGCCGAATCCTAGCCACTAGACCATCAAGGAGCGGGAAATTGAGATAAGAACGACGTGAATAGACGTCAATACAACTTCACAGTGAACAAACTTGTGGTCTATAATGGTGTTGAAATAAAGCGATGCTGTTGACTTGCAATATCATCGTGAATGAAGCAATGAGCACAATATCTCAAAGCTAACTTCAAAGAAGAATTCCCTGACCGGGAATCGAACCCAGGCCGCGGCAGTGAGAGCGCCGAATCCTAGCCACTAGACCATCAAGGAGCGGGAAATTGAGATAAGAACGACGTGAATAGACGTCAATACAACTTCACAGTGAACAAACTTGTGGTCTATAATGGTGTTGAAATAAAGCGATGCTGTTGACTTGCAATATCATCGTGAATGAAGCAATGAGCACAATATCTCAAAGCTAACTTCAAAGAAGAATTCCCTGACCGGGAATCGAACCCGGGCCGCGGCGGTGAGAGCGCCGAATCCCAGCCACTAGACCATCAAGGAGCGGGAAATTGAGATAAGAACGACGTGAATAGACGTCAATACAACTTCACAGTGAACAAACTTGTGGTCTATAATGGTGTTGATATAAAGCGATGCTGTTGACATCATCATGAATGAAGCAATGAGCACAATGCTAACTTCAAAGGAGAATTCCCTGACCGGGAATCGAACCCGGGCCGCGGCGGTGAGAGCGCCGAATCCTAGCCACTAGACCATCAAGGAGCGGGAAATTGAGATAAGAACGACGTGAATAGACGTCAATACAACTTCACAGTGAACAAACTTGTGGTCTATAATGGTGTTGAAATAAAGCGATGCTGTTGACGTCATCGTGAATGAAGCAATGAGCACAATGCTAACTTCAAAAGAGAATTCCCTGACCGGGAATCGAACCCGGGCCGCGGCGGTGAGAGCGCCGAATCCTAGCCACTAGACCATCAAGGAGCGGGAAATTGAGATAAGAACGACGTGAATAGACGTCAATACAACTTCACAGTGAACAAACTTGTGGTCTATAATGGTGTTGAAATAAAGCGATGCTGTTGACGTCATCGTGAATGAAGCAATGAGCACAATGCTAACTTCAAAAGTGAATTCCCTGACCGGGAATCGAACCCGGGCCGCGGCGGTGAGAGCGCCGAATCCTAGCCACTAGACCATCAAGGAGCGGGAAATTGAGATAAGAACGACGTGAATAGACGTCAATACAACTTCACAGTGAACAAACTAGTGGTCTATAATGGTGTTGAAATAAAGCGATGCTGTTGACTTGCAATATCATCGTGAATGAAGCAATGAGCACAATATCTCAAAGCTAACTTCAAAGAAGAATTCCCTGACCGGGAATCGAACCCAGGCCGCGGCAGTGAGAGCGCCGAATCCTAGCCACTAGACCATCAAGGAGCGGGAAATTGAGATAAGAACGACGTGAATAGACGTCAATACAACTTCACAGTGAACAAACTTGTGGTCTATAATGGTGTTGATATAAAGCGATGCTGTTGACATCATCATGAATGAAGCAATGAGCACAATGCTAACTTCAAAGGAGAATTCCCTGACCGGGAATCGAACCCGGGCCGCGGCGGTGAGAGCGCCGAATCCTAGCCACTAGACCATCAAGGAGCGGGAAATTGAGATAAGAACGACGTGAATAGACGTCAATACAACTTCACAGTGAACAAACTTGTGGTCTATAATGGTGTTGATATAAAGCGATGCTGTTGACATCATCATGAATGAAGCAATGAGTACAATGCTAACTTCAAAGGAGAATTCCCTGACCGGGAATCGAACCCGGGCCGCGGCGGTGAGAGCGCCGAATCCTAGCCACTAGACCATCAAGGAGGGGGAAATTGAGATAAGAACGACGTGAATAGACGTCAATACAACTTCACAGTGAACAAACTTGTGGTCTATAATGGTGTTGATATAAAGCGATGCTGTTGACATCATCATGAATGAAGCAATGAGCACAATGCTAACTTCAAAGGAGAATTCCCTGACCGGGAATCGAACCCGGGCCGCGGCGGTGAGAGCGCCGAATCCTAGCCACTAGACCATCAAGGAGCGGGAAATTGAGATAAGAACGACGTGAATAGACGTCAATACAACTTCACAGTGAACAAACTTGTGGTCTATAATGGTGTTGAAATAAAGCGATGCTGTTGACTTGCAATATCATCGTGAATGAAGCAATGAGCACAATATCTCAAAGCTAACTTCAAAGGAGAATTCCCTGACCGGGAATCGAACCCAGGCCGCGGCGGTGAGAGCGCCGAATCCTAGCCACTAGACCATCAAGGAGCGGGAAATTGAGATAAGAACGACGTGAATAGACGTCAATACAACTTCACAGTGAACAAACTTGTGGTCTATAATGGTGTTGATATAAAGCGATGCTGTTGACATCATCATGAATGAAGCAATGAGCACAATGCTAACTTCAAAGGAGAATTCCCTGACCGGGAATCGAACCCGGGCCGCGGCGGTGAGAGCGCCGAATACTAGCCACTAGACCATCAAGGAGCGGGAAATTGAGATAAGAACGACGTGAATAAACGTCAATACAACTTCACAGTGAACAAACTTGTGGTCTATAATGGTGTTGAAATAAAGCGATGCTGTTGACGTCATCGTGAATGAAGCAATGAGCACAATGCTAACTTCAAAAGTGAATTCCCTGACCGGCCATCGAACCCGGGCCGCGGCGGTGAGAGCGCCGGATCCTAGCCACTAGACCATCAAGGAGCGGGAAATTGAGATAAGAACGACGTGAATAGACGTCAATACAACTTCACAGTGAACAAACTAGTGGTCTATAATGGTGTTGAAATAAAGCGATGCTGTTGACTTGCAATATCATCGTGAATGAAGCAATGAGCACAATATCTCAAAGCTAACTTCAAAGAAGAATTCCCTGACCGGGAATCGAACCCAGGCCGCGGCAGTGAGAGCGCCGAATCCTAGCCACTAGACCATCAAGGAGCGGGAAATTGAGATAAGAACGACGTGAATAGACGTCAATACAACTTCACAGTGAACAAACTTGTGGTCTATAATGGTGTTGATATAAAGCGATGCTGTTGACATCATCATGAATGAAGCAATGAGCACAATGCTAACTTCAAAGGAGAATTCCCTGACCGGGAATCGAACCCGGGCCGCAGCGGTGAGAGCGCCGAATCCTAGCCACTAGACCATCAAGGAGCGGGAAATTGAGATAAGAACGACGTGAATAGACGTCAATACAACTTCACAGTGAACAAACTTGTGGTCTATAATGGTGTTGATATAAAGCGATGCTGTTGACATCATCATGAATGAAGCAATGAGTACAATGCTAACTTCAAAGGAGAATTCCCTGACCGGGAATCGAACCCGGGCCGCGGCGGTGAGAGCGCCGAATCCTAGCCACTAGACCATCAAGGAGGGGGAAATTGAGATAAGAACGACGTGAATAGACGTCAATACAACTTCACAGTGAACAAACTTGTGGTCTATAATGGTGTTGATATAAAGCGATGCTGTTGACATCATCATGAATGAAGCAATGAGCACAATGCTAACTTCAAAGGAGAATTCCCTGACCGGCCATCGAACCCGGGCCGCGGCGGTGAGAGCGCCGAATCCTAGCCACTAGACCATCAAGGAGCGGGAAATTGAGATAAGAACGACGTGAATAGACGTCAATACAACTTCACAGTGAACAAACTTGTGGTCTATAATGGTGTTGAAATAAAGCGATGCTGTTGACTTGCAATATCATCGTGAATGAAGCAATGAGCACAATATCTCAAAGCTAACTTCAAAGAAGAATTCCCTGACCGGGAATCGAACCCGGGCCGCGGCGGTGAGAGCGCCGAATCCTAGCCACTAGACCATCAAGGAGCGGGAAATTGAGATAAGAACGACGTGAATAGACGTCAATACAACTTCACAGTGAACAAACTTGTGGTCTATAATGGTGTTGATATAAAGCGATGCTGTTGACATCATCATGAATGAAGCAATGAGCACAATGCTAACTTCAAAGGAGAATTCCCTGACCGGGAATCGAACCCGGGCCGCGGCGGTGAGAGCGCCGAATCCTAGCCACTAGACCATCAAGGAGCGGGAAATTGAGATAAGAACGACGTGAATAGACGTCAATACAACTTCACAGTGAACAAACTTGTGGTCTATAATGGTGTTGAAATAAAGCGATGCTGTTGACGTCATCGTGAATGAAGCAATGAGCACAATGCTAACTTCAAAAGAGAATTCCCTGACCGGGAATCGAACCCGGGCCGCGGCGGTGAGAGCGCCGAATCCTAGCCACTAGACCATCAAGGAGCGGGAAATTGAGATAAGAACGACGTGAATAGACGTCAATACAACTTCACAGTGAACAAACTTGTGGTCTATAATGGTGTTGATATAAAGCGATGCTGTTGACATCATCATGAATGAAGCAATGAGCACAATGCTAACTTCAAAGGAGAATTCCCTGACCGGGAATCGAACCCGGGCCGCGGCGGTGAGAGCGCCGAATCCTAGCCACTAGACCATCAAGGAGCGGGAAATTGAGATAAGAACGACGTGAATAGACGTCAATACAACTTCACAGTGAACAAACTTGTGGTCTATAATGGTGTTGAAATAAAGCGATGCTGTTGACGTCATCGTGAATGAAGCAATGAGCACAATGCTAACTTCAAAAGTGAATTCCCTGACCGGGAATCGAACCCGGGCCGCGGCGGTGAGAGCGCCGAATCCTAGCCACTAGACCATCAAGGAGCGGGAAATTGAGATAAGAACGACGTGAATAGACGTCAATACAACTTCACAGTGAACAAACTAGTGGTCTATAATGGTGTTGAAATAAAGCGATGCTGTTGACTTGCAATATCATCGTGAATGAAGCAATGAGCACAATATCTCAAAGCTAACTTCAAAGAAGAATTCCCTGACCGGGAATCGAACCCAGGCCGCGGCAGTGAGAGCGCCGAATCCTAGCCACTAGACCATCAAGGAGCGGGAAATTGAGATAAGAACGACGTGAATAGACGTCAATACAACTTCACAGTGAACAAACTTGTGGTCTATAATGGTGTTGATATAAAGCGATGCTGTTGACATCATCATGAATGAAGCAATGAGCACAATGCTAACTTCAAAGGAGAATTCCCTGACCGGGAATCGAACCCGGGCCGCGGCGGTGAGAGCGCCGAATCCTAGCCACTAGACCATCAAGGAGCGGGAAATTGAGATAAGAACGACGTGAATAGACGTCAATACAACTTCACAGTGAACAAACTTGTGGTCTATAATGGTGTTGATATAAAGCGATGCTGTTGACATCATCATGAATGAAGCAATGAGTACAATGCTAACTTCAAAGGAGAATTCCCTGACCGGCCATCGAACCCGGGCCGCGGCGGTGAGAGCGCCGAATCCTAGCCACTAGACCATCAAGGAGGGGGAAATTGAGATAAGAACGACGTGAATAGACGTCAATACAACTTCACAGTGAACAAACTTGTGGTCTATAATGGTGTTGATATAAAGCGATGCTGTTGACATCATCATGAATGAAGCAATGAGCACAATGCTAACTTCAAAGGAGAATTCCCTGACCGGGAATCGAACCCGGGCCGCGGCGGTGAGAGCGCCGAATCCTAGCCACTAGACCATCAAGGAGCGGGAAATTGAGATAAGAACGACGTGAATAGACGTCAATACAACTTCACAGTGAACAAACTTGTGGTCTATAATGGTGTTGATATAAAGCGATGCTGTTGACATCATCATGAATGAAGCAATGAGCACAATGCTAACTTCAAAGGAGAATTCCCTGACCGGGAATCGAACTCGGGCCGCGGCGGTGAGAGCGCCGAATCCTAGCCACTAGACCATCAAGGAGCGGGAAATTGAGATAAGAACGACGTGAATAGACGTCAATACAACTTCACAGTGAACAAACTTGTGGTCTATAATGGTGTTGATATAAAGCGATGCTGTTGACATCATCATGAATGAAGCAATGAGCACAATGCTAACTTCAAAGGAGAATTCCCTGACCGGGAATCGAACCCAGGCCGCGGCGGTGAGAGCGCCGAATCCTAGCCACTAGACCATCAAGGAGCGGGAAATTGAGATAAGAACGACGTGAATAGACGTCAATACAACTTCACAGTGAACAAACTTGTGGTCTATAATGGTGTTGAAATAAAGCGATGCTGTTGACTTGCAATATCATCGTGAATGAAGCAATGAGCACAATATCTCAAAGCTAACTTCAAAGAAGAATTCCCTGACCGGGAATCGAACCCAGGCCGCGGCAGTGAGAGCGCCGAATCCTAGCCACTAGACCATCAAGGAGCGGGAAATTGAGATAAGAACGACGTGAATAGACGTCAATACAACTTCACAGTGAACAAACTTGTGGTCTATAATGGTGTTGAAATAAAGCGATGCTGTTGACTTGCAATATCATCGTGAATGAAGCAATGAGCACAATATCTCAAAGCTAACTTCAAAGAAGAATTCCCTGACCGGGAATCGAACCCGGGCCGCGGCGGTGAGAGCGCCGAATCCCAGCCACTAGACCATCAAGGAGCGGGAAATTGAGATAAGAACGACGTGAATAGACGTCAATACAACTTCACAGTGAACAAACTTGTGGTCTATAATGGTGTTGATATAAAGCGATGCTGTTGACATCATCATGAATGAAGCAATGAGCACAATGCTAACTTCAAAGGAGAATTCCCTGACCGGGAATCGAACCCGGGCCGCGGCGGTGAGAGCGCCGAATCCTAGCCACTAGACCATCAAGGAGCGGGAAATTGAGATAAGAACGACGTGAATAGACGTCAATACAACTTCACAGTGAACAAACTTGTGGTCTATAATGGTGTTGAAATAAAGCGATGCTGTTGACGTCATCGTGAATGAAGCAATGAGCACAATGCTAACTTCAAAAGAGAATTCCCTGACCGGGAATCGAACCCGGGCCGCGGCGGTGAGAGCGCCGAATCCTAGCCACTAGACCATCAAGGAGCGGGAAATTGAGATAAGAACGACGTGAATAGACGTCAATACAACTTCACAGTGAACAAACTTGTGGTCTATAATGGTGTTGAAATAAAGCGATGCTGTTGACGTCATCGTGAATGAAGCAATGAGCACAATGCTAACTTCAAAAGTGAATTCCCTGACCGGGAATCGAACCCGGGCCGCGGCGGTGAGAGCGCCGAATCCTAGCCACTAGACCATCAAGGAGCGGGAAATTGAGATAAGAACGACGTGAATAGACGTCAATACAACTTCACAGTGAACAAACTAGTGGTCTATAATGGTGTTGAAATAAAGCGATGCTGTTGACTTGCAATATCATCGTGAATGAAGCAATGAGCACAATATCTCAAAGCTAACTTCAAAGAAGAATTCCCTGACCGGGAATCGAACCCAGGCCGCGGCAGTGAGAGCGCCGAATCCTAGCCACTAGACCATCAAGGAGCGGGAAATTGAGATAAGAACGACGTGAATAGACGTCAATACAACTTCACAGTGAACAAACTTGTGGTCTATAATGGTGTTGATATAAAGCGATGCTGTTGACATCATCATGAATGAAGCAATGAGCACAATGCTAACTTCAAAGGAGAATTCCCTGACCGGGAATCGAACCCGGGCCGCGGCGGTGAGAGCGCCGAATCCTAGCCACTAGACCATCAAGGAGCGGGAAATTGAGATAAGAACGACGTGAATAGACGTCAATACAACTTCACAGTGAACAAACTTGTGGTCTATAATGGTGTTGATATAAAGCGATGCTGTTGACATCATCATGAATGAAGCAATGAGTACAATGCTAACTTCAAAGGAGAATTCCCTGACCGGGAATCGAACCCGGGCCGCGGCGGTGAGAGCGCCGAATCCTAGCCACTAGACCATCAAGGAGGGGGAAATTGAGATAAGAACGACGTGAATAGACGTCAATACAACTTCACAGTGAACAAACTTGTGGTCTATAATGGTGTTGATATAAAGCGATGCTGTTGACATCATCATGAATGAAGCAATGAGCACAATGCTAACTTCAAAGGAGAATTCCCTGACCGGGAATCGAACCCGGGCCGCGGCGGTGAGAGCGCCGAATCCTAGCCACTAGACCATCAAGGAGCGGGAAATTGAGATAAGAACGACGTGAATAGACGTCAATACAACTTCACAGTGAACAAACTTGTGGTCTATAATGGTGTTGATATAAAGCGATGCTGTTGACATCATCATGAATGAAGCAATGAGCACAATGCTAACTTCAAAGGAGAATTCCCTGACCGGGAATCGAACTCGGGCCGCGGCGGTGAGAGCGCCGAATCCTAGCCACTAGACCATCAAGGAGCGGGAAATTGAGATAAGAACGACGTGAATAGACGTCAATACAACTTCACAGTGAACAAACTTGTGGTCTATAATGGTGTTGATATAAAGCGATGCTGTTGACATCATCATGAATGAAGCAATGAGCACAATGCTAACTTCAAAGGAGAATTCCCTGACCGGGAATCGAACCCAGGCCGCGGCGGTGAGAGCGCCGAATCCTAGCCACTAGACCATCAAGGAGCGGGAAATTGAGATAAGAACGACGTGAATAGACGTCAATACAACTTCACAGTGAACAAACTTGTGGTCTATAATGGTGTTGAAATAAAGCGATGCTGTTGACTTGCAATATCATCGTGAATGAAGCAATGAGCACAATATCTCAAAGCTAACTTCAAAGGAGAATTCCCTGACCGGGAATCGAACCCAGGCCGCGGCGGTGAGAGCGCCGAATCCTAGCCACTAGACCATCAAGGAGCGGGAAATTGAGATAAGAACGACGTGAATAGACGTCAATACAACTTCACAGTGAACAAACTTGTGGTCTATAATGGTGTTGATATAAAGCGATGCTGTTGACATCATCATGAATGAAGCAATGAGCACAATGCTAACTTCAAAGGAGAATTCCCTGACCGGGAATCGAACCCGGGCCGCGGCGGTGAGAGCGCCGAATACTAGCCACTAGACCATCAAGGAGCGGGAAATTGAGATAAGAACGACGTGAATAGACGTCAATACAACTTCACAGTGAACAAACTTGTGGTCTATAATGGTGTTGAAATAAAGCGATGCTGTTGACGTCATCGTGAATGAAGCAATGAGCACAATGCTAACTTCAAAAGTGAATTCCCTGACCGGCCATCGAACCCGGGCCGCGGCGGTGAGAGCGCCGGATCCTAGCCACTAGACCATCAAGGAGCGGGAAATTGAGATAAGAACGACGTGAATAGACGTCAATACAACTTCACAGTGAACAAACTAGTGGTCTATAATGGTGTTGAAATAAAGCGATGCTGTTGACTTGCAATATCATCGTGAATGAAGCAATGAGCACAATATCTCAAAGCTAACTTCAAAGAAGAATTCCCTGACCGGGAATCGAACCCAGGCCGCGGCAGTGAGAGCGCCGAATCCTAGCCACTAGACCATCAAGGAGCGGGAAATTGAGATAAGAACGACGTGAATAGACGTCAATACAACTTCACAGTGAACAAACTTGTGGTCTATAATGGTGTTGATATAAAGCGATGCTGTTGACATCATCATGAATGAAGCAATGAGCACAATGCTAACTTCAAAGGAGAATTCCCTGACCGGGAATCGAACCCGGGCCGCGGCGGTGAGAGCGCCGAATCCTAGCCACTAGACCATCAAGGAGCGGGAAATTGAGATAAGAACGACGTGAATAGACGTCAATACAACTTCACAGTGAACAAACTTGTGGTCTATAATGGTGTTGATATAAAGCGATGCTGTTGACATCATCATGAATGAAGCAATGAGTACAATGCTAACTTCAAAGGAGAATTCCCTGACCGGGAATCGAACCCGGGCCGCGGCGGTGAGAGCGCCGAATCCTAGCCACTAGACCATCAAGGAGGGGGAAATTGAGATAAGAACGACGTGAATAGACGTCAATACAACTTCACAGTGAACAAACTTGTGGTCTATAATGGTGTTGATATAAAGCGATGCTGTTGACATCATCATGAATGAAGCAATGAGCACAATGCTAACTTCAAAGGAGAATTCCCTGACCGGCCATCGAACCCGGGCCGCGGCGGTGAGAGCGCCGAATCCTAGCCACTAGACCATCAAGGAGCGGGAAATTGAGATAAGAACGACGTGAATAGACGTCAATACAACTTCACAGTGAACAAACTTGTGGTCTATAATGGTGTTGAAATAAAGCGATGCTGTTGACTTGCAATATCATCGTGAATGAAGCAATGAGCACAATATCTCAAAGCTAACTTCAAAGAAGAATTCCCTGACCGGGAATCGAACCCGGGCCGCGGCGGTGAGAGCGCCGAATCCTAGCCACTAGACCATCAAGGAGCGGGAAATTGAGATAAGAACGACGTGAATAGACGTCAATACAACTTCACAGTGAACAAACTTGTGGTCTATAATGGTGTTGATATAAAGCGATGCTGTTGACATCATCATGAATGAAGCAATGAGCACAATGCTAACTTCAAAGGAGAATTCCCTGACCGGGAATCGAACCCGGGCCGCGGCGGTGAGAGCGCCGAATCCTAGCCACTAGACCATCAAGGAGCGGGAAATTGAGATAAGAACGACATGAATAGACGTCAATACAACTTCACAGTGAACAAACTTGTGGTCTATAATGGTGTTGAAATAAAGCGATGCTGTTGACGTCATCGTGAATGAAGCAATGAGCACAATGCTAACTTCAAAAGAGAATTCCCTGACCGGGAATCGAACCCGGGCCGCGGCGGTGAGAGCGCCGAATCCTAGCCACTAGACCATCAAGGAGCGGGAAATTGAGATAAGAACGACGTGAATAGACGTCAATACAACTTCACAGTGAACAAACTTGTGGTCTATAATGGTGTTGATATAAAGCGATGCTGTTGACATCATCATGAATGAAGCAATGAGCACAATGCTAACTTCAAAGGAGAATTCCCTGACCGGGAATCGAACCCGGGCCGCGGCGGTGAGAGCGCCGAATCCTAGCCACTAGACCATCAAGGAGCGGGAAATTGAGATAAGAACGACGTGAATAGACGTCAATACAACTTCACAGTGAACAAACTTGTGGTCTATAATGGTGTTGAAATAAAGCGATGCTGTTGACGTCATCGTGAATGAAGCAATGAGCACAATGCTAACTTCAAAAGTGAATTCCCTGACCGGGAATCGAACCCGGGCCGCGGCGGTGAGAGCGCCGAATCCTAGCCACTAGACCATCAAGGAGCGGGAAATTGAGATAAGAACGACGTGAATAGACGTCAATACAACTTCACAGTGAACAAACTAGTGGTCTATAATGGTGTTGAAATAAAGCGATGCTGTTGACTTGCAATATCATCGTGAATGAAGCAATGAGCACAATATCTCAAAGCTAACTTCAAAGAAGAATTCCCTGACCGGCCATCGAACCCAGGCCGCGGCAGTGAGAGCGCCGAATCCTAGCCACTAGACCATCAAGGAGCGGGAAATTGAGATAAGAACGACGTGAATAGACGTCAATACAACTTCACAGTGAACAAACTTGTGGTCTATAATGGTGTTGATATAAAGCGATGCTGTTGACATCATCATGAATGAAGCAATGAGCACAATGCTAACTTCAAAGGAGAATTCCCTGACCGGGAATCGAACCCGGGCCGCGGCGGTGAGAGCGCCGAATCCTAGCCACTAGACCATCAAGGAGCGGGAAATTGAGATAAGAACGACGTGAATAGACGTCAATACAACTTCACAGTGAACAAACTTGTGGTCTATAATGGTGTTGATATAAAGCGATGCTGTTGACATCATCATGAATGAAGCAATGAGTACAATGCTAACTTCAAAGGAGAATTCCCTGACCGGCCATCGAACCCGGGCCGCGGCGGTGAGAGCGCCGAATCCTAGCCACTAGACCATCAAGGAGGGGGAAATTGAGATAAGAACGACGTGAATAGACGTCAATACAACTTCACAGTGAACAAACTTGTGGTCTATAATGGTGTTGATATAAAGCGATGCTGTTGACATCATCATGAATGAAGCAATGAGCACAATGCTAACTTCAAAGGAGAATTCCCTGACCGGGAATCGAACCCGGGCCGCGGCGGTGAGAGCGCCGAATCCTAGCCACTAGACCATCAAGGAGCGGGAAATTGAGATAAGAACGACGTGAATAGACGTCAATACAACTTCACAGTGAACAAACTTGTGGTCTATAATGGTGTTGATATAAAGCGATGCTGTTGACATCATCATGAATGAAGCAATGAGCACAATGCTAACTTCAAAGGAGAATTCCCTGACCGGGAATCGAACTCGGGCCGCGGCGGTGAGAGCGCCGAATCCTAGCCACTAGACCATCAAGGAGCGGGAAATTGAGATAAGAACGACGTGAATAGACGTCAATACAACTTCACAGTGAACAAACTTGTGGTCTATAATGGTGTTGATATAAAGCGATGCTGTTGACATCATCATGAATGAAGCAATGAGCACAATGCTAACTTCAAAGGAGAATTCCCTGACCGGGAATCGAACCCAGGCCGCGGCGGTGAGAGCGCCGAATCCTAGCCACTAGACCATCAAGGAGCGGGAAATTGAGATAAGAACGACGTGAATAGACGTCAATACAACTTCACAGTGAACAAACTTGTGGTCTATAATGGTGTTGAAATAAAGCGATGCTGTTGACTTGCAATATCATCGTGAATGAAGCAATGAGCACAATATCTCAAAGCTAACTTCAAAGGAGAATTCCCTGACCGGGAATCGAACCCAGGCCGCGGCGGTGAGAGCGCCGAATCCTAGCCACTAGACCATCAAGGAGCGGGAAATTGAGATAAGAACGACGTGAATAGACGTCAATACAACTTCACAG
The DNA here is from genome assembly GCA_038501785.1 of Myoxocephalus aenaeus. Classification (NCBI taxonomy): domain Eukaryota; kingdom Metazoa; phylum Chordata; class Actinopteri; order Perciformes; family Cottidae; genus Myoxocephalus; species Myoxocephalus aenaeus. The sequence goes on from JBAMJR010000053.1 coordinate 6,843,836, forward strand.
TGAACAAACTTGTGGTCTATAATGGTGTTGATATAAAGCGATGCTGTTGACATCATCATGAATGAAGCAATGAGCACAATGCTAACTTCAAAGGAGAATTCCCTGACCGGGAATCGAACCCGGGCCGCGGCGGTGAGAGCGCCGAATCCTAGCCACTAGACCATCAAGGAGCGGGAAATTGAGATAAGAACGACGTGAATAGACGTCAATACAACTTCACAGTGAACAAACTTGTGGTCTATAATGGTGTTGATATAAAGCGATGCTGTTGACATCATCATGAATGAAGCAATGAGCACAATGCTAACTTCAAAGGAGAATTCCCTGACCGGGAATCGAACCCGGGCCGCGGCGGTGAGAGCGCCGAATCCTAGCCACTAGACCATCAAGGAGCGGGAAATTGAGATAAGAACGACGTGAATAGACGTCAATACAACTTCACAGTGAACAAACTTGTGGTCTATAATGGTGTTGAAATAAAGCGATGCTGTTGACGTCATCGTGAATGAAGCAATGAGCACAATGCTAACTTCAAAAGTGAATTCCCTGACCGGGAATCGAACCCGGGCCGCGGCGGTGAGAGCGCCGAATCCTAGCCACTAGACCATCAAGGAGCGGGAAATTGAGATAAGAACGACGTGAATAGACGTCAATACAACTTCACAGTGAACAAACTAGTGGTCTATAATGGTGTTGAAATAAAGCGATGCTGTTGACTTGCAATATCATCGTGAATGAAGCAATGAGCACAATATCTCAAAGCTAACTTCAAAGAAGAATTCCCTGACCGGGAATCGAACCCAGGCCGCGGCAGTGAGAGCGCCGAATCCTAGCCACTAGACCATCAAGGAGCGGGAAATTGAGATAAGAACGACGTGAATAGACGTCAATACAACTTCACAGTGAACAAACTTGTGGTCTATAATGGTGTTGATATAAAGCGATGCTGTTGACATCATCATGAATGAAGCAATGAGCACAATGCTAACTTCAAAGGAGAATTCCCTGACCGGGAATCGAACCCGGCCGCGGCGGTGAGAGCGCCGAATCCTAGCCACTAGACCATCAAGGAGCGGGAAATTGAGATAAGAACGACGTGAATAGACGTCAATACAACTTCACAGTGAACAAACTTGTGGTCTATAATGGTGTTGATATAAAGCGATGCTGTTGACATCATCATGAATGAAGCAATGAGTACAATGCTAACTTCAAAGGAGAATTCCCTGACCGGCCATCGAACCCGGGCCGCGGCGGTGAGAGCGCCGAATCCTAGCCACTAGACCATCAAGGAGGGGGAAATTGAGATAAGAACGACGTGAATAGACGTCAATACAACTTCACAGTGAACAAACTTGTGGTCTATAATGGTGTTGATATAAAGCGATGCTGTTGACATCATCATGAATGAAGCAATGAGCACAATGCTAACTTCAAAGGAGAATTCCCTGACCGGGAATCGAACCCGGGCCGCGGCGGTGAGAGCGCCGAATCCTAGCCACTAGACCATCAAGGAGCGGGAAATTGAGATAAGAACGACGTGAATAGACGTCAATACAACTTCACAGTGAACAAACTTGTGGTCTATAATGGTGTTGAAATAAAGCGATGCTGTTGACTTGCAATATCATCGTGAATGAAGCAATGAGCACAATATCTCAAAGCTAACTTCAAAGGAGAATTCCCTGACCGGGAATCGAACCCAGGCCGCGGCGGTGAGAGCGCCGAATCCTAGCCACTAGACCATCAAGGAGCGGGAAATTGAGATAAGAACGACGTGAATAGACGTCAATACAACTTCACAGTGAACAAACTTGTGGTCTATAATGGTGTTGAAATAAAGCGATGCTGTTGACTTGCAATATCATCGTGAATGAAGCAATGAGCACAATATCTCAAAGCTAACTTCAAAGGAGAATTCCCTGACCGGGAATCGAACCCAGGCCGCGGCGGTGAGAGCGCCGAATCCTAGCCACTAGACCATCAAGGAGCGGGAAATTGAGATAAGAACGACGTGAATAGACGTCAATACAACTTCACAGTGAACAAACTTGTGGTCTATAATGGTGTTGATATAAAGCGATGCTGTTGACATCATCATGAATGAAGCAATGAGCACAATGCTAACTTCAAAGGAGAATTCCCTGACCGGGAATCGAACCCGGGCCGCGGCGGTGAGAGCGCCGAATCCTAGCCACTAGACCATCAAGGAGCGGGAAATTGAGATAAGAACGACGTGAATAGACGTCAATACAACTTCACAGTGAACAAACTTGTGGTCTATAATGGTGTTGATATAAAGCGATGCTGTTGACATCATCATGAATGAAGCAATGAGCACAATGCTAACTTCAAAGGAGAATTCCCTGACCGGGAATCGAACCCGGGCCGCGGCGGTGAGAGCGCCGAATCCTAGCCACTAGACCATCAAGGAGCGGGAAATTGAGATAAGAACGACGTGAATAGACGTCAATACAACTTCACAGTGAACAAACTTGTGGTCTATAATGGTGTTGAAATAAAGCGATGCTGTTGACGTCATCGTGAATGAAGCAATGAGCACAATGCTAACTTCAAAAGTGAATTCCCTGACCGGGAATCGAACCCGGGCCGCGGCGGTGAGAGCGCCGAATCCTAGCCACTAGACCATCAAGGAGCGGGAAATTGAGATAAGAACGACGTGAATAGACGTCAATACAACTTCACAGTGAACAAACTAGTGGTCTATAATGGTGTTGAAATAAAGCGATGCTGTTGACTTGCAATATCATCGTGAATGAAGCAATGAGCACAATATCTCAAAGCTAACTTCAAAGAAGAATTCCCTGACCGGGAATCGAACCCAGGCCGCGGCAGTGAGAGCGCCGAATCCTAGCCACTAGACCATCAAGGAGCGGGAAATTGAGATAAGAACGACGTGAATAGACGTCAATACAACTTCACAGTGAACAAACTTGTGGTCTATAATGGTGTTGATATAAAGCGATGCTGTTGACATCATCATGAATGAAGCAATGAGCACAATGCTAACTTCAAAGGAGAATTCCCTGACCGGGAATCGAACCCGGCCGCGGCGGTGAGAGCGCCGAATCCTAGCCACTAGACCATCAAGGAGCGGGAAATTGAGATAAGAACGACGTGAATAGACGTCAATACAACTTCACAGTGAACAAACTTGTGGTCTATAATGGTGTTGATATAAAGCGATGCTGTTGACATCATCATGAATGAAGCAATGAGTACAATGCTAACTTCAAAGGAGAATTCCCTGACCGGCCATCGAACCCGGGCCGCGGCGGTGAGAGCGCCGAATCCTAGCCACTAGACCATCAAGGAGGGGGAAATTGAGATAAGAACGACGTGAATAGACGTCAATACAACTTCACAGTGAACAAACTTGTGGTCTATAATGGTGTTGATATAAAGCGATGCTGTTGACATCATCATGAATGAAGCAATGAGCACAATGCTAACTTCAAAGGAGAATTCCCTGACCGGGAATCGAACCCGGGCCGCGGCGGTGAGAGCGCCGAATCCTAGCCACTAGACCATCAAGGAGCGGGAAATTGAGATAAGAACGACGTGAATAGACGTCAATACAACTTCACAGTGAACAAACTTGTGGTCTATAATGGTGTTGAAATAAAGCGATGCTGTTGACTTGCAATATCATCGTGAATGAAGCAATGAGCACAATATCTCAAAGCTAACTTCAAAGGAGAATTCCCTGACCGGGAATCGAACCCAGGCCGCGGCGGTGAGAGCGCCGAATCCTAGCCACTAGACCATCAAGGAGCGGGAAATTGAGATAAGAACGACGTGAATAGACGTCAATACAACTTCACAGTGAACAAACTTGTGGTCTATAATGGTGTTGAAATAAAGCGATGCTGTTGACTTGCAATATCATCGTGAATGAAGCAATGAGCACAATATCTCAAAGCTAACTTCAAAGGAGAATTCCCTGACCGGGAATCGAACCCAGGCCGCGGCGGTGAGAGCGCCGAATCCTAGCCACTAGACCATCAAGGAGCGGGAAATTGAGATAAGAACGACGTGAATAGACGTCAATACAACTTCACAGTGAACAAACTTGTGGTCTATAATGGTGTTGATATAAAGCGATGCTGTTGACATCATCATGAATGAAGCAATGAGCACAATGCTAACTTCAAAGGAGAATTCCCTGACCGGGAATCGAACCCGGGCCGCGGCGGTGAGAGCGCCGAATCCTAGCCACTAGACCATCAAGGAGCGGGAAATTGAGATAAGAACGACGTGAATAGACGTCAATACAACTTCACAGTGAACAAACTTGTGGTCTATAATGGTGTTGATATAAAGCGATGCTGTTGACATCATCATGAATGTAGCAATGAGCACAATGCTAACTTCAAAGGAGAATTTCCTGACCGGGAATCGAACCCGGGCCGCGGCGGTGAGAGCGCCGAATCCTAGCCACTAGACCATCAAGGAGCGGGAAATTGAGATAAGAACGACGTGAATAGACGTCAATACAACTTCACAGTGAACAAACTTGTGGTCTATAATGGTGTTGAAATAAAGCGATGCTGTTGACGTCATCGTGAATGAAGCAATGAGCACAATGCTAACTTCAAAAGTGAATTCCCTGACCGGGAATCGAACCCGGGCCGCGGCGGTGAGAGCGCCGAATCCTAGCCACTAGACCATCAAGGAGCGGGAAATTGAGATGAGAACGACGTGAATAGACGTCAATACAACTTCACAGTGAACAAACTAGTGGTCTATAATGGTGTTGAAATAAAGCGATGCTGTTGACTTGCAATATCATCGTGAATGAAGCAATGAGCACAATATCTCAAAGCTAACTTCAAAGAAGAATTCCCTGACCGGGAATCGAACCCAGGCCGCGGCAGTGAGAGCGCCGAATCCTAGCCACTAGACCATCAAGGAGCGGGAAATTGAGATAAGAACGACGTGAATAGACGTCAATACAACTTCACAGTGAACAAACTTGTGGTCTATAATGGTGTTGATATAAAGCGATGCTGTTGACATCATCATGAATGAAGCAATGAGCACAATGCTAACTTCAAAGGAGAATTCCCTGACCGGGAATCGAACCCGGGCCGCGGCGGTGAGAGCGCCGAATCCTAGCCACTAGACCATCAAGGAGCGGGAAATTGAGATAAGAACGACGTGAATAGACGTCAATACAACTTCACAGTGAACAAACTTGTGGTCTATAATGGTGTTGATATAAAGCGATGCTGTTGACATCATCATGAATGAAGCAATGAGCACAATGCTAACTTCAAAGGAGAATTCCCTGACCGGGAATCGAACCCGGGCCGCGGCGGTGAGAGCGCCGAATCCTAGCCACTAGACCATCAAGGAGCGGGAAATTGAGATAAGAACGACGTGAATAGACGTCAATACAACTTCACAGTGAACAAACTTGTGGTCTATAATGGTGTTGATATAAAGCGATGCTGTTGACATCATCATGAATGAAGCAATGAGTACAATGCTAACTTCAAAGGAGAATTCCCTGACCGGGAATCGAACCCGGGCCGCGGCGGTGAGAGCGCCGAATCCTAGCCACTAGACCATCAAGGAGCGGGAAATTGAGATAAGAACGACGTGAATAGACGTCAATACAACTTCACAGTGAACAAACTTGTGGTCTATAATGGTGTTGATATAAAGCGATGCTGTTGACATCATCATGAATGAAGCAATGAGTACAATGCTAACTTCAAAGGAGAATTCCCTGACCGGGAATCGAACCCGGGCCGCGGCGGTGAGAGCGCCGAATCCTAGCCACTAGACCATCAAGGAGGGGGAAATTGAGATAAGAACGACGTGAATAGACGTCAATACAACTTCACAGTGAACAAACTTGTGGTCTATAATGGTGTTGATATAAAGCGATGCTGTTGACATCATCATGAATGAAGCAATGAGCACAATGCTAACTTCAAAGGAGAATTCCCTGACCGGGAATCGAACCCGGGCCGCGGCGGTGAGAGCGCCGAATCCTAGCCACTAGACCATCAAGGAGCGGGAAATTGAGATAAGAACGACGTGAATAGACGTCAATACAACTTCACAGTGAACAAACTTGTGGTCTATAATGGTGTTGATATAAAGCGATGCTGTTGACATCATCATGAATGAAGCAATGAGCACAATGCTAACTTCAAAGGAGAATTCCCTGACCGGGAATCGAACTCGGGCCGCGGCGGTGAGAGCGCCGAATCCTAGCCACTAGACCATCAAGGAGCGGGAAATTGAGATAAGAACGACGTGAATAGACGTCAATACAACTTCACAGTGAACAAACTTGTGGTCTATAATGGTGTTGATATAAAGCGATGCTGTTGACATCATCATGAATGAAGCAATGAGCACAATGCTAACTTCAAAGGAGAATTCCCTGACCGGGAATCGAACCCAGGCCGCGGCGGTGAGAGCGCCGAATCCTAGCCACTAGACCATCAAGGAGCGGGAAATTGAGATAAGAACGACGTGAATAGACGTCAATACAACTTCACAGTGAACAAACTTGTGGTCTATAATGGTGTTGAAATAAAGCGATGCTGTTGACTTGCAATATCATCGTGAATGAAGCAATGAGCACAATATCTCAAAGCTAACTTCAAAGGAGAATTCCCTGACCGGGAATCGAACCCAGGCCGCGGCGGTGAGAGCGCCGAATCCTAGCCACTAGACCATCAAGGAGCGGGAAATTGAGATAAGAACGACGTGAATAGACGTCAATACAACTTCACAGTGAACAAACTAGTGGTCTATAATGGTGTTGAAATAAAGCGATGCTGTTGACTTGCAATATCATCGTGAATGAAGCAATGAGCACAATATCTCAAAGCTAACTTCAAAGAAGAATTCCCTGACCGGGAATCGAACCCGGGCCGCGGCGGTGAGAGCGCCGAATCCTAGCCACTAGACCATCAAGGAGCGGGAAATTGAGATAAGAACGACGTGAATAGACGTCAATACAACTTCACAGTGAACAAACTTGTGGTCTATAATGGTGTTGATATAAAGCGATGCTGTTGACATCATCATGAATGAAGCAATGAGCACAATGCTAACTTCAAAGGAGAATTCCCTGACCGGGAATCGAACCCGGGCCGCGGCGGTGAGAGCGCCGAATCCTAGCCACTAGACCATCAAGGAGCGGGAAATTGAGATAAGAACGACGTGAATAGACGTCAATACAACTTCACAGTGAACAAACTTGTGGTCTATAATGGTGTTGAAATAAAGCGATGCTGTTGACGTCATCGTGAATGAAGCAATGAGCACAATGCTAACTTCAAAAGTGAATTCCCTGACCGGCCATCGAACCCGGGCCGCGGCGGTGAGAGCGCCGAATCCTAGCCACTAGACCATCAAGGAGCGGGAAATTGAGATAAGAACGACGTGAATAGACGTCAATACAACTTCACAGTGAACAAACTAGTGGTCTATAATGGTGTTGAAATAAAGCGATGCTGTTGACTTGCAATATCATCGTGAATGAAGCAATGAGCACAATATCTCAAAGCTAACTTCAAAGAAGAATTCCCTGACCGGGAATCGAACCCAGGCCGCGGCAGTGAGAGCGCCGAATCCTAGCCACTAGACCATCAAGGAGCGGGAAATTGAGATAAGAACGACGTGAATAGACGTCAATACAACTTCACAGTGAACAAACTTGTGGTCTATAATGGTGTTGATATAAAGCGATGCTGTTGACATCATCATGAATGAAGCAATGAGCACAATGCTAACTTCAAAGGAGAATTCCCTGACCGGCCATCGAACCCGGGCCGCGGCGGTGAGAGCGCCGAATCCTAGCCACTAGACCATCAAGGAGCGGGAAATTGAGATAAGAACGACGTGAATAGACGTCAATACAACTTCACAGTGAACAAACTTGTGGTCTATAATGGTGTTGATATACACTCACCTAAAGGATTATTAGGAACACCTGTTCAATTTCTCATTAATGCAATTATCTAATCAACCAATCACATGGCAGTTGCTTCAATGCATTTAGGGGTGTGGTCCTGGTCAAGACAATCTCCTGAACTCCAAACTGAATGTCAGAATGGGAAAGAAAGGTGATTTAAGCAATTTTGAGCGTAGCATGGTTGTTGGTGCCAGACGGGCCGGTCTGAGTATTTCACAATCTGCTCACTTACTGGGATTTTCACACACAACCATTTCTAGGGTTTACAAAGAATGGTGTGAAAAGGGAAAAACATCCAGTATGCGGCAGTCCTGTGAGCGAAAATGCCTTGTTGATGCTAGAGGTCAGAGGAGAATGGGCCGACTGATTCAAGCTGATAGAAGAGCAACTTTGACTGAAATAACCACTCGTTACAACCGAGGTATGCAGCAAAGCATTTGTGAAGCCACAACACGCACAACCTTGAGGCGGATGGGCTACAACAGCAGAAGACCCCACCGGGTACCACTCATCTCCACTACAAATAGGAAAAGAGGCTACAATTTGCAAGAGCTCACCAAAATTGGACAGTTGAAGACTGGAAAAATGTTGCCTGGTCTGATGAGTCTCGATTTCTGTTGAGACATTCAGATGGTAGAGTCAGAATTTGGCGTAAACAGAATGAGAACATGGATCCATCATGCCTTGTTACCACTGTGCAGGCTGGTGGTGGTGGTGTAATGGTGTGGGGGATGTTTTCTTGGCACACTTTAGGCCTCTTAGTGCCAATTGGGCATCGTTTAAATGCCACGGCCTACCTGAGCATTGTTTCTGACCATGTCCATCCCTTTATGGCCACCATGTACCCATCCTCTGGCTACTTCCAGCAGGATAATGCACCATGTCACAAAGCTCCAATCATTTCAAATTGGTTTCTTGAACATGACAATGAGTTCACTGTACTAAAATGTCCCCCACAGTCACCAGATCTCAACCCAATAGAGCATCTTTGGGATGTGGTGGAACGGGAGCTTCGTGCCCTGGATGTGCATCCCACAAATCTCCATCAACTGCAAGATGCTATCCTATCAATATGGGCCAACATTTCTAAAGAATGCTTTCAGCACCTTGTTGAATCAATGCCACGTAGAATTAAGGCAGTTCTGAAGGTGAAAGGGGGTCAAACACAGTATTAGTATGGTGTTCCTAATAATCCTTTAGGTGAGTGTAAAGCGATGCTGTTGACATCATCATGAATGAAGCAATGAGTACAATGCTAACTTCAAAGGAGAATTCCCTGACCGGGAATCGAACCCGGGCCGCGGCGGTGAGAGCGCCGAATCCTAGCCACTAGACCATCAAGGAGGGGGAAATTGAGATAAGAACGACGTGAATAGACGTCAATACAACTTCACAGTGAACAAACTTGTGGTCTATAATGGTGTTGATATAAAGCGATGCTGTTGACATCATCATGAATGAAGCAATGAGCACAATGCTAACTTCAAAGGAGAATTCCCTGACCGGCCATCGAACCCGGGCCGCGGCGGTGAGAGCGCCGAATCCTAGCCACTAGACCATCAAGGAGCGGGAAATTGAGATAAGAACGACGTGAATAGACGTCAATACAACTTCACAGTGAACAAACTTGTGGTCTATAATGGTGTTGATATAAAGCGATGCTGTTGACATCATCATGAATGAAGCAATGAGCACAATGCTAACTTCAAAGGAGAATTCCCTGACCGGGAATCGAACCCGGGCCGCAGCGGTGAGAGCGCCGAATCCTAGCCACTAGACCATCAAGGAGCGGGAAATTGAGATAAGAACGACGTGAATAGACGTCAATACAACTTCACAGTGAACAAACTTGTGGTCTATAATGGTGTTGAAATAAAGCGATGCTGTTGACTTGCAATATCATCGTGAATGAAGCAATGAGCACAATATCTCAAAGCTAACTTCAAAGGAGAATTCCCTGACCGGGAATCGAACCCAGGCCGCGGCGGTGAGAGCGCCGAATCCTAGCCACTAGACCATCAAGGAGCGGGAAATTGAGATAAGAACGACGTGAATAGACGTCAATACAACTTCACAGTGAACAAACTAGTGGTCTATAATGGTGTTGAAATAAAGCGATGCTGTTGACTTGCAATATCATCGTGAATGAAGCAATGAGCACAATATCTCAAAGCTAACTTCAAAGAAGAATTCCCTGACCGGGAATCGAACCCGGGCCGCGGCGGTGAGAGCGCCGAATCCTAGCCACTAGACCATCAAGGAGCGGGAAATTGAGATAAGAACGACGTGAATAGACGTCAATACAACTTCACAGTGAACAAACTTGTGGTTTATAATGGTGTTGATATAAAGCGATGCTGTTGACATCATCATGAATGAAGCAATGAGCACAATGCTAACTTCAAAGGAGAATTCCCTGACCGGGAATCGAACCCGGGCCGCGGCGGTGAGAGCGCCGAATCCTAGCCACTAGACCATCAAGGAGCGGGAAATTGAGATAAGAACGACGTGAATAGACGTCAATACAACTTCACAGTGAACAAACTAGTGGTCTATAATGGTGTTGAAATAAAGCGATGCTGTTGACTTGCAATATCATCGTGAATGAAGCAATGAGCACAATATCTCAAAGCTAACTTCAAAGAAGAACCCAGGCCGCGGCAGTGAGAGCGCCGAATCCTAGCCACTAGACCATCAAGGAGCGGGAAATTGAGATAAGAACGACGTGAATAGACGTCAATACAACTTCACAGTGAACAAACTAGTGGTCTATAATGGTGTTGAAATAAAGCGATGCTGTTGACTTGCAATATCATCGTGAATGAAGCAATGAGCACAATATCTCAAAGCTAACTTCAAAGAAGAATTCCCTGACCGGGAATCGAACCCGGGCCGCGGCGGTGAGAGCGCCGAATCCTAGCCACTAGACCATCAAGGAGCGGGAAATTGAGATAAGAACGACGTGAATAGACGTCAATACAACTTCACAGTGAACAAACTTGTGGTCTATAATGGTGTTGATATAAAGCGATGCTGTTGACATCATCATGAATGAAGCAATGAGCACAATGCTAACTTCAAAGGAGAATTCCCTGAACGGGAATCGAACCCGGGCCGCGGCGGTGAGAGCGCCGAATCCTAGCCACTAGACCATCAAGGAGCGGGAAATTGAGATAAGAACGACGTGAATAGACGTCAATACAACTTCACAGTGAACAAACTTGTGGTCTATAATGGTGTTGAAATAAAGCGATGCTGTTGACGTCATCGTGAATGAAGCAATGAGCACAATGCTAACTTCAAAAGAGAATTCCCTGACCGGGAATCGAACCCGGGCCGCGGCGGTGAGAGCGCCGAATCCTAGCCACTAGACCATCAAGGAGCGGGAAATTGAGATAAGAACGACGTGAATAGACGTCAATACAACTTCACAGTGAACACACTTGTGGTCTATAATGGTGTTGAAATAAAGCGATGCTGTTGACATCATCATGAATGAAGCAATGAGCACAATGCTAACTTCAAAGGAGAATTCCCTGACCGGGAATCGAACCCGGGCCGCGGCGGTGAGAGCGCCGAATCCTAGCCACTAGACCATCAAGGAGCGGGAAATTGAGATAAGAACGACGTGAATAGACGTCAATACAACTTCACAGTGAACAAACTTGTGGTCTATAATGGTGTTGATATAAAGCGATGCTGTTGACATCATCATGAATGAAGCAATGAGCACAATGCTAACTTCAAAGGAGAATTCCCTGACCGGGAATCGAACCCGGGCCGCAGCGGTGAGAGCGCCGAATCCTAGCCACTAGACCATCAAGGAGCGGGAAATTGAGATAAGAACGACGTGAATAGACGTCAATACAACTTCACAGTGAACAAACTTGTGGTCTATAATGGTGTTGAAATAAAGCGATGCTGTTGACTTGCAATATCATCGTGAATGAAGCAATGAGCACAATATCTCAAAGCTAACTTCAAAGAAGAATTCCCTGACCGGGAATCGAACCCGGCCCGCGGCGGTGAGAGCGCCGAATCCTAGCCACTAGACCATCAAGGAGCGGGAAATTGAGATAAGAACGACGTGAATAGACGTCAATACAACTTCACAGTGAACAAACTAGTGGTCTATAATGGTGTTGAAATAAAGCGATGCTGTTGACTTGCAATATCATCGTGAATGAAGCAATGAGCACAATATCTCAAAGCTAACTTCAAAGAAGAATTCCCTGACCGGGAATCGAACCCGGGCCGCGGCGGTGAGAGCGCCGAATCCTAGCCACTAGACCATCAAGGAGCGGGAAATTGAGATAAGAACGACGTGAATAGACGTCAATACAACTTCACAGTGAACAAACTTGTGGTCTATAATGGTGTTGATATAAAGCGACGCTGTTGACATCATCATGAATGAAGCAATGAGCACAATGCTAACTTCAAAGGAGAATTCCCTGACCGGGAATCGAACCCGGGCCGCGGCGGTGAGAGCGCCGAATCCTAGCCACTAGACCATCAAGGAGCGGGAAATTGAGATAAGAACGACGTGAATAGACGTCAATACAACTTCACAGTGAACAAACTTGTGGTCTATAATGGTGTTGATATAAAGCGATGCTGTTGACATCATCATGAATGAAGCAATGAGCACAATGCTAACTTCAAAGGAGAATTCCCTGACCGGGAATCGAACCCAGGCCGCGGCGGTGAGAGCGCCGAATCCTAGCCACTAGACCATCAAGGAGCGGGAAATTGAGATAAGAACGACGTGAATAGACGTCAATACAACTTCACAGTGAACAAACTTGTGGTCTATAATGGTGTTGAAATAAAGCGATGCTGTTGACTTGCAATATCATCGTGAATGAAGCAATGAGCACAATATCTCAAAGCTAACTTCAAAGGAGAATTCCCTGACCGGGAATCGAACCCAGGCCGCGGCGGTGAGAGCGCCGAATCCTAGCCACTAGACCATCAAGGAGCGGGAAATTGAGATAAGAACGACGTGAATAGACGTCAATACAACTTCACAGTGAACAAACTAGTGGTCTATAATGGTGTTGAAATAAAGCGATGCTGTTGACTTGCAATATCATCGTGAATGAAGCAATGAGCACAATATCTCAAAGCTAACTTCAAAGAAGAACCCAGGCCGCGGCAGTGAGAGCGCCGAATCCTAGCCACTAGACCATCAAGGAGCGGGAAATTGAGATAAGAACGACGTGAATAGACGTCAATACAACTTCACAGTGAACAAACTAGTGGTCTATAATGGTGTTGAAATAAAGCGATGCTGTTGACTTGCAATATCATCGTGAATGAAGCAATGAGCACAATATCTCAAAGCTAACTTCAAAGAAGAATTCCCTGACCGGGAATCGAACCCGGGCCGCGGCGGTGAGAGCGCCGAATCCTAGCCACTAGACCATCAAGGAGCGGGAAATTGAGATAAGAACGACGTGAATAGACGTCAATACAACTTCACAGTGAACAAACTTGTGGTCTATAATGGTGTTGATATAAAGCGATGCTGTTGACATCATCATGAATGAAGCAATGAGCACAATGCTAACTTCAAAGGAGAATTCCCTGAACGGGAATCGAACCCGGGCCGCGGCGGTGAGAGCGCCGAATCCTAGCCACTAGACCATCAAGGAGCGGGAAATTGAGATAAGAACGACGTGAATAGACGTCAATACAACTTCACAGTGAACAAACTTGTGGTCTATAATGGTGTTGAAATAAAGCGATGCTGTTGACGTCATCGTGAATGAAGCAATGAGCACAATGCTAACTTCAAAAGAGAATTCCCTGACCGGGAATCGAACCCGGGCCGCGGCGGTGAGAGCGCCGAATCCTAGCCACTAGACCATCAAGGAGCGGGAAATTGAGATAAGAACGACGTGAATAGACGTCAATACAACTTCACAGTGAACACACTTGTGGTCTATAATGGTGTTGAAATAAAGCGATGCTGTTGACATCATCATGAATGAAGCAATGAGCACAATGCTAACTTCAAAGGAGAATTCCCTGACCGGGAATCGAACCCGGGCCGCGGCGGTGAGAGCGCCGAATCCTAGCCACTAGACCATCAAGGAGCGGGAAATTGAGATAAGAACGACGTGAATAGACGTCAATACAACTTCACAGTGAACAAACTTGTGGTCTATAATGGTGTTGATATAAAGCGATGCTGTTGACATCATCATGAATGAAGCAATGAGCACAATGCTAACTTCAAAGGAGAATTCCCTGACCGGGAATCGAACCCGGGCCGCAGCGGTGAGAGCGCCGAATCCTAGCCACTAGACCATCAAGGAGCGGGAAATTGAGATAAGAACGACGTGAATAGACGTCAATACAACTTCACAGTGAACAAACTTGTGGTCTATAATGGTGTTGAAATAAAGCGATGCTGTTGACTTGCAATATCATCGTGAATGAAGCAATGAGCACAATATCTCAAAGCTAACTTCAAAGAAGAATTCCCTGACCGGGAATCGAACCCGGGCCGCGGCGGTGAGAGCGCCGAATCCTAGCCACTAGACCATCAAGGAGCGGGAAATTGAGATAAGAACGACGTGAATAGACGTCAATACAACTTCACAGTGAACAAACTAGTGGTCTATAATGGTGTTGAAATAAAGCGATGCTGTTGACTTGCAATATCATCGTGAATGAAGCAATGAGCACAATATCTCAAAGCTAACTTCAAAGAAGAATTCCCTGACCGGCCATCGAACCCGGGCCGCGGCGGTGAGAGCGCCGAATCCTAGCCACTAGACCATCAAGGAGCGGGAAATTGAGATAAGAACGACGTGAATAGACGTCAATACAACTTCACAGTGAACAAACTAGTGGTCTATAATGGTGTTGAAATAAAGCGATGCTGTTGACTTGCAATATCATCGTGAATGAAGCAATGAGCACAATATCTCAAAGCTAACTTCAAAGAAGAATTCCCTGACCGGGAATCGAACCCGGGCCGCGGCGGTGAGAGCGCCGAATCCTAGCCACTAGACCATCAAGGAGCGGGAAATTGAGATAAGAACGACGTGAATAGACGCCAATACAACTTCACAGTGAACAAACTTGTGGTCTATAATGGTGTTGATATAAAGCGATGCTGTTGACATCATCATGAATGAAGCAATGAGCACAATGCTAACTTCAAAGGAGAATTCCCTGACCGGGAATCGAACCCGGGCCGCAGCGGTGAGAGCGCCGAATCCTAGCCACTAGACCATCAAGGAGCGGGAAATTGAGATAAGAACGACGTGAATAGACGTCAATACAACTTCACAGTGAACAAACTTGTGGTCTATAATGGTGTTGAAATAAAGCGATGCTGTTGACTTGCAATATCATCGTGAATGAAGCAATGAGCACAATATCTCAAAGCTAACTTCAAAGAAGAATTCCCTGACCGGCCATCGAACCCGGGCCGCGGCGGTGAGAGCGCCGAATCCTAGCCACTAGACCATCAAGGAGCGGGAAATTGAGATAAGAACGACGTGAATAGACGTCAATACAACTTCACAGTGAACAAACTAGTGGTCTATAATGGTGTTGAAATAAAGCGATGCTGTTGACTTGCAATATCATCGTGAATGAAGCAATGAGCACAATATCTCAAAGCTAACTTCAAAGAAGAATTCCCTGACCGGGAATCGAACCCGGGCCGCGGCGGTGAGAGCGCCGAATCCTAGCCACTAGACCATCAAGGAGCGGGAAATTGAGATAAGAACGACGTGAATAGACGTCAATACAACTTCACAGTGAACAAACTTGTGGTCTATAATGGTGTTGATATAAAGCGATGCTGTTGACATCATCATGAATGAAGCAATGAGCACAATGCTAACTTCAAAGGAGAATTCCCTGACCGGGAATCGAACCCGGGCCGCGGCGGTGAGAGCGCCGAATCCTAGCCACTAGACCATCAAGGAGCGGGAAATTGAGATAAGAACGACGTGAATAGACGTCAATACAACTTCACAGTGAACAAACTTGTGGTCTATAATGGTGTTGAAATAAAGCGATGCTGTTGACGTCATCGTGAATGAAGCAATGAGCACAATGCTAACTTCAAAAGAGAATTCCCTGACCGGGAATCGAACCCGGGCCGCGGCGGTGAGAGCGCCGAATCCTAGCCACTAGACCATCAAGGAGCGGGAAATTGAGATAAGAACGACGTGAATAGACGTCAATACAACTTCACAGTGAACAAACTAGTGGTCTATAATGGTGTTGAAATAAAGCGATGCTGTTGACTTGCAATATCATCGTGAATGAAGCAATGAGCACAATATCTCAAAGCTAACTTCAAAGAAGAATTCCCTGACCGGGAATCGAACCCGGGCCGCGGCGGTGAGAGCGCCGAATCCTAGCCACTAGACCATCAAGGAGCGGGAAATTGAGATAAGAACGACGTGAATAGACGTCAATACAACTTCACAGTGAACAAACTTGTGGTCTATAATGGTGTTGATATAAAGCGATGCTGTTGACATCATCATGAATGAAGCAATGAGCACAATGCTAACTTCAAAGGAGAATTCCCTGACCGGGAATCGAACCCGGGCCGCGGCGGTGAGAGCGCCGAATCCTAGCCACTAGACCATCAAGGAGCGGGAAATTGAGATAAGAACGACGTGAATAGACGTCAATACAACTTCACAGTGAACAAACTTGTGGTCTATAATGGTGTTGAAATAAAGCGATGCTGTTGACGTCATCGTGAATGAAGCAATGAGCACAATGCTAACTTCAAAAGAGAATTCCCTGACCGGGAATCGAACCCGGGCCGCGGCGGTGAGAGCGCCGAATCCTAGCCACTAGACCATCAAGGAGCGGGAAATTGAGATAAGAACGACGTGAATAGACGTCAATACAACTTCACAGTGAACAAACTTGTGGTCTATAATGGTGTTGATATAAAGCGACGCTGTTGACATCATCATGAATGAAGCAATGAGCACAATGCTAACTTCAAAGGAGAATTCCCTGACCGGGAATCGAACCCGGGCCGCGGCGGTGAGAGCGCCGAATCCTAGCCACTAGACCATCAAGGAGCGGGAAATTGAGATAAGAACGACGTGAATAGACGTCAATACAACTTCACAGTGAACAAACTTGTGGTCTATAATGGTGTTGATATAAAGCGATGCTGTTGACATCATCATGAATGAAGCAATGAGCACAATGCTAACTTCAAAGGAGAATTCCCTGACCGGGAATCGAACCCGGGCCGCGGCGGTGAGAGCGCCGAATCCTAGCCACTAGACCATCAAGGAGCAGGAAATTGAGATAAGAACGACGTGAATAGACGTCAATACAACTTCACAGTGAACAAACTTGTGGTCTATAATGGTGTTGAAATAAAGCGATGCTGTTGACGTCATCGTGAATGAAGCAATGAGCACAATGCTAACTTCAAAAGAGAATTCCCTGACCGGGAATCGAACCCGGGCCGCGGCGGTGAGAGCGCCGAATCCTAGCCACTAGACCATCAAGGAGCGGGAAATTGAGATAAGAACGACGTGAATAGACGTCAATACAACTTCACAGTGAACAAACTAGTGGTCTATAATGGTGTTGAAATAAAGCGATGCTGTTGACTTGCAATATCATCGTGAATGAAGCAATGAGCACAATATCTCAAAGCTAACTTCAAAGAAGAATTCCCTGACCGGCCATCGAACACGGGCCGCGGCGGTGAGAGCGCCGAATCCTAGCCACTAGACCATCAAGGAGCGGGAAATTGAGATAAGAACGACGTGAATAGACGTCAATACAACTTCACAGTGAACAAACTTGTGGTCTATAATGGTGTTGATATAAAGCGATGCTGTTGACATCATCATGAATGAAGCAATGAGCACAATGCTAACTTCAAAGGAGAATTCCCTGACCGGGAATCGAACCCGGGCCGCGGCGGTGAGAGCGCCGAATCCTAGCCACTAGACCATCAAGGAGCGGGAAATTGAGATAAGAACGACGTGAATAGACGTCAATACAACTTCACAGTGAACAAACTTGTGGTCTATAATGGTGTTGATATAAAGCGATGCTGTTGACATCATCATGAATGAAGCAATGAGCACAATGCTAACTTCAAAGGAGAATTCCCTGACCGGGAATCGAACCCGGGCCGCGGCGGTGAGAGCGCCGAATCCTAGCCACTAGACCATCAAGGAGCGGGAAATTGAGATAAGAACGACGTGAATAGACGTCAATACAACTTCACAGTGAACAAACTTGTGGTCTATAATGGTGTTGAAATAAAGCGATGCTGTTGACGTCATCGTGAATGAAGCAATGAGCACAATGCTAACTTCAAAGGAGAATTCCCTGACCGGGAATCGAACCCGGGCCGCGGCGGTGAGAGCGCCGAATCCTAGCCACTAGACCATCAAGGAGCGGGAAATTGAGATAAGAACGACGTGAATAGACGTCAATACAACTTCACAGTGAACAAACTTGTGGTCTATAATGGTGTTGAAATAAAGCGATGCTGTTGACGTCATCGTGAATGAAGCAATGAGCACAATGCTAACTTCAAAAGTGAATTCCCTGACCGGGAATCGAACCCGGGCCGCGGCGGTGAGAGCGCCGAATCCTAGCCACTAGACCATCAAGGAGCGGGAAATTGAGATAAGAACGACGTGAATAGACGTCAATACAACTTCACAGTGAACAAACTTGTGGTCTATAATGGTGTTGATATAAAGCGATGCTGTTGACATCATCATGAATGAAGCAATGAGCACAATGCTAACTTCAAAGGAGAATTCCCTGACCGGGAATCGAACCCGGGCCGCGGCGGTGAGAGCGCCGAATCCTAGCCACTAGACCATCAAGGAGCGGGAAATTGAGATAAGAACGACGTGAATAGACGTCAATACAACTTCACAGTGAACAAACTTGTGGTCTATAATGGTGTTGATATAAAGCGATGCTGTTGACATCATCATGAATGAAGCAATGAGTACAATGCTAACTTCAAAGGAGAATTCCCTGACCGGGAATCGAACCCGGGCCGCGGCGGTGAGAGCGCCGAATCCTAGCCACTAGACCATCAAGGAGGGGGAAATTGAGATAAGAACGACGTGAATAGACGTCAATACAACTTCACAGTGAACAAACTTGTGGTCTATAATGGTGTTGATATAAAGCGATGCTGTTGACATCATCATGAATGAAGCAATGAGCACAATGCTAACTTCAAAGGAAAATTCCCTGACCGGGAATCGAACCCGGGCCGCGGCGGTGAGAGCGCCGAATCCTAGCCACTAGACCATCAAGGAGCGGGAAATTGAGATAAGAACGACGTGAATAGACGTCAATACAACTTCACAGTGAACAAACTTGTGGTCTATAATGGTGTTGATATAAAGCGATGCTGTTGACATCATCATGAATGAAGCAATGAGCACAATGCTAACTTCAAAGGAGAATTCCCTGACCGGGAATCGAACTCGGGCCGCGGCGGTGAGAGCGCCGAATCCTAGCCACTAGACCATCAAGGAGCGGGAAATTGAGATAAGAACGACGTGAATAGACGTCAATACAACTTCACAGTGAACAAACTTGTGGTCTATAATGGTGTTGAAATAAAGCGATGCTGTTGACTTGCAATATCATCGTGAATGAAGCAATGAGCACAATATCTCAAAGCTAACTTCAAAGAAGAATTCCCTGACCGGGAATCGAACCCAGGCCGCGGCGGTGAGAGCGCTGAATCCTAGCCACTAGACCATCAAGGAGCGGGAAATTGAGATAAGAATGACGTGAATAGACGTCAATACAACTTCACAGTGAACAAACTAGTGGACTATAATGGTATTGATATGAAGCGATGCTGTTGACATCATCGTGAATAAAGCAATGACCACAATGCTAACTTCAAAGGAGAATTCCCTGACCGGGAATCGAACCCGGGCCACGGCGGTGAAAGAGCCGAATCCTAGCCACTAGACCATCAAGGAGCGGGAAATTGAGATAAGAACGACGTGAATAGACGTCAATACAACTTCACAGTGAACAAACTTGTGGTCTATAATGGTGTTGATATAAAGCTATGCTGTTGACGTCATCGTGAATGAAGCAATGAGCACAATGCTAACTTCAAAAGAGAATTCCCTGACCGGGAATCGAACCCGGGCCGTGGCGGTGAGAGCGCCGAATCCTAGCCACTAGACCATCAAGGAGCGGGAAATTGAGATAAGAACGACGTGAATAGACGTCAATACAACTTCACAGTGAACAAACTAGTGGACTATAATGGTGTTGATATGAAGCGATGCTGTTGACATCATCGTGAATAAAGCAATGAGCACAATGCTAACTTCAAAGGAGAATTCCCTGACCGGCCATCGAACCCGGGCCGCGGTGGTGAGAGCGCCAAATCCTAGCCACTAGACCATCAAGGAGCACGAAATTGAGATAAGAACGACGTGAATAGACGTCAATACAACTTCACAGTGAACAAACTTGTGGTCTATAATGGTGTTGATATAAAGCTATGCTGTTGACGTCATCGTGAATGAAGCAATGAGCACAATGCTAACTTCAAAAGAGAATTCCCTGACCGGGAATCGAACCCGGGCCGTGGCGGTGAGAGCGCCGAATCCTAGCCACTAGACCATCAAGGAGCGGGAAATTGAGATAAGAACGACGTGAATAGACGTCAATACAACTTCACAGTGAACAAACTAGTGGACTATAATGGTGTTGATATGAAGCGATGCTGTTGACATCATCGTGAATAAAGCAATGAGCACAATGCTAACTTCAAAGGAGAATTCCCTGACCGGCCATCGAACCCGGGCCGCGGTGGTGAGAGCGCCAAATCCTAGCCACTAGACCATCAAGGAGCACGAAATTGAGATAAGAACGACGTGAATAGACGTCAATACAACTTCACAGTGAACACATTTGTGTTCTATAATGTTTTTTTTATAAAGCGATGCTGTTGACTTGCGATATCATCGTGAATGAAGCAATGAGCACAATATCTCAAAGCTAACTTCAAAGAAGAATTCCCTGACCGAGAATCGAACCCGGGCCGCGGCGGTGAGAGCGCCGAATCCTAGCCACTAGGATGTTTTTTTTACTTTTTTAGTGCTTTTAATATAATCCATTCAGCTTTTGTAATGAAAATGTTCTGGTGCTGTTTATTCTCTGTAATGTGTATCTTGTCTGTTGTGCACTGTGGACTGTGTCTATTGTTGTCTGTATGTGTCTATTGTTGTCTATGAGTTTATGTTGGCAAATGAGTTTCCTCACTGGAGATTATTAAATCTTTCTAATCAAATCAAAAGTGATTGTTGTTATATAAAATACTTTAATTGTCATCAAAACAGTAACTTGCTAATTCATTTTTTTGTTCACATAACATTACAAAAACTTCCATTCAGATGAAATGTTCTTTCTGGCTGTTATAATTAAAGTATCATGGACAGCTGCCATTCAATATTTTTCATTACGAAGACAAATCATTTAATAATCAATTTCAAGTAGTGCATAATTTTCTTTGATTGTATTTTACAGACAGGATTAATGGGTAGTTTCTGGTCTACACTCCGAAGCAGAAGGTGGCGCTAATGAGCTTGTTTTGCTGTATTTTCCTGCTCAGACACAGACCTCAACTTGTTTCCGCGTCAGTCAGTTCAGCTTTTCTCACTGTTGTAACCAGTTATTTAGCGTTAGCTGTTGCAGACTTAACAGCTTGTTATTAAACCTGTATGTTTTATTCCATAAGACTTCATATTAGTCCGTGCTTTGAGGATATTTGTACGCTAAAAAAAAGTCATTCGCTAGAACTTCCGGTTCCTTGTTTTCAAAATAAGAGATTTTTCTGACTTAAAGATAAGGAAGAGCAAAGAATTGCCTGGCAAGTAACGTAATATTGAGGTATTTGTCATGTGACAGGTGCTGAGGAAAACCCATCTCTCTACAAAAGAAGTATCTGGATGTTTAGTCAAATGAAAGTGGTTGTTTTATTTAGTTGTAGAACAAACATTCCGCATACCCAGCACTTTAACTTCTGCTATTTAAAGTATGTTTTGCTGTGTACACAATTCTGTACTTCTGTACATATTTTCGTCATGAGCTGCAGAACAGCTTCAGATATCCTTGTCATCGATTCTACAAGTCTGTAGATTTAAAACGCACATACATATATATACAGTGGTGGAAAGTAATTAAACACATTTAATTAAGTCATTCACTTTACATAAGTATTTTGATTTTGAATGCAGCACCTTTACGTGTCATGCATTATTATTAAATGTTGATATTGCTGACCTTACTTAAGTAAAAAATATTGCATACTTCCGTAAAAAAGACCTCAGACCTTTCCTAGAAGGAGAGGCAATGGCGCCATCTAGTCTGAACATCCATGCCGAGTGGATCCGGTCTTCGTCAGCCAACCAGGAAAGAGGGCTTGCCGTGATCTGGACTGAGGCGGATGAGACCAGAAACCTTTGTTCTGTATCTCCTCCTGAAGCGAGATTTGAAAAAAAAGAGCCTCTCAATGCTTCCTGCAAAAAATTGCCCTCGCGGTTTTGTGGGTTGGCGATCGCTCATGGATGTTTTATTAACCACAAATTAGCTGAATTCATTTCTTAGGCGTTCTTGGTATTTTTTTCCTGACCGCTAAAACCCGAGGGCGACATCTGCTCGTTTTTTGTCTGTCTGCTGCTAAATGGAAATAAACCGGGGAACTGAAAGTGGAGCCAGTCGAGGTGCGTGTAAGAAAATACAATACAAAATCACGTTTCATGTTAATCGCTGATCTTTGTGTTATCAGTGAGTTTACAGTGACCTTAAACTAACTGCTCATGCAACATATTCCTGCAGTGTTTCTCTCAGGACCGACCTGAACCACAATGAGCTTATTGTGGTAGCATCTCAAGTGCTGGTTTATTCCCATCACTCCATCCGGGGCTCATTGATCTGCTGGCACAGTTTGCCTTTTATTATTGGTCATCTGCATGTTGTTACAGTTCTTATTTCAGGAATCCTATCTTCCGCTCCGTTGTAGTTACGACATTCAACAAGATGTGAGTTAGTTTTGAGTTTGATGGATGCTGTTGTCGGTGCACCTGAGAGCAGCACTGTCATGTCAGTATTGATTGCCACTACACATCAAGTTATATTATGCATAGTGTGATAGTGTGCTCTTGACCAGCAGGCATTGGGTTGTTGACACAGATTGCCTGTTGAGTTATGTATGCAAATGTCTGTAAATATGTAAGTAGGGTAAACTGCCACTGCGATGTTGACATGTCTGAAGTGAGCTTTGGATCACTTGTCCTTGTCTAAACAAGGAAAACATACACCAGCCGGTCTCTTACGGTGTGTTTGAACAGCTACTCTATGTAAACTACACCAGATATCATTAATGAAACTGTTTCCTTTTGCCGCAGCATAATAATCATTACAAAATAATCAGAAAATCCAGTTCTGCGTGTTCGAGAATCAACATTATGTAGCCGTCACCCTTTATATGTGGGGCCATTGAAATACATATTTAGTTTTTGTATGTTGCATTGACATATATTCCTTTCACAAGTAGGAGTGGGCGATCGAGATCAAATCCTCTATTACAGTACATGCCATTTTATTTTTGTAATATTTTAATCAAATTTGGTCATGTCTGGGGTTTTGCCTGTCCCTAACAAAAGCACGTTGTCACACTGATGCAGAAGTTATATTCAAAACCGATACTGACCATTTTCTAAAGACAATAAGCTATAAATGTTGTGCCTAAGTCATATTGTCACTCATCATATTGTCATGTTTCCTCAGCTGATTAAGAACATACCTCTGATCAAGAATATGAACCATAAAACAAATGCAGTCAGACTTGTGCGGGTGTTCCATGTTACCTGGTTATTAGGTTACCTGCATTGGGTTGTTTACTCCTGCTCTGGTTTTCTATCAGGTTGTGGGTCATTTGAAACACTCGCTGTTGCTTGTGGATGCACATTGTTCCTCTTTAGATAACCACAGGCTGTATCACAATAACTTTGTCAGTTACATGAAATGTTAAAAGATCTTCAGTTTTCACTTTTGCTCCTCTTCCTCCACCTCAGGTAATGATCTTCCAGTCAACTATCTACGCCTCCTGGCCCCGCCCTTGCAGCTGTTGTCAGCCGCAGTGTGGCAAGTAGTGCAGCAGGGACTTGTGGACCACTATGGGATGCTGGAGGAGTTTGTTACCATGGTGACGGAACTGGTCCCAGAGCTGATGAGCTACAGTCAGAGGGCTCAGCTCATCTTGGGACTCAGGGCCAGGGTCAGTAATATAATCACTGTTTAATCATGCTGAGGTGACACTTGTACTTATTTTAGATATTTGTAAAAGGTTAAAGCTGGGTTTAAGAGGCACATTTCTAATTTATACACCTCTTATGAAGTAGAATGTGTGATGTGAGTAGTATCTCACTTATATCTGTATTCATGTCATATATTCTCCTCTAATTCAGGTAGCAACAGGTCAAACTTCAGTAGTTGTAGTCCAGTGTTACACCAGGAGGTTTCTAAACCTGGACTGTGTGTGTGTGTGTGTGTGTGTGTGTGTGTGTGTGTGTGTGTGTGTGTGTGCATCCAGCTGGTTCTGGAGATGTGTCGAGGTGAGCATCCAGTGGACATGCAGACCATTCAGCCACATCTGGACAGAATTAAAGCTCCTGTCAGCACTGCCAAGGATCACCATGTAAGTAAACTGTCGCTGGAAAACACACAGCTGTTTCTTTTCTGGTGTGGAAGTTTACTAGGTCAGAATGACTCTGTTGGGAACAGTTGTTTTCTTGCATTGAGTTATAAAAGTCAGCTAAAATGGCGTTTGATATCCGTACCCTTGATATTTGAGTGTGTGTGTGTGTAACAGGTAACCATAAACCAGGTGGAGGAATCGGAGGTGAACTTTGTGGAGTTGGTTCATTCATTGCTGGAGGATCCCTCGGAAAGAAAATATTTTTTCCAAGTGAGACAACACTCACTCCTCATTTTGTTGTTTTACTTGAATTCTTTCTGATTTGCCTCATCCTAATTCCAAATGTTCCTGTTCCCAATACACTAACTAAATATCTGTTTCTCTCTCTCATCTGCAGGAAATATTCCCTGTGTATTTTGGGCCAAAGTATGACACTGCACTTGAGATGCTGGTGTGGGAGTTCATATCCAGACTGGAGGAGCTGCTGCCAGTTCCAGACTTCACACAGGTACCACAGGAACTCTATCTTCTCACACATTATCAGTAAATTACATAATAATTGAATAATTTGTTACACTTTTCTTAAACCAGTCTTGTCTTGGTTGGTCTTAAGACCTATTGGCATGGGACTAATATTATTTAAGGACCTCTAGGAATTTGTAATACTTGCAGAAGCCGTCTGTGATCTTAATCGTGGCTGAATCTGCCATGTCCGTAATTTGTCAAGTAAAAATGCTCCTGCGAATTACCATATAATATTCCGTCAAACACAGAGGTTATCTGGTAATATTAGTCCTGTGGGAATCAAAATGTATTATTATTTATTTTTTATGTCGCCAACATATCTGATAAACAAAAGCTCAAAACTGATATTAGTGGCCCTATGACCGTACTCTATTGCTTCTTTTAATGCCTTCCTTCAGCCACGCTGCCACTGACATCGACACTTATGCAACGGTTCATATTTTGGCTCCTGCTATAGCCCTTATTTTGTTACCTGCCCTCTGCAGTGTTGAGGTGAGGCTACCTGGGGAGTTTGCCGGGCCCTGTGGGAGGTCTGGACTACTTGTTTTGCCTCCGCTTTTTATTCCCCCACCGAAATACACCAAACACACACACACAGAGAAGTGTATCGACAGGAAATGACTCTGGTATTATTCCAAACTGAACCACAATTTTCTTTCAGACTTACTGTGGCTCAGTGCAGGGGCTCATCTGTCTGCACCACTGACCCAGAGACAGATATAGAGGAGGGTTAACTGGATACAGGTGCAACAGTGTCCCAGTGGACTGCTTTCGTTTCTCCGGTTCTGTACCAAGCAGGAGCAAAATAACAAAGTCGTAGTAGCCGTTACATAATATGAAATAAGAAAATTACGCTAATAATCTTTTATTTGGGTCAGTGAAACTCAAATGTGACACTGCTCATGTTCCTGCCGGTAATGCCAGCTTATAGGAACACAACATGATGTATGTATGTCAAGAAAAATACGCAACCCCTCGTAATACTGATTTATTTTTCATTTGACCTCACTGTGAATCATTTGTCCAAAAAATAATGCAGGATTACTAAAGCTAGTAACTTGATCTCTCTTCTCAGTTGGCAGCTTTGCTTGGAGACGCTCCGTCATTCCTAGACGAATGTCTACAATCCTTTTTCCCGTCAGAGGACATGAAGGGTGTACTTGAACATCACAGAAACCTCGGCCATTTTGAAGAGAAAGGTACTGTCGGTCCCCGGTTGTGTACTGTGATTGTACCGTCAACACTGGAACAGAAATAATCGCAGATTAGAAGACCAATCTGGAACAAGTCTGTTTATCATCTGTTAAATCTTCCACGCTGTCCTCATTGTACAAATGCATAGGACATTTCTGTATTGTTTTTATATACTGTAGGTACAAAAAAGCATTAATTATAAAAGGTTGGAAGAGACAGTGAAGATGCACTTGGAACAACCAGTCATTTCTCTCTTTGTATTTTGATAGAATTTAAAGTGTTTCTTGATTGAACCAAGCTAGGGTTGAATTAACCTTATTCTTTCTTAATTGTAGAATCTAGATTTTTACCAATGGATGACTGCATCCTCTCCTCCCTGTCTCTACCTCCTGGGACCAAACCTGTCACAAACACCACCTCGTGCTCACCCGCTCTCAAAGATTCAAACCCTCCAGAGCACAAAAGACATCTCGACGCCTTCTTCAACACAAGCAGCCTGGAGAGGGCGATCAGGAGGAGCTCTGAGACAGTGAGACAAAGACTGGAGGAGACGGGAGACTTGGGCAGCTGGCAGCTGCAGGTTGGAGGCGGCAACCTTTCTCAGGAGAGGAAAGTGCAAGATTCAGTTGGTGCACAACCATCCGACGGAACCGTAGACCTCACTACGCCTAACGAGACTGCGGACACGGATTCAGTAGCCAATAACCTTAGCCACAGCTTGAGAGGAACGCGGGTTCTCAGGAAGAGGAAGCTGAGCGGCGGCGCGGACATTCCCAAAAAACAGCCTGCCGAGGCGAAAGCAAAAGCTTTCTTGTAAGATTACCAGAAACGTTCTCTACATTTGCTCAACACAAAGATGTGACAGAGGGGTTTCTCATTGGTTCAGTGGGCAGTAAATCCCTTCTGTTTCATTTTCATCACTTGCGGTTCCATTCCCTTTTTATCCATATTAGCGGCATGGCTTTAGGATCTGTTGGTCCACCATCTTTTGATCTAGATTGAACATTCTCATGAAATTTGGTACAGATATCTTTGGTGTCCATGTTTTTACATTCTGTTAAATGTTTCAACATCCTCTTGATGGATCGACACAACATTTTGTACAAATAGACAATGACGTCCCATGACTTTAGGGAGCCCCTGACTTTTCATTTAGCGCCATGATGAGGTAGAAATTTGTCAAATACAAAAGTAATGACATTCCCATCATTAGGTTTTGTTTGAAGGCTAATTAGCTAATGTTAGCATGCCAACATAAACTATAATGGTGAACAAAGTAAACATTATACCTACTAAACATCAGCACATAAACATTTAGCTCCGAGCACCACTGTGCCAAAGTACAACATGCTGTAAATCTTGTTGAATATGTGTTGTGGTTCATGTGCGTTACTTCATTTTAATATTCTGAAAATACTTCATGTGAAACTGTAGCTTTAAATCTGTTTAATGCTCACAGAAAAAACAATTTGGAATCACATAAATAAATAAATAGATAAATAACTTTGAGCAGATTTGAAAAAAGGGTGTCATCCAATCTGTCAATTTAATCCTTTTGTGTTTTTCCACCTTTACAGGGATTCGTCAATGGATGATGAGAATTCAGGGGAATCTCCGCTAATCTCAATATGGGGAGAATATACAGGTTTATGCACTTTTTTTGATGGATCAGTGGACGTTATCAGTCAGATCAATCTAAACTTCGGCCTTTGACTAACTGCTTGTTGTATTTCAGACTCTCAGGAAGGTTCTTTCCCAGTTGTGACAGACACAAAAGTTCCCTGGTCGGACGAGGAGACGCTCAATCTGCTCGACATCTGGGGGAAGGACTCGATGCAGCGGGCTTTAAAGGGCTGCTTGAAAAACCGTCACATATTTTCGCAGATCGCTGAGAAGATGGCAGAGAGAGGCTACATGAGAACTGTCGAACAGTGCCAGACCAGGATCAAACGACTGAAGAAATGCTTCCGCAAGAACAGGTAGGTGTTAAAGGAGCTGTCCTCCTTCCTCGCCGCTTGTCTTTCTGTCCAATCATTGCAATTTATCAGATGACTAAAACAAGAGCTTTTCCCCTTTTCTAACACCAGAAGGAACTCCAAACTGGAGTATAAATTCTACGAGCAGCTGAAGCGGGTACTCGGGTCCTCGGGTCCCTCAGCCGTTCCTGAGGCCACCTATGATGTTGAAGAGGTCAAAGATGAAGACGAAGATGAGTCACCAGACGCCGAGGAGGACTTGCAGTTTCTCGGCAATACGAGCCGACTAGAAATCGGTACAATTTCACTTTTATAGGGGGGGTAGTGAAAAATACCTGTTAGAAGTTCACATCCAAAACATTGAATATAATCTCTTTACTATCATATATTAAAAAAAGAAAAGTTTGGTATTTTTGCTTGAGAAAATTACTACTAATAATGTATGCCAATTGATTTACCCACTGATTGATTAATTGACCAATTGTTGCAGCTCCAGTTTAGTATATTTTATTAAACATTTTAAGTTAAAGCAGGCATTATGTAAATTGACTGTTATTTTATATATATATATATATATATATATATATATATATATATATAGATGGCCTATTAGGGCAATTGTAGGTCAAACTAAATTAATAATAATACAATGCAGAGGAAGGGGGCTAATATAATAATAATAAACATTAATATAGGGTTGTATTAAAATGACTGTTTCACAGATTATACTGACAAACATAATTTTTTTTAAGGAACGAGAAGCAGTCCGTGGACAGACTTTGAATCGTTGGCCCTCATCACCACGTGGGGCGAAGACAAGCTGCAACGGGAGCTGAGAGGAATACACAGGAGCGGAAACATTTTCTCCATCATATCCAACAATATGGCCGCCCAGGGCTTCTCCCGAACGCCAGAGCAGTGCCAAACAAGGCTGAAAAGGCTGAAATCAAATTTCAGGCAATGCTACCAAAACAAGTATGTATACGTGCAGCAAAAAAATGGAATGAAGGGTTTGTGATATTTGTTGATTTACAGTATATATCTGCTCTCTTCTTACCTCTCAATGCAGCCTGAAGGGACAGGAGCAAGTTGAGTGCAAGTTTTACAATGAACTGGGAAGCATGTTAGTGAAGGACTTCCCCTCAGTGCCGCAGCTGGAGGAAATACCAGAAGAGCCTGAAGACAACGACTCACCGCCTTTTTCCCATCAGGATATCGGTAAACTCTAATGTTCTCTACTGACAGCGGGAGGCGAGGGAAGGGAGCTCAGATAATGAGCTGAGGTGTTTTCAGTACTACTTCACCTTGCCTGCTACATAATCATCATACCCGGACTGATCCCTGTGTGCCATTCATTCAGCAATATCTTTAAAAACAGAAATGTATAGAAACCAATACATTTTTGGTTTCTATTTTCTGCACCTAAATTTTTAAATCTGAATTGAATAGAAAGCATACATTTTTAGATTATACAGAATGTAATCCTCCCAGAGTAAAAATTTTGAGTTTTTACCCTGTGTACAAGTTGTTCCTGTCAAATGCAGTTCAAATATTGAATGCATAGTCTCCTTATGCCTCCTTTACTTATTACATTTTACACCCGGCTGCTCCATATTTTCATTTTTTTTTGTAACTGCATCTGTATCTTTTCAAAACAGTTTATTTTTTTAATTCACTTATTGTTTTTGGTAATTTATGTTGTGCGTCTTAAACGCAAAATGAAAAGAAGGAACAGCAACAGTCTTCAACAAGTATAGTTCTGTCAAACATCTCAGAAAGAGAAAGATGGAAAAAATTATGTTGAGATGATGAATTTATTATGTCAGGTTATCAGACTATAACACCAAATGGATTGTCATTATTATGATAACTTTTAATGATGCAATGGAACTCTAATGGCAAGTACGTACACTTAAATCCATCTTTATCGTCCAAAACTTCGCCAAACAATATCATGGCATATTCAACAAAAACTCAAGGAAGTTATTACATAAAGTGTTTTATCCCCTCTTTGTGTCTCATCAGAGTCGGCTGTGGGTGTTCAGGAGGACAGGAAGAAGGTCCCCTGGTCGGACAAAGAGACCATCATCCTTCTAGAGATCTGGGGAGACCCACAGGTAGAGGGTTAGGTAGAATATAATCATGAATGATGCCGTTAACTATCCTGATGATCAGGCTGAACTGCCGTCTCACTTCACTTCATCAATTCCTTCATTATTTTAATTGATGAAAAACAAATCATAAAGGCAGCAATTCAGAGGTCTAACCTTAACCGGAAGCTTTTTTTGTTCCATTCAAACTCAAAGGGAAACTCTTGAGTATCTCTAGCAACAGAGAGCTCCAGGAGCACAAGGACCTACATGATAATGGCTTTCTATTCTGAGGCCCCAAAGGAAATAACACATTTTTAACACAATGAGAGCGATATATATCCAGTCCTTAAATAAAGCCTCTATCTGCATGCTATCCTCCTCAGTCTGATTGTTTAAAGCATTTTGAAAAATATATATTTCTTGTATATTGCCACATTTTGCTAAGAATGTCCCTCACATTTAGGTCCAGCAGAGCATGAGACGCAACCCACACAACGGTCACATTTTCACCGAAATATCAGAGAAACTCGCTGCCGACGGCTTCTCCCGCAGTGCAGGGCAGTGCCACACTCGGATCAAACGCCTGAAAGCCAACTATCGGCATTGTCAGGATAACCTGAAGTAAATGCAGCACCTGAATACTCATTTTGTACACCGTACTGTCGGCAGGACATCTGTGTGTTAATGCAGCTGTCTTTATGTCTGTAGCTCATCGGGGACTGACAGAGTCGACTTTAAGTTCTATGATCTGCTGGAACAAATCCTGGACAAACAGCCGTCAACGTCCTTCACTGTGGTGCCGGACTCCATCGAAATATCAGAAGAGTCTAATGGTGAATCAGTGACTGAAACGGGTAAAAAATAAATCCCTTCATCAACTTCATGCAGTGAATAGTACGGCAGCCTTACACACTCTCTTTCTCACACATTGTTTTACAGAGTTATGGACATATGTAGTGTTTCAAATGCTGTGCAAGTACAAAATAAGTACTTAAAACTGGTAACCTGCAGAAAATGTGTGTGTGATTGCTGGACGCTAGCATGCTGGACGCTTGATTTTAGGGTCGCATTCTTGCTGTGTTGAGGTTAAAGTGGAAAAGAGTTAAACAGCACGATCTCTCAAACTGCACTTGTCTAGTTGATGTTTGACGCCTTCGTAAATTAAGAAAAAGAAACATTTAATCATACAGATGAAACGTACTTCTTGGCTGAAACGACTACAGTAACCTGTGAAATTGTGCATTCGTACCAAAACCGATACAGAGAGTGACAAGTGTTGTGTTTCTGCTCTAAGATGGAGAACTCAGCATGTCAATGGAGAAACCGGCGACTAGCTCGTGGTCCGATGGGGAGACCCTGGCGCTCATCGAGATCTGGGGCGATGAAGACGTTCAGACTGCACTGAGGGGTTTCGTCCACAACGGACACATTTACGCCGACATTTCGCAGAGACTGAGCGACCTCGGCTTCTCGAAGTCCTCAGAGCAGTGCCGCTGGAAAGTCAAGGCACTGAGGAACCACTTTCGACAGTGCTACGACAAGAAGAAGTGAGATCAATCTTTCAGTTTGCCCGTTTATCGGTTTGCAAGTATCTGACTCTAATGGCTCTTATTTACCCCGTTTCATGCCGTCTAGATGTGGAAGAAGAGTGGATTACAGATTCTACCACCAGCTGGAACAAATCCTCGGTCAGGAGGCAGTTTCCAATGATGAGTATGATGAAAAGGACCAGGAACAAGCGGACCAGGAACAAGCAGACCAGGATCCAGGTACAGTCTCCTTCATTCATTCACATGGCAGTACTGTGTTGACACAAAATCCAACCGGGCTTTCTA
The DNA here is from genome assembly GCA_038501785.1 of Myoxocephalus aenaeus. Taxonomy (NCBI): domain Eukaryota; kingdom Metazoa; phylum Chordata; class Actinopteri; order Perciformes; family Cottidae; genus Myoxocephalus; species Myoxocephalus aenaeus. The sequence goes on from JBAMJR010000053.1 coordinate 6,876,151, forward strand.
ACGGCTGCCTCCACCTGAAATAGGCGCAGACGTGAACACAGCATGGACGGAGGAGGAGACGTTCGCTCTCGTAGAAGTGTGGGCGGCAGACGACGTGCAGCACAGCCTGAAAACCTGCGTCCGCAACGGGCACATATTTACCGACATAGCGGAGAAAATGGTCGCGGCGGGATACCCGAGGACGACGGAGCAGTGCCACTCCCGGATCAAAAGGTTGAAGAAGAGTTACAGGCGTTACTGCAACAGCTGGAGGTAAATGCAATGGCTCAGTCAAAATTCAAACCACCACCCCCACACCTCACACGCAGACTGTTTCACAATTTGCATTCGATTGACGTTTTCCAGAAGTGGAGGACGGCCCACTGTGTTTCGATACTTCCACCTCCTGGCTCCGGTGCTCGGTGACTCTGTGTATCCTGAAGTGGACAGCGCTGCTGCTGCCGACGCCGCCTTGCTTCCCCTTCTGGACAACGATCCCGACACGTGTAGGTTCAACTATGATCTCTCAATCTGTGTCACCACACCATACCCGCAATTTTACACAGCGTTATTGTGCAGATGATGTATACCTTTTTAAAGATTAAAGCCCGATAATAAATCTGTGGTTCCTCCTCTTAGACGAGCAGCCGTCATCCAGCCACCTCCTGGCTGACCAGAGCAGAAAGATGCCCTGGTCCGACCAGGAGACACGCACCCTGCTGGAGATCTGGGGGGAAGACACCGTCCAGCTCACCCTGAAGGGCTGTCTGAAGAACCGCCACGTGTTTGAGTACATCTCTGAGAAGATGAGCGGAGGGGGGTTCATAAGGACCTCAGAGCAGTGCTACACACGCATCAAACGCCTTAAACACGGCTTCCTCCATGAAAAGTCAGTGACGACAGCAACCATGAATCATTTTCTTTCTATTGTTGGGTTTTGTTGTTAATAGCCAGCTTCAATGAATGAATGAATGAATGAATGAATGAATGAATGAATATATACTTTATTAATCCCCGAGGGGAAATTTGGTGTCGGGGTAGCAGCAATTTACAACAAAATAAATAAAAACAGCAGGATGAAAGATAAAAGATATATACAATAATAATAAAAATAATAATAATAATAAAATAAAATATAAATAGCTGGGATTGTGCAAAATATATATATACATGTGGTTAGTCAGAGGATCTGGCAAGCGGTGATTTATTATAAAGCCGTAATGCCGTTGGCAGGAATGTTCTCCTGTATCTGTCCTTGTTGCAGCGGAGCGTGAGGAATCTCCTCGAGAAAGTGCTCCGCTGTCCCTGCAGTAGGTGGTGGAGAGGGTGGTCCGGGTTGTCCAATATGGACAAAAGTTTCTTCAGCGTCCTCCTCTCCACCACCTGTTCCAGGAACTCCTGCTTGCAGCCAATGATGGAGCCGGCTTTCTTAACTATCTTGTTAAGTCTGTTGGTGTCACCGGCTCCAATGCTGCTCCCCCAGCAGACGATGGAGAAGTACAGGGCGCTGGCCACAACCGACTGGTAGAGGCAATTTGTTTGGTTAAATGTCAAACTCTAGACAATAGTCTACAAATCACATCTGCTCTTTATCGGGCAGTATTCAATAAATACAACAAAGTTAACCTTTTATTACTGTGAAAATGGATGCAATGGATTCTTTAGTGTCCTTTTCCAGGTAGATTTTTTTGCCACAGTCTCTACATAGCCATACATGCATACATACATATATACATACATACATTATACATTATACACCACAACATTACATCATTTAAAATGTATGGCCTGGTGACTGAAGGCATTGAATGAAGTTGACACGTTTTAGTAAAATTAGAACAATCCTTCAGATTTTCCTTTTGAAAGCAGTTTTAAAATATTTTTTGTTTTGAAGTGAAGTGTTTGAATTTAATTTTATTTTAAAATTTGCTCTGTGTTGTGTATTTGTCTTGGGGGAAAAAGTCTGAGATTTGGTTGTGATTAGCGATGCCAGCTAATCACAAACTAACCGACTTCACTTTAAATTCAGGGAGGAATATAAATTCTTCAATGAGATGAATGAAATCTTCGGAAAGGAGCTGAAAGTGGAAGACTTGGTCCCAGACACATCAGTCGCAGATGAGCCTGATGAAAGCACCCAAAAGAAAGGTGACTCTTTTTTTTTTTTTAAGCCACTGGTATCTCAGTAAAAGAGGCAGGCAGATTCTTTGTTTTATGTATTTTTTTATCCTGAGACATCCCCTCTGTTGGTAACCTCAGGTACCCAGTGGGCGTCGGACAGTTCGAAGCTGGCCTGGACCGACAGGGAGACCGAGGTCCTGCTGGACTTATGGGGGAGCGAGGAAATCCAGGAGACTTTGAAAAGCTGCACAAAGAACAAACACATCTTCGTCCAGATCTCTGAGGTCATGTCGGGTCAGGGCTACCTGCGCACTCCTGGACAGTGTCAGACCAGAATAAAGAGGCTGAGGGCCAATTTCCGACACTTCCTAGAAGGCAGAAAGTAAGTACCGCTGTTCATTGCTGGGGGGTGTGGTTAGATCACGCTGCAGGTCTAAACCTCTCCATTCTTAATGTGGTTTTATACTCTCAGCATATTTCAAACCTCATAACATTTGATCCACTGCAGTTGTACAAATTGATTTGGGGGGAAAAACCTCATAACAATCTCTGAAATTCTGTTTCCAGAGGAGAGAAACAGGAATGCAAGTTCTTTGACCAGTTGGTGCATATATTTGGCAGCAAGTATGGAACGAACTCTGACTCCCTGGCCGACGATACAGCTGATGGAGGAGGTAAGAAGCCACATTGCCTCACTGTTGTCCATCTTGTCTGAGTTATGCAATGGCTTCTGGTAATAAAAAGGAAGATTCATCAATTATCTCCAGTCTAATTTTAAAGTTTGAAGTCCTGTCACGGCCCCTTTGAGGAGGGTTTCTTTTTGTTACTTTTATTTGTACAGTGTCTGGTATACATTTCACACATTTTGGAGTGTCAACATAAACTCTCACGAACACGTTATAGCTTGTTGGTGTTGTTTTTAAATCCATGCAAATCGTTTCACAATGGCATGCTGGGGTTTTACAGGGAGTTATGTATGTGTTGTTGTTACATATTAAACAAATGAGACATACCATGTTAATTAGTGAGCGACAGAGGGGCTGAGAGGTGGTCTAGTCATGAACCACCCTGTCAGACTCTGACCCCGGCTCCAGTCAACATAAACGCCTGAGGAATTGTTCTTCTCATCTAATTTTCAACAAGAAAACAAATGACTGTATTTCTCAAAATGTCATTGCTTGGAAGTCATAATCAAAACTTTATGTCTAAAATGTATTTCTAGATCTAGAGACCTGAAACTGTCCGTCATCGTGGGGTCAAACCACAAGGACACAGCCGCCGCCGCAGAGTACTGAGGAACATCCAGAAGGGAAAAAAACAAGGACACTCAAGCAGAAATTGTTTAAAAGCTGTGGTGTGCAGTTGTTTACAGATGACGTTTGCCTCTGTACGTACTTCTAATACTTTTACATTCTTCATACACACAGGATGTAGGTGCGTGTGTGTGTGTGCGTGTGTGTGTGCGTGTGCGTGTGCGTGTATGTGTGTGTGTGCGTGTGTGTGTGTCTGCGTCCTTCCTCCAGAGTGTCTTTGTATTATTTACAATAGAGCCATGAAACTAAAACCAGGAAGCTCAGGCCTCGACGGACAAACAAATATTTCTGATCTTGATGTCGTGGGAGTCACAGAAAATGCTGTTTTTGCTAGTATTTATTTATTTTGTACTTGATCTAAAAAGTGAGTGAATCAAAGCACACGAACAAAGAAAGAAATATACGCAACGCCTCTTTTACTGTAACCACAGCGTACCTTTGCTTTTTGGTCTTAATTTAGTTTTCACTTGTTGAATCTTCTGTCTTTGCACTTGTTTACAATGTTTTAATCGGAGCTGAATTCATGAAGCTAATGCTCATTTTTTACACAGTATAAGTTGATTTTGTCCAGAATTGTATTTATTTAAATTATTGTTTCTGCCTTTATTCCAAAGTTTTACAATTTACTTAAAATATGTTATACTTCAAATCCTATTGAAGCACATTTTTTCCACAATCATGTCAATGTTTTGTCACACCCATTAAACGAAACTTGAAATGTTTGATTGAGGATTCTTTCTTTCGTTGTGTGTAGTGTTTCTTTTTTCTTTGCCTGACAAGTTAAGTCAAGAGTGTTAGAGATTGTTACTGTACACTAAAACCATAATGGCAACATAATAATAATAATAATAATAATAATAATAATAATAACAGTAAAATAGAAATGCAATCAGAAGGTGAAAGTAAAGCATAACAAACAAATTGTCATGATTTATTGTTATTATAAAATGATCTCTTATAGCCACTTTAAGGACCTAAATTCTTCAAATTAAGTGTAACTAATGTGTAGAAATGAACAGAAAATGTGTTTTGTCTCTGAATATATTGTTAGCCCATGACGATGAAGTTCATACTATCTCTCTCTCACGCACAGACTCTTATGACAATTTCATGCTCTGCTTATATTAGATTAGTAGTACAATGATGGAAAATCACAGGGGCATTGCCGGGCAACGTCTTCTAAACACGCTGAGGTTTCCCGCCACAAGGCCATTAGTTTGGTATCATGGTGTCATATTGTTGTGACGTGGCAAAAACTCCCACACTGTAACCATAGTCACGCAAATAGTGTATCTTCTGTTGGTCTGTCCACCACTTGGGTCCAGACTGAAATGTCTCCAACAACTATTAGAAGGATTGCTACTGTGAACAGACATTCGCGGTCCCATGAGGATCAATCCTCGTGACTTTGGTGGTGGTCCTCTGACCTTTCCTCACCTCCTAACATGACATTTAGAGAGAGGAGAAAGTCATTAGTTTGGCAGGTATTCGGTTATAAATCAATGTATTGGACAAATTCAGATGTTTACCTGATGGCACTAGATGGAAAAAACAATCCTATCCTTACAGTTACACAGCTACCCATTTACACATAGTATAAGTGCTTTACCAGTTCATTATTTAAAGGAACAGTGTATTTAGGGGGATCTATTAGCAGAAATAGAATATAAGGTTGATAGGTTGATGTTTTCTTTAGTGTATAATCACTTGAAATTAATATTCATAGTGTTTTTGTTGCCTTTAGAATGAGCCGTTTCTATCCTCTTCACGGAGCCAGCTGCCATACAGTAGCCCAGAAGTAACAAACCAAACACGTGTACTGGCTCTCGATAGGGACATATGCATTTTGCGTCAGCCGCTGTAGTTCTTCTACACGCTTGACACGTGAAGTTTCAGTTGGTTGCAACCTGGAACCTCACAGCGAGATGCCAAAGATGCCAAATCTTACACGCTGAACCTTATGCTATATGCCAGATTAAGAGACTTTAACTCACAAATAGTTGCACATAATTTAAAGTCAACCAGTGTGTTTTAATTTAGTTTTTCAAATTTCAGAATTATTATAATACATACAATGTTTTATTTGTTTGGTATGGACCTATACAGCACCAGCACAAACTGACAGTAATAATCTATTACTGCCGTTTGCACAGCAACTTTCAAATGTTGCCCACTGGGTGGTGCCAGTGGATAATACGTTACTCTCCAGTGACTGGACTGGCATGTCAGAATGTACCTCAGGTACTGTTGCCCATTGACAATAATGTGTCAATATCCAAGCAGGGAAGCTGTGTACCAGCAACACTGACATAAACACCCTCTGTGTAAAACACACATGCAGTAGACAGAGACAAACACATGCAGCTCTCAGACAGCTAGGACAGTAATTACGTGTCTAAATCTGACAGAGCGTCCAACCGCCAATGTCTGGCTGCCTGCCAGAGAGGGTGTGTGTGTGTGTGTGTGTGTGTGTGTGTGTGACATTATTGAAGACAGAGACAGGCTGGCTGGAATCTTTTGAGGGAAGGGTTATAAACACACTCACAAACACACATACCACATACAAGAAGGCCGAGCAGTGCCACATCACCCACCTCACCCTCACACGCTGTTCTATACACACCTATCACACCTATTATAATAAGGCAGAGATTAAATAAATCCATGTAACTCCAGTAAAGTTGACTTTTTAATTTGTATGTTTATGCATATATATGTGTTGTATATCTATTGTTTTTCTTTATCTTGGCAATTGAATTAATGTATTTTGTTGCAATATATCACAGTGCTCAGATACTGCCAGCTAACATTTACAGCATGTGTTACTTTTATGTAAAGCATCTCAAGACTTCCGCCACTGCTTTCAGTCATTTGGTATTCTACCTGACATCTGCCCTTTCTGGGCCTCCGGATTGATATATTTCCCAGTTTCCTCTTCTCCTTTCTTTCCGTGTTTTTCCATCAGGCATCTCCTGACACAGAATTTAAGGGGGAAAAACAACACAAAGTGGGTTTAAAAGATGCTGGGCCAGCACAACATAAGGTCTCCAAGCATCTGGAGCTCTACTTTCCTGCTTTTTTCTTCCTTTGGTGTTTTGTTTTACAATACTCTCCAAAATAGCTTTTCAATCAGGTTGATATATGTTGAGGCCGTAGCATGAGGGTTTTCATAATTTGCATACTCCTCAAACCATTCAGCGCCCTGTGGATGGGAACTGTCATCCTGGGACAAGTCACCTGTCACAGAGCATGATAAGATGGTAATGTCACATGTATGGAGGCATCATCGGTTATGCTTCCCCTCTCTTTTGTTCATATTCATATTTGTGACTCTGTATACGAGTGAATTCTGAAGCCTAAAACAGAGGGGGGCATGGCGGGGTTGTGTAACTTACAACTGAGTCATTCCTCCCTGAGGGCAGACATTTTCACCCTACTTCATTACTGCAACAGGCAGGCTCACGTTCTCTCTCTCTCGTTTTGTGTGTGTGTGTGTGTGTGTGTGTGTGTGTGTGTGTCCAGGCCAGATATACACATCCTGCTATGTCCTCAAAAATGCAGCTTCATGCTCGGCCCTCCAATGCAGACACACATGTGTGAAAGGCAGAACATAAGGGAGATAGGAAGGAGGGGGTTTATCATTTAGCAGTGTTTAAGAAGTCAAAGAACACACGTCACGAAGAAGAAATATAGTGTGTGCGCACGCGCGTGTGTGTGTGTGTGTAGGGAGCCTCCCTCCCTCAGGGTTGTGTATGGGCTTGTTACAGCAACATTCCTCCACTCAGCTGCTTCTGAGCAGCACATTCCAGAAAGAGAGAGATAGAAAGAAAAAAGAGAGTGAGTAGAAGGGGAGCGGAAAGGAGGAGTAAGAACTAAGGTGGGGGGAGGAAGAGATGGGGTAATTGAGGCAAAGAGGATATACAGGGCAAGTGGTTACAGAAGAAAACAGGAATATTATTATAATATACAATTAATCCCTGTTGTGAGCCCGCTTCTCCACAGAGAGGTCAAAGGTCAGGGTCAGATACGGTACAGAGAAAACAGAAGCACTGCTGAGAAAAGGAAATGACAGAGAGAAGGGGGTGGATCTCACACAAGCCACAAGGTATTTTCTTAAAATATTATTCCCCATATAACCATAACACACACACACACACACACACACACACACACACACACACACCAAGTAGAGTACTTGGTGTGTGTTCATCTATTCAGTCTGCTTGACCTGTTTCCACTGAGCTGAGGAAGAAAGAAACAAATCGCGCACATGCATAATGATAAAACCACATGATTACGCTCCTCTATAGACACCGTATGAACACAAATACGACACGAAGACAGAGCTCATCTCACTGCAATCGGTTAGTTAGCGATTGTATTGGCTTAATATCACAACACAAAAATATTAAATAATTTAAGTGAGTAAATAAAAACATCATGTCCAAAAAGTACCTGTTAAATAACATGTTCAGGCAAATAATCAAAGACTGGATTGTCCGTGGCTCTAAATATTAATTACATTGATACGGGGGAAGTAAAAAGGCCAAACATTACAGTATCAGCTTCTCATGAGTTTGTTCATGTGATAGTCAACTGAATATTTTTTCATTTTGGACTGTTGACTCAAAGTTTACTTTATTTCGTCTCAGAGACGGACAGAAAAGAGAAGACTAATTACCGGCTGGGCTGAAGGTTCTGCTGTCAGACAGGAAAATCGACTGTGTCGCTCATGTCTAGTCCATGAAGAGAGAACAGAAACACAGAAAGAAAACGTACGATCTTTACCGAGGATAACAAGCAAATACGTTTCAAGACGAGAGCAACAAAAAGCAGTTTGTGTGTGAAAGCTTGTTGGCTGAGTGACAGCGTCCCCTTCTCCTTCTCCTTCTTCCTCAGACTGAATAGACGGGCTTGTTTGTTGCCACTGGTAGAACTAAAGGGAAACAATGTCACTCGATTCCCCTTCTGTGTGTGTTTATCGGAAGACAGTTAATCATGCATAAGTGTCTATTGAGTTTCCGTCCCCCGGAAGCTGTATCCAGAATACCAATTTACCATTTGCTCTTTTCTCTTCTCTCCGTCTCTGTTTCTCTGTCTTTCTCCCCAGTTTGTCAGTTCCATTAAAATGAATTGACCTGGATGCTCAAAAATAGCATAACTTAATAAGGTTGTGAAAAAACTAACATTTAATTGTAGGAATCAACATATTTTATGTGACGAGGTGACCATTGGTGCGGACGTGTCATGATAAAATTGTTTGTTTCTATTTCTGCCTGTATCTTAATCCAGATGATATATCTGACCCACTAATCTGTTGACTGTTAGCTGTTTATTTACTCTGGGCTTTATTTATCCATATTTATCTATCTGTCTGTCTGTTTGTCCTTCAAATTATCTATCTATCTATCTATCTATCTATCTATCTATCTATCTATCTATCTATCTATCTATCTATCTATCTATCTATCTATCTATCTATCTATCTATCTATCTATCTATCTATCCATCCATCCATCCATCCATCCATCCATCCATCCATCCATCTATCTATCTATCTATCTATCTATCTATCTATCTATCTATCTATCTATCTATGTGTGTATGTTAGTGGTCTAGATTAAATCAATAACAGTGTTATGGCTGAATGACAGGATTATTAAACTGTATAAAGAAGCTTACTGTAACCTGTACTCTCCTGTATTTCCTGGCAGAGTGCAAACAATGGAAGGCTCATGTATATTTGCAGATAGTGGAGCAGGTCAGTGGCTTCAATGTGTTATTGTATACATATGACTCCCACCGCCACTAAAATGATTTGAAGGAATTAGACAGAGCGCCACCTGGACCTCTTACACAACAGAAAGGCTTTCACACTAATGCATCAATGATTTACAGTAATTGAAAAGGATTATTCTCCGTGACGACTCAGCACAGAACATTTTACTGCTCGCTTCGTAATTTAGGAATTCTAATATTGCTACTTATGAAAGCAACTGGTTGAGACAACAAGCAGTACGGTCAGATGTAAGAGTATGAAGTTAGTCAGGATTACTTTTGAACCAGAGCTTAATGAGAAAATGCATTCCCTTTTCCACAACAGATAAAATCATAAAACGGCAGGTTTAAAATAATCAGATATAACTCCAAAAGGTAAAAGACTAGTTACTTTACATACAGGGAAACATGTAAACAATGTATGCAGTCTTTTTATAGGATAACTTATGGCTGGAAAATTAACACAATTTAGTCTATGGAACAGACTTCCGTTCCAAAAAAAACAAGTCCAATGTTTTATTGTTTTATTGTTGCATGTTGCAAAAGTAACACATACGTTTGGCATTACAAATACTCCAAACAATAAAATACAATTCACAAAGTGTAAGACTTTTAGGAAGAAATAAAGGATTACTGTACATATTAATATAATTAAACGATAAATCAGTATACATTACAGTATTATACACTTAAAACATGTATTTGTAATTATTTCGTTTTTTTAACAGAAATGTGTTTATTTTTTAATTGACAAAAATTTTGATTTATCTCACCAATGTCGACGACGAACCGCGTCAAAATGACAGACACACCTTCTATCCAATCAAACGTGTTTCTCTGGCAGCGCGACATCTACGTTAGCCAATGGAATTATAATGCCAGATGTCAGCTGTCCAATCACAGACGGCTATATAGTGGAAGGGGAGGGTCCTTCTCTCCTTCGGCTTTGCCCAGTCCGGATGTTCCCCAGTAGCGAATAACTAGCAGCAGTGTGTGTGAATGTGGCAACCGAGGTAGACAGGGAGGGGTACATAGACTGACTAGACCAGGGCTTTTTGTCTTTTTGCTTTCTTTTTATTTCATTACAGAGCCAAGTGTGTCCTCTTTATGTGACGCCACGGCTGTAAACTTGTTCGTAGACGTGAAAGCCCGGCCGCCGCTGCTTTTCTTTGGGACGAATCGGTACCGTAGTGAAAAACAGCCCAGAAGAAAGAAGGAAAGGGAGAAACAACATGGGGCTATAATAATAATAAAAAAAAAGAAAGGTGTTGTGTTATGAACCGACGATGAGTCTCTGGGAGGATCCGTGAAGCTTATTTATTTTTATTTATTCCTCCTCCCTTTCCCTTGTGTCCCTTTTTGTTGTTTTATTTTTGAAAAAAATTTTTTCCTCCTCCCTTCCTACTTTGGGAGGTTTTTTTTTTTATATAATAAAGAAAAGCCAACGGGATACGTTACAACAAGGACTGCAGGATGGACCAAGCCGGCATCCTGAGAAAGTTTATCCAGGTAGTGAAGGCCATGAGCGAGGGGGACGAGGAGAGGGGAGAGGACAACTTCGGCAGCGACTTCATGGTGGGTCAACATTTACATGAGCTTACCTAGCCTCCTTTACCTTGTACCCACCTCAACCAAACCTCTCTCCCATCGCTATCTCCACCTTTTCCCCAACACCACACCCCTCCCCGGCTCCTGGTCTCCCGCATCCCCCAGGAGGTGAGGCAGGGGCGGCCACACTGCCCTCTTCCTTCTCCTCCCGTCCTCCAGGCTTTACATGGCGGCCTAGCATTGTCTCCCAAACCTCAGAAACACTACCGGCTCCTTTTTTTTTCTTTCTCTCTTTTAATATACACATGAAGAGACAAAAGCAAAACAAGACGCATTCACGTCACTTTTCACTATTTTATACGTGTTGGGGAAGGCTTATCTTGGGTAAATGCTGTGCTAAAGTGCAGTTATTATGGCTTACTGTCTGATAAGCATGCCTGATTGTGAGGATACAGTGCAGTGATTCATTGTCCTCTGTCATTCTCAATAAGCAATGACTAGCCACTGGCCAAACCGAGCATGGCTATGTGTGTTATATCTCCTTTGGTGTACCTGTAGTATGCCTGTGCATCATTTTGATACAGCATATTGCTAGAAATCTCTGTGAAATATTTCCAGAGTGACTGCAGTTGCTTACTTGGTGGAGGTTTTGGGCAGATATGTGCGGCAGTGGATGACAAATACACCCAAAGACAGTCAAATCAACAGCTTTATTTGTTAATATAGTTTCCCCAGCTTTTCGGTCTGTATACACTCATTTTATTCCACCCTCAACTGATAATGAATAGGGTGCACAACATATTTGAGACGCAGTATGATGCGATCAAATTGAGCTGCACCACAATCTAGTGTCCAAAATGACCATGAAGTTGATTTAAAGTTTAAAACCGAACACCATGGCCTTCATGAGGGCTGTTGTATTGGACTGGCTGTGTTGATAAACTGGCAACTGAGTGTATTATTCATCGAGGGAAAAAAAACGCCAAACCTAATCTCTCTCTCCTTTCTCTTTTCCTTTCTTCGTTTGTGATTATGATTCAATGTTTGTATTGTCATGTTCTGTAGTACTGTATATTGTTACTTTACTACATTCTTACATGTGGAAAGAGACGTTCATTGTTCAATAGTGATACCATATTTTGTTCGCCTCATGATGACCGCTGACCTGCAGTCATACCCACAATGCATCGCTGGATGATGTAATAGGACTTGTCCCAGGCTTGTGAAATTGCTGAAATAGCCACAACCGGTATGGCACTTCTGTAATACCATTTGCATCACTATGTGGTCATATTAGGTTAATGGTTTTGATTGGGATCCGTTGGGAAACGATGTGCTAGCTGGAGGGGATGCGTGCACATTTCATTTGTGAGTGTAAATTAATGTAACGGAGTAAAGCCTCTAAAGGATTCAGAAAGAAACAGTCCTCAGTTACAGTTAAACTAGTTGTAGAAGCAGATTGTAGGTTTGGATTTCCTTTATGATTTGCATCACGCCGCAGGGGAGTTAAATGTTTTTTTTTTTTTTGTGTACTGTAGTTTGGTTGTTTGTGAAAGAGGTGATCCAATGTCTGGGTTAACTTTTTCTCCTTTTACACACACACACACACACACACACACACACACACACACACACACACACACACACACACACACACACACACACACACACACACACACTTACTTCATTCTCCTTACTTCCCTACTTCATCCAAGCTGCTTGCTGGAGCTTGCAACATTCTTTCTTGGCCCATTTCATAACATTTTGTCATGGCTTTAAAACTGGAGCTCTCTCAACTCCTGGGCACACTTTGGATGAAAGCTACACAATTTGTCGTCTGGCATCTTGCGTTGATAATAGGGCTGAAACAAATTCTGAAATAAGGCAAACTCTCTATATGTGTCCAGTTGTGTGCTGATGAGCGTGTGTCATGAAACCCGACTACGTGGGGCGTTGGGCTGAGAGAGGCATTGAGGAAGTGCTTTATGGATAAACTACAGCCCTATAGATGGAATGATCTTATAGTATCTCTGAATTCAGAGTACATTCTATTGGCTGCTGGTTCCTGTTAATCTTACATTCTTCACATAGAGTTGATTGGGGTAAATGTATGTTCTTCTTTAAGCACCGCCAGACTTCTCATTCATGACTTTACACACATCCACGCCTTGTCAAACTGCCTACTACAACCACAGCCCTGTGCTGTTTAACATTGGGAGGGACCGTAGGAGACGTGATCTTATAGCTTGTGGGTGGGACATTTTTTGTTTCTTTATCAATTTTCCCAACAAAACATCCCTTCAGCCCTGGTTGCTGCCTTTTAAAAAAAAATCAGAAACCCCACTTTTCAAGCTTGCAAGGACACCACTGACTGCCATCACTGACTGCTTGTCACACCTCGATTCTTCATGTGATATCGGTTCAGTTTCCTTTCAAATGAGCTTTATTGGCTTGAAACACAATAATTCCTTTCTACAGTGAAACATGTTTCCTGTTAGCCTTTTGGCTATCGCATCCCTCCGGACAGTAACATGACTATAAAACCGCTCGCGTAAATGTCATCTTTGTGCCATGGAAAGGCTTCAATTTAAACTTTTTTTTTTTTTTTCTACAGTAATTTAGTTCAGGAAACTTGCTGAATGTCAGGTTTATTAATGGTGTTCATGTAAATGGGGCTTCAAGCTAAATCTGCAGTCGGATGGCAACATCTGCTGGTGAATTAGGAGCTTCATCTGTATTATTCAGCAGCTTGAAGACAAGAAAGCATGTTCTCATTGAACACGGGTGGGCTGCGTGTCACTGTGCAGAGCACCGTTAAGACTCGCCCGCCAACATGTAAGTGAGTGCTTTAGCTGCTTGCTGCTGGTCTGTCGTACCAATTTCGAGCCTTGCGTGAAGCTTTCAATTGCCGGAGTCAAAAACTCCCAATGCCACAAGCACATGGGGTGTGCTGCTTTGCACACTGAGTCACCAGAACGCCTGACATAACACCCACTCTGACTGCCTATTGTTGTTTATATATAGAGTGTGTTTTATTGGCATAATTACAATGCACTGGAAGGGCAACAAGTCGGATATAACATGCTTTGATACTCCTCCTGCAGCTGTTTGATGGAATAGGGACACTTGACTTTTATTTTCCTATCTGGCACCCAAATTTAAGAAGTGTCTTTCTGTTTTTTGCAACTAATTTCTCCGATTTTGGCCACATCGCCCAGCCATATTTCCAAACTATGTGTCTATTATTTCTTCCTTGCCCATCCACGTTTTCACTGACGAGTTGTTTTAGGGTTGAACTGACCAGCTTTGCGGCATGTTAGTGGGTCCAAATGTCAGTAAGAATTCCAGTGATATTTAAAAGATTTAAACTTCAGCAATGCAGCGTGTCATCAGTAAACGGTATGATCACTGTAACCAATCTGGTACGACGGGGATTGCTTCATTTAAAGGGATACCAATGGGATGAAAGGTAAAGTGTGCTGTCGAGACCTGGAGTCTGTCTCATGACGCAAGTTCTCCAACATGGGGGTATCTCTGCAGTCGCTGGTTTCACAAAACCAAACAATGGCAATCTTACTTGTTTCACAAGGGTGGTTATCAACCAGCCCTGTCAACCCACGGCTTTCCAAACCAGCTATTAGTGCGCTTATGTAAGAGAGCCCGAGTAAGAAAAGAAAAAAAACACAGGCAACGATATGGGCACATTCAGATTCAACATTGGGTGAAGATGTAGTCGTTATAGTTCTAGATAAAATATGATTCAGTAAGTAAACAGAAGATATAAACCCACAACTAGAATACTAAAACCTGCAAAGTAAGACTTCCCAAAGATAAAAGGGGGGAAGATAAAATAACTGAATTTATTTCTGAAGCAAACAGATGGATAATGTTGACATAAATGTATCATCTTCTGTCAAAATATAACAGAAAATGTAACACAGTTTTCATTTTGAAGGCCAGATGAGATTGCTCGAGGCAAACTGCAAGCCAAGCTTTAGTATCCGATAACACCAGCTACATTATGAGCTAGCTTCCAACTAAAAGCCAGTTGAGGAGATCTATAAAGAGTCCACAAACTAACCTGTTTGAAAAGGTTGGCTTCCTTGATGGCGTAAATGTGCGTATCAAAGTTGGACTAGATGTGAAAGCTCGGCGTGGGTCCACTTCGCCCGTGTGAGCGAATCACCTGACGTCGACGCTTCCTTTTGAAATGCGTTGAATGAGGTGTTAAATGTTGTGACCGGACCCGTCCAACGTTATATCGCTGACTCACAAATCTGGCTTTGTGGAACGAGCCGCACCGCTCCACGGGCAGAGCGCTAACTGACTGTCCTGGAGACTGAGTTTTGCTCTTCAGTTTTGATTAAAAAAAAAAAAAAAAAAGTGTCCAAATTGTATTACAGCAAAGAGAGAGAAGCAATCTAGAGACGCTCTTCATTAACGTGGGCTCCCTTTCTTGATCTGATGAAGACTTGTGTCTTCCCTTTATGAAGTGAACCTCTCATAGTGTTCAGGTCATATAGTAATCGAGTAAGTGAGGTGTGGAGTTTAGCTCAAGCCCGGGTTGATTGAACACACAGCTGTTGATAGACACACAAGCTGCAGGGGTTGAGCCTGTGACCTCGGTGTTATGGGAAACCCTCTGTAACTACTAGGCCACCACGCAGCCTGAAAGAAACGTGCTATTACAGAAGACTTTGGGAAAAAATATGCCTCACAGTGTTTGTTGTACATGTGCATTTTCTTTTTTGCACGGTTGTCCCCAGTGGCGGTGGATCTTCGAGTCCTGGCAGGAACTGCGCTCATACGGCGGTTACAGCTAAAAAACACGTCCCAACTCGGCGGCGGCGTCAAGAAAGCGTAGCACCCACGCTCTGGATTCACCCTCGGGTGCACCCTCAGCTAAACACCGTTGGCGCTGTCTGTCAGCTGTGAGCACCGCTCGCTGACAGCAGCCAGCTCGGCCGTCGCCACGTTTGGAGCAGTTGAGAGGCAACGGAAATGCGCCCAATCTCGTACATAGCTACTTATACAAACTCTAACTTGTTGTCAAACATGGAGCTGAGAACCAATTTTATACAAACATATTTCAATTTTGCCGTCTGTTCATGTGCCACATGGACATGAACAGTCTGCGTATGAACAGATGCCTGGATATTGCGATTTGCAACCCATGCATGAGATGGAAGGAGACACTTTGCGTGTCTTTTATAGAGGTGTAAAAATAATTTCACAGGTCCAGTAAATGTAGCTACGAAGTGGTTCAAGTTGGAAATGAGGAGAGATGAAGGGAGCATGATGTAAAAAAACAACAACTAAAAAACAATCAGACCTCTGTCATGCGTGATATTATTTATATATACACTGGCATAAACACACACATACCTGCTGTTAGAAACACTGGGTTCAACATTGTAGTCTAGACAGAGTGTGTGTGTGTGTGTGTGTGTGTGTGTGTGTGTGTGTGTGTGTGTGTGTGTGTGTGTGTGTGTGTGTGTTTCTGCCCCACCTTGGCGAGCATATTCCTCCCAAGTCGCACATCAAAGAAAGCGAAAAAGTGCAAACGCACGCTTCTCTAAATGTGTGTCCTGTTGGGCCGACATAAAACACTCAGAGGGGAGGCAAGAAAATGAGATGTGACGATGCCTAACTTGTGTGTGTGTGTGTTCTTGTGGGGTTTTGTGTAGTAGATGTTTCCACAGTCACCAGGGGGCTTCCCCTTGTCCTCTGTGAGTTGTGTGTCTGCATTTGAAGTGCCTGCACACACATCTGAGCCTGCAGCACATGATCTGGAAGCCTTTATGCCCATGTATTATACAAGCGCGCACACACACACACACACACACGCGCGCACACACACACACGCACATCTCACTGGTCAGGGATGCAAGGACCCCATTTCTGTGTATCGGCATGGAAGACAAGTGTGAGTGGACTTGAGGGAACTTCATGCAGAGATTGTTCAGAGTGGTTTTAGATTAACTCGGCAAAGGCAGTCTACTGAAGTCTGAGGCTTTAGGTTTCAGTAAATCTGTCTCAGAAAATTATTAGTCTGCCATCATTCATCACTGGCTAAGAAATGAGAAACCTGGTGTGCATATTTGTACGGCTGTGCGCTTTTATTAGCGTGTGTGTGTGTGTGTGTGTGGCAACCACTGTAACCTTGCCTCATGTTACTGTAACAAGACTTCCCAATTTCCTCTGGTGTCACCAGCCTCCTTCTCTCTCGCCCGCCCGCCCCCTCCCACGGCTTAACCCAGAAACCAGCCTTTTGCCCCGGAGCCGGGTGTTTCTCAGAAGAGAACACAATATTTCCGCTCTGGAGTGAATTATTGTGTGTGTGTAATGTGAGAGAGAGAGAGAAGCTTTGCTTGATGAAAGCTAGCCGAGCCACCAACCAGGCTGAAGAACTGTATCGATCAAGATAAGGAGACCACACACTCAAACACTCTGCAGTAATACCGTGTGTGTGTGTGTGTGTGTGTGTGTGTGTGTGTGTGTGTCATAGGTGAAAGGAAATGGCTACATTGAGAGACATTTTTGGACGGGATACTACCCCAGGAGTGTATTAAATGATTATAATATCAATAAACAAACGCAGAATGTCAATTGAACGCACAGCACCAGACTCTTACTCGACCCTCGTCTGGGCTTAAGCGTGAGAGCTTGTGAGGCCGGTTTGACCCCCCATGTACGGGCTGTGAATATCAGAGCAGAGCAGGGAAGGGATTAGTACATGCACACAAACACTGAGCACACAATGAGCTCCTGTCCCAGGTGACTGGGATTAGATGCGGTTTTGTCCACATCTGCTTCCTGCAGCAGGCCTCGCTCGAGAGCGGGAAACTACCACCAGGCAAATACCCCAAAATGTGCACCGTGTTTGCGTAGTATGCCGTGTCAACAATTGAAACTGAAACTCCAACATGTCAGACTTCTAAGGTTGTGGGTTCCTCTCCAGAAATGTTTCAGTAATAAGTTCCCTGTGGACGATGTTTTGCGTATTTTTTTTATTTTGTTGTTGTTGCAGTGAGCTTTAGAGGGTTTATTGTTTTCTGAGCTTATTTGATAGACACAAATGATGGTGCAGAGGGAGGGGGAGGTCACGCTGTGAAAATGATGACATTCTGATCTTCACAGGGAAAGTCACATGGCGGTCGGCTGCAGAATAGCACTACTGGGGGTTCAGTGTCTCACTCGAGGACACATGAATGGTTTTATGACTGTATGATCGTGTTTTTATATCTTCTGCCATTTGCGTCGCATTTCGTAAGACCCTTTTTGACTCATTGGCACTTCTCCACTTCTTATTTTTTATCCATTCCTGTTCCTTGATTCTGACTCCCTAATACTGGCCACTGTATTGCAGTTGTTTGGCATCTACCCTTGTTCTTGTGTCATGCGAGATGTTTAGTTATATCATACAATGTGGTATACAGGTTAGCCTTTTCAGTTTAAAGTCTTCTCTTTACTTGATAGTAAACAGAAAAAAGTCAAACTTCATCAACTACTCAGGAGTCAAATTTATCACAAAGACGAGGTGGAGGAAACTCACCGTCACGTTTACACGCCAGAACAGATATTCTGACACTTAAACCAGAAGATTGTCTTTTGCATCTCATTAACGTTTTTCCACATCTCTCTCCAGTTCATCTTCAGGCACTTCCCCCACTACATCCTTCCTCCAGCTCTGTCCACTTAGTTTTGTCTTCGGATTTTTGTAAAAGCCACAAAAACCCTTTCCTCGCATGCCGCACAACGTGAGAGTCTGTGTACTTATGCCAAGCAGAGCTTTGAGGTCCCAAAGGAAGTGGGCACCCAGAAGGGACTTTGGTTTTACTTGGCTGGTTGAACCGGTCGCTTTCAGTTCAGGGCAGGTGTTTCCATCAGTCAGTGTGACCCTATCTACGACACACACGCACACACACACACACGCACACACACACGCACACACACACGCACACACACACGCACACACACACGCACACAGACACACGGACAGACGATGCGACTGCAGTCACAAACACATAGACACTGGATAGTGTCGATACACGCACTCGCTGCATCCACGATTCTTCTGTTTTCCTCTGTGATTAATTCCTTTGAGTTTTTGTGCCGTAATATTTGCATATTGAGCGATTGAGCCTGAGTGATTTGTATAACAATCAGATATTCGGTCAGATGGTTTAGGAAATGAAAGAGAAAGGGAAGCCTGATGGCTAATTAAAGGAAAGCACATTCTGGTGCGTGTGTGTGTGTGTGTGTGTGTGTGTGTGTGTGTGTGTGTGTGTGTGTGTGTGTGTGTGTGTGTTCATGCCCACTCATGCTATCGTGCTCCACTGACCTATATTGGCCAGTAGCCATGAAGTGGAAATTACTGCACAATGCATGCATGTGTGCATGTTTGCATGTGTGTGTATGTGTGTATACAGCTTGGCAACTGATGCTGGTCGTCGGACATTATCTTTGTCCGAATCTTTAGCTAACAAGGAGGTCTCACACACACACACAAACACACACACACACACACACACAGTCCAGGACCCCTGACTCTTGCTAAAGGTCAGGGGTGGGTTTCGTGTTATTTCCTTAATGATCGAGCTTCTTTATTCAGCTCTGTTTAACTGGTAAACTAACAGTGGCACGTGACCTGTTATCTTAAAAATGTGATTTATCTTCTTTTTCTTCTTTCTTTTTTACCAAACAAAGCAATTACCGAAAGAAACAAAAATATTTTGGGATATGTGTTTATTTGCTTTATTGCCGAGAGGCTGTTCAGAAGATTATACCAACACTCGTATGAAGCTTCAGCCAGCAGCTGATTAGCTTAGCTTAACGGTGAAATAGACGGACAAAATCCACCTATCGGCACTTCTAATTAACACATTGAATGTTGTTTGTTTAATCTGCACACAAACTGAGACGTCAGTTCGCTGGTTTAAAGGGCGGTACTGCTGGACTATTTCTTGACCCGGAGAAGGAGTTTGCTGGTTTTTCAGTCTTTATGCTAAGCTAAGCTAACTGCTGGTTTGCGCCACCTACATATTTAGCATTCAGAAGTATCAAACGTGTCATCTAAGTCTTAGCAAGAGAGACAATATTGCTGTTAAAGCCGCTCCTCATTTATACTGCTGCGGTATATATCATAACCCGCTTCCTGTCAGTAGTTTTTTTTTTTTTTTTTTTTCATTTACTTGATTTTGACTTTGGTGCAGTCGCATATTTTTCTGTCCAGCTAAACATGACTTTGCAGCCTTTTGTTCTGACCTGGGACACTAATGCCACGAACAGAAAGCTCATTGAATCGACAGACGGCGAGAAGCAGAGCGACATATAGACTCGTATAGCGGGCCATACGGACCCTTTTAGTGTCTGTGTGGCAGTGCATCTTTCCCCTGCTCGCAGCCCGGGAGATTGATTTTTCTGAGTGCTTTGTAAGAGGTGACCTATTTTAGCGTGTGTGTGTGTGTCTGCGTCTGCGTCTGCATGGAAGGTGACCGTCAGCACAGCCTCTCTGCCACTAGCGCTCGACACCTTCACGTCCTGGCCCCACACACACTTTTTTTCCCATCGCTTCTGCAGGGAGAACATATTTTCTGCCGATCAGTGCTTACGGCTGAGTGAGGGGGAAAAAAGCAAATGAGAATGTGTTTCTCTTTGTGTGTGTGAATAATTCAGTGTGCCAGAGAAGTACAGCGATGCTGACTTATTCAGCCAGGAGACAGAAAGTAGGTTAGACCCACTAACGGCTAAATCTCTCTCTTTCTCTTTAACTCTATCGCTCTGGTGCTCCTTCTATCTCTCAACATTTGTTTTAAAATCTTCGTTTCTTCTTTCGTTTCCTAATCTTCTTTTCCATTGTCTCTCCATCTGTCTCTCTCTCTCTGGGGCCAGTAACTGCCCTGGCATCCTTGAGCCATTTTAGGCCCAGTTAAGTCATTGTGTAGAAATGTGTCTGCGAACACACATGACTCAGTCACACCCTGAAGGGGGTCTGTGAAGTAGGCACTGGGCTTTTTGGGGCAACGCCCTGTGAATGTGTGTATGTGTGTGTGTGTGTGTCGGTGGAAGTAGAGCGTTCACAGGAAACTGGCCAACTCAGTCATGCTGTTTTACTCCTCTGACTGATGGGAAGTTGGAAAATATTAGCAACAGAAGGGAGTAGAAAGGTAGAAATAGAGTGTGGGAGGAACAGGAGCAATGTGACAAAGCTTTTCTATAGTCTTTTTGCTTTTAATTCTAAGGCTGAAAGAGAGTGAAGCACCATTGATTCATCGGTTAGATGACCTGGGCTGACCGAACATGGCGACTAAAAAACACTGCAACTGAGTTTGTCCGAGAAGTTGAACAGTTTAACTTTTGACAGACCGTGCAAGTGAACGCCATCTGCTAACACGCTGTTAAAATGTGGGTATCGCGCCTCACACATTTAGCAGCCCAGACCACAACAGGGCAACGTTGCTGGTTTCACTGCGTTCTGGTTTTTAATTGTGTGAAAACCATAGAAAACGGTTTGAGTTTTCTAGTGTTTTAGTAACTTCGCTTTCCTGTGAAGGGGAAATGTTTTCGACATTTTTGTGCATTGCATGCTTCTAAAGGTACAAAGGATGAAGACATTTACCTGGATCTGACTACAGGAGTGCATAAATACAAGGATGTTTATTTTTCCTTGCTCCCTCTGTTCTCCTCTCTCCTTTGAGGACAGAAGCTAGTGCGAAGCGACAGAGTGTGTAAAGAGAGCGTGTGAATGGACGACAGAAACAAGGAATAAAAGAACCCATTAGCTTCGTAACCAAGAGCTTCTTAAAAGCCTTGGCTCTCCCTCTTCCCTTCTCTCTCTCCCCCTCTTCCTCCCTGTTCACCTCCCCTTTGTTATTCCCCCCCCCTTTCTCCATATCACTCCTTTTAATCTTTAATATCCTTATCTCTTCTACTCATCTTTCTTTTTCTCGTTCCCTCACACCCCACCTCTCTTGGTTTGTTTAGAAAAGGTACCGAGCAGCAGGCGAGGACTCTCTCCCTCTGCTTTATTTCTTCTGCATCCTCCAGGCTTAACCATTATTTGTCTTTTGTGGGTGTGTGTGTGTGTGTGTGTGTGTGTGTGTGTGTGTGTGTGTGTGTGTGGTGTGTGTGTGTGTGTGTTTTACGTAACAGGAAGTACGAGTAATTAGAAACAGGGTCTGTCTGCAGGACAATGGAAAGTAAAGAGAAAAATGGCGAGACAGACAGTAGCTGGGTCGCCATCCGAGTTTCTTTTTTCACAACGATGTATCAAATTTAAAAAGGCGTTGGATACAATTAACCTTTTATACGTGGGAAGTTTATTTTCCATTATCACTAATTACGTAATCAGCCTCTTGAAAGGTCAAATTTGTCTACAAATGGTCGTTCAAATCGAGAAACCCTCTGTAAAACCTCTGTTCACTCGGCCTCTCGGAAAGTGTCAGGTCCACGTTTCTACTATCATTGTACATTGTTGGTAAAACACACGCAGGCCACATTCAATGCAATGCATGAAAAGGAATGCTTAAAATGTTCTCAGACAACTTGCTTGGAAGGAAACCGTGTGTTACTTTTAAAATAGTATGACAGTGTAGCCTCTGTACTTAACCCTCACCGCTGATGCATTTACTCATCTCCTTGTGACGCACAACAAGTCAAGCAACCACTACTCTATATCTGTTGGTAATTCAACAGCTGTAGTAGGTGACAGACTCCCATCAACGTATTACACACGCCTCTTCCACAAGCAGTCAAATAAGATGTACAGAAGCAAAACATGTATAGTTTCCTTTGTGGCTTTTTGAGCCTGCGATCAGCTGTTAAACAGACCGCTTGCTGATATCCCTACATATATGCCTCTCTGGTACAAAAGCTTTGTCCAGTTGACCTTAAAACGAATGTTTGTCGGCTTGATCCGCCGAATTGAGCGATGGAGGTGTTAGCCTGGAATTACAAGCGCTGATATTTCTTTTCTTTTTTTTCTGCTGCTAATCCTCTCCAATTTGACCTGCATGATTAAATACAAGTCGTGAGCGCGTGAAAACGTGAAATCTTTCCACTAAATGGCAGCTGACGTAGTCGTATCATGTATAGATTCACACAGGGGCCGAAACAAATCTTTGATTAGATGCTACAAGATGTCAGAACTCCTAATCTTTAATGTGGGAAGCGCCTTGTACTTCCCAGTTACAAAGGGGACATAAATACATATCATCATTACTGTGTTAGAGGGCACAATAGTGTCCATGTTTGTCTCCACATAATATGTTTTGTGGGTTGAGAGAATCACGAATCCCTGTTGCCTGCCTTCTCTTGCTCATTGTGTGTCTTAAGTGTGTGTGTGTGTGTGTGTGTGTGTGTGTGTGTGTGTGTGTGTGTGTGTGTGTGTCTTCCCGGGCTCTGGCCCAGCACAGAAGCAGACCTCTGTTAGAAATGTAATTCACATGGGGCCAGGAGGAGCTCTAATGCTATTACCACACACGCGCGCACACACACACATGCACAGCTGTGTTGCCGCCCACAGTCTCAGTGTGTACCTCTCGTCCTCCCCCATCTCCTTTCCTCTCCCTTGTTTCCTCTCCCTCAGCTCGCCGTCGTGGTTTAGAGAGATGGGTGATGCAAAATGAAAGTCGAAAAACTCATTATGTCTTTAGGGTGCCTCTGAGCTGTTTATGTGTGTGTGTGTATGTGTGTGTGTGTGTCTCAGTAGTGTATTCAGTTTATGAAAGCACTGAAGCCCTGTGTCACAAAGACAACTTTCAGAGGAAAGAAGTAACAGAAGACAGGAGCTGAGAGTTGTGGCGTTTTCTTGACCCGTGTTTGTAACTTGTAGACATAAAAATTGACATGTAATGCATGGAATATATACGAAAACAATATGTACTACAAACTGTAACTAAATGGGAAAGATATTCTCAACTAGGGCTGCAACGATCCGTAGGTAGTGGTCCGTGTTCAAACGAAAAGCTGCATGCCTCACTGTGTGGAAGTAACGGGGGTTATTCTTGTATGTGGACGGCAACTTTAGGCAAGACTTAAACATTGCTCTCTTCATTTTGTGAAACAACATTTTACAAATGAAGATATAAATGAACTAACCTGTTTATTATTAAGATGATAAATCGTACATCTGTAACTTGGAAACAGGAATTACGCTTTAAAAAAAAAACTTTTAATGCAGCAAGGAATTAATATTCAAGTGTATATAGTGTAATTGGTATATACATGTTGACTTGGATAGATCAGCTGCGCTGTCGCATATAAACAAAATCCAACTATTTAAGTCTGTGTTACCCTGGTATCAATACATCCCAACTATTGGTGTTGACGTTGTAGTTATCAGTTCCATCACAGCCTCCTGTGTTTTTGCAATAGTTTCTGTCGGCGTGTATATTGTTGTCTGTAGCAATAGCTACGAAGCGACGTTACGACAAAAGTCACAAGAGAAACGGGGACAGGAAGAGAAGTCTTGAGGTTGGAGATTTCTCAGGAAATCAGGATGTACAGTGTGTTTGTGTGCGTCTGTCACAGCAGCACGAGGGAAGCCGGCAGTCGGTGCCAGAGAGAAGAGGCGGGACCATTTTTCACACAAGGCTCCCGCAGCCTCGAACGCCCACGCTGACTTTCTCAGAGAGAGAGAGAGAGAGAGAGAGAGGCACTTACTCAGCAAGAGAGAAGGAAGTGATTGAAGCAACTGAGAGAATGAAAAAAGGCACTAGACAGAGATATCATGTGAACACTATCAGAGTCGAGCAGCAGGAGTTTTTAATAGTACGAAAGTCTTGCTGTTCTTTTGAAGTTTCTTGAAAGTGACGCTGTGACACTCGAGGCCACAGGGAAGCCGTGAATGAGTGATACAATTCACTGGAAGCTTCCGAAAGTCCCCTAACTTGTAGTTGAGCTCCTCCACCTGTAGTTCGCTTAATTTGATACGGACCAAAGGAAGACGTGGCGCTTTGTTGCTTTTTAGTTCTGGTCTGGTTCCTGTTCCCAAGAGGAGTAAACATAAAGGCACACGGACTGGTGACTCCCTGATTGGACCGTTTTGACGATTGTCATCCTCCGCCGTCAGGACCCACATGGGCATAACACAAAGAAATGACTGATTATTACCAATATAATTAGACTGCATGTCGGCTAACGGGTGGAGACATGACTGTACAAAAGGCTCACAGATGTAAACGCCGGGGAGCACACAGACCTGAGCATGAGCCGGATTACTTTTTAATGGACTTAATGAAGTGTCAAAGTAAGGAGTCGGATACAAGCACGGCAGCTTTAACAGCTTTTGACCCTTTTAATCGGGGACGATACCCGCACTGAAGGTTGTATACACGGCCTTCTACTGATCGGTGCGATCGCTTCCTGGACAGATGTTTTTGTGAGTGTTTTGGCCTTTTTGAAATCATTCTGAAATCGCACATCTGCTGTCATAAACTCCTGTTGTTCGTTTGCTTTCACATCTCAAATGAGCACAGAGTGTTGCTTGGAAGCGGACCGTGATCCTCCTGATTCGATTGGCAGCTTTCACACCAGCCCGAATGAGCCGAAATAACCGAGCAAACAGACCCGAGCTTGTTTTCACTGTACCGAGAAGGTCAGGTGGGAAAGCACCCTTTATATCCGATACCTTAAAATACCAAAATGTTTGCAGCTGGACCATCCTTCTCATCAAGGATGCGTGTGGAGTTTTCATCCAATAATATGGACTCAACCGAAATCAACAACGCAGTAGAAATCTGTAGCACACTGATTGCAAACAACAATCTTCAGCGGTGACTTCTGCAGGGTGTGATACGCTTTTTGTTTCCTGGTATATTGTTGTGAGTAAAATCAGCTTTCCTGCTTGTGTAATGTCATTTTACATCGCAGTGTGAACTTCTCTGGTTATTCAGCTGAGACACAACAAAGGAACCTGCAGACAGAAAGTGTCCTTGAAAAGTCCTTTCATGCCCGATCCAACTAATCAAATATCTGACAAATCACTTATAATACTCGTGCAGTTACCATTTTGCCTTTTCTATCTGTATTTTAATCGTGTTAAGCACCTTTATTCACTTCGGTGTGGGGAAAAAAGATTTGAACTCAAACATGAACTTGTGATGGTCCGAGACACCTGCTGTCAGACAAGAGACGCCGTAATTGCTCTCCTCCCATTAACTGAGTGCGTCTTCATCAATGTCAGCTGCTATTAGATTTGGCTGCACTTATCTAATGCACCCTCATGCAAAGAGGAGCAGGAGTGTGTGGTAAGGGTGTGTGTGTGTGTGTCTGTGTGCGTCAGAAGAGTTTAATCACTGCAATCTCAGCGTGTATGTGAACGCTTCAGAGCAAATAGATATATATATAAAATAAAGCTTAATTGAAACTCAAATGAATTGTTTAACACCACAGATTTAAGTTTCATATCCAACACTTTTGTCACGACTCTGGTTCTCTGACATAACGCTTTCTTTTTATCTTCAGTGTGATTCTCTTATCTATTCCCTGTGTGCTGTCGAAGAAAAGTACTCCGATCATGAGTGGAACCCATGTTGCCTTTCCTCTGCGTTTTGTTGCTCCCATTTATACTTGCAAACAAATGACGTATAATCTCTGCAGGCGTGAGAGCGAAGGAGAAGAAGATGAGTTATTTACTTTCCACTAAATATATTCTCTCTTGTTGTGTTGTTTATTCCAGCGGTTACGACGGTTATCGACTAAATATCGGACGGAGAAGATCTACCCCACCAACGTCGGAGAGAAGGAGGAGAATGTCAAGAAGAACAGATATAAAGATATACTGCCATGTAAGTACAAATGCATGCTAATATTTACTATTAAACCTGGCAGCTGGATTTATATATTGGCCGTTATTCTTTTGTAAGTCCAACCACAGACTAAACTAAAGCACGTTTTTAAGACGATGTATTTGTTGGTTGCATGCAACAGAACTGTGGGGGTGAACAACATCACATGGCATTCAAAGTACCATCATGCCTTGCTACACCGGCCTGTGTAATCTGGTGTCTCGTTTCACTTCTACTTTCTGTTGCTATTTTACGCTTCTTCTGTCACCAAAAGATCCTCCAACAACAGACCTTGGACAAGACGTACACATTTAGATTTAGACCACGTCTTATCAAGCGACAACTTTCCTTTGCCTCCATTAGTAACTACAGCACTTTAATTTCATTTAGTAATTCATATGCTATTTTTATGCAATGTCACCCAATATAATCTGTATGAACGCATGTGTCCTGCATGACAGCACCATTAAAATATTATGTATGTACTTTGTGTGCCAGAAAATAAACCCACATTCAGTCATAGTTGAACATATTGTGAAATTTCAGCATTGTCAAATATATCGCCAACCACTGATCAATCGTAGGCAACATTTCTTTACACTACATGGTTTGATAAAGGAAATAGTTAGACAGACGGACTCAATACATAAACATAAATTCACTCAACGTGTGATGTTTGTAGAATGATGTACACATACATTTAGAACATAGACGGAGACCCTGAATGGTGTCACAGATCGTGCGATGGTGTCTGTCTCTCGGCGTTCTCGATGTACTTAATGACCTCGGGGGGAAGCTTCCGTGACCCAACATCTGTGCTCCTGTTTTATATCTTTATCCCCTTTTATTTCTCCTTCGTCGTTCTATCCATTCATCCGTTCATTAAGGCTTTTAGTGAATGAGCTGCTGATGAGGAAGGAAGAACCACTTCATCCGTAACAGATGTGCACACTCACTCACTCAGGAATAAGGATGCTGCTGTGTGTCCATTATCCTTTTTATTTTACAATTATCTTCAGTTTTTCCTCTCTTTGTCTCTCAATATATCACATTCCATCCATTTAGCGGTCTTTCCAGCTGCTCTTTTCTCTTTCTCTTGTCTTATTTCATCATCGGTTTCTGCAAGTAGAAAATATTTCAAATTCATCAAAGTAAATATGTGTCTCCCTCTTCTTTTTTTTTTCCTCCCCCAGTTGATCACACCAGGGTGAAGCTGACGTTAAAAACGACCAATCAGGACACCGATTACGTCAATGCTAACTTCATCAAGGTAAAGAAAAGCTCCTGAAATTCCTTTTGCTTTGTCGTTTGACACTTTGATTACAGCGCTGGAGATATTTCCGTGGTATGAAGTGCTATATGAATCACAGGAACATTCAGTGTGGAGATAAAGTGCCTTCACAGAATATATATATTTTTTAAAACGGTTCATCAAGGTAAAATAAAAAAGATGCTGAATTTCCTTGGCTTTGTTGTTTGGCACTTTGATTACAGTGCTGGGGAAATGTACGCGGCATAAAGTGCTACATGAATCACAGGAACATCCAGTGTGGAGATAAAGTGCCTTCACAGAATATATCATTTCAAAAAACGGTGCGGATTTGTGATCTTGCTTCCTCTCTCTTTCTCCCCACCAGGGTATGGATGGCCCAGAGGCCTATATTGCAACTCAGGGCCCACTGGCGAACACGGTCATGGACTTCTGGAGGATGAACTGGGAGTACAATGTAGCTGTGAGTACGGCTCATTGGGTGTCGTGGGGGAGGGGAGCAGGAGAGGCTTGAATGTTTACTGAATAGCAACAGAAAGCTGTTACTGTGAAAGTGGGTGTGATTATGGTCGTAATTGAACTAAATATTTAATATGGTTGTCAGGCAGATGGGGGAGTGCTTCTGCTGGAACCAGATGGACAGAAAGGGAGGGGTCTGTGACTCGGTTTAACTCTCTGAAAGGCGATAATTACTCCTGTAGGATCAAAGAGAATGATGTGAGATGAAGATGGAAGTTGCATCCACACGCAATAGTAGTCTTTAATAATGAAAGGTAGCGCTCCGTAGGGCTGATAGTGACGCTTTTTGTGGTCTTCCAGATAAGGGTCACGTGACTAATCAGGGAAGGACACATCATGAATGCTAAGACCCAATCAAGTAGCAAACGCAGGTGTCTATATTATCATTTTAAAACGTATGCGTTTACACTCGTCCGCACTAGGAGGTAACCTCGGTGCTCTAAAACTCCGGCCTTGTAGGGACACTCAGTGTAAACATAGCAAAATCTATGCGTTTTAAAATGGAAACGTAGTCGTGTGGACATGGCCTCAGAGTTAAAACGTTTGATCCAAAAAGATCTGAAGTCTGCTGTACTACTGAAGAAGTGTAAAATATAGACAAGCTGATTTTCATATACTGCAGGGTACTCCTGAGTGTCTGGACCTCGTTTTGGCAGCTACAGCATTTCCTAAATAGAACATAGGAATAAATATTTGGTGAAATGTAAGATTTAACTGCGAGTGGCTGGGTGTAAATATTGATTGTAATTCTTCCTGTTTGTGTCTCTGCAGGTTATTGTGATGGCTTGTCGAGAGTTTGAGATGGGAAGGGTAAGGCCGCGATATTTAATTCCTGTGTGTGTGTGTGTGTGTGTGTGTGTGTGTGTGTGCGTGTGTTCATGCGTCTGTACACACATCTGTGTTCTATTATCTCCACCAAGGTTACGGTATGTCTCCCACCCCTCGGTCTGTTTGTCTGAACATACAACATATAATTATTATCGCCTTAATTCTTTAGTCCAACATGTAAGACGGCAAATCTAGAGGATTGTTTAGGCTTGGTGAAGGTATTTCTGGTATTTCTGGTGTTTTTCTTGCTCGTTTGTGAAAAGAGAGACTGAGATGACACTAAAAGCAATTAGCAAAGCCCAGGACGTCAAGACGTTCACTGGACTGATAATAAAGTGAATGACAGCACAAATAATTAGCATATTCCTCTATACTAGTCTGTCTTGCATGTGTATATATATATAGTATAGTATCTATGTATTTAGTCCTTGACTTTCTGTAAATATCAATGTTTCACATGTAACATTTTGTGTGTGTGTGCCTGCCCCTGTGGGGGGGGACAGGAAGCTGTGATATTTTTCTGGTATGTTGTTCTCAGCCAAAGCTAACTCCTGTTTCTTCTCCGGTTAGAAAAAGTGTGAGCGGTATTTCCCGCTGCACGGGGAGGAGCCCATGAGTTTCGGCCCCTTCAGAATCTCCTGTGTAAGTAGACAAAGCTCTAATATCACAGCTGTGTGTGTGTGTGTGTGTGTGTGTGTGTGTGTGTGTGTGTGTGTGTGTGTGTAAGGAGAAGGGGGGTCTGTTGTTCTGGACTCCCGCATTTCTCACATTTTGTTCTAATGACCGCTTTAGTCAAGGGTTGTGTGAACGTCCTGTGTTTTCTAGGAATCGGAGCAGACCAGAACAGACTACTTTATCAGGACTCTGACGGTGGAGAATGAGAATGTAAGTTCTCTGGCTTATTGCTCAGTTTGTTCTTTGACCTGTACTTGATAAAAGCATTTTTTTTTATAACAACTCCCATGATGTCAAACGTAGCAGAAAAACATTTGGCCAACAACATTTGACAGAATTACGTTCCTATCATCGCCCGCACAGCACCACTGAAAGTTGATGGATGCTGATATTCAAATACCGCCCACCTAACTTTCTCCTCCTCGCCCTGTGATTAAATTCACTGACCTTCCATCAACCCTCTTTTAAACCTTTAACAATATTCATCCGTGTGTCTCCCTGCAGGAAACTCGGAGGATAACACAGTTCCATTATATGAACTGGCCGGATCACGACGTCCCCTCGTCGTTTGACTCCATACTGGATATGATCGGACTAATGAGGAAATACCAAGAGAATGATGACGTCCCTATATGTGTGCACTGCAGGTTGGTACAGTACATACTCTGCAGCGACGCCGACACAAATCCACTCATGTATGCACATACTGTAACTAAGGCAACGTTTAAAAAAAGAAAAAGACACGGATGAGAAGCTGAAGTGTTGTTCACATTACGCATTAAAATGATGCCTCACACCGGCATTGCTGGTTCTAGTTTAAGACTGTTGAATCACTTTTATTTTCTATGTGCTATCGAATTGAATGATTCTTTTTTTATTTTGGATTGCTGGTGTTTTTATTGTGAATGTGCAACAGGTGGTTGGTTTGTGTGTTTTCACATTGGTTTGTGCGTTTTCAAATCAAATTTTGACACGCCGCAGTGAAATGTTGCAGCAGCGGCTAAACCCGACGCACAACTCCACATCTACTCCTGGCAAAAGCTCGATTTTATGTTAAGCAACTCATCTGTTTTGGCTTACTTGCTGAGAATCTAATAACAACTGTCGTTATTAGATCATATTGCCGTCGGCCAGACGCGTTATCCTTCTCAGCAATGCTACATACGTGACAAAGCAGCCCCAAAAACCTCTGCTGCACACACGCATGGTCTCCACGTGTGTGCAATGAGCTATAATGAGCAGCCGGGGGACATTTCCTGGTTCCCCTGTTACACAGCGGGACTCAAAAGCTGCGTCCGTGAGGACGTGTGGGTGGATGTGCACTTTACTGAATGTGTGTGTATGTGGAGGAACTGTGCTCGTTAGAGTATCAGAGGCTCTCGGACAGCAGGAGATAAAGTTTTATGGTTTTCATGCGTCAGGGATGATGCCGCATGACGCTTGGCTCCCTGTCTCCATCCGGTCTCCATACAAACGGTCATACATGTGGTTGAGAATAGGGTTGAATCCAGAGTTTGTGTGTGTCCTCTGTTGAATCACGTGCTCTTCCTCTGTTGAATCTAATCTGTATGACTGTGACTGCACAGTGCCGGCTGTGGGAGGACGGGTGCTATCTGTGCTATCGACTACACATGGAACCTCCTCAAAGCTGGGGTATGTAAACACACACACACACACACACACACACACACTCACTCCTACGCAGACCTGAAACATACCTGTACAAATACACACACTTTTTACACACTAAATGTTCTGTTAAGATCCAAGTGAGAATCATGGTTGTGTTGTGTGCTTTCTTTAAAGAAAATACCAGAGGATTTTAATGTTTTTAAGTTGATCCAAGAGATGAGGACGCAACGACACTCCGCTGTACAGACCAAGGTTTGTTCTTGTCTCTTTTTTCTTTTCTTTTTTTACACACATCACACATATGTTGCATTCATACTGATGAGGTCTATTTAAGTATACAAATTCTAATTAGTGGTTTGATGCTAACTGTTTAACAACACAAAGATTTCCCATGTTTTCCCACAAGGAGACATCATATGATAATAGTCTGGTTCGTCGAATGACTACATTTCCTCCAGCATTTCAACAACTAGCGTTTCCTCCATTACACAGCCGGTGTGAAGTTCCTCCATTCCTGTGTTACTTGCTGCACGTCTGGTTGAAAACGGATCTTAGCTCATTTAGCGGAGGTCGACACATTCCTCCCATTATTTGTAACCAGTTGAAGTTGTTTCGCCACAGTTTTGACTCTGGTGTGTTTCTGTGTTTGCATGTTTTTGTTGTTGTTGTGGAGTTCGCTGCAGTGAACCGATGATCCTCAGCTGGACTAAGCTCGCATGTTCCTGTCCAGCTTGTACCTTTTTAACTAGCACACTCTCCAATATGAAGAACGTCTTGACTTAACAAGGCACCCAGCATCCTCTGTAGCTTTGTTACCTACTTTATGATCTCCCCTCCCACACGCATGTCCTGACATTGGCGGCGAGACCGAGCCCTGTTAGATACATGATAGAATTACCTTGATAGAGACTGCTGGAAGCCGGTGACTCTAATGTAATTTCTGGGAAAGCAGCACAATACACTCACTGCCTTACGGGGGGAGTAACAAGATTAAATCGGTGTGCATCAGGGAAGGCCGTTCTATTATTTTCACACAGGTTGTATTCCACAGCCTTGTAAACGGATGTTTTTGAGCATAGACATGATAATGTTTTTGCTTTTTTCCTCATCTCTCCTCCATTTATCTCATTATGTCTCTGTCTCTCTTTGTCTCTCCAGGAGCAGTACGAGTTGGTGCATAGAGCGATCGCCCAGCTCTTTGAGAAACAACTGCAGCTACTGGAGAGCCCCACCAACACGAAGATTCAAGAGGGCCTGGTATGACACGCGCACACACACAACACACATATTGTGCATGCTGTCTGGTGTTAAAGAAAGACAGGATGTCGCTGAGTAACACACTCGGAGTGGAGGGGAAAAAAACACAAATAATTAGTCACAGGGGAGGGAGAGGGTAGGAGGAGCAGCGGAGAGAAGGAAGAGAGGCCTTCAGAAAACTTTGCTCTGTAGACAGACAGAAAAGAAGAGTTGCAGAGTTTGTGCCAAAATGAGAGATCTCTCCTCTGCAGGGTACTCTCAGAGGGCCGCATACAGTTGGACCTATTTAAGAGAGCTAGAAAAACAGCTTTGCTCTGTCAGTCACCTTTATCCTCTTTTTTAATGTTAATTTACACATTATTCGCCCTCGTCCCACAAACACACTTAAACAAACACTTAATTGTCCCCGTTCCTCCTCCCAATACAATGTTGATGAAATAATGCGTTTATATAAGAAAAGAAGCGGCTCCAGTCTTAACTGCGGCGCCGTAACGATCACATTACAGTCTGGTGTTGGAATATTGCACGGAGAGATGAAAGGAATGAATCCTTCGTTGATCCCTGAGCCGTAGCTCACATCCATCATCCCACATCGTTAGGCAGCAGACTTGGGGAAGCTACTTCACAGAGATTCACAAGGCTGCCAGCTCGTCTTCAGTGGAAGAAGTTGAGCTTCAGAAACGCTACACTTTTACTGAAAGCTACACGATAAGTGATTTATTTACAAAATGAATGAGGGGCCGACACCAGACCAGCTCCCAACCTGACATCTACTTCTCTGCTGCGTGCTGTGAAACCAGTCCGCTTTATTGATTCTCTCCTGAAACAAAGAATTAATGCAGAAGAGCAGAATTCAATCATTTCCAAACATGTAAATCGGAAAAAAAGAAGGAAAAATAAAGCATGCTGGCGAATTTTTATTCCCTGCTAACAAAAGAAGTGTCTCTTTCCTGGAAAGGTTAGAAACCCCACTGCTACTATAAAATACAGTTAAAATAGAAGAGCTGCTGCTCCCCAACACCGTCGTGTCGATATGTGAAGATAAAAGCCAGAGGACAGAAGCATCAATGAGACAATGTGCTGAGACTCACCAAACCTGAAGACAGAGGCCACAGAGGGACCATGAGAGAGAGAGCATTGGCAGCAACCCAGGGGTCGACTTCCTGCTTCGGAAGCTCTGATGACATCACCCCTCTCCCATGATGCTCTCCGAGTCTGAGAATAGACGCGCATCCGTTGGGAAAAGGGAGATCTTCACAGGGACACACGCAACCATGTTTACATGAGGAAAGACTCTGACACACTTTCTGAACTCTGACTTAAAAATGTTCAGTACCTCTAAAACAAGAAGAGAGTCCTCTGAACTTCACCGGACTCCATTTATACTACTATAAAGTTTGTGCTATTAATCATTTGTTAAGAGGAGGCGCGTGTTTCTGGAGGAAGACAACAACTCCAGTGCAAGTTTGTTGCTTCTCTTTATAACCTTGTCATTATCTTACAAAGTTGCAATCCAACCGCGCGGACTCACACAAAACATAATCAGTGTGCTGCACTGACTCAGCCCTCACACACATTGACTCATGTCCAGTCAGCCATTGTTGGTGAGTAAAACACCCACATAGGTGCTCTCAATGGCAGTGCGAACAATAAGCCTACACATACGCGCGTCCCACGCACGCTTTTCTGCTCGCACGCAGGCGCCATTGTTTGCAGGAAGTAGCCCGGTCCTACCAAACTGATTCTTCACAACCCATGAAGTCAAGTGAGATGTAATCGCATCCTCTGTCTTTTCTTCAAGTTAGTCCCTCGGAAGATGGAAGCGCTCAGACACACACGTAGAGCGGAAGTGGCCTGATTTGACCATCGGCCTTAACAAGTTAACGACGACTGAAGTTGACCCGTCATCATTATCGGAGTTTAGAGGGAGTCACATTAATGAGTCATGGGGAGAGGGAGGGAGGGAGGGAGGGAGGGAAGGAAGGAAGGAAGGAAAGGAGGGAGGGAGGGAGGGAGGAAGAGGAAGAGAGAAATCTTCAGTGAAGCAATTTTCTGCCTCTGCTCCAGAAACATGTAAGAAAGAGAATGAGTAGGAAATGGTTAGAGAAAAAGTTAAACAAAAATAAAAAATAAAATGCTGTTACTATATGAAAAGTAAATTATCTATTTAAAAATTTAGCAAAACTAATATGAAAAGTTATATAGATGATATGACAATTATCAAGGTATATTAAAGCTAACATGGGAAAATTGGTTTGCATATATATATATATATATATATATATATATATATATATATATATATATATATATATATATATATATATATATATATATATATATATATATACACACACACACACACACACACACACACACACACACACACACACACACACACTCTCTCTCTCTGACCAATACACGGACTGCAGCTCAGGTTCATTTACGACTCTTAAGCTCGATGGAGGTGTTTACAAGGCGGATCCGACTCAAAACTGCAAGTAAAATGTACAAATGTGGCCTGAGCAACAATGTAAAAGGGAGCCGCAAGTCTGAGGGAAAAATTAGATTATTTTGGTCAGGAATTTGGCACGCACTGCAGAGTAGCCAAATGTTTTTACTACTTTGAGGTAATAAAAAGCCATTTCGCTCATTAGAACATGCCAAACTCAATTTAATTTGGTGTTCGCAGATTGTTTTATACTTTCCATTACTTCAGTTGGTTATTAAAACATTGTGACCAAGATATGTGCGAAGTGGGACATAAACAGTGCGGGGAACAAATTATGTAATGGAGATACTCTTTCTAAACTACCTCAAACATATTTTTAACATTTCTATACTGCGATTTCTCTTTACTTAGTGGCAGTTCTGGCTCTTTGTGTATGAAACCCAGAGTTGCACATTAAACTCAAATGTGTGTGTATATTTGTTTGTGTGTGTCCAGATTGAAAGCAGCCCAGATAAAGCAGGCCACCAGTCGGATGATGAGCGATGGGACACCCCTCCTCCAAAACCTCCCCGCGTACGCAGGTAAGACCCGCGGCATGTTTTTTTTTTTGACGGGTAAAGTTCTTAAAACGGCAGCGAAAGGGATGCGCTCGTCAGAAGGCGTGCGGTTACCCGTCACTAAGCACAGTGGGTGTTGCGTTTTGTGGGAGGAATGCAGCAACAACAACAAAAATAAATCACAGCACAACGGTTTGTGTGGAGCGCACAATGAAAACATATTAAAGTGACCAAACAGAAACGGCGGGTGTTGTTTCCACCAGCGCTCTGACACGTTAGTTCCCCGTCAGCCCACAGAAACACCCAGCCTCCACTTCACTGAAGTTAACTTCTGTTGTGGCCCGAGGAGGAGCTGTATTTATAGATCACTTTGCAACTATTAAGAATGCTCTGCAACCCGTCGTGGTGTTGCGTGTACCACAACCCTCGGCTAGTTGAAGTAGGACTGTATCTGCTTTCATCTTCTCCTTTTTGAGAACAAAGATGCTTTTTCACACTTGCAGGCATATGCTTGGTATCTGTCATATGCAGAAACACACAGTTGCCCTCTCTCTTTTCCTCTTTAACTCTTTCTTTGGCGCATTTCCCGCATTTCCTCATTCCTTTTCATATCCTCTCTCCTCCCTCTCCTCTCATTTTACTGTACGTGCCCAGCAGGGGTTGTGCTCTACTTTCTTTTAGCAGTTCCTCTTCATCCCCCCTCTCCCTCCTCTTGTATCCACAGAAGGCTGTTAAAGCAGAAAAACAGACCTTTTACAACTTTTTAAACGCGCCGGGTTGATGCTCAGTGAGTTGCCCCAGTACTGCTGCTTTAATGTCACAGGGGACGGCTTGTTGCCAGGAGACGGTTTCACTTAATTACCTGTTGCGAGAAGCGTTGTCTAAAAATGTCCAGTTTGCAATCATTTTTGTGTGTCTGTGTGTGTTTGTGAATCATTGGCTCTGTGCTGATATATTTTCATTCTCCCAATTCTCAACCTTCATAATAGCAGGAAGGAGAAAGAAAAGCCTTTATTGCAGCCAACGTGACCTTTGCTGTGTTCTCTCTCTGCACTAAAATGATGTGCGCTCTTGGTGTGTTTCTCTTCCATCAGCCGGTTTGATGGGAAAGCACTTTTCTTTTTTTAGAGGTCCTAATTTTGGGATGTAGCTGCAAGCGATCTGTTTACTGAAAAGCTTCTTTCCTGCTCAAAGTAAAACAGACAAATTTGAGCTCTGAGTTGCTGCCAAAATACGTGGCTTTCCTGGAAGACTCCTGAATCCTAAATCCCAGCGTGTGTGTGTGTGTGTCTGTGTCTGTGTGTGTGTGTGTGTGTGTGTGTGTGTGTGTGTGTGTGTGTGTGTGTGTCGTCCCTCAGTTTCCGATAGGAATATTGTCCAGGCCTGCTTTAAGCCTAGAAGTATTTTAGTGATGGGAAGAGCTATTTTTACCAACATAGTCCACATTCTGTCAGCCACACTCCCCCTGGGTCACTTCGGCATTGTGTGTGGGGGAGAGGGGGAGGAGGCGGCATTTTTGTTTTGTGTTTTGGAGAAAGACGCGTACTGCAGGAACCCCAGTGAGGCTGGCATCAAGGTCGCACATACTGAGTCATGGCTTTTACACGCACAAATACACACACACATTCACAACCACACCCTGAAGAGTCATATCCTCCAAACTTTCATACCAGAATGTGTCTGTAGCATCTCAAATATCGAAAGGACCAAAAGGTGGCACATAATGTTTTGTCAGATTCGTAGTCTTGTTACAAAAACAACTCCGCTTCATATTAGCACAAATATGACAAGGCAGCTTTTATTTACAGAGCTGCGTCCGGCACCCTCTGTTTGTACCACACCCATCTTTAATGGCTTGTTATTCATAAATGTTTATATTATAGAGCTTTTTGTGTGCTGAAGAGGAGACTCAACTCTCCAACAGAGAGAGAGAGAGAGTTCATTTGTATGATTTGCAGACAGTCACATTGATAATCATCTATTCCATCAAGCCAAAAACACACATTTGTTTAAGAAGTGATGTCGATCTGTGTAGTTGGAGGTTTGCTATTCTTCTGTTAAGTGTCTGTGTGAATCTGTCCTCCGCACAACCTGAAACCAGGAAGTGTCTCTTTAAGCTTTATCAGCCCTACCGCATCCCGCTGCTGTGACCCAACACTGATTAAAAATGCAGCATCTCGCCTCTGGAGTACATGCGTGTTGAGGCCACTGTGCACTTGTTGTGAGTGGGTGAGTTGCATATTTTATAGGTTCTTGTGAAGCTGTGCGTCTGTTTGCAATGCATACATATGGGTGAGTTTAGGTCATCTTTATATAATGTTTGCGTGACCAAAGTTAACTCGTAACTGTGTCACCAGGACAAAAGTGGAAGAATAATAATGCATGGTTAATGTTTTATAATAGTCGCAGATGCTTTGAGATCCCCCTATATAACATTTATAAACGAATTACAAACATTTAATAAATTTTTAATATAGTAAAATGAAGTTACAGATAGATATAAGAACATTTTAAAGTTATTATTTATGTACAGTATTTTTCTAAAATGATAATTTCTCCTATAAAGACACATTTAATATTACGATAACCTGTTTTTACTATGTTGTCATGCATTCCCTGTGTGGACACCATCCTCCACTTATGGGGCCCACAGGAGGAGTTATGGTTGTTGACGAATGCATTCATAATGTATCTGCTTACATCTACATCATAATGTGTTATGAGCGATGGTGTGAGATAAACCATGAACCACGTGTTTATGTAATGGGTATAAAAGCTAGATTGGGGAATTTAAAGTGTTGCCAAAAGTTCTCGTATGTTTTATATCTGCAGATACAATGAATACAAACATTTTCATAAACGGATGAGCATTTATTAATTTAATGGTGTTCGTGTTTCAAAGGTGAGGGAATCAGATTTAACTAGGCAGATAATTCTGGTGAAGAGTGAATATGGCATTTTTGCTGCACTCACACAATTAAATGTAATTTTAGGAAAATGAAGACAAAGTAGCCATGAAACAGGTTAAGTGCCACAGTTGCAGGACAGCACATGTAGTAATATATCATCACTACTACATCACTTTATACGCTTTATGTAAACCCACATCATATTTTAATACATATTTGCATTTGTTCGTGGGTGACTAATGTTGCAGATGTCTGATGTACTTTACTCTCTTTTTATACTGCTTATTTGTCTTGCTGTGACTTATGAGTGTTTGCCCCTGTAATAGCGCAGCTTTCCTTTAGGAAAGATTTTAATTTAATCTTATCTCCTTTTAGAGGAATACAGGCCCCCGAATAAACTCTGTGCTCTCTGAATGATTCATATCCCCATGGAAACAATCAGCACCAGTGGGAATCATCTGCGTTATTGTTAAATATTGTGAATAATATTTTTGCTTGCTCGGGCAAAGAGGAAGAAACTCTCCAGAGTAATTTATGTTTTCATTAATGAATGCAATTTTAGATTAGAAAAGCTCCGGAGTTGAGTTTAATCTCCATGGGACTCCAGCAAAGATGACCTCTGACCTCCCCACGGAGATTATAACAAAAGTTTGGTGATTCAGTGTAAATCATTGCATGCTTCCCATTAATAAACATAAATACACATGGCAGATGAGGAGTGTCGGCCAATGGCAGCTGCTCTGTGGCTTCACGAGGAAGTGACTGAATCTCCACTGTTGCTCAAGAAAAGGAAGTCCCCGGTGCTTCTAGCTTGCAACATCTCTGTGCACCTGACTTTCTACCTATATGTTTTACACACACACGCACGTGCAGTCCTACGGTAGCTCTTGCTTCAGACATGCACTCCTGAATTAGCACACCACCACATCCTTTCACTGTGTTTTTTTACTTCTGTGTATATATGTTTACATGTATATGTATTTTCTGTGGCGTGGAACATTATCTTAATGTTTAACTTTCCATTGCTGTGCGTCACAACCTCAGTATCCTGTGTATAACTCGCACCTCCTACGCGGTTCACCTATAGGTGTGTTCATTACACAGTGCTGTGCATGTGGGAGACTTTTGTTGAACATGAAGTGCAATATAATTCACATCTCAATGCGGCACTGCAAATACTATACTGTACCTGTTAGACGCTGTCTTGTACACTTTTGGTGGCGAAAGCTTTGTGCCAGTGACACAGAAAAGGAAGCTCATAAAAGCAGAATACAGTGTTTTATTATCCACTTGAGAAATGATTTCTCAATGCTGCACTGCAGTTCTAGAAACATGAGATACAAAGAACAATGCATTCATTCATCAGAGGGATAAACTCTGTATTTGTGACTCAGTCTATTCAGTTTATCGGATTATGTCAACCTGGAGTCAACACAATATGGGCGAAACATAAAGTAACATCTGAGGACATGCAGGTTGTCTCAGACATGTGAGCACATTGCTACTTTTCTGCCACCTAGTGGTGGGAACATGAACAACATCTTTTAGTTTCATTCGTGTATGTCAAATAATTAGTATAAGTGCATTTCATCATCCTAGTTTCATAATTTCTTTTTAGACAGAGAATTATTTAAAACTGTCTGGGGAAAAAAAATGTCTGGAAGTTGTCAGACCAGTGTGATGTAACTCTTGCCCTTTCATCATTTTCATTTCCTTAATTTGCCTTCATACCCGTTTCTTTCTTCATCTTTCTTTCTCGCGCAAATACAATAGTTTTGTACTTTTAACATTCGAGCTGCTTGTTTTATAGCGTAAAAGCAAAATAGCATGCCAATGAAGGATCTCTCTCTCTCTCTCTCTCTCGGTCTAGTTCGCAGGCAGAAGGCGATGTGAAGGAGGAGATCCTCCAGCCCCCGGAGCCTCACCCCGTACCGCCCATTCTGACCCCGTCTCCACCTTCAGCCTTCCCCACCGTCACCAACGTGCGGCAGGACAACGACCGCTACCACCCCAAACCCGTCATCCACGTCCTGGCGACCACACAGGTGAGTTACTGAAACGGAGACGTAAAGCTCTGCGGAGGCGTTTCTGCTTGAAATTTTGTTAATTGATTGATCGTCCTTTTTCAGTCGATGAGTTACTAATGGTTCCAGCTCTAAATGTATTTAACTATAGCATTTTAAAGCCATTTTTGCAAATGATAATCCTGAAGTATTAGATTAGATAATTTGGGAATCCTGCCGTTAAATATTCTGGGAGTTTTACACTTTTAAGGGCGGAGAAATTGCAGAATCAACTTGCCTTGACTCCTTTTTAGACAAATTTATGGAAGACTTTAGTTGTTTTATAGATGATGTTCCCTTTGTAGAAGGTGCCTAAATGTTTTCTTTCTTTCTTTTTCCTTTCAGAATAAAGACGCGGACCAGCAGCAGAACCAGTCCGATCCCAGTCCGAACAAGCAGACCAGTCCCGCAGACCAGAAAGACCAAGATCTTCAAAAACAGCAGACTCAGGTCTCAAATCTAGACCTCAACGACAACTATAACAACAAATCGACATTGACGAAATCCGAATCGGGCCAAAGCCAGACGCAGACTCCCTCCTCGCCGCTCTCTCCGGCCGTTGAATGTTCTGGCGCTCCTCGGATCGAGAGGAAGCTGAGCATCGAGATCAAAAAGGTGCCGTTACAGGAAGGACCTCGTAGTTTTGACACTTCCTCCTCCGTTGTCGTAGCAGGCGGAGCAGGCGGAGCAGGCAGCGGTTCCACCAACAGCGCGGCAGCGCTGCAAAGAACCCACGCCTTCAAAGCCCGCTCCGGCCCGTCCCTGCTGACGTCCAGCTCCTCGCTGTCAGAGGACTCGGGCACGGAGGGAGGAGCGGGCGGATGTGGGGAGAGTCACGCCGACGTCGGCGTCCTCGCCCGACCAAACCACCTCCCCGTGAAGAGCGAGAAGGGGGAGGAGTCTCACGGCGGGGAGAGAATGGAGGTGAAGGCCGGCCACGCGGCGTGGGCTCAGCCCTGCAGCAGCCCGGAGAAACATTTCCCCAAAACCTTGTCCTCGTCTTCCTCCTCGGACCACGTCGCTCCATCCTCGTCCTCCTCCTCACACCTCTCCTCCTCCTCCTCCTCTTCCTCGTCCTCCTCAACA
Organism: Myoxocephalus aenaeus; assembly: GCA_038501785.1. Taxonomy (NCBI): domain Eukaryota; kingdom Metazoa; phylum Chordata; class Actinopteri; order Perciformes; family Cottidae; genus Myoxocephalus; species Myoxocephalus aenaeus. Next base: position 6,917,929 of record JBAMJR010000053.1, read on the forward strand.
CCTGTTAGGACTGCCCTGAGTTTCACCAACCCCATGCACTCCGATAATTCGGACGAGGGGGGGGATGGAGAGATGTCCGGAGGAAAGGAGGGTTGTCGTACTAATGTATCCACGGCAACGGCCGTGGTAACCACATCTTCTCACCACGGAGACCAGCAGCCGGTCCGGAAGGTGTTGCCCATGTCCATCGCAGGGCAGAGCTCTGCAAGTATGTCAACCGGCCGCATTTATTGAATGTGTCACCCTGATTCCTTTAACTAACGGGCTGCTTTCCTGACGAAATCGATTAACAACTTTAATTTCAGCTCAAGTTCAGTTCTACTCACTAAAACTGGGAAAGAGAGTAACACTGACAACAAGTCTTTATTATCCTCTCACACACACACACACACACACACACACACACACACACACACACACACACACACACACACACACACACTCACACTCAGAGAAACCACACAGTAGAGTCATTATCTGGGTCAGTAAGGAGACAAGAGGTCTTAGACAGACCACATGCTAATGATAAGATGTCTGTGAACACACACACACACACACACACCGTGTTATAATGCTCGTCTTTGATGGAGGCAGAAAGAAAGCAATAACAAGAAAAGAGGGAGAGAGACGGAGTGAGATAGTTCCAGTCTCATTTCAAGCATGGCTGTATGACTAATTGGTTGGTTTGCGAGGAACGCTGCAAATGTTAACGGGCAAACATCTGTCAAAACATCTCTTCTGTTTCTCTTTCAGCTTGTGTGTGTTTGTTAAAATGAGCGGATTTTTGAACGGGAGAGGGAACGAAATGAATCCTATTTTCTGTGTGTTTTTGTCACAGTGCAGTTGTGCGTGCGTGCGTGCGTGCGTGCGTGCGTGCGTGCGTGCGTGTGTGTGTGTGTGTGTGTGTGTGTGTGTGTGTGTGTGTGCGTGCGCGCGCATGTTAGATGGTGAAGGATCAACACTGCATGAGGCTGATAAACACACATTGGCCAACTCTGTGCACGTTGGGTTGCACAGCACTGCGGCACGCTGTTTGTGCATCGGTCTGGCCTCACCGTCACGGTCGCGTCCCCGAGACGTCGGTTTGATCCTCCTGTGTGTGTGTGTGTGTGTGTGTGTGTGTGTGTGTGTGTGTGTGTGTGTGTGTGTGTGTGTGAGAGAGAGAAGATCGAGGGAGCTCCTCCTTCTTCGTCGATTTCAAAATCTTGAGATTTTGAAATCTTGCTGTGAGACACTTCTTGCTGTGATTGACGTGGCCTTTGGCTTGGAACAGTTTTGATCTTGAATGGGTTCAAAGCTTGATGAAATGAAACCTAACTGCATTTTTAAATATTTGGATTTCACTGTGAGGGTGCATGATTTGAATCAATTTGCCTGAAATTGCTTCAAATCAAAACTAGTACAATAGTCTCTTGGGACTGAAATATTTTTCATTTCATCCATCTTGCTCCAGGAACTAAAGAGAAAGAGCTGTTCTGAAGTTTCACTGACATTGTTATTGTTCCTCGTTCATACCAAGGAACACAAGCGGCCTTTCACGCAAACTTTTCAGTTGTTTTAGGAAATAAAACACTGAAACTGTTTTCCACAACAAAATAACATGTTTCTGCTAGCCATAATTTCAATTAGCTATTTAAATGTCTGGCATCATGCACTCCTGAGTTATTTCCAATATTTAAAATGAACACGTTGGCCCCGCAGTCCTGGCGTGGACTGGTTTGCGTTTGGTCTGCTTGGCTTTCTGGCTCTTCCTCTACTGGGGCTGCGGTAGCGCTTTGAGTTGGTTATGAACCGCTGATGGCTGCTGCTGCTGCTTGTTTGTTTGGTTGCAAGAATCTAACGACTGCTTGGTGTCAAGCGGAAGCTGGTGGCTGCTTGTTCTGTTGGTTGATTTATCAATGACTCCGTCAAACGTCATTTATATCGGGGAGTTCGGGTCGAAAGGCTTTCCCACTCGGTGGCAAACTAGAATAAATATAGACAGTTAAAAAGTGGGAAACCAATGCATGAAATATTGGTATTAAAATGTAAAACATTATAAATATACAAAGCTACGAGATTACAATTTTGGGATGACTAACGGACCTCTCCTGTCTGAAAATATAATGAAACAAATTATAAGAATGCAAAAAAAGGACAACAATGAAACAATAAATAAAACAATTCTGAAACATGCCCGTCAAAAGGTATGTGTCGCTTTCAGTAATATATGTTTTAATGATCAGTATTCAATTATCATTAGTAGCTTAAGGCATTAACTTTCTAGTAATTCCACTGTTAGCTCGACTAAATCCAGTCATGCATTGACCATAATTTATGATCAGCCTTCTAAAATGTGTTTTGTATTTACATTAACAGCAATTTAATAAAATCAGGAACAGCATCACGTTTAGTGACATTAACCCGCTGTACAAACACCGAATGTTTGTTTTCCTGAAGATGCTGCAGAGCCGGATTGACGAGCATCTATCTGCATTAACTTTAACTAGTTGGACCGAATGAATTGGCGGCTTCGTGTACATTCTGTTTATTTAAATCACCGAGCAAGATCTGATCATCGGTGTGAACGCCTGACTGTAGGTCAGGCGATTAGCCATAAAAGAGCCATTATTTTCCAGTCAATAGCTTGTCTCTGCCATAAATGAGGGTACAAAAAAATGTAATGACGACTTTATACTCGAAGGCAACACCTCTTCAAAGGCGGAACCTCGACCCTTCAGAGCCTCCGAGTCAATTTGCGCTTTCCTGCTGCCTGTCCCCTCGGGAGGAACCAGAGCAAATATAATTAAGGGGTCAGGCTTCCTTGAGAAGACCAACCAGACACGCTCATGGTCGATAATAAGGCCATTAATAAACAGGAAACAGACCAGTAGCAGATATGCTTTTCTGCACTGGACCAGAATCAGATTTTCCTTATTACGCGTCCCCTTGCATCGCTTCCTTCTCGTAAGATGCTGCAGCAGGAACTAATCATAATAGTAATGACCCACGGGTACATTTCTGAAGACATGTCAAATGCTAAATTTTTTAAATATATATATATATATATATATATATATATATATATATATATATATATATATATATATATATATATATATTAACCAGTAAAAATACCAGGAATGAAATGTGAATTATTACTTTTGGTTACGCGTCAAACAAACTCCTGAAACTAAGTGAGGGTAGCCGCTACAATGTGGAGCATCAATATCAAATTGATGCTCTTTTAAAATTTAAATGGCTTTATTGGCATAAACATATTCCGATAGTGTTACCGAAGCAATAAATATGTTATATTGAGAACATTGTTAATGTTGTAAAAAATAGAAAAACAACAGGACATGTATATTTAACAATTGATTAAATGTAATTTCAGTGCTTTTCAAAGTTGACTGCAACAACTGATTTCACTTTTTAAAATAAACAAAGGAAAATATATCATGACTAAATTCAGATATCTGTCCATATTGCCATCTATTTTGTTCTAAAATTACAAGAAGACTAAACCAATTATTGCATCACTTTCTGTATCTAATAATCCGGTCTCATTAGAGAAGGAATCAAGGAAACACTCTTAATGAGTTTCAGCACTTGAGCTTTTCTTTGCATCGTTTACATTTGACTGCCGATCTATTATTATTTAATTTTTTTCGGGCCAGTTATTAACGTTGCTTCTCATCTGACCTCTGACCTTTTTTAACCCAGACTGCTGGGACAGCGATGACTCCCCTCCCCCTCTCCCCGCCAGAACACCCGAGTCCTTCCTACTGGCCACAGGTGCGTTTGCATTGGTCAAGATTCACAGGTGTGTTTCCAGCGCCGTGGATTCACCGGGTCGCTGTTTTTACGCCTGCTCAAAGACTGTGGACGGATCGATGAATATGAGATGCTTTTCGAAACCAGTGGTTGGCAGTGAACCCATCAGCAGTGGTTGTTTGATGAAGTCGGTAGTCTCAACCTGATTTGAGCTGAAAAAGGAGGTCTATGATTTTCTCTTCCCAGTGTATCTGCTCCTCCTATGGTACCTCACATAGTTTGAACAGGTCTGTCTCATGCTCGCTTCCTACTGTCAGATGGAAACATATTGCAGGTGTCCTCTCTTTGAAAGGTTAGTCTCTGAAATAACTTGGCCACCTCGTTGTCTTCTGTCTTCTTTTTTTTTTTATCCTGAAGGTGCTCCGAGTGTTTAAATATTCAACCACATGAGAGCACATGAGATGAAAAGGAGTTAAAACATCGTCACCGTCCATAGGGAGCACGTCTCTTTTGTGCAAGGCTTTACCAGCTTTACAACACTAGGGGGCGCCAGAGACAGCATTTCAGACCTGCAGGGTTCCTGTGAAGACCATCTTTGAAAGATTATTAGTGGCAAGCTTTTTCCCAAACCAGGCAAGATACAGAAAAGTCAGCGGACACTATTCTCCCACAATTGTAAAACAGCTCTAGAAACACAACATGGGTATTGGCAATATGTTATCATAATATTGGCAGTGACGTCCAATATTGCATGTGTTTTCTTTTCCTATTAGTATAAAACAGTGTTGATTTCTTGTACACCCTGAATAGTCCGTGTGGAGGATGGAGTCTGGTCACGGCAACAGCTCATTGCTTTTGTAGTGACTTAGAAGTGGATGTATAGAGATGAGGGGATGAATTACAGGTACCGTGACACAGTAGAAAGCTAGAACAAGTGTATTTTCATAATCTGTCTCGTCATCTGCTGTTCATGATCAAGAAGGAGCTCTGACTCGTGTCCACTGACGCAATCTACGCACCGATGAGTATAAAGCCGTAGTTATTGATTGTATTGAGGAAAGGGTGGCTCGATGGAGCAGAGTGTTTGAGAGGTGTGTGTGTGTGTGTGTGTGGGAATGTGCGTCGAGGTCACGTTAAGTTGTTCATTTGACGTCTGCTCTTTCTTTAACTGGCTCTCCGTGTCGCTCTCTCCGTCAGACCCTCTGGAAGTGAAAACGTCGGCCTCGGCTGAATGGAGCAGCTCAAATAAAGGTATGGGACATGTCTGTCTGTCTGTGTGCCGCTCTCTGCAGAGGAGTGTGTTTGCCCTTGTGTTTATGCTCGTTCAGAGTAGTTAGTCAGCAGAGCGGAGCAGGAGACGGACCTTGTTTTACAAATTAGCCTGTCCCCGATAAGACAGCGTTTGTCAAAAGGGCAGCTGGAAGCGAGGGGAGTGAGTAATAACAACAGAGGAAGAGAAGGGGAAAAGATCAAACATTGTCTGTCGAGAGGCGAAATGAAAAATGTGTGTGTGTATGCCGAGTCACGCAGTGAGGATTGTGTGATGACGGTAACTGCCAATTTAGTGCTTCAGTAGTTTCAGTGACGGCGAGAGAATAATCGAAAGAAACCGTCGGACTTGAATTGTGTAATGATTTAGTTTTTACTCGCTATGTGAATGTAAGCTCCTGCCGAGCCACGACCTTTAATCGTCATCAACTAAGTTTGTTGGAAAAACAAACTCTTCGTCAGACTCCACATAGTAATGCATTTGTTCCTCGTACGGGTGGGTGTAAATGTGGTGTTTTTTCGCATTGGAGGTTAAACGTGTGGTGCAGCTCGACTGAGCCCGAGGCCGAAAACATATCGTACTAATGCATAAATAGGCATCAATTCAAACTGAGTAGAACACTTGATTGATCCGCTGTTTAGTATTTCCAGTACGAAGTAGATTACACTTAAATAAAAGGCATTACTATTACACAGCCCCTCCTGGTATTCACACAAAGCTTCCACGGCCGTTCATCTGTGTGTGTTTGTGTGTAGACGCGTCGGAGTGTGTCAAGAAGACCTCTCCAGCTGATCCTGCATCTGCTGGCTCCACGGCGACGGACAGCAAGGCCGCCCTGGGTGGGTAAGTCTGCTGTCTTACCTCTTTTACATGTTTTGTCATTTATTCCCCTCTGTGACCGTTTGTCAGGAAAACTTTGCTGACAAAACGTGGTTTCTATTAATGTCATGGTTTTCTTTGTGTGTGTGTGTGTGTGTGTGTGATGCGTGGCATTGCTTTTGTATTAGCTGTGCAGAAAATGTTTGACGGTTTTGAGAGCAGGCAACAATTGACGGCACGTTGTCCTCTTGGGAGGGGGAGATGTGTTTTATTCAGTTTAGAGCAAAACAAACCCAGCTAAGCAATTCTTCTCCGTCTTCTGTCAGGGTTCGGTAACCGCTGCATTCAGCCCAAAGGCCCCCGGGAACCCCCTCTGGAGTGGACATGATGGGACGATCCATCTGCCCCGTCCACCAACAGCGCCCTCCCTTGTCAAGAGATGGTCGCTACCGATCTCACCTGGCTGGTCCAAAAACCTATTGATAGATGCTCCACAGACAGACGGCACACTTTTACACAGAAATGCCTTCTGTGTAACTCTGTGCAACACCACCTCCTCTTCCTCCTCTTCCTCCTCCTGCTCAGTCCTTCCTTCAGAGTGACGTTGTGCAAAGCAGATGAACACTTACCGGTCAAGTGGCTTGTCCACGTTTTCCTGCTCAGCTTGCTGATGTTCTAGGTTTTCACTTCTCTAGATGCTGTTTTACTGTTAATGGTTCAAGAATAATTCCTGTTTTAGTGATTTCAGTGAAAAACACATTATTGTTTTTGCTCTATCGCTCCAGTTGCATCATCATGATGATGATGAAATGCAGGTGTGACCCTTACATGTTAAATCAAAAATGTATTTCATGCCAAATGAGGGGGAAAACATATTTTTTCATCATAAATCAGGAATTATCTCTAATCAGAAAAAGCTACTGGGGGAAGCTGATTCCTGGGGTTTAAGTGAACTCCCGTAAGGCGTCCGCTTCCTTCTTCTGAATGAACAACAATCTTCAAAGCAAGCCGAGATAATCTACTACCCATGACGCAACATTTTCTGTTCGGTATGTACAGGTTGCCAGGGTGCTCCCTCTGTCTCTCCCCCTCTCTCTTTCAGTGTGCTGGTGCTACATTATAAAGGATCAGCGTAGAAACGGAAGCACTACAGCTGAATGTTAACAACCTGTTACCTGTTTCTCACCTCCGTTGTGGTTTCCTGTAGGATTTATTCCTGTATTAGCTGCAGTACCTTCAGCTCTAGTACTTTATATTTCTATGCTGACCTTACTGTTTACCAGAGTCCTAGATTGACATAGTTTGGTCATTGCAGTAGCCAGATGGCTCCTTTTTAACGGAATTGTTCCACATATATGGGAAATAAACACTTTCCTTGTGTTTGTTGAGTTTTATCCCACTCATGTCTGTATGTGGAGCTGTAGCCAGAAGCTGCTTAGCTTAGCATTTAGACTTACATTTTTGTTTTCACACTTCAGTTTTTGCACTTATAAAATATATAACATGTGAAGCATTAGGTTGTGGAAGTGTGGCTCGGCGGACTTCAGGACCTCTGATCAGAGCCGGGCTAGCTTTCCCCCTCCGTTTCCAGTGTTTATGCTAAGCTAACCTGGCTGTTGGCTGTGGCTTCATATTTACCGTACAGACATGAAGGTGGTATCTTGTCAGCTAACTCTCGGCGGGAAAGAAACGGGCGTATTTCTCAAAATGTCTAACTGTTAGTTTAAATGTCTGCTAATTCTGAAATCATGTTGACATCTCCATGTGGCGGAACAAAACACAACTGAATGCAGAGAGACTGCAAATTGAAACGTAGGAGTAATGTGACAGGTGATGCTTCACTATGATTTGCAAAAAGTTAAACCAAAGAGTGATGTTCCCTTCTCTAATTATCATAATAACAAGTTAGAAATAACAGCAGAAGCATGTCAGACACCTGTTTCCTCAAAGATTTGAAGCCAAAATGTGCAACTGCGTTTCCAAGAATTCCTCTTTTTTCCGGCCAGACGTTGAAATGACCTCAAAAAACAAATCAGTAATGGCCAAACTCATCCGGTGACTCTGGCTCTCACTGCTGGGAACACTTCGTCTGCCTCTCAGAGGAGACGGCCAATGACAGTTCTCCTTAATTTGGCTTCTCATCAGTTCATTTTAGTGTCTCTTGGTTGCTACATGGGACTCATAGTTTATTTCTTCCTGCTTTTCTGTTCTCATTCTCCTCCTGTTGGAGGATCGACCATGCAAGTTAATTATCTTGTTTATTTTAGCAGCCGGTTTACTCGCAGTAAACCTCAAGTGTTTCGGAGTAGGAATGTTACACATCACCTGAAACTCTTATGGCACTCGACAGATTAATTTGAAGTCTGGTTTCCCATAACAACCAATTCTCTTCAAATTGGACTTGTATGGTTTTTCATCTGAAGGCCAAATTTAAAAGTCCTACTGTATCTGCTTCTGTATGTGTGAGACGATGATGATGATGATGATGATGATGATGATGATAGGGACCCAGGACTACTGTTTTCTCCTTGTTTTCCTCTGCTAACTGCATTAGCTACCATAACTATACAGTATATGCATTGTTTTATAAAGATACAAAAAAAACTGTACAGGGCAGTTTCGGTATATAATATTTCAGATTTTTGTTATCTCTTTAAATATTCGTATTAACAGAAGATGTAAGAAAGTCAGTGCATGATGATGATGATTCCTCCCCTACGCAGTGTTTCCCTTCAAACTGTAAATTATTCTGCTGCCCGTTTTGTTTTTGTTTCTGGCAAATATTTCAGGGTTGTTTTTATTTCTTATGTTGGAGTTATATGCGTAAAAAGATTTAAAATTTAGTTTTAATTGGTTGGCAAAGGAAAGCATTTACTGCCACCCAGCCCCCTTTACGATGGCGACACCGGGCTTCGAATAAGATTGTAATAATAATATTAATGATGATGATGATAATAATAATAATGGTCGTTTTTTTTGTAAATGGTATTTTAAAAGTTATTTTTGTATACACGGTTGTTTGTTGCATCACAAATCCACTGCCCCCCACCTTACCCCCACTTCTCTCTTCTCTTCTCACATACTTTCTCCACCTCCTCCATTTTCTTTTGATTTATCTTTCTTCCGTCTCTCGGCTCTTTCATGTAGAACATGCAACAGAGATGGACAAGGAGCATCTCAATTCTTTTCTGCTTCCCCATAGCGGTTTTCTCTCATTTATTCCCCTCCTCTCTGCTTTTTTAGTTTTAAAAGTCTGATGTTTTCAACATGCCTATCTTTGTGCCAACACATCAATTCACTTGACTATTGCCTCTCTAACTAGTCAGTGGGTCCAATTTAACAAAATACGCTGAATGAAACTGACGAATAGAAACGTTTTTTTTTCCCAAATCTTCATTTCTTTCTCTTTACCTCCCACTCCACTACCTACCTGACCCCTTCACACGCACACTAGCCTCGATCTCAGAAAAGAGCCCACCTGTGCCTTTAAGTGAGAGCCCGCCCTCCCCTTGTCCTCTCTCCTCCAATCATCATTAGCGGCGTGAGCGTGAACGATTTGTGATTCGCTGCTGCTTGCTCAACGCCTACTGTGGGACTCTCCTTCAGCCCTCCCACACACACACACACACACACCTCGTGCCCACAAACATAAACACACACACACACACACACACACAAATGTTTGTATGTTGCAGAAATCAATCAGTAAAAATGAACATTAAGTAAAGCCACGCCTCTTTGTTTTTATTCGTATGAGAAATAAGTATGTGTGCAGGTTGTTTTTGACTGTGTGTGTACATGCATTACAGTTTTTATTTACAATATAGATCCATTCATAATTGGTTAATAAATCACCTTGACTTGTCTCTGAAGCCTCGAGGAATTAAATAACTTTATTCTGTCTTTACTTGCTGATAACGCTGCACGTATAATCTGATAATGTCAAGTGTGTGTGTGTGTGTGTGTGTGTGTGTGTGTGTGTGCGCGTGCGTGCAGAGGGGGATCACAGCAGGAGATCTTCAGAGACGCACACACGCACTAATATGCCGATTAATTAATCACTGCAGGTGGTATAAACACAGTTGTTCACCGTTTTACAAAGAGACCTTGAAGGTTTCACATTTGCATTCACTTTACACACAGAGGCCCAGCAGGTGGGGAGACATAATGTGATTATTTGATTCTCCTGACACTATGCTCATTTTAGATCAATTATACAGCTTATTACAATACAATATTTAATGTGTAATGGTGCAGCAGACAGAGGTGGTTTAGACCGCTTTGTGTCGGTCATTAATTAAAAGCACCTGTTGCAGATCTACAAACCTTCGGTACAGTGGTGTTTGGAATCTTGATTAGCTGTATTATCAGCTGCACAGTGCAAGTATCGGTACAAGGAAATCACATTCATTGATGGATTTTCAGTTTGTTCTAATGGCGAGACACGTCACTTGAAGCAGAGCTGAAAGCCTCCGCCATGTTCTCAAGCTAGAAAAATACAAAAGACATACTCCTATCAGATAAAAATGACTTTATAACACGCGTATAATTAATACATTATTAAAATAATACTTCACAGCCATTGTAGTCAATAAAAAACGTTATTATAAGGGAGGATCCAGTACTTTCATTCCACAGGCCTCTCACCGCTACCCCTGCACAGTTTTTAAACTCCATCCCCCTTATTTTACTCCTTGCTTTTTCTGATATAATCAATGTGTTGAATACAAAGTATTTCTCTCTCTTTCTCTCTCTCTCTGCCTGTGTTGTATGAATTAAGCCAGGTTGCTATTTTAACTGGGTCACCTCAGTGTTCCCATGGAGCAGTTTAACATGTTATGTAATGACATAAATATAGCCAATCAGTGTGTGTGTGTGTGTGTGTGTGTGTGTGTGTGTGTGTGAGCAGCAGGCTGCACTGCCATCTGAAGGAACTGAAAACTGTCAGTTTAAAAAGCCGAAAATATACAGTAAGAAGTATTTCACCTGATTATTTTTAGGTGTATGAGTCATAAATGCTGGAGGAATAGGATGTACACACCAACTTCACGGTGTTCTTCTAGGTGGTTACTATTCACACAGGCCATATTATAGCATCATAGAATAATCTTGTCAATGTTTATGACCAGCTGTAACTTTACAACCGACTGCGTGCGGTCGCTCATCATGTTTAGTATTAATGATATTGGCTGTCGCTCACTGGCAGGCCTTGCTTGTGCTGACAGCTCAGCCAATCAGTCTGAGTGAAGAAAATGTTTTCATGTCAATAAATCAAAGTGTTTACAGCTCCGGAGGATCCACAGTGACGTATAATGACGTGTTCTCGTGTGTGAGAGTGATAATCTCCCTCAGTTACAAAGACCGGATGAAAGCCAAATTCATCCCTTTGACGAGAATATTTTAGTAAACCCACCACACTTCTGTGTGTTCTGATCAGTCGTGGGCAGTTTGCTGTTTTGTGTTCAGGTAGAAGTGGATGTAAAATTAAAACTTGTAAAACTGAAATAAAACCAAATGTTTTAAACTTTTCAGTCAACTATTTTGTAATGGGAGTGGATGTTATAAACTATAGCTGAAACTATTTGTTTTGATCATTTAATCTGCAGAATATTTTCCTCTTATTAAATTGGTCTATATGTGAAAAAAAACTAAACAGTGAAACATGTCTTGTAATTTCTTAAAGCCTAGGGATAAGTCTTCAAATATCTTGTTTCGTTAGACATGTCATTGCTTTGTTTTTTTGACAATTTTTTGAAAAAATAAATCTTAAATACCAATCAACACATGAATTGAAGGCAAAGTCTGTAATGGGTTTGATTACTGAATGATTCTGAACCAAAACTGTTCCCTCCCTCCAGAACAAATAGGGTATGTTACAAATACTTTATTTAGTATATTAATAGAAAATATTCTGAAGGTCTCTCATGATGCTGTTTATTTACTTTGCTTGAGGTCTTGCTCCTCATTATAGTTTTCTCAAAATAGTGTCCTTCTCTCTGGCTGTCAGTCTAGTCCATGGTCAAGCCTTAACCCCGCCCCCTTTTCTGACTGCCTGTCTATCAAATTAAGCCCCGCCTCTTCTCTGCCGCCTTGCACGTCAAGCAAAAAAAAAAAAAAAAAACAGCAGCGGCCGCCGTTGGGGAAGAGAGTAAATAGAGAGAAGCCTCAAGATGGCTGACTCGCTGGGCTCCGCTCACCCCGCCGGAGCTGCTCCTGCGGTAGCCCCGGCGGTCGCCTCCGCCAAAAGCACGCTCGTCAAGCCGACCGAGGCGAAAGGATTCCCCGACAACCGCTCTCAGTCATCCCAGGATTTCAACGCGCCGCCGCCGCCCAAGAAGGTCCGACTCGACGAGCGAAGCGTTAGACCCAAGAAACTCAGCAGGGAAGCGGGAGTGGGAGGCAGCGGCAGCGGCAGAGAGAAACTCCAGCAGCCCGCGAAGCAGCAGAGTTACGGCGACAGCGCGTGGAGCTTCAGCCCGGTGAAGACGAGCGGCGGCGGCGCCAACCCCCCGGTGCCCGCCACCGGGGGATCCCAACCACCGACAAACACGCACAAAGTCTTCAAACAGAGCGACTTCTTCCTCCACAAAGCGCCTTCCTCCTCCAAACCCAAGAAACCGAGCAAAGACAAACAGCGGGAGAAGGAGAGGGAGACGGGAGGCGCGGAGGAGAAGAAGAAACGTAAAGTGCTGGTGACCTCCGGACCCGCGAGTAACGGCAGTAACAACAACAACCACAACGACGTCGGCAGAATTAATAACACTTCTGCGGGGAAGAGAGAGAACGGGGATGTCACGTTGGATCCCAAAGGTAGGCCATGTTCCCTAAACATTGTACTTTGAGTTGTTAAAGTTTGAGTTCTGTCCTTTTTAATAGTTGGCTGGTCTAGGATCAGCCGCTCGGGATGTGAGCGGTGGGCTGGACGGTCCCGCTCGCGCCTAAACGTTGTGTATAAACACGCACACTCGTCTGGGGTTACTCTTATTTTTAATTTACACGTTTTAAAAGAGGTTTTCGTCGCGTTGAGCGTTTATGAAGCCCAGTTTGTTCGACGTTTCTACGGGCTATGGCTGCCAGCGGCCGTCGCGCGTTCTCCCGCGCGAGCTCCAGGGCAGTGGTCGCGCGACCTGACCGGTCCTTTGCGACCAGCTGCGGCGGAATTGTCACGTCGGTACGTCGCATCTGCAAACCATACAACGTGTTTTATTCCTCTACGTTTAACAATAGTGTAATCGAGTAAATTAAATACGTTATAAACGCGCTATAATCTCCGTCACGTCGACGTAAACGAATGTGACAAATTATGTTATTATGTTACATTAATGCGCCTTGTGTATATTTTCTATTTCGTTCGTAGCTATACGTATTCCTAAAACTGCACGCTGCTGTCATAACAATATGACAGCCGCCCGCCATTATAGGGCAAGTGTTGTTTTGCTGGAGCACCACGCCCCCCTCTGTAACCTCAGGCTGTACGGGAAACAGACAGAGCCACAGCTTGTTGTTACTCCATGTTCTCCAGTTGAAAGGCAGAGCATGCTGTACTTATTCAACCACTCCTACATTAAGGAAAAGACAACATTTAAGCTTTAGAACATTAGAAAAATAGTTAAAAATCATATATATATAATTGTATTACCCACAAGAGCCTACATGTATTAAGCATGATACATATTATATACAGTACATATGCTGCATATGATCCACATGCATGTGGGCTCATAGACATAATTTACACCGACTCATTCATATAATTAAAAATAAGTTTCTAGGGTGATGCATTATTTATTATGATTTGTTTTTGTTGTCACTGGGAAAATAATTATTCAATTGACTTACAGGGTCACAGAGCTGAAGCCACTATTTCCGTTTTCATAATTGTCTCATTTGTAGGCTTTGATTTTAGCTTTTTTTCTTCTGTGTTTTGGTGGCTTGTTTTGTCGTCGTCACACCAATGCAGGGTTTCAAAATCTCTGCATTTGCGGTGTGTCAACGTTACTCGTGTGAAGGTGTTTAGGCACTAGCGGTATTACTGAGTCGACACGTGCAAAGTGTGCAAGTGCATGATGTCACCCTTTTCCAGTGTGGCAGTTTAGGAGGTGCTCTAAACAGCTGCAGTCGGTGAGAACATCAGCACGAGACGTGTTGTTGACCTGTAGGTCTCGAGCATCAGAAACAGTCTTGTAAACATCTGTGGTGGATGTGCATGCATGCTTTATGGGGACAGAGAGAGGATGGTGTTGGTCTTTACACAGTATCAGAACACAAAAGTGTGTATTTAAATAAACCATGTCTTTTAACTCAGTAAATACAGTATTTTCTATTGAGCAAAATCACAGGACTAAAAGCAAATTAGTGTCGTTTTATTATGTTCATTTTTAAACTGCAAATGCGTGTTGAGAATATTTTTTAATAGATCTCATCCCTGAACCTGACAGGGAAAACTGAGATGCAGCCTTAAGTAAGAATATATAATTGCACTCTTTTAACAGCCCCACTGAGGTGCTCTTGAGCAAAATACCGAACCTGTAATTGCTGTAGTGAGCCGCTCAATGGCCGGCAGGAGAGAAACTGTAATTATAGTGAGTAGCTTCAAATTTGAAGATGAGAAAGTATTTGAATGTGGAGCCGAGTGTTGTGCTTGAAATCGCACATTAATCCCGAGCAAAATGTTTCGAGGATTAAAATGCTCTGTTCTGAGCTGCACCTCCCTCTAAAAGCTGGTGACTGTGACAGTATTCTTCCTTGACTGTTACACACCTCGGCATAGGCTTACGGTGATGCTGAAAAACAAACAAAAAAGCACAGTTTTAATAGTGTTTTTCTCATATGTGTTGAGTGGCAGGCAGCCCCCCTCCCCGTGAGTCAGACGACTATCCAACAGGAGGACGCTGCTTTGCTCTGAAGTTGATTCTGCCCTAACCTTCTTTGGAGGGAAGAATTCTCCTTCAGGGATCAAAAGAGCATCACATCAGCTCAGTAATATTATTAGTGTTAGCTTTGCGGCTTAAGCCAACTGGCAGGGAGCAGTGACTCCTGGTTGGTCTTGAAATAAGAGACATGAATCTGACTAAGTACAGTGAACAAGGAAACATTACTGCATTCGTCAGGTTGATGTGAAATAAATAGTTTAACTGTTGAACTCAAAGGTTACAGTTTTGTTGTTGACACCCACTGTATTTGCACGCAGTCTGCTATTATGATTCTAATCAATCGCAGTTCTCCTGAAGGTTTACTATCCCATTTACTGTAGGTTGAATTCAGATAAGTCATAACTGAATTAAATAACTGAAAAAATAAAGCTAAATTGTTGTTTTGTCCTGGAACCTTTAACAGATTAAGGCTGACTCAAAACAGCTTGTTAAGAGTAATATGACTATTTAGTTATTGGAGTAATTGGATTGTTGCGAATCATTTCTGAGTTGCAGTAATTAGTTTTTTGTGTCCATGTAAATGCACCACGCTGACAAAATCCCCGACTGTGTCTCGTCTGTGGCCGTGTACAGCGAGAGAAAATGAAGCTGGGCTACAATCAGCACCAAATTAAGTTACTGTCTGCTGGGTCATTTGTTCAGTCCCCAAATTACAAGACACTTAACTCTGCCTGCGCAGTAGCAGCTCAATAGAATAACAAATAGTGCATCAACGACATTGCTTTATCATTTTGAGATCGGCGTGAATGGTGAAGCGTGGATTTGCCACAGCAACAGGGGCGGACGGACCATCTGGAGTAGCAGGATTTTGCCAGCGGGCAGGTTTACCTGTCGTCAACAGCACAGATGTCAACATATATCAGCTTCAGTTTAATGCCTGCCGTGTGATATTTTTTACTGTGTCTTCCTAAAGTATGTAACAGCTTCAAACCCTCAGTATGCCCATGCACATCGTAGTCCTGGGGGCCTTTCGCTTGTTTTGGGTCATCCCGATGTGCACCAACAGGCCACACAGAGTCAATTTACTGCAGCAATGATGTGCTTGTAAATGTCCAGCATGTTATTCACATGGGACGGCTCCTCCAGCTGTGATGAATAATCCTGTCAGATTCCTCCACAAAGTACTTGGAAACAGAATTTGCTTGATTTATATTTGTTAGTTAAGATTCACAAAACACTCAATTTGATAAATAGTCATGCTAATAATATTGAAGGCCATTGGAACCTTTGGATGATTAACTTTACCGCTTGTAGATTTATTAGAAAGCTTGAATCTATTTTTTTGATCATGGGTCAGGGCGTATCCCAGCATGTATTTGGCGAGAGGCAGGTAACTCTTTGCTAACATAGTGGCTGGGCTACAGCATTAAACACTACGCTGTTCCAGGTTAACGAAGGTTAAATGCAATTTATTATATTAATGAAGTTAATTTTGACTGGTGATTGAAGCAAGATTATGAGGATACACCATTGACTTTCTGGATTAATGAATCTCCGCCCCAGCTCTAAAAAGTTTGATAGCGGTGGGGACCAGTGCAGTCAGAGTTGGTAGAGTTTCTGCCTCTGGCCTTCCGTCTTTCAAAGTGTTTTCTCTCCTGTGATCATCCAAACAGCAAAAAAACGCCTGCTGATCCCCTTCAAACCCGGCCGCTGCAAGAGAGTCAGAAAACAAAATCAAACACTGAGAAGCCGTTTCTCTTGCATGGATCCAAATAATTTCTGATTCATTTACACCTCTAGTTTTGTGTTGTGTTTCCCCCCCAAATCTAAATTGCTTCTATATTTTAGTTACTCACTGGTTTGAAACTTGTGATTCTCAAGCCATGGTTGTCTCCTCTTTATTTTAGGAGGATACTCTTCCGCCAAGCTGCGATAAATCAGAGAGCATCTCCAGTGTATCTACGGTCCGGCCACTGGGGCTAATTTATCCCCCGTTGCCTCTAAATTAAAAGTTTATGAAGTTGGCTTGACATGGTCTGACATGTTTTCATAACTCTGGCAATAGATCCGAGTGAGCCCTCCTTTTATAGGCGGCTTCCTGTGGATCTAAAATAGTGTTTTCAAATGTGCTGTTTTTTCTTTAGTGTCTGTTAATTTTACAGCATTTGTTTTCCAGCGTTCTCATTGCTAATGACTACCTGCATGTTAGCAAAAAGAAACCAACCCACTGAACTTCAAAATGCCACGGTGTTTGTCAATGTTCCTCTAATTCTCCTACTGCTCCTTTAAACCTTTTTACTTTCAAAACATTTTCTCTTTTGATCCCGCAAACAGCGCGTCCAACCCCACTGTGTTCACTTTCCCACTCCGCACGTCCACAGGAGAGAGAACAGTCTGAAAACAGCTTCCTTTTAAAGACGGATCTGACTGAGTTCAAAGAAAAAAAGTTCTTTGGAAAGGAAAAGAAAGAAAGAATCAGCAAAATAAGTACTGTGGGAGAAAAAATAAATGTTTTTCTTAAATGTGCGTATGAAAGGAAATAAAGAATCAAAGGAGGAGATGTTTAAAAGATTTGATAAAGTTATTTTAAGAAAGGTGAAGTTTTCTTAGCTCAGCTGGAGGGGAGAGATAATGATTTACACCCATCCACACTTGGACATACCTCCAAGAAAGCAAAGAGAGAGAGTGAGTGAGTGAGTCTGTGTGTGTGTTAAGGTACGATATATACATTTTAAACTAATGCTTTCATCCAGAGCAATTTGCAGTGAGTGCAACATTACCGAGCCCTCCGATTCCTTGATCTGTAATATTCCTTCAACACTGAAATGATTCTTGTCAGACGGAGAAGCGCTGGGAAAGGAAATAAAATGAGCAGGGGAGGATCTTGAAGCTGGCAGAGGCAGAGAACATGAGACGGATAAGTTAGGGAGAAGAAACGTGAAGTATATATTTATGAGAGGTTATGTGTGAAATTGTAGAGTGACTGCTGCATCTTAAAGGGAATTGGAAGGTCATTACCGTGCTGTGGAAACACGAGAGATAAGAGTAGAGGCTCAGTGGAGAGATGGATTTGTTGCAGCAGGAAAGGAAAAGCCTACTTGTTGTGGGAGGAAGACCAAGAAGATTAAGGAACGGGTGATGGCCAAGGTGAAGCACTTGGCAAGCGTTTAGTTAAGGGGTTAGAGAGAAAAATCGAAGTGAATCGAGTGTGCTCAGCGTAGCCTGTGTTGGGAGTAAATCTTGGCGCTAATGCTGAAGCGTTTCAACCGCCGAGAGCTGAAGCCTTCCTCTCTGCTTCCACAGAGCGCTCCGACAAGCTGAAAGACAGGAGCCGCGACGAGAGGGTGAAGACGAAGGTCAAAGACCGAGAGAAAGAAAAGGCGAAGAAGAAGCACAAAGTGATAAACGAGATCAAGAGGGAGAACGGAGAAGTCAAGCAGCCGATTAAAGGTTGGTGGAAACGCACACGCATCGATGCAAGCCAAGTGATTTATGTAGGACTGAAATACATTTTTTTTTGTTTATCCTTTGGCATACGAAATGTATAGTAAAAAATTCCTAGTTTTCCACAAATTAATTTTTAACCTTGGAAACAGCAGCTCGACATAAAAACAAAAAGTCCATTTACTTACTGTTTCCGAAGCTCTCAATCATTTATTGTGGCCTTCCTCAGCGAATGGAGATGCTTTAGTTTAGTCGGTTAGGAGTTTCTGTCATGTGACCACTGTGGACTTTACGTTATGTGTTTCTGGTCAAGACATTAAAATGTTTGCTTTTTTTGTGGCAATTTACTATATATATATATATATATATATATATATATATATATATATATATATATATTATTATTATCTTTTGTATTTTTTTTTTTTTGCACAAGATAAATGTGACTCTCCTAAATCAAATTACAATGTATGTAAAAGTGAGCAATAATAGAGGTGTTGTATGATTTGGAATATATCAGGTAATCGGCTTGAAAAGCAATGAATTCTTCCAAATATAGCCCTCAGAAGGCAATAAAAAGTCTTACTTTACAAATAAATATTTTCTCTCTCCTTCCATGAGCAGTAACATTGGTTATAACATGTTTTTGTCTGTCGGAGACGTTTCCCACGCTATAAACTAAAGTGTAATTGCTGATCGTGTGCCAGTAGATTGTTTGTTCAGCAGCATGAGCTCTGGAGCAAACACTTTCACTACTGCTGGCTGCAGGAGAAGGGAAGCTTATCGACTCGTAATGGGCAAATGTCACTCTTAATTGGTTAATCCAGCTATCCATTTCACACCACTTATCTGGATCCAGGTGGCATCAATGTAATGAATCATATCATTAGGAGGTGATGTACAGCTAGGAAGTAAGTTCTCAAAAAATGTGACGTAAAAGTATATAATTCCTACTGGTTTTCCATCTGACTTTCATATTTGGGCCGGTATAGTTGTGAAACTGGTATTAAATTGTATTCTTTGTGGTCTTCTTTGAAAAATCTATATATAAAATATATCCTGGCAAACCATGCAGAAACACGTTATATACAATATAAAAACAATTGTTCGTACAGCAATAGTAGAAAGTGTTTTTATGGGTTTTTGATTCTTAATTTGAAGAAAAAAAATCATATTTTGTTTTATCAAAATGGTTGTTATTTTGTTTGTCTGAGTGAGTGAGGACAAATTGAATTCTCAAATGACTGCAGACAAGCTCTAATTTCTCCTCTTGAGAAAGACTTGTTGGCCGAATTACTGGAGCAATATGGCCAAACAATAGAAGATAAACAACAGACAGCAGGACGGTGAGAGACGGCCTGTTGCTCCAATCTTCCGCTTCATCTCGATAACAATTTCCTCGAGACAAATTCAGCAGCAGCACCATGACACTCAATTGGATTCAGTCTGTCCCTTAACTTTCTTCGAGGAACTTGATTATTTTGCTCAACCCATCTCAAAAAGGAAGTCGTTCAGTGTAAGTTTTGAAGTTAACACTTGATCACATTTAAAATTGGAGTTTAAAGTTTTGGTACAACTTTAAAATTATATCTATGTTTAGAATAAAAACCAATTCTGACATTTAACGACGAGTTAAAATAGTTTTTTCCTCTGACTTTTAAGCTATTTTTATGTTTTTCTACCAACAAAAGATTGCTTGGAATTACAACAGATATATAATTGTGACAAATATAAGGTTTGTACTGAGGCCGGACATTTTACTGTTGAATAGCTTTACTTAACAGTATTATATAAGATAATACTAAATTTTTGGTACAGTAAGCTACATTGGGAGTTAAACCATAGCTAGACTACGTATGAAAATACAATACATATTTTTAAACCTTGATTTAAGAAAATACGGCTGAGAAATTCATAACGTAGCCTATAAAACACGATCATACAATAATTTCTGTGTGCACAACTGCCAGCCGTTAACCACCACAAACAGGCTTGTGAAAGGCCTCTCTGCTGTGTGAACATGTTGTGTTATCTTGGGCCCACTTTATGAACGTGGCGGCGAGTTTCATTGTTATCCTTTCGACGGCAGTGAATTATTGTCTGAGCGCTGTTACGTAACAATAATGGAGACGCACCCGGGATGCATGATGGGAATCAGAGTCGAGAGGAAGACGCTCCGCTTAACAGAGGGGAGGCTTTCAGTATAAGTGAGTGAGACATTTAATCAAAGGGGTGTTACTTTTGCAAATGTTGGGAGAGTCGGGGAGGGAAAGTTAGATATTTAGTCAGTGAGAGACTGTTATGTTCTCAATTGAAAAGGGCGTCAGAGAGAGAGCGAGGCACCTCGAGGAAACATTTATAGGAAATCAATAGGCAGCTAGTGTGTGTGTGTGTGTGTGTGTGTGTGTGTGTGTGTGTGTGTGTGTGTGTGTGTGTGTGCACTCGTTTGTGTGTAAGCAAGGAAAATCGTACATAATTGTGGACTTTTTGTTGTTGTTGCCAGAACCTACGGTCTTGCTGGCTTTAAATAAAAAATTAGAATATGTAAAACATATTATGAAGCCCACCACACAAGCTCACATAAGACGGTATCGATCTTACACAACATGTGTGCTTCACTGTCGAAGTTTTTCATCTACCTGGAATCAATCGGCCACGAAGGAGACATTGCTGA
This sequence comes from Myoxocephalus aenaeus, assembly GCA_038501785.1. NCBI lineage: Eukaryota > Metazoa > Chordata > Actinopteri > Perciformes > Cottidae > Myoxocephalus > Myoxocephalus aenaeus. Next base: position 6,938,765 of record JBAMJR010000053.1, read on the forward strand.
AAGGCTTTTATGCTTTAAGTGAATGCTTTATTAAACTTGACAATGTCTGGAATTGTACATTTCTTTAGTGTCCCAGAGCAGAATACTGGATAAGTATAATAATGTTATGTATTATCAGTATCTATATGTGAGGTTTGTACTCGCCATGAGAGGTCATCCTTATATCTGTTTATTACATTTTATATCGCAACCAATTTATCACACAACCCATATTTTCTCCATATCTCACTGCTCTTCTGTGGACTGCTGAAGGTTAAGGTTTGTGAATAAATGTGTGTGGGGGTGTCTGTGTGTATAGAGTGAATTGGGGGAGGGGTGACTCGCGTGTTAAAGAGCTTTTGGATTAGTAGCTTAGGTATTGTGCTGCAAATACCTTCTTGCTGTTGCTCTCTTTATCACACACACACACACACACACACACACACACACACACACACACACACACACACACACATTATGTTACTCTCGTTCTCTCTGCTCCTTTTCATTGTCTTTCATTCCACTCCTTATCTGGCGATGAACGTGTGTGGGGTACAAACTAAACTGAAAGTATGTGTGAGAATGAGATGATAGCTGATATTTGAATTATGCTGAGGCAGCAGCTATCAAAGTGACACACACACACACACTGTAAATGTATACATGTCCACTTGTTTACACAACCGCTGCTGGCCAAGAATGAACCAGCCATTTCCAAATAGATGTGAACAGCTCTGACACACACACACACACACACACACACACACACACACACACTCTAACAGTAGCACAGTGCATACATTTGCATGTTTCACTCTGTCCTGCCTCAGGCTTCAGTCCACCATGCACGGTATTATCTGTTCAGATATGTCACTCGAAAGCGTATTTCCTGGCTTAGTCATATCTGCTTTTCTCAAGGGATGCCATTTCAGGGCTCTTCAATTTATTTTCTGCAAGCACCCCAGGAGATGCCACACCATCTGGGAGAAGCTGAGTCATATGTCTCCACAAAAATAGTTAGGGCTCATTATTTTAGTTTTATGGTTTTTTTAAATAGAGAATAGGGAAGGTTGTTTTGATCATTTAAAAAAAGTTAATAACACAACAATCTGCGTGAAAGTCTTACTGTGTATTGTTTCTTTTTTTATCGACTGAGCGTAATCAGCACAACACTTGCAGTTTTCCTTATTCTCTTCACCTTATTTTGATGGAAGCTTTTTCTGAGCTTTCGTCATATTAAGGACCTGATTCAGTGAAGATGGTCTTCTGACAGCAGGGGAATGAACAGGGCCTAGGGTTGGTTTGTTGATCCATCACACATCAGAAAGCAGACTTGAATAGATTTTTTTTTTTTTTTTACATAGCTTTCATGAATGATGTGTCTCCCTACTCCTTTTTAGCCTTTTCAAAATTTAATTTTCTTTCATATTTTTGTGTTGATCTTGTATGAATGTCTTCTCCTGTAAAACATATCTTCCTTTAAGTAATATGGTCGGTCTCTCTCTCTCTCTCTCTCTCTCTCTCTCTCTCTCTCTCTCTCTCTCTCTCCGTCCGTCCGTCACTCTATCTATCTAGATGAAAAAGCGAAGATCAACTCTGAGGAGCTGCAAATCAAAAAAGTGAAGAAGAAAAAGAAGAAGAAACACAAAGAGGGGGAGAAGCACAAACGAGTGAAGATGTACCACCGCTCCTGCCAAACCGTTTGTGCTGGCCTGCTTCTCCTCCCTTCATCCCCTCCACCTCCCACCTCTTCTTCCTCATCCTCTGATCCCACTCATAACTCCTCCCTGTCTCCATTTAAGTCCCCTCTTCCGGTTTACCCTCCACCCAACAACAAAACTGCACTTCTCTTCCCTTCTTCTCCCCCTCTTGCCCCCAAATCCCCCTTCAACTGCTCTCCCCTCAACTCTCCCAACTGTCCCTCGTCCTCCATGGTGACGCCACAGCCTTCCCAAACCAAACGCCGCACCAGCCCTGGCATGGCGGGCCTGGAGTTCGCTTCCTACATCCACATAGAGAATCAACCTAACGGAGGAGCCCTCGTGGCCCACGCCTACACATCCCAGCTCTCCTCTCTCTCCATGAGCCAGAGGCAGAGATTTGCTCAGGAGTTTGTCACCTTGGCCTTCAGCGAGGACTCGTCCCAGGTATGGCAGAGATATTGATCCATGGGTGTGGAATGAACACAGCGCTTATAGACGCTTGAGACGATTGGTTTAATTTGTATTGTTCTAATTTGATTTCATTACTGTTGTTTTTCAGGCAGCTCATTACGTCATGGGGATTGTCCACGGGGAAGCCGGCTACCTGCCGGACTTCTTGGACTACTTCTCAACCAAGTTCCCAACAGCTCCAGTCAAAATGGAAATACTGGCCAAGAAGGACATTGAAACCACCACTATGGCTAATTTCTACTCTCAGGTCAGTCTTACACACACACACACACACACACACACACACACACACACACACACACACACACACACACACACACACACACTGTGTGTAGGGTGGGACAGATGTACAAAAATGACATACAGTCAATCTTTGTCTTTGGTTGGTTCCGTTCTGGAGCTGTAGACACAGAGAGCACAGAGCAGTTGGTGAACTTTCAGACATGAAAAGTAAAATGAAGGTCCAAAATAGCAAGGGGCCATTGCTTCCAAGCCTCTTACAGTCTGTCCTCTGTGTATAATCTACTTGGCTGAGTAGCACAACTGTCCGTGAACATCGTCTGTTGAGACACTGCCTACACAGCAATTTCTTTTCAGACTTTCTCACACACACGCAGGCACACACACACACACACACACACACACACACACACACACACACACGCACACACACACACACACACACACACACACGCACACACACACACACACAGGAAGAGGTGAAGGCCTACTAATCACTTTCTGAGCTTGTCATCCGTTGTAGATGCACAGAGCGTGTGCACACACATGCAAACACACCTTAGTTTCTGTTTAAATGTGACATTTAAAAGCAACATGGTTAGTGAATGGCGTATACAAGACGCAAGCTCTGTTTCAGATTTGTGCTTTGTCTGTGTGTAAATACTGTGTATTCACAAAGATTTGCATCAAAGACGTTTTACTGTTTTGTGATCTCTGTTATACAACAAGGGCCTTTTTGAATAGCCTGACCTCTGGGTCGTCAGTATGTTTTACATGCGAGCAAAGTTCAAGAAAGATATTACAATGAATACATGTCACCCACTTTCATCTTTTTACAAAAGCATTCATATGAAGTGTAGTTATTGAAGAAGGCAGGTTGAAGAAACTGTGATGAAATGAATGAGAGATGCATAGATGGAGGGGATGTTTGGGGGAAGGAACAAGATCGATTGAAGGAAACGACCGGATGCCTGCTGTAAAAAAAAAAGTTTCATTGCTGATGCCATCTGGTGTGTGCATCTGCCTCAATCTGTTCCACATTGAACAGCGTTTGGCATTTATACAGTTGTCTGATTTCTCAGAGTAAATGTCAACATCAACAATGCTGGCAGAGTTGTGTGCAGGGCACAGGTGGGCACTGCTTTCACGTCAGCGGCATTTAATCTCACAAGGCAAAGTTTGAGTGATGGCAAGAAAGGAAGTAGAAAGTAAGAGGCCATAAGAAAAAAAATAACTGAAAAGAGTTTCATTTCATAATTGGAAAGTGACGGAAAAGAGTGTGAAAGCCAGAAAGGAAGTTCTGAATTGAGAGCTGACTGCTCTGTTAGAGTCAAAACTAACACAAAAAAGGAGTTCTTCTTGTTTTCTCTTTAGCAGAAGTATGGGAGCCTCTTTCCCAGCCCCTCGGCCCACTGCACAACCTTTTTTGAGGACAACTGGAAAAACAAGAAATGTGTGTCTTTGTGCATTGAGGTGGTGTCTGGATTGTCTCCTGTGAGCAAAGTGACACAGCCAGACCTCTTTATCTAGAGCGGTTTCCCGTCTGTAGTTCACTAATGAAAAGCCTTTTGTTGCCTCAAACCTCCTGAGTGGCTTGGTATTGTGATACTGCGTGCTCTTTTTCAATGTGAGCGCAGGCCACACCTGCTGTGTGTGTGTGTGTGTGTGTGTGTGTGTGTGTGTGTGTGTGTGTGTGTGTGTGTGTGTGTGTGTGTGTGTGTGTGTGTGTGTGTGTGTGTGGTACTACAGGGGGTAGAGCAGTTTATATTCTCAATCGCTCTCCTACAGGCTTTTTTCTTTTTATGAAATATTCATAGTGTTATTCTGTGTGTTTGTTTCACTTTCGGCCAGCTCTGCTTCAACAAACGCATCTTTGATCTCGGCATGTGACTGCATTGATGGAACCAAGATAATGAATGAATTACACATCGAAATTGTCCATTGACTAGATTGACTTTTCTCTGCAAACCCGTGTCCACTCCTGAGCTGTCCCTTTAAGAGTAGAGTTCCTTGCAGAGTGAACGTCATTGTCCACTGGTCTTGTTAATTTTTCCCCCTCCCTCCTAGCTCTCAGCAGTGACCTTGGGAAGCAGACATACAGTCGACTACACACACACACACACAGATGTGAGCATGCTCACTGATATATATATATATATATATATATATATATATATATATATATATATATATATATATATATACATACACACCACAGGTACTCACACAGACAGATTAATGATTTCTCTCACATATTTTCCCTTCACCTTTCTTTCTCATCAGCTCTCCCTCTGTCACTCGCTCTCTCTTTTATCCCTCTTCTCTTCATGTTTCTGCTCTGTTGTTCGATTCTCTGCTCCAGTTGCAAACGACTGGACAGCTGCTTTCTGTAAATGTGTGTGTGTGAGGGGAAAAGAAGGGAAGAATTTAGAAAATGTCAACGACTGGCAATGTTCGTGTGTGTGTGTGTGCATACGTGCATTCATTCCCCTGTAAAGTGTTGCTTGTTCCTGGGCTGCTGTAGTGTAACACTATCACCCACGCACTTGTACTTGATAATGGTGTGTTCAGAATTTGACTGCAGGTATCATAGTTTCTCAGGCTGCACGTGAGTATTTTGTATTCAGTACCAGACTGAAGGCATTTTCAGCGGTGCTAAGGATTATAAAAGATTACAGCGCTCTATTTTCTCAGGGCGAGCACAGCCCTGACAGACAGTCAATACATGATGTGCTTCAACAGTGAGGTAATTTGGTCTTTCCAGGTTAGCCACAAGTCATTATTTTTGAACGACATCAGAATAAGACGAGGCAACAGAACAGCCTGCAGGTTTGATTAATTTAATTGTATATTAATCTGTGCTCACATTGTGCTTGTGTTTATACTCAAAGCTGTACAAGAGCATTCACAACAATGGCCTGTAATCTAGCTGACAGATGGCATCTTTAGGGACGTGACATGAGGAATCTGGTATGCAACTCGCGTGATGGACAAATGTGAAAACATATTACAAAATGGAGAATTACATTTCAACTGATTGGTTTCTATGATATGATTCAACCGGTTTTGATGGACTCTAATATTGTATCTGATCTGAAATGATTTATTAACAGAATGTTATCCTAAGAGGTAAAGGTCTTTGGGGTCTTTGAAAATTAGCCTGCTTGCTAGTATTTTACGAGGATGGATAAAGCAACAAACTACTATATCTGATGTAGTCACGCTGTGTGTGTGTGTGTGTGTGTGTGTGTGTGTGTGTGTGTGTGTGTGTGTGTGTGTGTGTGTGTGTGCGTGCGTGTGCTCTCCACTGGCTAGCTAATTGCTGCAGCGAGACTGTAGGAAAATCCCCTTTTCTAAGTTTTTGTGAAAAAAACACACATTCTGCTCCATCACTTGATTAGCTGTTTACCGCTTTACAGTTCCGGGTTAAACATCATCACGGCCGAATAAGTCCTCCACAGAACACGTATGTTTACTCTGACCCGGATGTTGCACTTGGTCTCCAACACGGTTTAGAAAATACACCAAGCCTTTCAATTGACATGTCCTGTTGTTAACTTGGACTCCAATGAAGGTAGAAAGCAACCACCACTTTATTTTAATTTATTTATCATTCGAATATTTGTGTTTGTGCATTCACATGCCTGTCTGTGGGTCAGCCGAGGAAGAGCTTATGTAAGAAACGTTTGTGCAGTCGTGTATAAGGCGCCAGTCAGCAAATAACTTTGTTGTGATGCAGACGAGTGCTCTAGAGACGGAGTGGACATAATGATTTAGAGAGAGAGACACAGAGCAATGAAAGAGAGTAAGAAACAAACAGACTGACAGAGCTGTGTGATGATGTCATAAACTCAGCCAGAGAGAGGGAAGGATGTGTTGACGGGAGGAGGGAAACTTGTTATGGAATTAACAAGTGGTTACAGTGGCTGCACCAGAGACTGAAAGGAGACCAGGAACGAGAGAGGCTCGATCTAATAGACTTCCCACCAGGGACGTGAGGATTATGAGGGGAAGAGGAAGAGGAGGAGGTGGAGAGGCTGACGGAGACCAGAGATAATCTCAGTAAAACAGCAAGTGGGAAGAAGACGGGGAGTGAGACCTACTGCTTTTAGCCAGAAGGAAGTGACAGCATGGGAGAGATGACAGTAATGATAATTATATATAATGATGTTGGCTTTTTAATCTTGTAAATTTGCCAACCTTGAATACCAAATGAGATGCAGTACATTTTAGTTTCGGTTTTCATCTTTTGTGTGCAGGATTTGTATTGTTTTATTGTTACTTGTTCGTATTTATTCAACGTCTTTTGCGTTTGTGCAGCACTGTCGCCCATTTTAAACAAAGCCTGTTGTCAGTTTAACTGTAACAGAAACCTGATTGTTGCTGATCATTTGTTTTCACACATTCATTCACCCATCGAGCGAAAAATGCACGTACACTGAAGCAAGGAAGTCTGTCACATTTCCTGTTGCCTTCCGTTTGCCGTCACTTATTATTGACAATCCGTGTGTGTGTGTGTGTGTGTGTGTGTGTGTGTGTGTGTGTTGGAGTGTGTGAAGGAATCACTGACTGTTAGTTGTATCCATTTATTTAATGCATCTTCTGTGGTAGTGAGAGACTGTTGCCTTTGCTAACAACGTGGGAGTTATTCTGCTGTTTAATTATGCATCATGTAAACACTAACGGATACATGGAGGAGAAGATATGAGCTCATGAGCACACACACACGCACACAGAAACACACATGCCGATAAGCATTTGAATCCATGTGTGCACACAAACACACTTTCCTCTCAGTATCTAGGTCATTGACTCAATGAGACTATTTCAAGTAGTGTTTACGCATGTGGAGAGTGAGTATTTCAAGCCTTTAGTCATCATCAGCATCATTTTAGGAGGATATCACACAGTGTCGGGGCACAGATGCAGTGAAGTGAACAAACGCACCACATGGCTTGGCCGGTCTATGCACAATGAACATGTTTATTTAGTTCATTTATCTGAGATGAACAACAATAGGCAGTTATTTGATGCATGTAATTAGACCAATTGGCAAGTAAACGTGCAGGAGCTTTTTTTTATACAAAAAAAAAGCTCATTACTGCTGACGAGACAACATGCTGACTTTTAGGGAGACCAACTCTCCAGTTTGTTGTATGCCCGCAGTGAGGACGGCTTCACCCACTGAGTAACAACAGAATATTAGTAGTATTATATTAGTATAAGTAGTCCAGTAATTGTTAAGTCGGTCAGCAGGTGACGAATTGACCATTTTGAATCTTTTATCAAACAAAATATTTCTGGTTCCAGCTTGTGAAATGTCTGGATTTACTGCTTTTCTCTGTTTACATCACTTTCAATTAAATATCTTGGTGTTTTAGATAAACATGAATAAAACAAGTAATTTCTAGATGGGCTCTGGGAAATTGCATCAGGCATTTTTTTTTTTTGTATTTTGAAATTGTACACACTAAACAGTCAATGCATTATTTTTAAAGTGTAATGAAAGTATTTTTAGGAGGTGCCCCCACCAAGTATACTGTACACGCAATACATGTTCTCATGCTTTGTTTCACCGAGAGCTGTGCAATGACTATATAAAGAGAGACACTGGCCAATGTTAACGCGGCTATAGATGTATCTAACAATTACATTTCCATGTCATTGTTTTTCCACGAGGGATTGCAGATAACTAGATTTTTTTACACAGTAAAATGTCTCGTCTAATATATTGGTCATAATTAAAAAGAAAAGACAAAAATGTAAGCAGATCAGTATTGTTTGTTTACATTAGCTTAAAAACACTTATTAAGTGTTGAAGTATTTAAATTTTGCTGAACATTACAGTGATCTGTAATCCAGTTGTTATGGCCATTCTCTGCTAATTATCCAGTCTGTATAAATAACCAAGTTACTGAACCAACAACAATCCCTTATTAAAAGTAACACCCTGGGGGAGATTGCTGCAACACACACACACACGCACACACACAATGCGCTGCATGATTGGCCTCTGAGCAGCTGTTTTGGGATTTGCAGAGCACCTTCCCTTTTTAGTCTTTTCCATCTTCTTTTCTCTTCCTTCACCTCTCTCCTCCTGTCTAACCTGCCCTCATCCCTTTCCCCCTCGCTTCGCCTCCCTCCTTTTTGTCTCTTTAACAACTTCCTCTTATCTGATGTCTCCTTCAACTCTCTTTTTTTTTTCTCCTGTCTTTTTATATTCCCAAAAAATATTATCTTCATTTTCACCTGCTTCCCCTCTTCCCTCGTTGCTCCCCCTTTTTAGTTATCTCCATCATCCGCTCCTTGGTTTCTCGCTTTCTGTCTTCTGTCTCTTTGACAGCTTGACTTCCTAAACTTTCTCTCCCTCTCCCTCTTCCTCTCTCCATCTGTCCCTCTTTCTTTCCTTCCCTCCAGTGTACCCTCACACTCTCCTCACTCTGGTCTCTCTCTTTTTCTCTGCCTTGTTGTCGAGTGGTGACTCACTAAAGGCGTGCAGCCAAGGATCTGGCACACACACACACACACACACACACGCACACGCACACACATTTGCCAAGAGTACAGCATGCAGGCCACATGCTGCACACAAAGACACTGTTGAGGGCCATGTATGGGAGACACACACTATGCTCTGTCAGCCAAGGGAAGAGCAGCAAACGGTCTGTTGAGTCATGCCAGTGGAGCAGAAACATCAAGTGAAAACACACACACACACACACACACACTATTTTTGTTTTGACACCCAGTAGTGATTAACAGCTTCCATGTCAGTGTCTGTTTTTTATTTTGTATTCCTCTGGATTTTATTGGTCAAACAATACTAAATGCATTTGAATTGTGTGAAAGTTTATACTTCACACTGCAACCTGTTGGTCTCTTGATATCGCTCATGAATACTATCATGTAGATACAAACAAATCCTCCATAGCTAGTTGCTTAAAATAGCCTCCCATTAAATGTAATATATCTCATACATGGCCACGTAGAACTGTGGAGTATCAAGCCTCTCAGGGAGTCTTGCTGAGGGGTTGCTAGATGAGAAAGAAAAACACATTTCTGCTCCACCAAACTATGTTGTTTTTCTTCTTCTCATTGTTAGAAAATATTCAAATAAAATGAGGCGTAAATAATCTTAACATCTCCGGTTAACAAGTGCAGATTGTGAAGAGGGGCCGCAAGCAGACATTGCTTTGGTTGAAGTGGTCACAAGCCAGAAAAGGTTGGGAACCGCTGCCCTGGTGACTGATAAAAATATCAAACCTATTGGATTACATTCAGGAAGTCTTGGAGAAATTAAGGACCACAGGAGGGCAATGAAACCAGACATGTTACCCCTCTCAACAATGGGGCAGTAAGACTCTATAGCAACTCCATTATAGGATTATACATTTCTTATTGCCCTCTACAATGTATATTTAAGAACTGAGCAGAGTGCTGTGGTGTGAAAGTAACATTACGATATCGTCGTCTCACGCTGTGTTTGCTGCAGGTGAAGAAAACGTACAGTAATGGAACATACAGAGCCGGGGCAATGAGACAGATCAGCCTGGTGGGAGCCGTGGACGAGGAGGTCGGGGATTATTTCCCAGAATTCCTTGGCATGCTGGAGGAGTCGCCCTTCCTGAAGGTGAGTCGGGACGGGATGAATAGCAGTAATTCTACATAGCAACAGAACGGGTGCATGGAAACGCAGCGGGCAAGTGACGGCTGTGTAAAGTTGATGTGACCAAATGCATTTACACCGCTGACTATTTGGAAACCCTAAACCGAACGGATGGAGAACTACTGCTCGACACAAACCTCGTCAACGCACCTCGTATTCTAAGTGATGGCTGGCAAAGGAGCGACGTTGAGTTGTCAGGTGTGTCAGTGATTTGATGCAGCTTTCAGTTCAGGCAGTTGGCTCCCTTGTCAAACGTGTGTGTGTGTGTGTGTGTGTGTGTGTGTGTGTGTGCAGGAACAGACCACCAAAATACCGCGTTGTCTGATGTCCCTGAAACGCAGGAGTGACGAGTCTTTCTTCTGTTTGCCATTCTGTGTTGACACTTCAAATCTCCTGCATGCAATGTGGAGGAGTGGCGTCGTATGCTGAATATCAAAAGACTTGCATCCTCTGGCACTCTCTATCTGTCGAGGGCCTTGGCTCTGATTCAGCACCCTCTGAAGCATCTCTGGTGCCAGAGACAAGTTTTGCCAGGGGGTGCAATTTCTGCGCATGAGGTTTCTTTTTGGGAGTCTCTGGAATAAATAGAATTCTTGACTTGGTTAACTGAAAAAGTGAGGGATGTACCAACGGCTTTGATTTATTGCTTTCCTCTTTCTTTCTTTCTTTCTTCTGTCTGGCTGCAGCGAACTCTTCCGTGGGGAACGTTCTCCAATCTGAGGCAAATGAATCCCACGGAGAGTGACGACGGTCCTATATTGTGGGTCAGACCTGGAGAACAGATGATACCTGTAGCTGATATACCAAAGTCCCCCTTTAAAAGAAAACGGTGAGTACACTACAGTTTACTGAACATCCCAATAAAACACACACGCACTCGTGAAGCCAGCCAATATTTGTCATCCTCCTTAAGCTCTGCGACGAGACAGAATTAGCAGGGATTTCTGTCTCTCTGAATGTTTGTACTGGCTACATGTCTCTGGTGTTTCGTGCGTGTACCTTATTGAGCCAGCTTGCCTCTCTACTCGCGAGGACTGATTCTGAAGAGAAATGTAACTAAGCACACGCGCACATTTTAAGCAGCAGCCGTGGTAGCGCCGTGAAGCTTTACTGTAGATGAGGCAATTACACCCTCTCTGTTTGTGTCTGTCACAGGGTCATTGTTCCTCACACATAAGCTCCATCTCACACGCACACAATCACAGGATTTCTGTGAGCGAGGCCATTATAGTGTGTGTGTGTGTGTGTGTGTGTGTGTGTGTGTGTGTGTGTTGTGAGCGGTATATGGCTCGCCACTCGGATGAGATCATGGTTGTGTTAACTGAGTCGACATCAGTCGCTACTTTGCGTGGCTGCCAGCCAAACACGGGACAACACACGCATGCAGCAGTTATTTCTGTTAATTGGTATTCTTGTGCTAAAATCATAAATTATATTTAAAAAATCCCAAAATATTACTATTGGTTCTTTTCTCTGTTCTATATTATTAACTGAATATCTTTGAACTATTGCTTGGACAAAAAAAGGTGTCACCTTCACCTTTTTGAAAAATGTATTTAGAAAAATAACCGTTTTGTCTATAAATTCATCCAAGAAAGTTGTATTCATTCAAACGTTCCTGTGTGAATAAAAGGGGAAGTAATACAGAGTGTATGATCACCGTATCCGTAGTCTACGCCTATAAATACATGCATTTAGTTGCATTAACGCATCGGTTGGTGCACAGTGTTAGACGGGGCTGGCTTCCACAGTGTTTGTTTGTGTGTGCTGTCAGAAACACTGGTGTAACAGCTGGGGCTGAAAGAATCTGTTTTTATAGAGACACAGATGGAGGGAGAGAGAGGGCGAGAGAGAGGGAGGTGGTTAAACTATTCAGTGTCTTGTCTCATCACTTTATTCTATATCACCTGTATATCTACAAACCAAGTGCACTTTCTTCCTTCTTTCTCTTTTATTCTTACGCTCCGTCTTGTATGTTGAGTTGAAGGAAGGCTGCTTGCATCTTTCTCTAATCTTGGTGGTTTCAGTGAACGGGTCGAGCTGTTGTGCGTTTCTTACGGCACTGAGACTCTCAGTCTGAGAATTCAACATGATTACGGCGGTCAGACGGAGGAAATAAACCACAGTAGTTCAGCTGGCAGTGAAAGAGCGCCGTGCTTCCAGAGATTTACAATAATTGCAGAGCAACGGCAGCAACCTTGGCAAGCGTCCGTTGCAAACAGGACCGAGGCCGCCCGACGCGGAGCGTGCTGCTCCTGTCCGCATCCAGACGGACACATGGAGTCCATCGTGAGCCGGGCGGCTGTCAGTGAGATGTCAAACCACAGCCGGCTCAGTCTCAAGTAGAGAAATGATTACCGGTAGTCTATTAATCGATTAGTTGAGCAACAGAGAATTTATCGGCAGTTGTTCTGATAATCAATTAATAACTTGAGTAATTTTTAAAGACTAAACTCCAAACGTTTTCTGGTTCCAGCTTCTCCGTCGAGAGGATTTGCTACTTTTCTCTATTTTGTATATTGTAAATTAAATGTATACATATTTAACAAATTGTATTGGACAAAACAAGACGTTTACATCCCCCCCCCCCCCCCTTCACTCAACAATGAGTTTTACTTTGACTGTGCAGAATGATGTTAGTCAGGGCTCAACACTAAGGTTTAAAAGTGGTTGCCAGGCTGGAAATAGTAATTGCCATTTTTAGTCACCATTTATTTTGAGTACGCTTAATAATTAATAAAGAATAAAAGCTGTAATGCAGTGTATGCTGCGTGTATTTAATTGGGAGGCTGTTTCCACATTCACCTGCACAAGAGGGAAAACGTCTCTGTTTCTTAAGACGTAAACATACCAACACGATTTTGTGATCGCACAAATCACAACCAGTCTGGAAGCCAATCATAATCCAGGATGCAACCTATACAGGGTGATGTCACATGTGCAGCGGCTCAGTGTGTGAAATGCAAATGTGATGTACAACCTCTCCAGGAATGTGTGCTGCAGCTTTGATATGGACTTTAACAGTGTTTGTTGTCAGAGGACATTTCCCCCTCCGTCTCTCCTTTCTCCCTCCTCGTTACACTCGTTCTTTACTGCCTTATCCCTCCTCTCCCCATCTCTCCCCCTTTCTTTATCCCACCGGAACCTATCTCGACGACTTGGTGCAGAGACATATTGCCCACTTGCAATACAGACGCACATTGTGCAAGAACGACAGGACCTCATATCTAGAGGAGGGAGAGGGTAGACTTTAAATATCGCCCTAGATGTGCACGTTCAGCACTCTTCCCTTTCTGTCTCCCCTTTTCAGTGTTTCACTTACCAGCTTTCCTGGTTTTACATTCATTACTGTCAGCCTGCAGTCAGCTCAGACACGCTGTGTGTCTGTGTGTACTATTTTCCTTTGCTTCTTTCTTCCTCTTCCACCAACTCCTGCCTCTCTGCTCTTATCTCTGAATGAATGAATGCACAATTAAGTGTTTGACACGGGTAGCCTCGCTGCTGTTCTGTCTGTTACACTTTCGAAGGAATCTCTCTCTGTGTGTGTGTGTGTGTGTGTGTGTGTGTGTGTGTGTGTGTGTGTGTGTGTGTGTGTGTGTGTGTGTGTGTGTGTGTGTGTGTGTGTGTGTGTGTGTGTGTGTGTGTGTGTGTGTGCGCTCTTGTTTGAATCTGACTGCAGCCCCATCGTGAGTCACTGATCCAGTAGTGAGCTGACTGCAGCGCTTCTATTGTTTGGCAACACGGCAAATTTTTTACGCTTCTACTCTCAGCTTCTCGGTCCGTATGCATGAAGCAAATTTTCCCTGTTACCAATGTTTGGAAGAATTTAAATAGATTTCCACAGAAAGTGGGTTCTGAAACATTTAGTTAGGACATTCACATTTATTGAATAACTAGAAGGATATTTTATAATGTCCACTAGTGTTTCCATCAAAACTGTCCTATGACTGCAACTAACAATTATATGCATTATCGATTGATCGTTTTGTTTATAAAATGTGAGAAATTAGTTTAAAAAAACAACAACAACCTATTATCCTCAGTTTACATCGTAAAGGTATTACATTTACAATGAGATGAATCAGAGAAAAGCAGAACATTCTGACATTTAAGAACCATCAAATGGCTTTTGGGCTTAATATTTTACTTTAAATGTATCAAACACAAATGTATTTGTTATTATTAATATTCAAAATTGTCAACTCATAGTTTTAGCCCTGGTTTGCTGTGAAGCGCCCAATAAGGGGTGCTGTATTGTAGTAACACTTAATCGACTAGTTAATCGACAAAATGTTTAATTAATTGGCAACTATTTGAATATTAGATTAATTTTATGTTAGATGAAGCCAGTCTGGTGCTTTTATTTTGCCACAGCAGACAGGAAACAAATAAATAAACAAAGCTGCCCTCTCACCGTCATTTCTTACTTTTTATTTAGACAGCCGGGAAAGAGAAACGGGGGAAATCTCTTTGTAGAACTGTGTGGATCCTCTTATGTTTTTCTTCTACTCACTTTAGAGTGTTTTTGTCTGTCCCGTCGTAGCTCCACCAACGAGGTGAAGAACCTGCTGCAGTCGCTGCCCAGGGCCAGCGAGCCCAGAGAGATGCTGTTTGAGGATCGGACTCGGGCCCACGCAGATCACATCGGTCAGGGCTTTGAGCGACAGACCACAGCAGCAGTCGGGGTGCTGAAGGCTGTACGGGCCGGAGAAAGGTAGGCGGAGATATGATCACACTGAGGGTACAGGTAGTGATGGCTGTTGGTACACACTCTAGTATGTATACAGCTTACTCTCCAAGATATATGTAATCCTTCATACTCTTGTTTTCAGCTCGGCGCCTCCTCGTGTGACCAAAGACGTGGTGTGTTTCCATGCCGGTGATTTCCCTCATGTAGTTGAGAGGCTGCAGTTGGACCTATACGAACCTCCGCTGTCTCAGGTTATTACATTACACACATACAGAAGTTATTGCACAGCTTATACATTAAATGCCTCCAGTAAAGTAGTCTTTATTATGCCCCAAATCAAACAGTTGTTCCTACGTGTTACCTTAATATAACACTTTCTGTGTAATACTGTAGTACGATTACTCTGTGGATGCTGCCACATGGTGGAGCAAAGTTGAACTGCAGTAAATTAGAGAACTTTGTCTGGAGTGCAGAAAGTTTAGTTTAATTCATAACGATTCAGGATTTATTTTTTTCTTTTATCGAAACTCTGGTTTAAATTTTTATTTATTTACTGTACTAAAAAAAGGCTGTACAGAATAATACAAAAAAGGAGAAACATGCCAAAAAGATGGACAAAAGATGGAGGCTTCCTTTTGGAGTGTGCGTCTCCATTTCCTCGATCTAAACCCCCCTCTCTCTTTACAGTGTGTGCAGTGGGTCGATGATGCCAAACTGAACCAGATGCGTCGCGAGGGCATCCACTACGCTCGCATCCGCCTGTGCCACAACGACGTCTATTTCATCCCTCGCAACGTGGTCCACCAGTTCAAGACTGTGTCGTCTGTCTCCAGCCTGGCATGGCACGTACGCTTAAGACAATACTACGGTGGAGAGGAGCAAGAGGAGGAGGAGGATGAGGAGCTGGAGGAGGATGAGGAGCTGGAGGAGGAGGAGGAGCTGGAGGAGGAGGAGGAGCAGGTCGAGTTGAAGGAGGAGATGAAAACAGTGGAGGAAAAAGAGGAGGAGAGGAGAAAAAAGAAGAGTGAAAAAGGAGCGAAGGAGAGGATAAAGGAGGAGGTTGACGTGGCAGAAAACGGGACGTTGCCATCTTTCCAAAAGGAGGAACGGGCTCATCATCCACCGGCCTCGTCTCAGCCCGCTCTCTCAGTGGACTCGAACGCGAGCACCGCTCGAGACAAAGAGGTGGAGAAGGAGCGGGTAAAAGGAGGAGGAAAACCCAAACGGCAGGATTCACCTCCTGCGAAGGTGAAAGCAGAACTTCTAGCGCCTCCTCTCTGCAAGAATACATCGTCTTCATCTCTCCCGCCTGCCCTTCATCCTCCTCATCAGAACACAAAACCCAAAGCAGCGTCATCAAAGCACCTTCACCACCATCATCACCACCACCACCATCATTTGGAGAGAATGACGTCTTCCAGTACAAAGTCCTCACCTTCAGCTCCTAAATCACCCATCTCCAAGTCTTCCTCTTCTTTGTCGCCTTCAGCTGTTACTCCTTTGCGAAGCTTTTCAGCTGCTCCCAATCCCTCCCCTTCCTCTTCTCCATCTTCCTTCATGTCTACATCGTTCCTGACTAGTACCAAGCCGGCGGTGGACTCGCATTTCTCTCCCCTCCCTCCTCCCGGCGTGTCTTTGGCTTCTCGGCAGCTTTCCTCCTCTCAGCCAGACCGTCCCAACGACTCGCTCTGCCTGAACTCAGACGTCCCGTCAGACAAGCGGACGCAGTCAGACGTTCGGGCGCCACACGTGGATGTACAAACGCACACCTTTTCGGGTTCGCGAGCCGACACGCGGACACACGCAGCCGCTCGAACGGCGACAGACTTATGGACACAAGCGCTCCAAGAGAGATGGAGTCACGGCGCGGACGCCAGGACGTCCGTGGATCCGCAGATGCATCCGCCACACGACACCGGGAGGCAAGGCGTTTACATGCAGCAATACGCGCCGCAGCACCTTCCATCTCCTCACATGCTCCCCCCCTCCTTCTCCCCTCTCCTGCCGCACTCCCATCTTCCCCACAGGCCTCCTCACCTCCCTCCGAATCCGCTGTGCAACCCCGCTCTCTCTGCGCAGCCCCAACCTCTGAACTCGTATCAAGCGCCACCGCATTCGGTTCACATGAGCCAGCTTCACCTGCATCCGCCGCACCAGCCAAACCTCGCCGCACAGCCTCAAGCGTACTACCAGCCTCCGCCGCATCAACCGAGCTCTCCCCTCACCAGCTCCCAGCCTCTCCCTCCCCACCTCTCTCAACATCACCAGTTCGCCCCGCATGCCAACAGCTTCTTCCCTCCTCAGCATCCCCACTTGTCCTCTCACCACTTCCTCCCCCCTCAGTCGTACCTCTCACAACCCAGCAGCCCGTACACGCTGCAGCCGCAGTACCAGCCTCAGTCGTTCCCTTACCCGCCGCCTCCTCCCTCCTCCTCGCCGCCGCCTCCCCCTCCTCCGTCTCTTCCACCTCCTCTTCCCCCTCAGCCCGCCTTCCTCCCTCCCCTAAATCACGAAGAGGAGCAGCATCAGATTTTATAGACGTTTTTGTACATAATGATGCCGCTTTTAAATGACTGTATATGTAGAAGGTTTTATTTTGGTGGTGATGTTGTAAAACAATGTAAAAAGGAAATAACGAGCAAGGCGGTGTGTATCAGTATGAACACAGTATCGTAGTTTATAAGAGTCAAACTTTATTCACCTCAGACCTCTTGACTGGACTGATTTATATTGTACTGAATGCTTTGTGGGTCAGAAACATTGAGAAGTGATTGCATTTATTGGTAGTTTTGATTTTTCAGTCATGTATGGCTGCACCAGTTTGAGTTTGAAGAAGACAATATTCAAGCTCACGGTTTGAATGAGATGTCTGGTCTGTTTTCTCAAGTGACTTATCAGAGGTAGGAAGGAAAAAAGTAATTATTGTGTCAGATATTTATATACAAACTGTCATGACGACGTCCATTTTTGTGAAACTTGCAGCTAACGCTTCCATTTTTGTGGCTTTTTTTCTAGTATATACTTTGTGCCCAAGACTGTTTGTGGAATAATGATGGGTCAAATTGTGATATTATACAACACACTATTGTATTGATGTAATATTACTACATTTCCTCTACTTTATTGTATGGATACACCCGACAACAATACATTATGTCGCAGTATGTTTCCCTGATATCGTATTTTGAGCAATAATGCTCCGCAATAATTTGATGAATATAAATGCAAATGCATTTCCCTATATCAGTATTTTTATTTAATTTCAAAGCGATTGAGAAAAAGCCACTAGCGTTGAATCATGGGATGTTTTCTAATCAGTCCCAGTGTTTTATTGTTCCACTCTCATGCTTGTATGGTACTTGAGCCAGCAGCCGGTAGGTTCATATTTACCATTGAACGCTCTAAGAAAAAACTAATAAGCACATTTCCAAAAATGCTCCTGAAAATAACTACTCAAAAGTATTGCGACGGTTTTGTACGTGTAGCCCTCAGCACCAGTGGCAGAGCTCTTCGTGTCTGTTGGACGTGGACCAGCGTCTCCTAATGTTGGAAACGGAGCACTTGCTGTTCAGCCAAGGACTAATCTGACCGAGCCAAGGCTGTTAAACAGACCGGCCTTCAGAGTCTCAGGAAAGAATACTTTCAGGACACATCCACGAGTATATTGGTCTCCTAAAAACAATCCTGAATCTTAGTTACCTTCAAGGTTACAGTTCAATTCAAATATTGAATCTGTAGCATTATACTATGCAGCTGCACGAGGAGCTGGCCATGAGTTAACTTTTGATGGATCAATAACCCAAATGTCACTCATTACAGCTCTCTGTACAACATTAATATGTCCACTGCTGTTTAAATACAGTTGATGTTATTGAAGATACTAATTATGTTGCATGATCAACAGGGCAATTTGCAGTTCTTCCAAGTCTATTATGTCAATCATTCGGGCCTCAGACCTCGGTGATACAATTGCTTTTATTACAAATGCTCCAAGACACAGACGGTAGGCTGTCGATTTACTTCCTAAAGCCCAAAGCACTATCTATTTATCGAAGTCCAGTTTCTCTCCGGTGTGGAGCATCCTGTCTGTCATCATGTTTTATTTATCCACCAGGAACTGGAGTGACCTCTTTTTAAAAAGTACAATAAAGTATTGAAATTGTGTTTTAGCGACAACTATGAATATGTTTTTCAGAGTGGTAAATGTCTGATTTTTAGAATCAAAACTGTCTCACTTTGATGTTGAAAACTTTTTTTAATTTTTGTCAT
The DNA here is from genome assembly GCA_038501785.1 of Myoxocephalus aenaeus. Classification (NCBI taxonomy): domain Eukaryota; kingdom Metazoa; phylum Chordata; class Actinopteri; order Perciformes; family Cottidae; genus Myoxocephalus; species Myoxocephalus aenaeus. The sequence goes on from JBAMJR010000053.1 coordinate 6,957,783, forward strand.
TGATCAACATTGGAGTAGAGCCCACTTGCTAATGTAGCCCACAACATTTCCCCAGTGCCTGTCCTTAACTGTGAACTACTAAATGTCCAGAGCCGTGTCGAGAAGCAGTTCTGTCCTTTAATGGGAGTTTTAGGAGTCTCAGATTTTCAGTTTTCTTTGGAAAATGAGAGCAAAGCCTTAAATTGGTCTCTAAAGCTGCTGAAAACTCTCTAAATGTCTGCGGTGTAAGTTGGCAGAAGTCAAACTGTGGCTCGGTGAGAACATGTCCTAAAAGCAGGGTTGTGTTTCTGATGATTAGTTTCACCGCCGGCATGGAGAATCTTGGAGACTGGAACCTAAAACTTCAGCTCTCTGAGTGCGTTTGACTCTCAGGACTTCATTTCAGAGACAGAACTCTTTCTCTTGTGGCTTTGAGGAGAGCAAAGTGATTTTAAGCACTTGATGCCAATTGTAAGGCGCTCTGCAGCTCTTTTTATGCTTTTGGGTTTCAGATGTTCCAAATTTAAAAAAAACAGGAACTTCTATTTTTTTTTTACAAATGTGACACAATTATGGTTGAAAACAAGTTTTCACAGAGTTTATTTATCTCTTCTTTTTTTTTTCTATTTCATTTCTGTGATTTTGAACTGTCAGCACTGGAGTGTACATAAGTCGTTTTGTAAAGAGGAAAACAAACTTGTAGTGTGGTTTCTACTTTAAATATGAGCCTAGCTAATAAAAGGTTCAATGTATGGAACATGTTGTGGTATGACTTGATGTTTCTTGGTCTGGTGGTGGAAAAAGATACACTTTTAAGAATGTGAGGAACAGGATGTCTGAGGTTTAAAAATAGTGTATTATGTGACCACTAGTGGCGCTACAGAGCATGTTTTTAGGAGTGGGCCCCTGATTTGTATGCAAGCCGTCGGCTTCAAGCGGCTGGTTCCTTATTATTCTCTGCACAGCAGTTACAGTGAAGCAGTCGTTGGCAATGGAAATCTTTGATCTGAGACTCAGTCCAACAAATAAGCACAATTACAATATAATACATAACATAGTGCAAGTTAAAATAGAGAGCAAAGATATACGCAAAATATAAAAATACTATGTATTTTTTTTGGTCAGCAGTATTGCAAATTAAACCCAATCAAAAGACACATCTGTCTAGCTCTAACGTATATCCCGCCTTTGTGTTCTCTTTGTGTCGCTGTTATGTAAGCCACCCGCTCACTGCAGCCTCAGCAATGAGCTCAGCAGTTTTACCAGGTGAGATTTGAGCAGACAACTCAAACGCACCACAATGCAGTCGCCCCATAATAATAATTAATAAATAATAAAGGCATCTGTGTGTGTGTGTGTGATGGCGCTAAACAGCCTTGCATCTCTCTTTCCATCCTCTCCCACAGCAGGAATGCCAGCGGAGCTCAGCTGACCTTTACAGCAGGAAGTTGGGGGTCGAGAGAAGCGTTTGGGAGGGAGTTCTTGGAAAATTCTTGAGACACACAGACTGTCCAGTTTTTTGAGCAAAAACTACTCACTAGTCCAGTGTCTTTGTACTAATTATCCAGACAGTACTCGTCAATAGTGGAGTAACTATTTCCTACCCCTAAAACACTGAATACAGGAATAAGATCCTCCACAAGTAAAAGTCCTGCAGTAAAATTCCTACTTCAGTAAAATATGATAGTAATACTTTAAGTATCAAAAGTAAAAGTAGTACAAATTGTAGAAACATAATAGCTTATTTGACTGTTAGTACTTATCTTTTAATGTGTAATGAAGGTCGATTTTACTAGTTTGGAACTGTTTTTTACTTTTTGTAATATTTGTTTTCTTTACTTTTCTCTAATATATGCTCCTTTTAGAAAATAAAAGATATTGGGTCATTTTACTTCTTTGAAGCACTAACAGTTAGGAAGATGAAACCCTTCATCTTTATCTGCAACGTAGCCAGTTAACTATACCTGTCAAATACAATAGTGCAGTAAAATGTACTATATTTCACTCTAAATATATTGTGGAACTATAAAGTGGAAATGAATCAAGTAAAGAACAAATACCTCAAGTTTGTACTTATGAAAAAGTAGCTGAGTAAATGTACTTAGTTGCCTTCAGAGTGTTTTGGACGAGTGCAGCAGGCACATTAATATCACATTAAACACAACGTTACGCCACGCGGCTTTTTCCTGCTGCGGTTGCCCGCCGTTGGGCGGACCAGGGCAGATGTATCGCATACAGGTAAAATATCTGAACACTAAAGTTCTGTCAGGTCATAAAAACACTTCAATATTTAAAGACTGAACATGAACAGAAAATACTTCAGTGGGCTAAGCGACTGTCCCTAAAAGGGCCGACCAGATGCACAAACACTGCTGTTGGCTCTGCAGTTGGAAATACTTGAATGTGTATTTGTATGACTATCTGAGACAAATACCCACAGTTCCATGTACAGAATACATTTATTTTTTACAAGACGTGCATTAACTTTTGACCTCAAATCACATATTCCTTTTTTGTTTCAACACAGTGCAAAATAACGCAAAGAATGCATTTTAAATACTAACAAACAATTGAATGGAACAAAACAAATGTCGTACATGCGCAGTGTCAGCCGTAGCCGTAAGGTGAAACATGGAACAAAAACTAGAAGACACTAGAAACTGCTGATAAAAATATTCGGATGCATGTTCAAACCCTAATAACGGAAGTCAACACACAGCAGGAACATGGTCTTTATCGTGGGACATGTCACAGTACTTTTCCTGCTGACCTTGGACCTTGTACCCACAGTAATAGCAGCTTAGTGATTTTCATGGAGCACATGATTCACATGGTACAAAAGAGACCTTGTACAGAGCAGGGGCAGCCTGTGGAAAAATCACAAGTTATTCCAAGATGCTTTTTATGTCCTGAACAATTTCTTAAAATTATACAATTTCCGTCTGTGACTGCAGCCAAACCAAGCTGCTGCCACGAACCTCTCTCAAGTTAATTTATAACTTGTGAAATAATATTTGGCTAACTGAACTCCACAGTTCAGGAATGAACAGAAGTGTGTGCTTGAATACAGCCACACAATGTCTAAAGCACATGTCACAGAAACATCCACTCCATGATTTGGTACCAAGAGAGACAGCTCTTAAATAAAAGGTGAGTCAAAATCATTTGAATCGTGTTCTTTACAAGAGCATATATACAGTGAAAAATAAACACTAGGAAACCATACGAAACATCTTCAAAACAAATATTCAAGGATCTTATTGTTTCTTCCAGTGTAGGATTCACAGTAGTTTTATACATTTACAGTTGATCCCCTTTTGGCATTTGTTTTTCTTTGCAAAGAAAATACTGCCTTTTTTAAGCTATTTTGAATATGAATGGACAGACAGCAGACTCCACCGAGGTCTGTATTTTACACAAAGTTTCTTATTCTTAAGATGAATATGAAGGTCTGAAATGATGATTTTATTCCTTCTCCGAGCCTTGGCCCTTTCTGAAAACATAGTAATCGGGCTCGTTGGTGTAACGGTCCCTCTTCCCTAAGCCTCTCTCCTTTCAGGAAATATATTCATCCCCAGCTCCACCAGTGCCCCCAGTAACATGGTCCACAGTGGTATGCACACAAAAGTCAGCTTCACGTCCGCCAGCTTCTCCAGCTTGGCGCACAGCGTCAGGCAGAAGCCCAGCTTGAGCAGCATGGCCGTCAGGTACCAGGCACGCAGACGCAGGTCTGGGGAGCCGTTGCGCGGGTCGTATCCGGGCTTGCAGCGGCCGGCCATCTTGATGGCAAGCATGAGGATGAGGATGCCATCAAATACCCACACTGGGAGGAAGATGAGGAACCAGTTCCACTGCACCTGGAGGGAGGAGAGGGAGAAGATGACACAATCAAGGTGTTTATTTAGCATTTGTAGCAGTGTGGATGGGTCCATTTCTCACGTTAATAAAAATATATGAACCCTGGGAGGAAAATGGGACTGATCACACACAAAATAGAGAGTAAACACACCAAGAGTTTAAAGTATATGGACAATTTGGCCATCTTGAATGAGTAGAAACTACTAAACTATAAGGTAAACAAAGAGGAGACTTCCAAGAGCATGCTGACAGGTGAGAAGAGAGGAACACCTTTACCTTCCCGTCCAGTTTCAGTACTAGCATGATGAGGAAGACCAGGGTGAAGACCCAGGTCAACAAAACCCTCTGAGCCAGAGACATCTCTCAGACTGGAGACCCATCAGAGGAAGCAGAAATGGAACAGAAACAAAGAGACAATCATACTTAATGATGCACGTTTGGTCTATGGAGTCTTCTAGCAAGAAAACAAGAGCCAACGACAGCCACGTTGTAACAGCTGCTTTTAGCCATTTAAAACGTGGTATAGTCAAACACTTCCAACAACGTGCCACTAACACTAATACTCAATGTAATATTAATAATAATCAATTGCTGTCAATCCCCGATGGTTAGCTCATGTTATAATGGCAGCTAGCTTTTACAGCTCAATAGCATGCAGCTAATCGGCTGGTGTTTTATGTAAGACACCGTCTGACTTACTTCAGCGTGTTTCTACATCGGTGTCCGGCATCTTCTGTCTCCCTGTGTGAAGTAACGTTGCACCAAAACTCAGCGGTCCGGATGATTCACATGATTATTAACAGACAACGACAACAGACGGAGGGATTTATTTTTTTGTTGGGGTCCGTTATGTGTGGCCTCTCATCCTGGAAGCCCATTGGTCCTGGTTATGTGACGTCACGTGTGGTTAACTCCCCTTTCCAATTCTGGGGTCTTACCGTAATATTCTTGTGAACGCGCACAACTGTAGTGGCGTTTAATGTCCACTAGGGGTGGGTAAAGGTCTATCTAGCTACCTCTCACGGTGGTCGTGTGTATGTGCGATTTACCATGGCGCTACATAAAACGGTGAAATTAGACTACGATATGTATTCCCTTCTTATGAGTTTATCCATTTAGAGTGACGTGTGAGCACCGCTTTCTTTCGTTTTACACCTTCGTCGCCGACGTTTAACGGCTTAAAATGCCGTGGCGCGTTTACACGGTGGTTTACGGCACAGGGCTTGAAGTTGTGTTTTCACAGTGTACGACTGAAAGGGAAAAGCTAGTTCTTCAAACATCGGTGAGCAGACGCCGAGCATCTCCTCCAGACCACCAGGACAGCTCCGTGCAGTATTAAAGCACAGTTCAGGTCTGTGCGGGGACCCGGAGCTCCCGTCGTTATCAAGGAGGTAAGATTGAGCGGGTGCATGTTGTGTTTGGACCGCATAGATCAGGGTTTTTAACTAATGGGGCCAGCTGTGTGGGCTCTTTGTGCCCGCCGGTAGCTCAACGCTAGCTTACTATGTTGTTAGCGTGAGGAGGAGGAGGAGGAAGAAGAAGAGGGGGGGCAACTAAACCACGGAGAGGGTCTGAAAATAGCCCGAGGGAGGCTAACTACACGATTAGTTGCCTTTTTAAACGGATTCACGGCATCGTGACCTTTTCCAGGAGTGAAAAACACTCTAACGGTTACTCCGTGATAGCGTAACGTCACGTCACAACTAGCGTTAAATGTCCCGTTAACGTATAGTTAGCCTCACCGCTACACTGCACTACAGCTGCAAGGCAAACCATTATGTCCATTTTAAGGAGGCACCCCGTCTGAAATCTTTTAACAATCTTTCTCATCCGTCACACACCCCAAATGCCCTCTGTGTAATGATTGCTGTGTTGTTTAGGCTCATCTACTAAGTTAATTGGTCACAAGATAAGATACGTAAGGATCCAACTGGCTCATCGACTTGGTGAAACAATACATTGGGTTCCTTCAAGGTACCTGAGGTCACGATGTGCAAAACATTGCATGGCAGGAAGATGCCTAAAAGCTAATGCATCTTGATATTTCAGAGACTGGAAGAGCTTAAAAGCTTGCATTACTACTAAAAACGCCGCTGTCAAAGTTGATCAGTTATTGTAATAGTTGGTGTTTTGGTTTATGTCAGTTGAGTTGACTAATGGATAATGGTTGTTTCATGTATTCTCAAACCAGTGTTGGTTTCCTCCACCTATCTCGTGTCCCTGGAGAAACAGCGGGCGGTCAGGCTCAAAGTTTGGCAGGTCATTCGATTATCCAACATGATTTGCCATTCAGCCTGCCTGTCTGTTCTCCTGTCCGACTAACACTGCCATCACTCACCCAGATTTTCCATTGCGATCATAATTTGACCGCAAAACAAACCGTCCTCACCACTCTGTCTGTGTTCTGAGTAGACATCCTTAATGTTAACATGCATTAGAGCCAGGATGGGCAAAAATACCCTTTTTTAAAGCTTTACATTTTTCATATTTTTTCATCAACCCTGTAGTTTGTACCCAAAATATAGATCTCTTGTAAATCAGAACATGTCCATACAGGCTGAAGGAGCAGAAAAAATAACTGATCTCACTATATTTGATTGGTAAATCATGTTATAAAACAGCGACGCAAACAGAAGCCACCATCTGCGGTATCGTCTACTGTCGCAGTTGTTAAATGAGACTGTGCTCGGTCTGTAGCCAATAATTTAATATCTTTGTGTCACCTGCCGGCAATCAGGTATGCAACTCAGCTATGTGCAATCACAAGATGTCGAGAAGTACTTCACTATTTTTACAACTCAAACACACCTTTGTAACACTGACGCAAACTTCTAAGTTGACTCAACTTGTTTGCTTTGTGAATCCATAATAAAATGTTGCCTCTCGGCAAGTTGGTGCCGAGTTCATTCAGAGAAACTCGTAACACGTGTGATCAGAGGTGGTTTTCAGTCAGGTGCCATGAGGTGCCACTTTGTTGTAGTTCAATGGGGAAACGGCAGGAAGCTGTGCAAAAGCCAACGTTTGCGAACAGGTGGCGTGTTTGTGACTTGTCGATAGATGAGCGATGAATTCTCCGTTGCTGCTGCCGATAGTATGGGGACAAGACCGGCATTGTGTTGCATCCCGCTGGTTTCTTTACAGACCCGGGATTCCCAGGACGATCTGAACACGCATCTGCACGTGCACACACTTTGTGGATGGGACCACATAGCCTTTGAGACATTGCTTGATTGACAGTCCAGCACTTGTCAGTCAACATAGCTGTGCTGCAGTGCTCAGTGTGTGTGTTTGTGTTATTCATAAACCCAGAGTGCAGTCTATTGTCCGACCAGCGTGTTCCTTTGTATGTCTTTGTGTCATTTGTTCTCCCAGTCTTTCTCTCACACTGTCTCTCTTTTACTTATTCGCTCTCTCTGCCTCTGTCTCTTTGAGGATGCTGTGTTTATTGTGCAGCTTCAATCTGCCTGCAGAGCTGGTTACATCATCAGCTGCAATGTAGTTACATCACAACATGGACTGCCATATCATCTTATGTTAAAGCTGCAGAATGGCCTGCAGCACAGCGATATAATTCATAGAAATACAGCCATTTCAGTATAGAGCGCGAGCAGAAAGGTCACAGAGAAAGGTCAAGTGGCTTTGCAGTCGCCAGAGGAGTGCCACGCTATGAGCTCGGCTGCACTGCAGTGGACAGACGGGTTGAGTTAATGATAACAGTGAAATTGTTAGAATGAGCCATTGATGTTTAGGTTAAGTCTGTGAAAGCAAGTGTTACAGATAGAATGGACACACTGTAGCAGGTGGTTTGACTGGTTAAATGTAGAAATGCTTCCATGTGGTTTGTTGAACCCAATACAAATAGTTTGTATTAATATGTGGACATATGCCTTTTTCACACAGAAGATGTTTTGACATGCCACAGGAGGGAAAAGCATCACGGTGGTGTAGTGGTCAGTCTCCTCGCAGCAGAGTAAAAAGCCCCAAATCATCCATGGGTTTCCCCTCAAATCCAGGCTCAACGTGGCTAGTCTTTCTCATACATTCAGCTTTATTTTTTAAAACTGCGGTTATGTGCGTCTACTTTTGAAAAATTGCTCCGCATTATCAAAGTGGATATAAATACTATTCCACTGCACTTTTAAACCTTTCATAGCTTAGTTTCCACAATGCAATCTTCAAGTAGTCCTTCAGAGATGTTATGAACCACCAACATACGACTGAGAGAAACTCTGGGGTTGTAGATCTCGTCAAGATTCAGTGAAACCAACAACAAAATCCTCCTCGCATCTGAAATGGCAAGCCATCAGCCTCGTGTTTTGATGAGTAGCATTTGCCCTCCTCCTTTCGGCAAGGCTTTAGGAGGTCATTGCATGAATCCTTGTGGTTGTGGTAGGAGCCTTTGTCAAGTCTGTGAAATTGAGCGCAAGACATTGCTGTTACCGTCGAGCTGACTGAGCCTCATGCTCGGCGCCCGACGGCATCGTCTCTTTCCTCGGCCAGAAGCAGAGCTTCGCCTCGCCGCTCTGGCGGTCCCCGCTGGGCGCCAACACCACGCCACGCCGTGGGAGACCTTGTGCCGTTTTGGTCGCCGGGGGGAAATGAGGCACACAGCAAAATTCAAGCTTCTTGGAGTAGCTTTAAGGAGATGTACTGTGTGCAGTGTGACTTTTGAGTTGCCTTCTTTGTTCGTCTGTCAGCATCAGGAAATCTAAAGGGATAATTGGTGACGACAAAGATGACGTGTTGGTGACGATGGTGGTTGTTTTTCTGGCTTTCCACAAGCGCTACGTTGTTAGAAAAGGGATTCTTTGCTGCCTGATGTTATTCATTATTGTTTCTGAGAATTCATACTGTGTCTAGAGGCAACGCGTGTGTGTGTGTGGCTCAGCAAGAGACACATGCTGTTTTGAAGCTTCACTGTGCAACCTCATCACGTGGACACCAGTCAAAGTCCACTTAAACACACACACACACACACACGCGCACTGGAAACCCCCTTTTCAAACGGGATCGAGTTGTAGTTATTGACCAAATGGAGGCGTCTTTCTCCTGAATGACATGTTTTCATCTCTGTGCGAAAACCACACAGCCATTGCTCAGAATCTCAAACGTGATCTTTCCCAGGCCAGAAAGTCTTGACCGTCCCTCTCTCTTTTTCTCCCTTTTTCCAAATGTCCAGCTCCTGTCCTAATTTGGCTGTGAGGACGAAAGACCAGTCGGCTACACGGCCTGACAAGAGGTGAGTCCAGTGTGTGTGTGTGTGTGTGTGAGTGAGAGAGTGTTCATTGTGTGTTTACTAGTTTCAAAATCATTTGGCGATGTCTGAGTTCAAGTTCATTGGTGAGCTCCCACGTTCTTGACCGGCCAATTGATCCGTGCAGTGTTTATTAGTGGCAGGTTCTGACTGCGCTGAAAGCCTGATTTAAAATGTGTAGTGTAAAGTACAAGATTGATGGGAAAAAGAAATAACGTACAGCTTCTGCCCAGCTTTACCTTTTTTGTAGAGACAAAGTTCATTGATTGCAGTGTGTGTGTGTGTGTGTGTGTGTGTGTGTGTGTGTGTGTGTGTGTGTGTGTGTGTGTGTGTGTGTGTGTGTGTGTGTGTGTGTGTGTGAGAGAGAGAGAGAGAGATCATCAAGCCCTGTATAGGTCAAGTGTAGTGACAGTGGGTGTTTGTTGAGATTGTCAGGGATTCCACCTACAAGATGGAAAACCTGATCCCCGTCTCCCACCACCTCTCCGTTTCACACACACACTCTCAGAATCCCCTCAGAACACCTTTGACCAGTCACCGTCGATTGAGCAGCGTCACGTTTCCTGTAGGCACGCAAGCAAACATACACACACTTACTTACTTACTTAAACACACACACACGCCCTCCCCCCTCTGCCCAACTCGGAGATGTAACCGGCACCCATCATGAAATATAGAGCACCCAGAGAGAGAGAGAGGAGCTTGTGTTACACATCACGAGTTGCCAGACTCATGGAGGAGGTCTCCTCTTGTCCTCTCATGTTTTCATTAGATATCCCAGAGAAACACAACACTGATAGGAAAGCAGCAGCAGAAGAGGAGTCTTCTCTATTCTGACATCTTTTCTATTCTCAGCTGTCCCCTTGATTTTGACGTTCTGTTTTAAAAAGCACTCTGTTACTTGTCTGTGTGAAAAAGCTTCGTGGTCTCTGCTAGAGATCAGGACCCGAGGACCTTTCTGCATTATTATAATAACATCTTCTTGTTCAGTTTCCATCTAAACTGCCACCGTGTGCTTTTTTTTTTTTTCTTCTTTTCAGGCTGAATTTAGCAGCTTCCATGGATAAACAGGCAATCTGTTTAACACGTCTTTAGCGTTTAGTCGTGGCTGACGTATAGCCCGCAGTGATGCTTTTCTGTTAGTTTTATGAGGTCGCACCACCCGAGTCGAGGCGTTCAGCCGACGAGTGAGACATTTTCACAGCTCGGCCATCGCCTGCTCCCACATAGAGAGCACAAGAAAGCCTGTCACGTGAACCTTCTCACCACTCTAAATTTAAAACCCAACGTGACTCCCATCAAAGTTGATCCAGCTTGTTAAACCTCTGCGTACCTTTTGTTAATGTCTCTGCGGCCGATGATGGAGCGCATACAGTTACACATCAAAAGGTTTAGGAAGCGTACACACTTCACTGACTGACCTGATGTGTTTCTCCTCCGCTCTGCTTGCAGTGTCGTGTTTTTAAAGTGCATCGCGACCATCAAGTCTCAAGAGGTTATGAACGTCGATGCGCGAGACGAGAAGTCATCTGGTTCTAACTTAAAGCTGAATATCTTGACCTGGGTTGAGCAGCTTCCTGCTCTGATTAATTACTGTGAAGTTAAAGTACGACGCGAACACTCGATCACCTGACAGATACTGACGCAGCTCCTCCCACAGATGGTTTGAACAGTCACTTAAGTCATTAAATAAGTTTTTCCAAGGGCTTAACCACCCTTAAATTATATTTCATAAAGATCGTAATAATTCCTTCTGGCATTAGTGGAGGCGCTCTTTCATTATCGTCGGAGCTTCTCAAATGAGGTGTATTAACAACTTGAAAGTGCAAGACGCAACCGGTTATGGGAAACCGATCCGAGTCATTTGCAATAATGTGAGACATTAAGAATTGAAAGAGAGCGTGTGTGTGTCTGTGTGTGTGAGAGTGAAAGAGAGTAGCTGTGAGGTGTCGGATTAAAACGTCTGCAAAGGCAGCAGGTTGCATAACCAATTAACTTAAATGAAACAAGAAAAAGAAAAAACATGGCATGACTTCTGCATACATCCACACATACTCGCCACGCCCTCCCTTACGACACCTATTTAGTGTCGTGATTTTGTGTGTGTGTGTGTGAGGCTGGTTGCTGGAAAGTACCGATAGACTCAGGGTTTTAGATCATTTGAAACCTAAAAAAGTTATTTATTTTTAAAATCTGCAACTATTTTGATAATCAGATATTTAATTTATTCCTTATTCAAACAATGTCCTTATTGTCAAATGTTGCTTAATTTTTGTACATAATATGATAATCTAATAAACTGAATATCTTTGGGTTTGTTAGTTGAATACAACAAGGAATTTCAAGCACGTCAAGGAACTTCAAGGAATTTCAAGACTCCACTATGAGCCTTTGTTCACCACTGATGGCCTTGATAGATTACTTTACTGCGCTACATCAGAATAATTTGGCCAATCAAAGAGCTGATGTACTTTACTCAAGCCAACTTGGAAACACAGCGATGAAAATGAACAGCTGTGATTGGGTGTTAGAAGTAACTAAAGTTTAAACAGAAGTCAGGCAGCTCGTATATCATTCAAATGCTGAAAATAGAGACTTATCTAATCTTATGAATGCAAAACAGAAGAGTCTGCAATACGCTGCCAGCTTGTCCCCGGTGTCTGATCTCTAAAATGACTTCCTCCTCTATTTTAAGACCAAAAAGAGTCCTCATATAAACTGTGGCCTTCATAATACACAGTCTTAGTTGACCTCTGTCTCTGTGAGTGAATGGGTCAGTTCAGACAGACCACTGGTCGAACAGATTTGTGTGTGTGTGTGTGTGTGTGTTCGCTGAATTCTTTGAGAGCTTTGTTATGGCCGTGCGTCTGAAGCTTTCTTGTTGATACGAGTTTGCTGTTAGCCGAGCAACTGCTTTGAAAATTAACTGGAGAGGAATTAATTAAAACCAAGCACGTTATAAATGATATGATTTGGGGTAAAAAAATGTTGCCTCAAATCTCGGAGGTTCATCGGAAAACCCCCCCCTTTAGATAATATATGTACATATGTCACAGGATTCATGAGCATTGAAGAGAAAACAGCTGTGTGAGCGTCTGTTGACTCCGCTCTGTTCCCTAAATACTCTTTAGCAAGCCAGAGTGTATTTTGGGAACTCCTTGAATGTGTGGTTTTGGAAAAAGTGTGTTGGAAAATAACCCAGCCTATTTTGTTTTTCTTACATTTTCCAGCACAAATAATAACCCAGAACATTACAGCTAATCCTGTGTATGAAGTCACATCAATAGCATGTGTGTGTGAACTAGTGTTGGCGTCCCCCATGAGGTATGATGAGAGGATTTCGAGGCTCTGCCTGTTTCTTTTCTTATCATCTTTTCTTATCATCTTCTGCATGGAGAGGATTTGAAGTCTTAAAGCCGTCTGAGAGTCTTAGCGAGTTAAAAACAGAAAACATTGCTGTTTTGTGGTCCAACTCCACTAATGACGGGGTGTAGCACGTATTGGTTCGTCTGTCTGGATGAATGTCTGTTTTTTGCTGAGGATTGTTGTTTTGTGGTTGTGCAATCTCACGTCTCTTCAAAGAATGAGTTGTTAGCAGTCGTTGCTCTGCAGTAATCGGACACCAGCCCATTTTGATGTGTATTTATCTGTTCCATTGGTTGGATCTGGAAACATTTTATATTATGTGCAGAAATCCCACAAGAGTAAAATGTTTAACTGTTCTTCTTTGTGCCCGTAATCGCCTCTTTGTTATTTAATTTCCCCTACCCTAAAATTATATATTTGTATTCCACGAGCAGACAAATAAATTCTTAAAGCATTAGTCGATTTAATGGATAAGTTAATCGTCTGAAAATGTATGCCCACCTTTTGTCTGGTTCCAGCTCCCCAAATGTGCGGATTAGCTGCTTTTCTCTCTGATTTATTTTATTCATAGATTGAATATATTTGTGTGCCGTTTCATCAGATAAAAGAAGCAACACATTACGCTCTTAAATAGGCTCCACGCATTAGTGCGTCCAATCGTTGCAAAATGATCAAGATGTGAGGGGATTCTTTTGCGTTTGTTTTCAACTATATTTGAACTATATTTCTTTTGAATATTTTTTTTGAAACTTAGACATTATTGTCTTTTTTTAGAAGCAGTGCACCCAACGGAAGATCTAACTGTATTTTTCTCCCTAAGAATGACATGCTTTAAGCTTTTGTAGTGCAAGCTGCACTCTTTCTCTGATAGTTAAGCTAGCAAACACAAGGCACTTGTCCTATGAAAGTCACTGTTTATGTGAATGTGGGTAAACTCTTTGTGTTTATGTGAACAAAGGACGGACAGGAAACGTTTCTTGTCTTTACATACTTCCTTCTCCCTCTCTGTCCTTTTTCCCTTTCTTTCAACCGCCTCTATCGCCTCTATCTCAGTGTCTCTAAAAGTTTTAATATGAAGGCCTTTATTGACACTGTAAACCCATTAACTTGTGTCACCACTGCACATAAAAAGGACACACCAGCGTACGGGTAGTTCTTTCTCTTTCTTTTTTTTTAATCTCCTTCCCGCTGTTAAGTTTAACTAAATATACCTCATGAGTAAAAGCAAAAAAACAAGTGCATACATACTATGTGAGGATTAGCGTGGCTGAGCAGTGAATGATAGAGGAAAGAGTGACAATCGTAGACAACAAGCAAGATACTCTCTTCCTGTTGCTAAAAATGTCTCTGGCCTTCTTGGGCAAAAGCGCACACACACACACACACATGCACGCACGCACACGCACCTCTGCAGCCTTATGAGCAGCGCGCATGCAGCATTACGGATATAGAAACCGTGTTTATACTACCGGAAGGCTTTCTGTGCTTGACGTTGAAACAATTCACATTTGGCTCCGAGCTGAATATTTTTCTTCTCCTTCCGGCTTTTGAGCTCCTGCAAATTCTCACATTCTTGACACACTGAGCTCGGGCTCGCTCCCGTGCGGCTTTAGACTGCGACACACTTGCGATAACGCTCTTCTTTTCGTTTGAGGTGGCGACTTTATCGCGCATATAAACACTAAGTGTTGCGGTTTGGTTGTTGGCAGATAAGCCGTGGAGCTGACGAGTAGTCCGGTACTATGACCCCTCACACCGCACATTTCACAGACTGCAGATGGCCACAACATGAACTCAATGGTTTTCTTCAGAAAAATATCTGAAAAGTAGCAGCACAATATTAGGAAGGAGAGGATGACTCATAACTTACTGGAGACGCTAACATGCGAGGCCAGCAGCACAAACAAGTCTTCACATGCAAAGCAGGACGTCTTTACTCTTTAAGGTGTAAACTTTGAGAGGAAAGCTTGACGAAAGAGAGAGAGAAAAGGAAAATGTCAGAACGTGTTATTTCATTGGGTCGAGTATTATTTCCTGATAACCGGGGAAGCCAAAGGGAAAACAGTCAGCTGCTGCTGTCCTTAGCCGGCCGGCCTGCAGCCGCTGTCCTCTATCACTCTCCGTCTATCTGGCCCGCCGTCAGTCCCACTCACGCTGCAGGACAACACTTATATAACAAAGGAATACAAAGAGAGTGAGAAACAAGAGAGAAGAGGGGAAGGAGAGTGGCTAACCTCAAAGCCTCCATGTTTTACAGCGTCTCTGATTAACCATGCTGCTGGTCTTCCGCTTCCAGCTCCACCGACGTACTCTAATTTTAACGTTTGAACCTATTTAAGCATCGGGAGTTTGCTATTGTCAAATATGTCATGAGCTAAATCAGTCCTTGCTGTTCTCGGGGTCAAATAATTTTTTTTGAAGCTCGGGTTTGTTAAAGTGGATCCAGTAAAACCTTGTTTGCATTTGCTCAAAAAAAAACTACAACAAACAAGCTCACATCACCAGAAGATCCTGTTTCAAAGACATCTTACTGGAATCACAGTCTGACTGTAATGCTGACACACTGCATGCCTAATGTACACCCTGCACACCGTCATGTACACATGCTGGCGCTCTGCCATGTGAACCTCCCAGCAGTGACCCAGATATCAACAATCAATTGATTTGAATACAACGTACGGTTTATTTTGGTGGCGGTCAATCATGATTATCATCAAGTCATATATTGACCATAATATAACATAAAGAAAGTTCTGAACAGACGCATGGATGGATATAGCATGTGTCTATGTGATGCTTACATATATGTAATTATTTACAGAATAAAGACACGGTCAAGATTTTTTTTCTTATCTTCCTCCCCTATCACCATCTTCCTCAGTGGATGGAGAGAGTACAGATTGATGGGAAAAGCTGTGTGTGTGTGTCTTCTTTGCTTATTCTCCATAAATCTGCAATCTATTCCAAAAAGCATATTCAACTAACGAGATAAAACATGTTAATAAGTGAACTGCAAGGTGGATAATTCAGCCATTTCCTAATTTTTCTTGGGAAACGTGTGTCATAATGCCTCTAACTGCCATTACAGTGACACTTACTCCCAGGTCGGCTAATAGAAAGACTAGTTGTTGTTTTTTGGATCGCTGTTAAGGGCGATGACTCTTTATTAATATTAATGTCGGTGATTCATAAATGATCAGAAAAAGAGATGTGTGTGTGTGTGTGTGTGTGTGTTCCCCTCTCTCCTTCATCAGTTGACAGGACACGCCTTCCTACCAGGTGTATATAGACCTCAGTCCTCCTCTCTCTCCTCATTACTCACACTGCTCTCTCTCTCGCTGTGTGTTTCAGTCTAAGATGCCCTAGACGGGGAGAAGGGAAATGTAAATGGCTTCCAAAGTAAAAGATGCCGTGGTGTGGTACCAGAAAAAGGTAAGGCGCTGTACATTCTTTGCATTGGCACGCTGACTTGGTTTCTGTCACAAACCAAGAAAAGAATTTAAAAATGTCTGTTTTGAATTGTGTTTTTGCGCCGTATGTTCTCACTGCCTCTCGGCTATGGTAAATAAAGTGTCACTAAAGAGACTCTCCTCACATTGGATGGTGCCGTTTGATTCCAAATTAAAAAAGCTGTCTGTTCCTGCTGTAAAATCCTTCATCTGTCGATTTTCTTTAGCCTAGTTGTCTTTGCATGAAATAAAGTAAACTTTCAGCTGCATCTCAGTTTTCTGAAGCTGAGTTTGCTCAGTTGTTATGAGTTGTCAACATTATTTTATACTTGAGTATTTAAAACGCATATGGATGCAATGTGATGTCTGCAGAGTGTATTGTTACTAATTTAGAAGTGCCTAATGAGCTTTATGTAATGTTAAAAGTACAAGACAAAAACCTTGTGCACAACCAAGAGAAAGTTTGTTATTGCACACTAGAGCCTGATGATATGTACAAGCCAATACATAATCATTTCTTACATTTGTTTTTTTTTTAAAAGAAGGGCCACCATAATTTTGTGCTGAGGGACGTTTCACATTTCTAAAGTTCTCTCTGATGGACAAACTATGTTCTCACAATGCTGTTTCTAGATGACCTCAAAGACGTCTTTGGCATTTTGCTGCTGCAATTTATTGTTTCTAGAGGCTGACGTACAAATATCAATACATTAATTTATTGGTTCACCTCTGTGGCGTGCTGAAGACGGCGTAGCTGAAACTTTATTTTTATTTTTTTATTAACACAGCAACTGAGGATCTAGAGTTCCCCCAAAAAAGTAAAATGTCATTACATTTGAGTGTAGCGACTCTTTTTGACTCGCATTATCTTGGCACTGACATACCCAGTGAGTCGGGCCGCTCGGCACAGTGTGAAACCAGGCCGGTGTTGTGTGTCTTCTTGTTCCATGGTCTCCGATATCAGATCCTCTGCTGGACTCCAGCGCTGCTCCCCCTGCAGCTCTCGGCTTACACACTCTGTCTGTCCCCACGCGCCTGTCTGTCCGCCGTGACCCCGTCTGTCTCTTCTCAGGCCTCCTCTGCTCATCTCTCTGTCTGTTATTATTCCTCCACGGCCACTCGGTCTCCATATCTGTCCGTCTGCTTTCTCTTCTCTTTTTTTTGTCACATCATCACAACCTGTCAGTCTCTGATCTTCTGCTTTCACCATGGCGGACGTGGACGTCAACATACGCTTTCACTGGAATCAGATCGCACTGAAGATGACTCATGAGAAGTTACAGCCTTTTAATTAAAGGTCTCCACTCTTAAACACGGCTGTCTGCTTGAGGCAAACAACTATTGTCAATTCAGTGTTTCCCCTAGGTTTACAGCTTCAGGGGGGCGGGGTGTCGGCCGGGGGGGGGTGTCGGCGACGACGACGACGTTGGGACATTGGGAGCGACGTTGGGAGCGTTTAAAAAACGCAGATATATCTGTTTTCTTTCCACGCGACATTATTGGACGCTCTCTGCCGGCTGATGGAAGTGTGCTCTCTGCCCACCTGTGCGCGCGCACGAGTCTGTGGGCATCGGGGCGGATCTCCGCGGTGCGCGTTACCGAGAGCAAAGTAGAGTTGTAAACGCGACCATGACAGAAATAGACAGAAATACGATCAATAAAATAAGAACATTGAGTTTGTTTAATAAAAGAACAAGGTGTAGACCTGTTTATAGGAAAGGGAACCTTAAATCACGTCTGTGATCTGGCGCGACGGAGAAAATTACAGGGGGGCGGAGGGTTTTTTCAGGGGGGCGCCCCGCCCCCCTATTCTAACGGTAGGGGAAACCCTGCAATTGATAATAGCAGGTTTTCTCAGCTTTGTGTCTTTGTTTTGGTTCTTAAATATGTCCTACATTTAATTGCAGGTAATATTTAAAAAGATCTCACGTCTTTAATTAGACCTTTTCAGCCCCGCAGATCTGTAACATCAGTCCTAGAAAGTGGATCAAAAACAGAGAATCTATGTTTTCTCTTATTTGTTTAAGCTCGATTGTGTGTCTGTGTGTGCGTTTAGCCGAGCTTGTCTGGGCAGAGACGCGCCAGAGCCGACGCTGAGTCATGAATGAGTGAAACTCTTTTGAAGGAGTGAATCGCACCTGTCTGACTGTCCTCAGGGGGTCTTTATCTCTGACGTCTCATTATCGCTGACGTCTCTTTTAGAGTCCAATTATTATGTTTTTCAGCTTTCTGAATGTAAAGGAGATAAAAACACACTTTCTCTGCTCGGCGTCATAACCAGGGCTTGATACAATTTTTCTCCAATGACTCAAAGAAAGACTGTCTCTATATTAACTAGTATTAACGTGCTGACCAAAAGCCCTGCAGGCAGAGGAGAAAGACGGGTAAAGACGGGTCCATTGCAGCTCTAAAAATCCCATCGAGCTCGTGCCAAACATGCAAGAGCGAGCAGGAGGTCTGATTTGGCATTAAGCAAACGCCTGAAATCTTGCCAAATAAACCAACTCTTCCCTCAGGAGAGAATTTAGGTGTGCATATTTCCTGACAAGCCTCCCGTGGTGGAAAATTACCAGCTGTCTTTTGTAGCCTTAGCTACGTGTGTGAGCGGTGTAACTGTGATCAGCTTATTTTGTACACACTGTCGGAGTGTGATGCATTGGGTTGGCCTCTGTCTGTTCATTCGTGTCTAATTTGTTTTTGTCCCTTTTGTCTTTTATTTTGGTTCAAGGAGAAGGTGAATTCAAGTCAATCCAAGAAGGAATTTACACTTAATCCTTGAATGTATTATTAAAAATACAAAATCACAGCATCCGGACTCTTGGAGACGGATCTCTTAAAACCGGGCCAGATAAAACAGTCTTGTTCATATTTTCTGTCCATTTGAAATGTGTGAAACTAGAAGTATGGTAGAAAAGTATTTTTTTTTCAGAAAGGTAACGAGCTGTAATGAGATCTCAGGTCCTAATGACCTGGAGACGTTGCAGAGAGACCGGTCCAGACTTCCTACCAGGCCTGTGAAGCTGACCCGCATCCTCTTCCCTGCAGCCTACTCGCAGTGCGCCTCATGACTCTGTGTATTTCTGACTGCACTATTTCTGCAGACGGGCCGCATATAGACGGTTATGTTTGTGTGGAAGCTGCTTTTATTCCCACCACGGTGCCTTGCAGTCTAGATCGCTTCCAGCAGCAGACAGACCTGCTTGTTTGTGTTTTCTTTTTTTAAATGTCTGACGCACCGCGCTTACTAATCGTCTAGTGTTGCCAGCTTCCTGTGGCATGTCGGTGATGTATTTGCACTTAAATTAATCTTCTTATAGTTTATGTCTGTGTTGGCTTTTTTTTGCGACATGCGCCACATAATTCATACCCTTGGTATGTGGGCGAGATCTGTGGACGTTAAGTCTCAGCGTGAAGAGTCTCCGTGAAATGAGTTTATAGATGGAGGACATGACTATATTTGGAGAAGAGACAACACATGATCTATCAAGTAGCTTCATATGTTTATTTGTATAATAACATTTCTTGTATCAAAACACATTCTGGATAATGCACTCACAGTTGGAAAGAAAAGTCTCATAACAAAATCTACCGAGAGCAAGACGGGAAGGGCTGAGGTTTACTCTCATTCATTTGCTCGAATCTTCCAGTTATTAATAGTAAAATTAGACACACACACACACACACCGCAACACCTCTCTGTGCGTTTCCATGGTCACGTGAAAACACACGCCACGACCAGCTGGCTGACCCCAACGGGGTCATTCAATCCCGTTTGGTTTTTACTCGCACCTTTTTACTGTTTCTTTTTTCTTGTGTCCTCATAGGAAAGAACGTATTTAATGACTCAATTTCTGATTGATATTTTTGAGATTTGGAGTAAATCTATTTCTTTAATTGATAAGTCAACTGTCATCACACTTTTGAGAACCAGTTATTAAACATCATGTTTTATATCGCTGTAAACTCAATTTCTTGAATGATTGATGAATAAAAAAGGTCAAATGGTTGCAATGTAACGTTCGATTTATTCATTCATTCGTTCAGTCCTTGAAAATGTTCCATCCGTTTGCACACACCTCTCTAAAATGAAAGTGTCCACACACACGCACACTAGCAGTGTTTCCACTGGTGGTTTCTTGGTGTGTCAAAGCTTGCCACACCTAAACTCACTTATGTACATAGGTGAGGGATTTTCCATCACCGCCTGGTCATACACATAGTGGAGAGTACCACGGTTTCTAAAACGTTAAAACCGTTATGACTAACTTGTAAACAGTTTATCTTCAGGCAGCCGACACAGAGCCAAGTCAGGATTCATTTGGAGTTGTGTATCTCTCCGTCTGACGAGTGGAAGTCAAATATCCACTCTGCTTTCAGTTCTGTTTGTCACCAGCAACCTCTCAGGGAAATATCTGGCAATTTAGCATCTCGATGCTCCACTGTGCTCCCCAGCTGCTGACTGTCTGTCGGCCAATTAGTGCTGAGCAGGGAGTGCACAAAGAAACACCTGCAGGGACAGGAAATAACACGTGAGACTGAACCGCGGTGACAAAGTGGTGAGCTTAGAAACCAAAACACTGAGCTGAAGGATCAGGGTGATCCTTATCTGTGTGAGTTACACCCTTTTTATATTTATAGATCAGATTGTTTTTTTTAATAGAAGTCTCTGTGAGCAGCTTTAAAGTCACCACTCAAGGTGTGTGTGTGTGTGTGTGTGTACCGCAACAACGCGTTCCTGTAGGTACATGCTGTACAACATCAGGAGGATACGTCCCCTTCTCACCCAGAAGGCGACACAGGTTCTGGTCCAGGCTCTGATCATCTCGCGACTTGACTACTGTAACTCCCTCCTGGCAGGTCTACCCGCTAACGCCATTCGACCTTTACAGCTCATCCAGAATGCAGCAGCTAGACTGGTCTTCAACCTCCCGAAATTCACCCACACTACCCCCCTCCTCCGCACACTCCACTGGCTACCGGTGGTCGCCCGCATCCGCTTCAAAACATTGGTACTTGCGTACCGTGCCACGAACAGATCGGGTCCTATCTATATACAGGACATGGTAACACCGTACACCCCAGCTCGGGCACTCCGCTCGGCTTCTGCTAAACGACTTGTAGCTCCGTCACTACGAGCTAAACACTCAACAAAGTCACGACTGTTTGCTGTCCTGGCTCCTCAATGGTGGAATGAGCTCCCCATTGACATCAGGACAGCAGAAAGTCTCTGCATCTTCTGTCGAAAACTAAAAACGCATCTCTTTCGACTACACCTTGAATAAGGAAGGTAGCACTGTACTAGCACTCTAGTAGCACTTTGATGTCTCTTATTGATAGCACTTTTGTAATTTTCTGTAATTTTTGTAATTTAACTCTATTGAAGAAACTGTACTTTAGTGATTATTGATTCTTGTTGTTCTGAGTTTGTACTCATGATTGAATGCACTATTGTAAGTCGCTTTGGATAAAAGTGTCAGCTAAATTGTGTGTGTGTGTGTGTGTGTGTGTGTGTGTGTGTGTGTGTTTAGTTTTTTCTAAAAGGCAACATGCTCCACAAGTATCCGATAATCGAGTTTGTGGTTAACTTGAAGCCACAAGTTTGAACCCTAGCTAATCTATAATAACAGCCGATAAATGGAAATGATTGACAGCTGATAATTGATAATGTGTTAATCTTGTGAAGAGCGACTGAAGACACACACACTTCAAAACACACCTCTGTGTGAGAGACATCCCTCCATTGCAGAGGCAGTTGTTATATAACTCTGTTGCTTCGCCGGCATAATCCCTCTCTCTTTCTCGCCCTCTCTCTGTCCGTCTCTCGCTCTCCCCAAATCGCTCCTCCATCCGTCGTCATGGTGACCCCAGCACTGCCGCAGCGGCACACTTGGCCTTGTCATCTTTCTGGTGCTCTCTCTCTCTCGCTCTCTCGCTCTCTCACTTGATTTGTTTGTCAAATCGCAGAAGTCAGATTTTTTTCTTTTTCTTTCTCTCTCAGTGAAATCAGTTTGATGGTTGACCAAGAAAATGTATCTCCTGTTGGTTACTAAAGCAACCGTTTAATTAATTTAGAGTAATACATTTTTTAATATCATTCAAAGACAAAATGAAGAGGGAAATGGACAGAGAAACTGTAATTTAAATGTTTTGTTGCGTAAGAACCAGTTTATTTTGAGAGGTGGTGATCGTGTGTGTGTGTGTGTGTGTGTGTGTGTGTGTGTGTGTGTGGGGGGGGTGGATGGATAAGAGGAGTTCCAGTGCCGTTAATACCTCTCTGTCAGATCTCAGTTACCGCATCACTCCGTGATGTAACGAGGGATTTGTATGCATCTAAAAATGACTCCTCTTTCCGTACCTGCCCTCCTCCTCCTCTACACCCGCTCTGCTTCTTTATCTTTCTGCTGCGTAGTCTGCTCACGTTTGCCCTCTGGCTGTCCTCCGCATACACTCGAACATCCTTGTGTGTGTGTGTGTGTGTGTGTATTTGTTAATAGGTTTAATGATGTAGAAAATCAGATGTCGGCCCAAATGACACACAGTTAATCAGTAAGACGGACGTCACATTTAATGCTACCCGGTGCTGAGCAGATCCCTTTTTTCACAACTGGTGGCGCCTCAGTATCCACACTCGTCAGTAACTCCCAGCTTAGTCGTAATGTCGCTTGTTATTTTACAGAGCAGTAATCTACAGGGCCTCATGCGGCACTAAAAGAAGTGCATTTGGGGGCAATGAATTACTGCGTCCATAGATCAGCTGTGAACTCCTGTTGCAGAAATAGTACTTAATATGACTACAAGAGAGTATTGCTGTATTGTAGATGCTATGATCATTTTGGTAACTCTGTCTCCATTAATAGTAGTTCTGTAGCTTTTGGTTTCATCATCATGTCCAATAGGCAGCTGCTTTGCTAAGGAGGAAAAGAAGAAATGTAACTTTTTGAAATTGTTACAGCTTGTCCAGGGTTTCATGTTCAACCAAACCTTTTAGGAATACAGGAGTTGATAAAACGGTCTCACCACGATGTCCCGGTAGCGCTGCGCTGAAGCGTTTGATCGCATCACTTGATGCCCGGCTGTCATGGAAGTGGAAATGTTAAAATGTCCTTGTTTCAGACGCTTCAGTTGGCTGAAGAGTTGCTTTCAAGGTCAAGACTGAACTTTTAATCTTAAAAGTTATCAAACAGTCCAGTAACCCTATTTATCTGTGAATGTTTTCGTCTTCTCAGACTGAAATAAACAAACCACATGATCGCGTTGGACACAGACGAAACAAGTTGACCCATTTCTGTGGGAAGTTAGTTTGATTTGTAAAGCTGTGTGTGTGATGGTGTGACCTGGAGCAGCAATCAGTATTTCAAATAAAAGCAAAGCATTGAAAGAGTGATATACCCTTTTAAAAAAAACCAGTTCAGGGTCAGGCACGAGCACAACGTGACGCACTGCCTGACCCACATCTGATGCTCGGCCTGTATCTGGTGGTTCACACGGGGATATCACAAGTCAAGTAAAAGCACACGTACGTATTTCTGTTTTTCTATCCAGAAGAGAGAGCGATTGATAAGGAAGCCTTTTTAACTGACATTATAAACACTTTCTCTTCTCTTCATGTTCTTCTTTGCTTGTCTTTGACCTCCCCTTTCCTCTCTCTCCTCTTTCTATTCATGTTTAATGACGTCTCATTAATCATGCAGACTTTCCACTGGCGAACTCGCGTGATGACCCAGACTCGATGCCTGGGAGACACGCGCACACACACACGCACACGCACACGCACACGCGCACACAAATACACTGATCTGCGGAGCACAGATCCTCGACTGATCCTCTTAAATCTATAAAAATCGCTGTATGAAAAATGAGACGCTAACAATTTGTGTGACTTGTGCCTCCCAGCTTTCTGTTTTTCCTCCTTCAATATCCTCTGCTAATCGTTGCTATGTGTGGGTTTAAAAACCTGACAGTGTGAAATTGGCACAGTTTGACCGTGGACTGTGTGTGTTTTGTTTTGTGTGTCCCCAGGGACGGATATCTAGACGAAAAAACAAAGCCATCTTGTCCCCACGATAACGGCTCTTTCTATCCGTCTGTCTGTCGCACTACGCTCCTACACACTGACGAACCTTAGTTACACATCTACGTGTGTGTGTGTGTGTGTGTGTGTGTGTGTGTGTTAACCACTCCACTAGCCTCATGCATCCACCTACACACACACACTCTATTGATCTCTGTGACAGTGACAGATGGTGCTGCATGCATTTCCCCCGTGTGTGTGTGTGTGGTTTCTGCAGGTATGGTCTACTGCTGAACTCTGTTCACCTTTTCAACTCAACTTTATTGTGATCTCTGGAGGGTCCCACAGAGTTCAAAGATGCTAAATACGGCCTAAATAATATGGAAAAGTAATGCTGAACTCAGTTAAGACTTGGACTTCTTAGATCTGAAGGAGGAAGCGGAGGAAGGGAAGGAGGACAGGTAGAAGAAACAGCGAGAAGGAGAGATAGAAAAAGATAGACATGTACAGATGGATAAAGACAGATGTTTAGATAAAAACACAGCAGGGCAGTGAGCTCAGCAGTTGTGAAGTTCAGTCTCAGAAGAAGACATGCGGCGAGATAAATCCCACTAACGGGAAGCATTCAACACATCACTGTGGAACATTCAGACTTAAGATATTTTTCAGAAAATGTGTATAAAATGATCCATTTGATGAAGGCCTGATGCCATTAAAAACAATGAGTCGCGGGTTGAATATTTAACAGTTACCTTGTAAATGTAGTTTCAATGACGGCTTATAACAAGTTATTATGTAATATTGTCAAAGTTGTTAAAAAGCTTCTTAAGTAGTGTATTGTGGGAAAACTGTTTTAGGGGTTAATTACTGTAAGGTTAAAATCCTAATTTGTGGTGAAATGATTCATCACCCATCGTGTAAGGACACGGTTGTAAATATCCAGCTTGTTTTATGAGATCACGACGGCTCCAGTTGTGAAGCAAGAGCTTTAAAATCCTGAACTCCCCCAAAACAAAACGCCCACCATAATGATCGCTTTTTGCAGACTCATCACAATATTAAAAATCCATTGTGGTGGGGATATAATCTGGCTTGAAATAATGATACGGATGCACCGAAGGGGCGTTGGCAGATCCCTTTGCATTCAAGGAGATTATTTTAACTAAGCGTAGTTAAAGGGAAGTGAAGCTTTCCGGTGCGTCTAAAAACTTTTATTGTGGTTCTGATCATCATTATTCCTCTTTTCTACACGATGACGTGTGCAAAGCATCTGGAAACTAAAACCTTCTGTTGCTTATCTCTCCACCAATCATTCATCATTTCTCCTGTTTGATTTTCCAGATTGGCGCCTATGACCAACAGATATGGGAGAAGTCGGTGGAGCAGCGGGAAATAAAGGTGCGATTGTTTCATTGTTTGCTCCGTGTTTGTTATTTTTTTTTTTTTTTTTCATTTTCCTGTTTGTGTCTCTTTCTATGCTCTCCGTATTCTACTTGTCTCTCCTCATCCTCTATTTCTTCTGGTTTTCCCTGTATGTCAAGTTTTTCTTGTCTCCTCTTTGACTTTCCCTCTTCCATCTTCCTCCCTCTTCTTCATTGTATTGTCTCTGCTGTCTCTCACCATGCTGCCAGTTCTTTTCCAATGTTTTCTTTTAACTCTTTCCTCTCTGCCCTCCTGGCTGGCCGTCACGTGCCCGTCTCTCCTCTCTTCATCTCCATCCCCTCTTCTTCCATCCGTCTTTTCCTCCTTCTCTCCACAGTTTATTTCTCTGGTGAGTATACAGCGGGGAGGACGTCCCTCTTGTTGTCCCACAGTGCACATCTGCTTCCCACGCTGTAGCCAACTAGACTGTGATTGGTTGGTTTGATCGCTCATTTCAGTTGCCATGTCAGAATCCCGGTGTGTTTATTAACCCCACTCTGCATTCACACTGTAGCAACACTTTGTGATCGGCTGCTGGAAGAACTCGTTTCTTTTTCAAGTTCAACTGCAGCCAGAAAATTTAAGGGAACTGAGCAGCTGCGGCCTCCACAGTGTGACCTCGCAGCTGGATTAGCATGAGTCATGTGATCAGGGTGGCACCAAAACGTTGGTCTTCTTCAGACGGTTTTAGGGTGGAAAGAACTGCAACAATGCAGACTTAAAGGTCAGCGCAGATTAATAATTTATGTCAGACACAACAGTTTTTTCACGGTTATAAAGCTGCATTTCTATGACCGGTCAGGTTCCTCCGACAAAACAAATTCAATTTCTAGTTAGCAGACATGTGCATTTGCTCTTCCTTGTTTAATTATCCTATTTTATTCTGTTGCATCGTACATTATCACATAACAATATAATATATCATAATATAGCAACACTACAAAATAAGGCATATATGAATTATCCACACAATTAGACAATATAACAATACAAAAAAAGCTATGGAGAAGAGTTACTATCAATAGAAATGAAAAGACAAGAGCAGGAGAATAAAGATATAAGGAAATTAATCGGGATAATTGCTTACTTGATGGCACTGCATGTGGTTTTTGGTGCGATTTTCTGCATATTTAAATACATTTGGTCTACTTGTTTTGAATGAATAAAGACATAGATGGCCTCTGAGCGTTTTCTGCTTCCCTCTACCTTCCTACTCTCACCTCCTGTAAACGGCGGTGAGAGTCACTGAGCTCAAAGTCCCATAACACACATAAAACACTGCGCTGCGACCTTGGTTCTTCGTCTGTCGAGTAATTGGTTTCTCGGAGATCGTATCGGCCGCAGACAGCGCAGCGTTTATCTCTGCATACGATGGATACACAATGTGTCGGCCCTTCGCCCCCGTGAACCGTTTATCGTAATGTTTATAGCCTCAAAACATTTAGATAACCAATTCTTCCTTTTAATCTTGTGGAAGATACAACTGCTCCTTTGTGTCTTTATTATGCTCTGTAGATTCCTAAAAAGCATAATAGATAGCATAATAGTTATTCGCAAAGCACAAGAACTGAAATGGATCTTTTTTTCCCTTCTGACCTTTGACTTTGCAAAAACAAACAAACAATACATCATATATATATATATATATATATATATATATCTCTCTCTCATTATTTATTTAACCTTTGGGCTAAAGCAGGTGTAACGCTCTGTCGATATAATTCATAGACTTTTTCTAAGTGTTGAGCTCTGTAGAGGAAAACTAGTCGCCACCCGCTTGTACAAACGGGGAACTACAATATATCCTGCTGGGTTTGTGTTCACGTTTTTATTGTTAAAATACATTTGAAATATGTGCGGTTTTTAGGTGTTTAGCAAATAGCGCAACAGAAGAATAATCATGAAGTAAAAGTAATATGACAAGCGCCGTTTAATAAAGATTTTAAACGGCAAAGAGTAGCTCTTTCAAACACTTTTCTTCTTCTGAATGACATTCTACATGTCGGAGCAGGTCACTGGGGCCACATTGTAGCTTGTAACTGAAGGAGAATCTAGCTCATACAGATAAGAGACCATGCGCATCAGAGATAAGAGCTGTGGCCAGGCAGGATATTTCTGAAGGACTTTAATGCTGCGGTAAATCTACTGCCAAGAGGAAGCTATTGATCGGCTTCTTTTAGGCTTGCATTGACACACACACACACACACACACACACACTGCATAATAGGTTGCTGGTTGTGCTATTTAAAGATAAGGACCCCGATCAAGCCTCTGTATCAAACCATTTCCTGATAACACAAAACCTGATGGGCCTGTATGTAAACATTAGCATGAGCCAGTCCGATCCAAGTGTGTGTGCGTGCGTGTGATATTTCCCAGTCCTGTTGAGTGTGACTGAAACAGACCATTTTCCAGTGTAAAAGTGAGGACTGGTCTAAAACTCAAACCCCACACACACACACACACACACCTTTTTTAATTGTTCTTTTGTATTTATTCTTTTCTGCTGTCGCTCACAGAGAAAGGCAGCCCTTGCACTAAATTGCATGTACAGTTCATAATTTACAGCTGCTCATAACGTGTCAGTACAGTTCGTCATCACAACTGACAGCAGTCGCACACACACATCACACACAGAGAGACAGAGTGCAAAAAGCATCATAGGAGGAAGTGACTGGTTGGCACAGGATGTCAGTGTGCCACAGGGGAGCTTCACTCCCCGGGTCATAAACTACACAAAGCACCAACTTTAAAGCTATAACCGCAAACCTCACTGAGGTGAATGACTGCTCTAACACACTTTTTTTGCTCCTCCTAAATACTTGTAACAAATGCAAAGTAGCAAAAGAGACTGCACATTTAGCCCGACTCGATGCTTTAATGTGTAAAAACTGGTTTCCCGATCCAGCTGAGTTAAATGGTGTAGACGTGCGAGTAGATGCTTCTGCAGTGAGTTCAGTGAGATGGAGAATAGAGCATTAGCTGCGTGAGCCTCGATGCACGGTGTGCCTCCTCAAACACTGTGTGGGTGTGTGAGAGTGTGAGAGAGAGAGAGAGAGTGTGTGTGTTCATAAAGGCATACAGTGCATGAGAAGCCTCCTGTAGTTGAGTTCCCGTGTGTGTGTGTGTGTGTCTGTGTGTCTTTAATAATGTATTGCTCTTTCTGTCCTTGCCTGGCGTTGACTCTGTGTTGCTCTGTCTCCCCCTGCAGGGCTTCAGGAACAAGCCAAAGAAGACGGGACATGTCAAACCAGACCTTATCGACGTGGATTTGGTTAGAGGTGAGAGAGGAAAAAGTTTCTGTGTGTGTGCAAAGTTCCTCTCATCAAGATAATTAGATTAGAAACTGCAGAGGCTTTCTGCAAAAGCTGAAAGAGAGGCCGGCGTCACCGTGCCAACCTCCTGTCAATGTTAATCCTCGTTCTTTCTTCATCGGTCCGTCTGCGTTCTTTTCACTTCGGTCTCATATTTATCACAATTTCAATTCCTCATCGAATCAGTAAAATGTATCAATGCATTGTTATTTCATCACACAGGATAACCGAACCGATCATAAAAAAAAGGAGGAGAGAGGATGAATAGAAAGCGGGGGATGAGCTTTTGGCTTAATTAGTTTTTTTCTCGTTAAAACTAAGCGTGTCTATTTGATTCTCTTCCTCCGCAGGTTCGGCGTTTGCCAAGGCCAAACCAGAGAGTCCGTGGACGTCCCTGACCCGAAAAGGCATCGTCAGAGTCGTCTTCTTCCCGTTCTTTTATCGATGGTGGATCCAGGTCACCTCCAGAACCATCTTCCTCTTACTGCTGGTTCTCTATCTGCTGCAAGGTGCGTGTGAATGTGTGTGTGCACCTTCCCACAACCAAGTGGGAGGGATTATGCCAGTGGTCTTTGTTTCTTATTTTCAGACTGGATAAATATGGAGGCTGTAGTAGAAATATCAGACGAGTTGCATCATTGTCAACGTTTCCTGATTTACTGCTATCCATTACTTACTGAATTTAACCTCATTAAATGTTTAAATCTTTTCCCAATAACCGAAATGTAGTTCACAAAAACTGCAGATAAGCTGTATAGGCTTCTACTGTGTGTCTTATCTGCAGTTTTTCTTAGACTACACATGCAGTATATACAATATCTTGAAAGTGTAGTTTTCTCCCAGGTTACGCCTACATATCTGCAAAAACACTGTTAAGACTACTGGACAGTGTTTTCCACTACCTACATCATGATGCCCTTTACAGCCGAAAACAGACAGTTTTATTTATTTTTATCTCTCTCTCAACCCTCCGCCCTTCCTGCTAACTTCCCCCACATGCTGCACACGCACACGCACGCACACACACACACACACACACACACACACACACACACACACACACACACACACACACACACACACACACACACACACACACACACACACCTACCCCTACCTTTTGATTACCACAGTTTCATCAAGTTCATTTTGACCACCAGAGGGCAGATATACAAAACGGACAGATGCAGAAACCCAAGAGGCAGTCACAGTCACCTGGTCATTAGTTGTTGGAGTTGTCTTTTGGTCACTTGATGACTTCAAAGTAAAACATTTACTACATTTTTACCCTCTTTTTGGTTTCCACAAACATCTTAGAAAAGTATCTGGATCTCTAGGACCATGACTTTCTCTGCATAGAAGTATTGTAGTCCAGAAAATCCATTCAGAGACCATTGGGACGGAAAACCAAAATGATGAAGTTTACAGCTGCAGAGTTTGATGTTAAAACAACGTTTACGCTGCCATTCGATTTCTCTGTTTACAATGTAATGGACGCCATTTTCCAAACTTGCAGTTGCAGCATCAGTCCTGTATGCGAGCATCCCGCAGCATCATGGGATACCGACCACCGAGGTGTTCGGAGCCATCTGGCTCATGCTGCTGCTGGGCACCGTCCACTGCCAGATCGTCTCCACCAGGACCCCGAAACCTGTCTCCAGCAGCGGGGGGAAGAGACGCAGGTAAGCTCTGGGAAGGAAAAGAGGAAGGGCTGCTTATGAGGAGGAGGGAAAGCGCTGCCAAAAATAAACATTATGACAGAGGTGGAGAGAGGGAAAGAAGGGAAGTAGAGATCAAGCGAGGGAAACGCTGGAGGAGATTAAGACGAGAGGGGAGAATGGAGATAACAAGCACGAGGTCTAGAAATAAGGGAATTATGGAAACGAATAAATTAACGTCTTTTGTTGCTGGATTGCGTGTTTCTCACTGTTTGCTTTCTGATAAGTTCACAAAAGAATTAACCTAAAGATAAGCATATTTATCATGGAGAGAGTTTCCAACTTAATTTAGTGTCCATTTAATCTTTATAAATTCTTCTGTTCTTGGATCTTTTGCATCTGGGCAAGAATTAGGACCAACATTTAGGTCTAATTTATTTAGGTATTATCTCTAGACTACATGCTTGCCAGCCTTGGAAGCTCTCCATGATAAATATAACGTCACCGGTTCAAGACGAATGTGATTTTATTGTGTGTGAAAGTAGAAAGTAGTTTGCTTTACTTGGTGTGTTTTTGTAGTTTTTAGACTTGGTTTGTGGTTTCTGCTCCGTCGGGTTCCAGCTCCTCAGTGCTGCGGTTTCTGGTTCACAAATATTTCAGACAATTTTCAGACTCTTGGGAAGAAAATTGGACCATGCCACAGTTTTGGAAAGGGTTTGGAGGAAGCGTGGTAACAGTGGTTGCTCCTTCACTGAATACATTTTGGGTCTCTTTTATTAAGGAAAGAGGAAAAAAGGGTCAAATTATAATTACACAAGATTCTGTTCCTCTGTACATTTCTCTATATCTGTCTTTCTCTCTTCCTCATCCAAGTCTTAAAGACATTTCATCTCATAGATGAACAGAGAAATCAGTCTCCAGGTCCGAAAGTGCACACAGTCTTATACATATCAAACCAATAAATATTGTCAACAATTATTATATCGAGCATTCGCTTCTCCTCTATCACAGTTTTAGGAGCAATTCTGCAAAATCAAACGTTTACATACATGTACTGCAAAAGTAGATATAACACAAAAAAGGCTTTTGGTGGAAATGTGATGTTTCCTCATCACACTGTAAAATCGGGGACATTTTTGGTATTGTTTTTGCTTCTTTTACCCCGATAAAGTTTTCAACGCCCTTTTTTTTTTTTTAATAAAAACATTGGCCTTTGTTTTGTATGAATACAGGTTGTAGATGACTGTCTGTCCTCAGTTTGAACTTTCTCTTAATATTGGAAAGCTCTTAAGTTTAGTTTTTTAATTAAACATATCTACTCTTGCAGAGTAACAACCTAAATGAGGGTTTTGGTAGAATGAGCTTTTTAACTGTATCGGCGTCTGTGTCTGGCGGGCGCCTGAGTTTTGGGCACCAGTCCTTTTGCTTTTTGAAACATGGCACTGTCTGTCTTGCTTCTCTCAAAGTAAAAGTATTTTTTACTGCTAACACTTGTTGAAATCATAATGAGAAAATACAGCCAGGTTCCCGGTGGACACACTGCTGTAGTTTCAAGTCTCCTCTTTAAGTCTCTCTCCACTCTCTATTCTTTTCAAACTGAAGGAAGTTGAGGAAGGCTTCTAAGATGGAGGTGCATAGGGAAGGCGACGGGTCTAGCACTACCGATAACACACAGGAGGGGGCGCCACACTCCCACTCAGCCTGCAGCACATACAGCCTGGGCACTCTCTTCCAAGATTTCTGGCATGATATCTGTAAAGCTGGGTGTGTATTTTCGTTTCTCATCTTCCTAAAACGAGATGATATACAAAGACAGGACTGGGGTTCAGTTCACCAAATTATCCAAGGTTTATAGTTTTTGGCAATTTTAGAGAGACTCATTTTGTTGTTGGTCAAATCTATAAATTTCATCAAATAATTAAATTTGGTCTTGTAATCTTACCGGTTACTCTTGATTTCATTATTTCTGAACTGAAATACCAAGAACTGAATCCCGGCCTCGAGTCAGACCTTACCTGGGCTTCGTCAGCTGCAACGTCTCTTTCTTAACTCATCGCTAACTTTACCCTCCTAATGAAATTGCCCAATTTCTCATAGGTTGACTGAATATATATTCCATTTGATGTTGATGAGCAGCATTGTCTGCACAACTATAAATTCCTGAGACACCAAAATGTAACAAAATGAAAACAATGTTTTGTCTTTGGCACCACTCTTTTAATGAGGAACGAAGGGACTGTGCAGCTGATTTTGATGTGCATGATAAGCTGCGTTTGACAGAAACATGGGGCGTGGATATTTGCTGGAGAAGAAATTACCAAAAATCACCTGAGAGTTTCTCAAAGTACATTTTTTACTCTCTAAAACAATGATATGCCTGTAATTTGAATTTGACCACAACTGTCTCAGACAGCTGCTTCCTCCCCAAGCTTCTACTTTGACCAGCTTCAACAACGGTGTGGAACATTTCAGAGCACTAAATAACGCCCGATTTGGTTTAATCATCTATTGAATATCTGCCACACTCACTTCAAGACACCGCCCCCTCAGTCGGTACACTTTCTCAGTGATACAATCATTAAGCCTCTGATTTAACTTTATTTATGTCAGCTGAGATTACCAGTAACACTGTTTAGTTAATTGGTTATCAACGTATTCAGCGTTCTAATTGAATCATTATTACAGCAGCAGTCCTCCAGTACGTCACGCTTTGTGCAACATTTCTTCTCTCATATTGGTGTTCATTCTGTCTGAATGTTCCACAGTGATGTGTTGAATGCTTCCCATTAGTGGGATTTATCTCGCCGCATGTCTTCTTCTGAGACTGAACTTCACAACTGCTGAGCTCACTGCCCTGCTGTGTGTTTATCTAAACATCTGTCTGTATCCATCTGTACATGTCTACCTTTTTCTATCTCTCCTTCTCGCTGTTTCTCCTACCTGTCCTCCTTCCCTTCCTCCGCTTCCTCCTTCCCTTCCTCCGCTTCCTCCTTCAGATCTAAGAAGTCCAAGCTGTCCATCGACAAGTCGACCGAGACGGACAACGGCTACGTCTCGCTGGACGGCCGGGTGACCAATCGCAGCAGCGAGGAGGGGCTCCAGCTCCACGAGCCGCGATGTGATTTGCTGACCAGGGCTGATGAGGTGTGCTGGAACGCTCACATCCAGCCCGCCCACATTCACGCGCCCCTCAGCACGGGACTGATGCTCGCGAGCGGCAACAAGGTGATCCATCGCACCAGAAACACCACAACACGCCCGTCTCTCCAGGATGTGGCTGACGTGTGGATTCTGTCTTTTAGGAGCCGGCATCGGATGAGGCGTCCAGTGAGGAGGACCCTGAAGCGACCTACAGCGCCCTCCGCAGGGGAGTTGAAAGAATGAACAGTGACTCTACGCTCAGAAACC
Organism: Myoxocephalus aenaeus; assembly: GCA_038501785.1. Lineage (NCBI taxonomy): Eukaryota > Metazoa > Chordata > Actinopteri > Perciformes > Cottidae > Myoxocephalus > Myoxocephalus aenaeus. The sequence continues at coordinate 6,991,503 of JBAMJR010000053.1, forward strand.
GCAAGAGTACACACCACCACTACAAGAAACACTTCGCTGTGGAGGTAAACGCACACAAAAGGCGACACGTTCACTTTTCAAAGCAGTTCGATCAATTTATAGCAGAAAAATGGAAACGGGACAAAAGCTTCATAACACTTCTCCCTGCTGTCTGTCAGGACGTTCCCAAGTCTGGCACCAGCTGCAGCTCCAGATGTTCCAGTCTGAGGACTCAGGACTCGGAGAGCACTCGACACGAGTCTGAGACGGAGGACCTGATGTGGGAAGACTTCCTGCACTGTGCCGAGTGCAGATCCTCCTGCACGTCAGAGACGGGTATGAAGATGAGATCAAAGAACATCTAGAGAAGCGTTTGTTTAAATTATGTTGATGAACCTGCTGAAGTCCCTGTTCATTCATCATACTTTGGGGTTTGTAGTGGAATTAATACTGTGACTCCTTTTCTTGACAGAGGGAGAAGGAGGAGGGACGCCCGTCTGTCCTCCGGCTAAAAAGGAATACAGAGACGATCCTTTCCATCAGGTCTGTAAAGCCTCTTACGTCAGACATGCTTGGTGCTAGATCGTTTTGATGATTTGCGCTTCTAAATATGAATAAGAACTGCGTTTAAATGTTTATATTAACTTTGTAGTTATGACCTGCTTCACGCTAAAGTAATTTAAATGCAGTTGAAACAACTTCATAAGTTGCACTTTTCAAACAAATTCCTTCCCAGGAATTTTTTTTGGGACTCCTTTTTCGGCTGCGGTTTTACCCGTCACTTTCAGATCACTGCACGAGACTGGCAAAGGGAATACAGGCACAGGAAACAAATACATTGTTTTCTTCTCTGAAATCAGAGCTGGACTCACTCCTGGTCCGACTCATAGCATGCGTCAGAGCACAGGAAGGATGCACTGACCTCAAGGCTGAAAAAGCCTCCTGGGCCTTGCCAGTGAGCACACACTGCAGCAAGAGAGTACGCTCAGCATTTGACCACTTCAGAGCATCTGCTAAGCGTTCGAACAAAACAAAGATGATGTCAGGGTCCCCCTCATTTAAACTTTCTGTTAACTTAAGGTTGGTACCTTAAGTTAACAGAGACATCAAATGATAACACCGGCTCTCCCTTGTGTGGCTCAGCCTTAAGTTTCCCTTCACTTATAAGCTCCAGCTTATATCGCTCCAACTCTAACTGTTGTTTTACCTGAACATGGGCTAATTCAGCCTCCCGAAGATGAGCCTCCTGTTTTAACTTTTCTAACTCCACAGTATTTTTATGTTCCTCTTGCATAAGTTGTCTTTGTTGCTCGAATGTCAAACCGACGCAAACAAGTGAACCTTCAAGGTGGCCAACACTTCATCCTTATTCAACTCTTTAGCAATCTCAATACTGTAGTGGTCTGCTATTTAAGAGCTGATTCTTTTTGTAAGAATTAAGCAAATCCTCATCTGGAGACCGAACAAAGTCTTCAATGGAAGCCATGTTATCAGTTCAACTGAAACCTTTCCAACCAACCAACTAGTACAAAGCTTTTCCAAACAAAATGGTCGACAGGCTGGTTTAAATAAGGAACCCAACTCCTCTGACTAACCAGGTCTAGCTGAGTAACTCATGCAGGTTAGTGGCTGAATTAAGCACAAAACCCAGTAACCCGGTTAACCTTCAGCAAGCTGAAAATCACCTAGAATAAATAAAGGCTCAATGAGAGACAGCTGGTGCCCCTCATTGCTTATGCCTATGAGGAAAAGGGCTCCAAATGACTCGCAAGCTTGTTTCCACTACAACAGGTCAGAAACACACTCTAACCAACAGATCTGTGCGGAAAACTCCCTTAAACAAAATTACCTTTAACATGATCCCGGACGAGCCCCCATTTGTTACCACCTGGCTCACGGCTGGCAACAAAAAGGGAGTCCACACATTGATCGCCAACACAAAACCTTGTTCATTATCAGGTCCAAACAATTCACGCAATCAAAGCAGGACAAGGTGTGTGTGTGTGTGTGTGTGTGTGAGAGAGACGCTCCCATTTGGTGCCGCCTTTTATGCCCTCTCGGAGGCGGAAGCTCCTCCCACCAGGAAGCCATCTTAAGCCGGGGTCCCAGTTGCAGAGTGGGAGGGCCGTCACATTTGAGTAGAACTACGGAGCAAAGTGGTGAACAGTAAATGGACAGGTCAATAATAATAATAATAATAATAGGGATGTTGTGTGTGTTTTGTCCTCAGGGTCACGCTCCCTGGCTGCACAGCTCCAACCCCGGTTTGGAGCGAGTGAGCGCCATCGTGTGGGAGGGCAACGAGTGCAAGAAGGCCGACATGTCCGTTCTGGAGATCAGCGGCATGATCATGAACAGAGTGAGTGACAATTCTCTCGGTCCTCAAAGAATTACATGCATTTAATGATTCACCGACAAACGGTCTGTTTCTCCTCCTCCCTGCAGGTGAATCTCTACAACCCTGGTATCGGCTACCAGGTCTTTGGGAACGTGGTCTCAGTGACGCTCGGCCTCACACCTTTTGTGTACAGGTACTGCTGGCATAGCATGCATCAGTTAAATATATAAAGTTTGGGGGATTTAAGACTTTAAACCTCTTTTAAAAGTACAAATATTTAAATGTTGGCTGGTTTACTTTGTCGTCTCCTGCAGGCTGGCTCAGTACAGGGACTTGGATCAGCTGACAGCGCTCTCAGCCAGTGAGCTGCTGTCTGTGGCGCTGGGAGGCGAGTCTGGATCAGACGCCATGGTCGTCACCATGGTAACGCTCAGCTTCCTGGTACGCGTTTGCCTTACATGGCTCTTCTTCTTCCTGCTCAGCGTCGCAGAGAGGACCTACAAACAGGTGAGACGAGGACACCGAGTTGTTGCTCAAGTTCTTCACCCCAACGTTGAGCCGGACGCTTCAGTCTGAACTCGCCTGTCGGTTCTGATTAAACTCATCGTCGGTCACGTCTGCGTGTTTCAGAGGCTGCTGTTTGCAAAGCTGTTTGGTCACCTGACTTCAGCCCGCAGAGCCAGGAAGTCTGAAGTCCCCCATTTTAGACTGAAAAAAGTTCAGAACATCAAGATGTGGCTGTCGCTACGCTCCTACCTCAAGGTACATGATGACCTTTACCGGATGAAACTGGTGTCCATGTGAAATGCCTTTATCTATCTGTTAATTTGGGAGTTTGGCGTTGACGGCTGCGGTGAATGAAATGTACAGACATGAAGTGTAACTCTGTTGCGTTTGCAGAGACGAGGTCCTCAGCGCTCGGTGGATGTGATCGTGTCGTCTGCCTTCCTGCTGACGCTGTCCGTCGTCTTCATCTGCTGCGCCCAGGTACTTATGAATCATAAAAACATTCTGGCTTATCTTTGGGGTACATTAGTCATTAGTAGTGTTCAGTAATTTGAGTGTGGACGTAGTCTAGATTCAGGTGATTGTATTGTATCGTCATTGACGATACAATACGTTATTTTTCATTCCTTATTAATTTATCTCCGTTTTGAATGGATTTTTAAATTAAAGCAACTATTTGTAAGATCTTTTGGCAACCTCAGTAAAAACTAGTGCAGTGTCTTTTTAGTTCTACCACTGGAGGGCGCTAACGTCAGATATCTTTGAATTCTACACATAGTGGCTTTAAGTTCATCAGAAAGCCTTGACGGCTTAGAGAAAAAAACTATTATTATTATCCAAAATAAGCCTTATTTACAGACCGATAAATGAACTCTCCTCTCTTCTTCCAGTTGCTCCACATCCATGAAACGTTCCTGGAGTGTCACTACAACTGGGAGCTGGTGATCTGGTGCTCCAGTCTGTCTCTGTTCCTGCTCCGGTTCGTCACTCTGGGCTCTGAGACCAGCAAGAAGTACAGCAACACCTCCATCCTGCTCACCGAACAGGTACGTGCACGACCGCACAGCCGGCACGTCCTCAGACAGCGACGCTGATCCTCTGTGTGTTTCAGATCAACCTGTATCTGAAGATGGAGAAGAAGCCAAATAAGAAGGAGGACCTGACACTGGTGAACAACGTCTTAAAACTGGCTACCAAACTACTCAAGGTAACGTCCATCTTCAAGTTTTAGCTCGAATTATTGTTTTTGTATTCATTATTTGAGGCAGAGCTCTCTTTCTGTTGTGATACCTGCACTAACAGTCTTTTTATGAACTCTTCTATATGCCTTATAATCTTACCAACTGTTTATTCCCCCTCCAGGAGTTGGATACTCCTTTCAGGTTGTATGGTTTGACTATGAACCCTCTGCTCTACAACATCACCCAGGTGGTCATCCTGTCGGCCGTGTCAGGAGTCATATCTGACCTACTAGGATTTAACCTGAAGGTATGTGTGTTTTATGGGTTTTAATTTGCTGTTTTACATGTCGTCATTGGGCTGAGAGGCTAGTCAAAGTCATGCCAGCTCAGACCAGAAAGCAGAGACTGGGGAACGCTTCATCCATCATATTTTATTTTGACACTAAACGGACACTTGGTTCATACTTTGTACGGATCAACTCGTTCACCAGCAACATTCACCGTTTCAGTCTTTGTTACGATGGCGTCTGTCTGTCATTTAAAGCTCAGGAAAGACAGACGAGGCCAAAACGAGCTTCTCCTCCATTTCCTACACTGACGGAGATCTTCAACTTGATGCTCTGGAGCGTCATTTTAATTTTGATTACGTGTATTTTGCTTTTGTGCTTTCTGAAGTGTAGAGGGAGGTCTTCTTTAACCTGCGATGGGCTGTAGCTTCACTTATTATTTACATTCTTTAACCTCACATCACCACCGTGTGTATTAATCCTGTTCCTGTCTCACTTCCTGTTCACAGCTGTGGAAGATTAAATCGTGACAGTGAACGGAGAACGGGCGTCGGCCTTCACTGACTGACTGACTCACTGAACGCTCGCCTGACTGATTTCACGCTCGACTGAAACGTCTCGCCCCGCCGGAGACGTTCTCCTCAGCGTCCCACGTTGTGCAATTCAAAAACTATTTATTTACCCACTCAGTGTTTTCTACTTAGGGTTTATTTGAATTGTAGTTTGTTTTAACTTTTGTGTTCTGTGGCACAAAACAATGCTATATTTTACCTGTCTACAAAAAGTGTTAGTATTATTATTATTAAGCATAAGCTATGTTTAATGTGATGTTTAAGATCTCGGCTGCATTTGAACAGTTCAGTTTTCATTTCAGCTCGTTCGCATATTTAAAAAGGCAAAGAGCTGCCGACGGGACAACTATCATTTTATTGTACGTTTTTGTGTTTTATTTGCTTCAACTTAAAGTTATTATTTATATGTTGAGTTCATTTTAAAACAGAATTTCAAACTGTTACAACCGTAAAACCTGTTTTAAGAAGACACGTGTTACTTTCAGACAAAAAAGGTGGAAGATGAGTCTCTAGTTGAATTGCAACTTAATGGTTCAATTTGAATAAAAAATACAAAAATATCTTCACAAAGCATATCCTCATAAAAACTGGGATGCTTTATTCTCTCAAACTCGGCTGCTTTGTTGAAAGCAACGGTCCACTAACATTAAAGAGACTTCTGCTGTGACTCCTGACATTTCATAAATAACCTCTATTCCATATTCATAGCAGCTCCCAAAAAGCTAAACAAATACTGTTAATGGACATCAACCATTCTGTATTAAAAGTTTTAAATGTGCTGACTTACCTGAGGTGCAATGCAAAGAAACAATCATCCAGTTCATGGAAATAACAAACAATAGACGATAGATGATATTAACAGAAACCTCTGTTTACGTTTAAAAACATCCCTTTCATATTATTTTAGTGAGGGCAAGTTCACGACCCATATCAACGGATGTGATGGTATTTCTGTTAACACGTCACAGAAATGAATCCGCTTAAAATAACTTCTGTGGAACGGGACGACTTTTTACTTTTACAGGCAGATTAGGACATTCGCCTATTTCCCTCACGTGAAGCTACTTCCTGGTTCATATCAGATCACTTCCTTTTTCAGCTGGTTAGATCTGAGTCGCATGGGGTGTTCTTGTTTTCGTGATGCTCCCAATTTGTTTTTTTTTCTGTGTAAAATAAAACACAGATTTTTCTTTCAAACTGACTCGGCTGAGTGTGAGTGAGGTGAATGACCCACCAGCATCTCAGTGGCCTTTAGAGAATCCGACCCGCTCCATCACGGCGAAGGAAAGTTCCATCACTCCTTCCTTTCTCGCCTCCTTTAGCACTAAAGTGTATGTACACTGAGCCAGCCATCCTTTACGAAACACTAGGAGATAATGCCATCTCTAATTCCTTGAGACGGGTCTGTGTCTGAAATCACTCTTTATTTGTTGTCCGCCATCTTCTTTGAGTGTCAGAACTCTTGAGTGTTAAAGTTCTGCTCTATATGGTGAAAAGTGATTTATTTGATCATCTGAATATTAGTTGTCCGAAATAGGAATCTACCTCCAGATATGGAGTATCTCAAGAAGATAGTGAATGAGTGAACAAGGGAGTGCTTTTGGATACGGCTTATCTGTTCTAAAATAAGTAATCATATATTAGTACAACACATTCTTACATAAAGAAAAACATTTGATATGAATCAAAAGGGAGGATTTGTTTTATGTATCGTGGCTGTTGCAGTTTAGTTGAAACTTAATTTCTCACTCGTGAGGCCAGAAGTCAATAAAATGTACAATCGCCTTCAACAACAGCAACAGTTTCAGCTCTGGAAGGTTTTGGACGTTCCATCTCGTCTCCCAGTTTTTAGTCTGTGGATGTGACGTAGAACGTGATCTCGCGCTCGGAGCCAATCAGACGGGAGATTAGTGCGCATGAGCCGCTCCTGCCACAGGTCTCTGAACAGTTAAAGCAAGTCTGAACGCGAATGAAGATACGCACTTTAAAAACAGATCCAACGTGGAAGAATATAAATGACGTCAGGAGTTTTAGTTTTTTGTATCTCACCGGCTCGACACAGCACGCGTTTGCTGTTCAAGCGAACGCGTGCTCTGAATTTATGAACGCGTTATTGACGAGTCATCACTCTGAAGTACATTCTGCATGGTACATGAAGTCATAACTCACAGGAAATATCTTAAATGTGATTCAAATGCTTTCGTTGCCTCAGTTAACGAATTGGCGTTTTTGCTAACTGAAGCTAAGTTTGTTCATGAAATTACATCTTCATTGTGTTTGAGGGAGAAGACCAAAGTGCTTATTTTACTTTTTGTTTGTCTCTGCTGAAAAAAAATAAAAGAATGTATTTGCAGCGTTATGCTTTAAAATATATTTGTTTCCCTTTGGAAACACCTTCTAAGTTGTATTATTGTTTTCTATTCGGCCTTGTGCTTTTTGTTCCGTCAGCATTAGTTTCTCTCAAGGAGAGGCGTGATTTATTGTTTTAAGGAACAAATACGTTTGAAATGTACGTATGAAAAGGAATCTAAGTAAAGGACTCTGATGTTGTGATTCTGTTTTCAGAGAGTCTAAAAAAAATTAGATTTTTTTTTTTTGTGAACTGGTCTGTCCACAAGGTCTACATTTTTTTTCTAATAAAAATAAATGGATGTTGACTGATTCTTGTCTTTCAGTATTCTAGCAGCTCAACAGGTGCTGCTGGATAAAGGAGTCCTAAGTGTTCACTCAAATAATGAAAGAACTAAACGGTGCTTTAACTTTTAATAATATATACATATGAAGTATATACATATGAATTATACGTGTGTGTGTGTATATAGTATATACATATAATATATGAATTATACATATGTATATATACACACGTGTATATATACACATATACACGTGTATATATATATATCTATATCTATATCTCTATCTCTATATATATATATATAGATAGATATACAGATGATATATATATATCTATATATCTATATATCTATATATAGATATATATATATATATACACATATATATAAATATATAAATATATATATATACGTATATATATGTATATGTATATATATACATATATATATATACACAGATGATATATATATATAGATAGACAGATGATATATATCTATATAGATATAGATATATACATATATAGATATATATGTATATACATATATATACATATATATGTATATCTATCTATATATCATCTATATCTATATATATATTTTTAAGTATCACATAAACTAATTTACTCTAAAATATGCATTTAATCGGCCTATTAAACCAAATGTCCTGTACATAAAATGTCAACCAAGATTCTGATGCCTGGATATACAAATTGAAATAATGGAAAATCAAATGCTGCCTTTTAGTTGTTTTTTGACACTAACGCTTTAGAGGGAATTATGTTCAGGTGACACTTATTATATCATGCACTTTTCACGTTGTGTGTGCACATTAACCACTAACAACACAGAGATGACGGATTAAAAAAACCTTTTTATTAGAACAATACAGCAGATATAAAGGTCTATTGCAATCACACACTCATCCCATCACAACGGAACGTGTGCTTCAACAGACAATTTTCGCTCACCAAGAGAAATAAATTAATGAACTAGATCAAATAAAAACTGAAAATGAGGAACAGAAAAGAAACACTGAGAAATTGTGTTCCTGCTCAGAAAAAGCTGCCATCAAATAGAAACGTTCAAACCTCAATTTCGACGTAGTTTATGATACGCTCAGAATTGTTGCGTTTAGTTTAGTTTCCATTGTGCTGGAGCCAGATTTTGGTATTGCCAGAAAACACGTTTTTAAAAAGGTTCCCCTAAATCGCCAGCTCTCCAAATACGAGGCGCTCATGTTCCCTCGAGGTCGTTACCGGTGTCAGAGCCAGGGAGGAGGCTTGCTCGTTGACGTGTTTAGGTTTTGCTCTGACCTCACATGACCGCTGGCCCGGATGACGAGAAACAAGCGATAAATCGAAAAGAAAAGAGAAAACAAAGCTTGCGATAATAATACCAAAAACAGCAGTTGATGAATTCAAATGAAATCCAATCAAGAAAAAAAACATGTTTTCAGACAGCGTATCCAAAGATGGAGGACTACAATGAACTGCATCTCTACTGTAATTAAACGGCAGTTTTGCACAAAAAAAAAGAAAATCATAAATATGACTCTGGGGCCTTGTTATAAAAAAATATCTTCACGCTTTGCTTGATATGTTTGAACAAATCAGCTCAGGGCATGTCTTAGAAAAGAATCAACTTATATTGGTGACATGAAATCTGCTTTATCTTTAGACACATCAGACAATGTACAATAAGAAGATGGCTACATATCAAGAGGACTCCTTTATACATCAAAGTTTTGACTTTAGATTTGGTTTTAAGCACAAACGTTTTAATCATGAGGCCCGATTTGAGATCTGCAGGTTAAACACCAAAGTGGAAAACGCAGTCGTCCCCGTTTATATTTCGAGGTTTTTAGGTCAGAAAAGTGACTCTTAAGTCGTCACTTCCAAAACACCAGCAACTTTTGAAGTTGCCGTTTGTGAAATAAGAAGTTGTGCTGTATATTTCCTCCACCTGTTCTTACATACAGACTACATGACGTTTACACGAGGCTTCCCAACCAAGCAGCCATTTTGTATTCTCTCCATTGCACCTCAAAGCTCGAGCAGGTGATGTAACACCTTGCTAACGTGTTTGTCTCCTGCCATCATACGATAACATTTTTTTCTCATATATATTTCATACAAATCTATAACCCAAAATGTAGGAATCTTATTTACATGGAAAACATTTTTTTATTTTTTTTTTTACTTTTAAAAGTGACTAACCCCTTTGCCCACCCTAGTTCCCGACAGGTCACCCTGCAACCTTCCCACCCGTGGAATAAATCCACTCAATTTAGCTTTATCATATTCTAATGCTCTTAAGTGTGATTTAGAAAACAGCATCAGCAAAAACACCTCAAAATGTATATTTTTTTTAAAAGACACAATTATGCTTCCTTTTTCAAGTCAAACCATTAAACTCTTAAATGTCAGAACTCACCACAGAAGAAAATGTAGCACTACTGAAGGGAGGCGTTGAATAACTTCCCTCCCTCACAGACAAACACAGATATTTCCTGGAGTCTCAAAAACTGGTTTATAAAACACATCTTGGGAGAAGCAACAGAGACAGAAGAGGTGGAGACCGACAGACAGAGAGAAAGAGAACAAAACCCCTCAAGTCAGTCAAGTTTTAACGGCGCCCCTCGGGACGCCATCTTGTGTTATCACGCACACGGACACCACACAAGCCACGGCGGTCTTCAGTTTAGGGGGAGCGCGTGTGTGAGTGTCTTAGGTTTTGTGTGTGCGTGTGTGCGTGTAATTCTGTGCATGTTATCTGAACCAATGTCTCCCCGTAAAGTGTGTGTGAGTGAACGACGGAGTCAGTTGGTGTGCGTTAGAGAGTGCCGTCCTCGGCGCAGCCGCCTCCGGCCTTGTGGCGAAACTCCTGCAGGTTTGAGACGCCGTGGAAATGAACAAAAGCTCCTGCGACCACCAAGATGTGGAACAGCTGGTGGGAGTGGAACTAGGAAAGAGACAAAGGGAGGCAAATATTAAAGATAACGATGTAGAAATAGACTTCACTCTTATTGTCTCGTTTTTATTCTTTTAGTCTTACAGAGACAACAGTATTACATTGAGACCGTTTCATAACCAGTTAAAATTACAAACGCATAGAGGATGGCTTCAACTTTGAGAATGCATCCCTAATATTTGTGTCTCTGTGTGTGTGTCTGTTTGTCACTTACCCAGATGTCACACTTGCCAGGGAAGAACCTCTCTGGGATGCGGGCGGCGTACAGACAGGCTCCGGTGATGTAGAGCGTGGCCATGAGCAGCAGCCAGCCCATCTGACCCATGGTGGTGGCTTTGATCAGACCCTCGCTGATGACGAAGTGCAGGGAGGGAACCACGCCGCTCAGACCCAGACCCACAAACACCCCTAAACACAGACGCAGAGAGTAAATAACCGGCATTAACAGATCTGTAACACCCACTCACAGTATTCTCATAAACATGTTATAGCGAGCATGTTAGCTCACAGTTGTCTTTTTACTCGATAGATTTGTTTGTATTGTGTCTCTATCTCTCTCTCTACCTGCTCTGACTCCTCTGTACTGCGGCGTGGCAAAGAAGTCACACTGGGAGACGGTGATGGCGGACAATCCCAGTATGCAAACCACTATCAAGTAGATGAAGCAGGGCTGAGGAGAGCAGTAGAACGAGTAATACAACCAGGGGACGAACGAGCCCATGATCAGAAAGGCGATCCCGCTGTAGTCCAACCTGCACGCAGGGAAGCAGAGAGGAGGATGTGTTACAGACACTGTGGATTGTTTTTACTGGAGACACTTAGAGTGAAATCCGGGAGTTTACAGGAAGTGCATCTTACTTGGAGAAGACTCTGGAGACGCCCTCAGAGTGGCAGTAAACTGTGTGGAAGAGCCAGGAGAAGGAGAGGCAGAGGATGGCGCCCAGGAAAAACACACCGATCACCACCTTCTCCTGGACCGGAGCCACGAAAGACATGTTGGGCCTGAACATGTACATCAGACCCAGACAGAGGAAAAACAGACAGCCTGCGGAGAAACAGGAAGTGGCACAGCGAGAATGTTAATCAAGGGAATTAACTACAAAGATATAGATAACCAGAATTGACTATTTAAAGTCAATTCTAAATACAGAGGTACAGACATAACATGTGACTTGTTTATTCAAACCAAACAGACCAAAACAGGAAATGTAGCATCAATAGTATTCACCTCACTCAAAGCACAAAGGCATGTAGGTGCAGTACCTCTGTGTAGCCACTAGGCGGAAGCAGGAACTCACACAGTTGTTTTAAAGTCAGACATAACTGGCTTTAAAAAAAAAAAAAAAAAAGAGCTTTAAACCAAAGTTGGCAGTACAAAAATCCAACTGATTCCAACGGCGCTAAGTCAAAATAACAAACTCTCACACACTGGCTGCTCAGCTTTTGACATCACAGCGCTTACAAAAGCTAATAACCCTGGTTTTGGTGCTTGTTGTGTGGTATTGTACAAATGTTATTTGTTCTGGTTGCCTCATCGCTCTACTTGAAGAGACAACATTAAGATGTAAGGTTCAGAGTGTGTTGCTGCTTTTTAAGATCTGGGGTACAGGAGCATTAATGAGTGCGTGTGCTACCTAGCAGATGTGTCCAGATGTTTCCCGTCTCCGTGTGGATTCTGAAGATGCTCTTGAAGCAGGCGCGGAACGAAGGCATGGGTGGCCTGTGGCCGTGAAGCAGGAAGTCGTTGTCCTTCAGCCAATCGGGGAGCACGTCGTGAGGTATGACGCGCCACCGGCCCTCCCACACCTGGTGGTTAATTAATAAGAGATTAAAGTTTAGGAAAACAACCTGAAGGCGGGTGTGAATGTAAACGGTCATTTAAAAACCTGATCAAATTGTCCTTCATGAGAAGCAGCTGGTTGTTTACCGAATGTCCTTGAAATAGGATGTGTGTGTGTGTGTGAGAGAGAGAGAGAGTGTCAAATGAACAGTATCAAGTGATGTTAATAAATAAACTGTAGTCCGACACTACAAACACCCTCAATGGAGAGAACAGAGAGAGAGAACAGAGAGAGAGAGTAATTTACAACCTGCTAGTTGTAATTTCAGCTGTGTGTGTGTGTGTGTGTGTGTGTGTGTGTGTGTGTGTGTGTGTGTGTGTGTGTGTGTGTGTGTGTGTGTGTGTGTGTGTGTGTGTGTGTGTGTGTGTGTGTACAAGCTAGTGTATTGAGTCCACATTCCAGCAGTACCATCTTACAGACAGATGCCTTTCAGTTAATTTCCATTTAATAATAATGAAACCGTCATTATAATAGTCAAAAACTACACGACATAAACTGGCTTCTCAGATTTTGTACAATCCACCAAACCATATATATATATATAATAGAAGAACAAACCAATAATCAGCTTTTTTTTATTACCTCTGCACTCTCAAACTACTCTGTAAAACAGTTGTGACTCGTAAACTTGTTTCTACAAGTGACTGCAGTGCATTTTGGATATTTTCCAGTTTGGCTCGTACCCAGACTCACAGAAGAGATCAAGCTTAAAAAAAGGTAAATGGAAACCTTACAGCATATGCAGTCTGCTCCGGACACAAACTGTTTTAATGGTTTTATTGGTTTCTTTTACGGTGTGGTTTAGTGAGTGTTTTTATAAAACCGCTTTTAAAAACCAACATCGCTCTCGGGAAGATAGTCAAATTTAGTGGGCGGTGGATTTAAGTGTGTGGTGCTGCAAAACGTCTGTTGCGATAAGTTAAGGATATGACTTTCTATCATTTCAACATGACTTAATATACATGCACCTGTGTGTGTGTGTGTGTGTGTGTGTGTGTGTGTGTGTGTGTGTGTGTGTGTGTGTGTGTGTGTGTGTGTGTGTGTGTGTGTGTGTGTGTGTGTGTGTGTGTGTGTGCGCATTACCTTGTGCACAAACTCCTCCATCCGCTCCATGGCATGGTGAGCTTGCAGCAGCGGAGTCATTCCCATGAAACCTTCGTCGCTGCTCTTCTCTTCCTCTTCCTCCTTCTCCTCTCCTTCGCTTCCTCGGTCATCCCTTTCATTTTTTCTCCTCTCCTCGTCGCACTCCGTGACCCTCTGACAGGAAGAGAAAGGGACACCTTGTTAGGACCGAGTGATTTCAGAGGACATTTTCTCTTAAGAAAAACTGCTTAAAATAAGGCAGTTATTGGCATTATTTCAGCGTTACTGGACAAACTGAGCAGAACATATCAAACATCTTCTCGCACTTTCCAGATTAAAATAATTACAGAGACAATCTAAAAAAAAATTAAAGCGACGATTCCTTTCTGACTTGTCTACTGGCGGTACGTTTATTATGCGTTAACCTACGAGTGACTTTCCCCTCAGAATGTTTAGTAAAAAAAAAAAATTATTAAAATGCAAAAAGCAGCAGAAGGCAGTGTGCAGACTGAGAACTGAATTAACGCTAATAACAACACTGATTAGAGTAAATTGCGGTTTTCTCTGGAACTGTATGCGCTGTAATGAAATCTGATTACTAGAATTAGAACAATCGAAAGTTAAAAACACACAAAAAGGCTAATTTTTGATTGAACAGATGTCGACACAGTCGGTCCAATCTTCCATTTAAAAACAGAAGATTAGATAGACACTGTGAATTCAAGCTAACACAATAGCTGTCACAGCTGGGGGCATAATTAATATGGTGCTTTGTGAAAAATACACAGTCATCCATCATAACTGACAGACATATACAACAGTCTCACATATACACACACACAAAAAACTGTGATGACGTGTGTGTGTGTGTGGATTCAGGTGAAGGAAAATGTGCTGGCACACAAAAAGGAGGCATTGTGTGAACACAAAATGTATATTTCTTAAACACCAACACAGACGCACAATCCTCACCACACGGACCCCGTTCAGCTGAAAGGAAGCGATTAGAAAAGACGTCTTTCTGTCCGTTTTTAATACTCAAACAAAAGAACAAAAACAGACGAGAGAGGAAATTAGAAGAAGAAGAAAAAAGAGTGAGGCAGAGAAGGATAAGAGAACACGAGCAGAACGAGAGAGACGTCCTGTTGTATATATAATGCATGACTAACCCACTTTAAAAGACCCACCAGCAGACTCAAACTGCACAGCCATGCTCGTGAGAGTGTGTTGACATTTACATGTCTCACATATTCAACCACACTTTCAGGCTCCTGAAGTCAGACTTTGTCAGACTGACGTCTGCCTGTGTGCGAGTGTGTAGTCTGCGCTTAATCATGCATGAGGAGGAATCTCAGTCTGCAGATGCATATAGTGAGACAGACACACACACACACACACACACACCTGAAGGCGAGCAACTGTAAAACCACGGCCTCTGAGATAGAGGTGACACCTGCCATTGATTTGTGCGTGTGAGGGTACGCGTCAGTGGTTGAGTATACTATGTGAGCAGAGGGTATCTGGGTGGGTATCACGTGTGCACTGCAGTCTTTGTGTGTGTGTGTGTGTGTGTCAGTAATAATAGCCTCTCGAGTGTGTGTCCATGCATGCGTGTGATATTGGTGCAAGCTTAAATCCAGATGCTGCAAGTCTCGCTGTGGATTGTGAGGTTATTCTTGAAGGGTGGGTGGGTGTGTGTGTGTGTGTGTGTGTGTGTGTGTGTGTGTGTGTGTGTGTGTGTGTGTGTGTGTGTGTGTGTGTTGGGGGACATTAGGGTGTCCTCTAGGTGCACACAGGATGCCGCCACTACTACATCTCTCTCTCACACACGGCTAAATGAAGCGTGGCGATACTCATGACGTTCCCACCGCGTACATTCGGGGAAGAAGGAAGACCGCTACTGAAACAGTAAATGCTCTCAGGACGGAGTGCAGTAGAGGACGGTGTGTCATACACACTCGCACAGAGAGGGAGAAAGAGGATATGATGGATGGAAAGCATTTCGCCCACAAACCTGTAATTTTAAGTGATTTAATGATCGGCCACCTTCTCAATGGAAACCAGTGTTTTACTGGTCCTGTGCAGTCAGCTTGGTGGGGCAGATCTACCGGCCAAGACTTCCTTTTCTGTGCACGGCTCATTGTTTACAGTCTGATTAGCAACTTGAGATGCGAGACTGGAGTTGAGCGATGCCGTGTAAAATCATATTTGTTCACAAGAAGCCAATTTACACGCTCATTTTTAACCCAATACAAATCTTCAAAAGGACCACATGATGCACATCCACAGCTTCCTCCTTACAAAAGAGGAAGCTGTGGATGTTTGCAGTTATTCAGAGGAAAAGGATACTGACAAATTTCCAGCTGCCAGCTTTAGAAATGAAGAAGAAACTGATTTTCTCCCACAAAACATCTGTTCAGCTGCACTAAACTTAATTTAGTCAGTGAAAGCTGCAGAGTTGAGGTTAAGCAGCAGGCGATGCTGAATTTGCTGTAATCAGATCTAATAACTGGAGTGAAGATACAGACAGGAGGGCTGTGGGAGTGAAGGAGGCTACGGTTCTTGGAAGTGTGGCGATCCGTAACACATTTAGACGCACGAATACAGTACGTCTGCCACACGCGATTCAACCAGCTGCCCGGCCTTCAACGAGTTATCAAGGCCGGAGTCAGGGAGTCAGATTTCGTGTATGTGGTCAAGGATATGATCCCTTCCCTCAGGGAAGTTTCCATTCTCAGCCCTGAGAGATCACTATGTAACTGCTCGTCGTGTCTGACTGTAAACAGCCAGGCTGGCTGCTCGTCACATGTGTTGCGCAATCGTTATCTCAGTTGCTTTTCTAGTTTTCTAGGCAGACATTTTTCTGGGAAAAGCCTGAAGGGCTCTTTAAGAATACGGACATTCATGGAAACAGATATGATAACATATTCTACCTGCTGGAGGGGAAGCTAGTGGATTATCAAAGTAAACACTTGTCTATAAGTGGACTTTGGAGGATTCTTACTAAGTGTGATTGGAAGTTAATATTACAAACCTTATATTGTCCACATCTGCTTTAGGCTTGTAAACATGTAAACACTCAACTCTAGCATTAGCTACTGCTAGCCAATGCTGCTACTAGGAGAAGTGCGTTTGCGGTACAAAGTCAAGAATAACAAAGACAGCACAGAGACTTTTCACAAACCTCTCGAGACGCGAGTCCGCTTAAGATTAAATGAGGCAATTCTTCTTAAAAGCCACTAAAGACCAATCTGTCTCATACACCTACTTAAAAAACATAAATCCAGCTCCCCTCAGACTAATTTACTGTGTGTGTGTGTGTGTGTGTGTGTGTGTGTGTGTGTGTGTGTGTGTGTGTGTGTGTGTGTGTGTGTGTGTGTGTGTGTGTGTGTGTGTGTGTGTTCTAATTAGTTATGGTGAGCTCTACAGTCAGTTAGTGGAAGATAAGTTCATGGAAACGAGGGAGGGGAGACGTCTCCAATCTTCCGATGAAAACATGAAACTTCATAATCAACGTAAACAAAGTCACATGCTGGCAGTTTGGTGGAGGGAGGGATCCAGGAAACCGCAACAAGAATACAGCTGAAACCGAGCGGACCAATGACAGCGGGATCTGAACTAATAACGGCCCAAACGGGGAAGAGCTCCCCCTTGAACACAGTGACCCACGACCGGCACAGACGGAGCGATTCGACATGTGACTCACACACACGCACAACACTCTCTCGGGATCGTAGGTATTTGGAGAAAAAGACGCCGCCGCCTTCAGAAACAGAGAGCACGTGTTTTAGTATGTTCTAAAACACGTGCCCAACTCTTAAAAGACAAAATGTTCTCTCTGTTCTTGCCCATGACCGTGAGGGCGTGAACAATCTGCATGAGCATGATAACAAAGTAACAGACTTTTAACTCTTCACAGTCGAAGGGTTTAAAATGGATATTAGTTTTTTTTTAAAGCCACTTCAATGGAAGTAAAACTGGGGCAAGGTATCACCTGCAGTGCCGGGTTAATTTAAAATCCCATGCCACGTGTGATCTTAATTGTTTTTGGAGGAAGTTACCTCAAAAAGACTTATCAAAACCCTTATACCACCGATTATTGAATTCCTTTATTCCATTGATAGGCAGAGATAAATTGAAAAATTAAAGCTTTTATCTTATTCGCTTTCTTGCCAAAAGTTAAAGGAAAAGATTGATACCACTTTCACGTCTGTGTGATAATTACGTGATATATGCTCCCTCAGCCCGTTTCAGTTCATT
Organism: Myoxocephalus aenaeus; assembly: GCA_038501785.1. NCBI lineage: Eukaryota > Metazoa > Chordata > Actinopteri > Perciformes > Cottidae > Myoxocephalus > Myoxocephalus aenaeus. The sequence continues at coordinate 7,009,157 of JBAMJR010000053.1, forward strand.
TCTCCTTTTCGCTGTCGCAGCGTCAGCATAAAAAGACGTTTCGCACGACAACGTCCGAGGGTTTAATGCACTTTGATAACAGGATTGCCAGAATGACCTTGATGAACGGTACAACAAGAGGAATTGAAACACGATGTCTGATCCACCTCGGGCTGGACGTTAATGCATGAAAGCAATAAAGACACAAAGAGAGGATCTCAAAGGTCCAAAATGTCAAGCATTGTTTGCCTGTATTTGTTCACCGTTCATTGGAATGTCCCTTGTTTTGTTGGTGGTGAGTGAGTGAGTTATATATATATATATTTATATATATATATATATATGTGTGTTTGTGTGTGTGTGTTAAAATGTCATGTGTACAGTGTGTGTTGAGCTTTTTTCACTGTTTGAGGTGCGTGTTACATTCCTATAGAAAGAACAGGATTACATTATCTGACTTTATTTAGTTCTTTTGCTATTTTTAGAACTCAGCAGGATCTTTTCTCCTCTCCTTCATTAGTCGTACGAACACAAACTTTCAATTGAAACCGACCTCACGGCGTCTAAAATTCTTCCAAGTCTTAATAACCTAGATTTAATTAAGCAATTCGTAAAAGACAGTCAATTGAACTTTAATGACACGGAGAGTTTGGGCCTTATAAATCACCAATGAAGATAGAAACTGACAACCATAGTATTTTAGTGTTTCTTTTAGAGGGTCATTCCGATACGTTTCAAGTGTAACGGTCCGGTTGAAACATGTCTGCTATCAAACATGTGGTACTAAAGTAATGGGCTGAGCTTGTTGTTATTGTTTTAAACTGTAGGGCGGGATCAGGAAGGCACCACAATCTCACAGGGACAACAAGTTCAAAAAGGTCTGGAAATCAGGAAACTTAGTTTAACTTGGTAAAAAATATTTATTTTTGCAAAAAGAAATCATCGCTGCGGCTTTTCCAGATTGTATGAGACGCTCCTCTGTTTCTTATTTTTGCAAACAGTGAGTGTGATACCAACCCCGAAGATATACCGCTCGTTCATATTTCACACGTTTTGAGGCACACTGGCACCTACCCAAAATGCCAAAAGAGTCCCAGAGCAGCCTGCGGGGCGTAAAGACCCGCCTGCCCTCGATCGGTGCAAAGGGACCCTTAGCGGCCTCTCAGGTATCAGTGTTGTGTTACAGCAGGTAAAAAAAGAGTGCACGCGAGCAGACAATACACACACTATTGTGTTTCAGCTCAACGGCTGTATGCTGATGCTTTTCACACTGAACAACAGACCAGCAGCTTTGTCTGCGCACACACACACACACACACACACACACACACACACACACACACACACACACACACACACACACACACACACCCTCTGAGGGAGAGCGTCTGGCACATTTGTTTGATCAGTGCGATAGGTCGCCTTCATGGGATGCTAATCACACAGATATTTTGGTAATGTGTTTTCTTTCCTTCCAGGAAGACGTCAGTGTTTAGACACAACAGGCATATATTTAGGGGCTGTGAATCTTGGACACATTCAATTTCCACATCACTTTAGACTTTGAGTGGAACTAAAACTGAACATCAGGTGGGAGCAGAGCCAACCCGATCATAATGCTGTTAATCACCGGAGCACAGGATGACTCCTCGTCGTGGAGAGGTTGTTGGAGGTCGAGACGCCTGGGACACAAGCTCAAAATGAGCAGACTGAGCAAAATCAAGTTCCAATAACCTGAGAAACATAATTACATATTCTCCTTCAGTAACTATTTCTGACGTTGTAGTGCATTTAAGGTTTGTGTTTGTTTTTAACTCTTATCTGCACAAATGTGCTCTTTTTACTGGAAGTACGTTCGTGTAATCAAGTTCACAAGTTTTCATGCCCGTTTTCAGTCTAGCCACGAGTATATTATCTCTGCTTCGCATTTCTATTCACCAGAAGTGTGACATTGTGTCACACAACTACTGCGTCTTGCACTGTTTCACTGATGATAATTCACCCACCACATGTTGTCCAAAAACCTCCCTGAACCAACTTTAAATCCAAATCTGTTCCGAACTTTAAATTGCTCCTTTTCAAAATGAGGTTTAATTAACTCTCGACTTCAATCTACGTTCTGATCTATGGAAACATTCTTGAAGCTCTTGAAGGGGGAGTGTGTGCGTGACATGCTTTGCAAATATGGGTTCAAAGCAAACTCTTGCAACATCGTGATTCAGATTTAATTTTGGAAAGAATATATAGTTTATGTTTATTCTTCTGTTATTATAATGAAAGACCTTGCTGGTCAGCATCTGTTGTGAAATAATAAACTTCCCAGCTAACAGCACCTACTTAATTAGTTATGCGAGTGTGTGTTTTGGTAAGATAGTTTTCCTGTGTGACCCATACTGCACCTGATGGCCCTAACCAGCCAGATGACAGTGTGTGCGTGTGCGTGTGATACTGACCCCATTGTGTGAGTTGGACTCTGTAGTGTTGAGGTGGCACGTTGGAGAATCTGAGGTGGGCGTGTCTGCTTTGTCCCGGGGGCTCATGGGATCTGTAGACGTGCCATCTGTCTTCTGTTCGATGAGGTTTGAGGTTCTGTGTCGCAGCACGAAGGCCGGGCCCTCGGCCCCACTCGTCTCTCCTCCGTCCAGCTTGAAACGCTGGACCGGCCTCCAAGTAGAGAAGACTGAATGGACGAGGACGACGAAATCCAGAGGGGACCGAACTTGAAGTCTTTGGATCTTTTAGGACTTCATGGCAGAAAAAAAGAAAGAAAGAAAAGAAAGAAAAATTAATCTCCATGGTTTTGTTAATCCTTCAAATTTGAAATTACAATGTGTAGCAGTATCCCGAACAATGAAAAATAGAAGCCCATAATACAACCAATAAATGTCAAACACCGCTTTAAACCTGAGAATTAAGACGCAGTAAAAATTATGCATTATCGTACAGTTAGGTACCGTAGTCTTTTACTTGGGCCTGAATGCCCAGACATAAAATACGAAAGTGGAGGCATAATCTAGCAGTTAAAAGATCACAAGTTCAATCCCCTTAAAAGATCCACCAGATACACTACGGCTACTACTACTTCACTCACAGCAGGTCTGCATCAGAGAGAAAGAGGATGTTGGTTGTTGCTTTATCTGTCAATTCAAATTAAAATACTGGAGCTGCTAATACCGGCGGCCAATTAAGTGTTGCTGCCAATTTGCTGTCATAGCGAGTTGCTTAGTAACGAGGTGTCAAGGACAGGAACAAGCGATTCACACAGGAAGTAGACGTGCTCCCTTACTACCCCTCTTTTCTCCATCGTTAGCGACCCACTTCACCGTTTGTCTTCTGCTTCACAGAAACATCTCACAATATCGCTTTATTATCGCTCGACAAATGGTTTTGAAAAACAAGGTTGGAAATTTCCACCAAAATCAAACCAATACTAAATCCAATGATTGCTGTCTCGATTTGTGCATCATCATAATTTTGAGGTCATACTCAATTATTATAACAGCAGGGAGCACAACTGATGAAGTGTTACATAAAGATTTATTTTTTTAAGTCCTATCCATCACCGGTTAGATGTGCTACTCTGATAAATGAGGAATAGATTAAAAACACTGCAACTACACAGCTACTTTAAGTAGTCATAAAGGTGTGCCGGTGTTATTTCTAAACATGTGAGGAATTTAACCATAACCTAAACAGGAAGATGCACATTCTGCACACAGAAACGTCCTGTTTTTTAAGGTGTGTTTTTGCTATCCTGGTGAAGACATTTGGCCTTCATAAGGATAAATAAGCTTGTAACCCGACCTAGCCCCATTAGTATGTGTTTGTACGGCAGCTCGTTTCCAAACACTCACGAGCACGACCGAAGCTTTAATGTACCGTAAATGATGAAAACTGCAGCTGCACATTTATATCAGCATGTCTTATCTGCTGAGATCTGTTTTTCTCCGTCACAAACACACACAGCGCTCCAAAGGGGCCGAGTCCATGTGAACCGGCCCCCGAGCACCAGACCGCTTCATTTAAACCATCCCCCTGTGCCACAAACATACATTAGGGGATTATACTCACACTCAAGGGGAAGGACAAAACAAATGGCATGTACATACATACACACCTATGCATGTACTTGTACTACACACAACTGTTTAAGACATGGTTTGTAAAAGGCTGATCTCAGCACGTCAGGAGCAAAAGAGCTGCAGTGGATCTTAAGTCAAGGACGAGGTAACGAGCTCATACAATATACTGAAATACACATAAAGCACATTGCTTTCGTAAAACCAAATATAAAATCACATTTCGGATGAAAGCACAAGTGACCTCAAGTGATTTCTATTGCACCTCTTCTGCTGTTCTGATCATATTAAAATCATAAAGTTAAGAGTTGAAGGCAACAGACAGTTGGCTTCTTCACATGCTACTCTGCACCCGACTGTTTCAGAGTACGCACAAAGAATTTTTAAATAGCTTTGTTCTTACGCCCAGATTATAGTTTGACACCAGCATCAAATCCGTTCTCAAAAAAAGCACCATTTTTGGATGTGCAAAAGGACGGCTTAGAGTGAGTGGGAGGCCAAAACAGAAAGGATTCAGTGTGTTTCCATATCTAGTCACCTGACATGGCATTGACTTTGCACAACAACGTATATAAATAATACACCTACAAATATGGTAGTAGGACATTGTGTAAGAGTCACAGTAATATTATCCCTACAACTACTCTATTGATTGTGTAGGGTTGTTTGAATGCTCTTTATAGAGTAAAATGAGCGAGACATCATTGGGAAGCTGACATTATTCTGACGTTGGGACAGTTGTAATTTACTCTCTTTAGTCGTATTACCCTATGAAGTACAACCGTTTACATATTATACTTATTGCTGTGTTCATCTATTAGAATTAGTAAAAAGAAAAGTAAGAGTAAGACACATTTCTGTTGGATTCTGTTCACCTGCAGTCAACACTTACAGACACTACAACAATGGGAGCAGGTTGCTGTTGTTTACATAGAATAGGTGTGTGTTGTAAGGGAGTGAATATACATGAGGATTTTACAGGAAATTATAATTATTTTAGAGAAGAAATGGCAAACCACAGCTCGGTGGTTGTGAAAGAACATTTTCATGCACAAAAAGAGAAGAGAAGGCTAAAGAGGCAAAACTACACAACAGAAACTCATTAAAAAGAGCAATAGAAAAAGAGCAGAAAGTTTAATAACCCAATGGCATCGACTGACAGAAAGAACCACTATTGTGCGCTGTGAAGATGAAGAAGACTTTTTGAGCTGAACTGAGATAACTGGCCTGTGGGCGAGAGCCTTAATCGAAATCAAACCCTTTACACTCAGACTGTCAAATCAATCTCTTCCCTTTTCCTCCCTCCTCTTTGTCCCCAATCGACTATTTTAGAAAATTACATTGACACTCTTTTTGAGTAGCTGCGCCATGATTTTCTGTCATGATGAAAAGTGAGATTTCATGCCGGGTCCCTATTAACTAGGGAATAAGAGGAATAACGTACTTTTGATGTTTTTTTTGGGTGTTTTTTTTTTTGCAGTCTCGTGGTCTGATTGCCACACAAGAACAAACAGCTCTCCCGACAATTGAACTAGCTGAGAAGTTTTGTTCTGTGCGGGTCTGATAAGAGTCTGGAAGCAGTGGAAGAAGAAAAAAAAAAAACATTAGACAGACTTGTGTCGACAACCACACTCTGTATCCCTACATATACACACACACACACACACACACACACACACACACACACACACACACACTTAGAGAGATTATAGTCAGTTTCCTACACTTTCCTAACATCGGGTGTTTACCATTTCTTACTTTGAGAAAGTTCACAAATTGAGGCAAAGACCTCATCACCTGATCATTCAAGTTTAAACAAAAGCCTTTTGCCTTCACCCGGGTATGTGTTCCTGTTTCCTCCCATGTAAATGGCCATAAATACAAAACATGCAAAATTACACCCATCTTCACAGAATGTTTTATTCTTAAATACAGTCGTTCGTCTTGACCCATCACGCGGTAAAACGGTAGGTTGAGTATCCGTGTTTTAACTCTTTCAGTCTCATTTGTCAAAACATACTATATTTCAATTTCTCCATCTATTAATATTTGTGCTTGATAATCATATCAAAGTCAATCCATAGCTGTTTTTACAGAAGCCAGAAACCACCTCAGACACCGCCCTGATGGAGGCAAGATAGCCAAAAACATTTGGTGAGGTAATTACCGCAAAGTGTGCTGGAAAGGAATTGTTCCTTGTCCTTCCAACAATAGCTGCTTGATTGTCAGTACTCCTCTACAGTCATTATTTAGAAGTAGGAGTCAAAAAAACAACGTGCACACGCATGCGCATGTGTGTGTGTGTTGGCACTGCCTTCCAGAACCAACAGAGCAGAGCAGTCTGACCCCATATTGAGATAAAAAGACTCAACATGATGTCAACATGAGATACCAGAGAAAAGAAAAAGGGATTCACATCTCCAACACCAAATGGGGCTTGCCAGCGTTTGAGCAAACCCCAAATGTTGAATTTTTCAGTTCAGAGAGAACACAGAATGTGTCGTCAACAGGATGCTAAATGACTCAGATGTTTCGTGCGGTGTCGCTGTACGATCACAATTCTCTTGGCTCATAAAAGCCTTGTGGATGTCGTACATACACCCTTGTTTTTGTTCCCCATTTAAGTCAATTCTTTTTCCACACTCAAAAGCAATCACGCAGACAGCTTTACCATCTGGCCGCGAGTGACGCTTTAACCCCGGGAAACCACTACTGATGTGCCGTTGAGCAGCACTTCCCTTTCTAGAAAAATGAAACTACCCTGTAGCCGTCGCTTTTCAACTATTCCCCAAATAAATAACAAAGACAAGGAAATCAAGGCTGTCTGCAATGTAGAAAATGTCTTTCACTGCACTCACCAAGTTCCGCTTTTAATTTTCAATATTTTATTCTCCCTACGTCACGAACAAGTCAAGATGATTTGACCCACAGGTCACCACCAGCAATACTCCCTGTGAGTGAGTGAGTGAGTTGCATGCTGTGAATTGTCAATTTTCAAACCCGCAGCCAATTTTGTCATGACACAAAGGAAAATGATGATCTTCGAATACTTAATACTTCAATTATTTGAGGCATTGATCAATCAACGATCGCTCTCACCACAAGGACACTCGGCTGTTTCATATTGTGTCGTGATGTTTATCAATGAACTATTTGCCATACAAAGTTTAGAGTGGAGTCAACCTTCTCATCTACCTCTCGTGAGTGAACAAGCATATCTCATTGTATAAACCAGTCAACATAACAATGTCAAATCTGAGCTGGTATAAATGGCAAAGATGCATAATTACACAGACCCTCTTTATCATCTGACAATCGCCCTGTGACCTTTTACCGAGCAACACCATCGAGTTTAGATTTTCATCGTACACTTCACTGAATAACTAACGATCAAATTCATTTTCACGTCATTTTAAAAATGCACTTTCAGATGAATGGTCACTAGAGCACCCTCACAAGGTCATTTATTACACGTGCACTATTATACACAGAAATGAGCATGTGCTGCAGCATCCCCTCAGGCTCAGTCATCATCTTTCTATTTGTGTCTCTCTCTCAAATACACAAACACGCAGAAGACAGCTGACTTCACTCCAAAGCAGTGTTGGAGTCAGTCATTGTCACTGTAGATCCGTGAAGAAGGGGCTCCAAAAATCAATCCTGGCGTCGACCGACAGACAAACCCAACAGGAACTTGGATGAAAAGAAAAAAATTGAAAACAAGAACAACTGAAAACCGAAAAGAAATGTCAATGAGAATTGATTTGTTGTCTTGTTTTTTTCTTCCTCCTCAAGGGAAAGAGTGAGTGGTGAAGCCGGGTAGTTGTAAAGTAGAATGAAAATAAAGAAGTACCTATTCTCTGGTTTGTGTACTGCGGACCCACAAAAGGACCCATCCGTCATGGCTGTCAATGTTTGTACTAAACTAAATGTGTGAATGCAAGTGGCTGTCAAGCAACATCCCTTAGTTTTCCCCTACAATGTGTGTTCAGTCCCTGAGTCACACAGGCAGATATGGTCTGTTACCTGCTATGTCATTACTTTCTATCTGAGATACACACACACACACACACACACACACGCACAGCAGCGGGTTCGCAGTCAAACCATAAAACCAGAAAGGAGTATCCAACCATTAGATAGAGAGAGAGAGAGATAACACACAAACTTAGGATGAAACATACCAGCAAGGATAATAATATTTAGAAAAATATCTACGATGGAATAAAGTCTGTCTTTATATTTCTAACGATAGATGGGTTATATCATTTATCTTTGCTTAAAGAATGAGGTGATTCCGTCTAAAACACAAACCCTACTTCCTTGGGCATGACATCCCACCTGGTTTTTCAGGTTAGACAGATACCCGCAGCAGTCTACGGGAATAAAAACAGGATACAAAAGCCTTTCTGTTTGAAATCACTCAAAACAGGTAGACACTGATCTGTATCTTTTCTTTACCCATCACACCAGCTCGGCTTCTCGGACATCGGACATGTAATGAAGCCGCGTCGACTGTACATTAGTTACACAGACGCTTAGACTTCAGACCGGGAGCTGTATCTTTTTTCGTTGTTAACGTCGGTCCAAAAGCCACAAACATATTATTTAAGATAACAACTTCTCGTGACAACACATTTCGCACATTGCCCTTTAATAATAAACACTGTGACATGGCTGCTAACCTGCTGTCATGACTGTCTCTGCTTTCCCTATCTGCTAATATCAGTACTAGTCAAACATAAAGATGGACCTTAAAAAGTCAGGGTGTGTGTGTGTGTGTGTGTGTGTGTGTGTGTGTGTGTGTGTGTGTGTGTGTGTGTGTGTGTGTGTGTGTGTGTGTGTGTGTGTGTGTGTGTGTGTGTGTGTGTGTGTGTGTGTGTGTCGGGGAATTTTAATACATGGTAGTGTTTCTTGTTAAATTGTCGATATCTTAAGTCCCTGATCTTGCTTACTACAGTAGGATGAAAGGGAGTATTGATTTCAATTACTTTTTTTTCTCCTTTCTTTGTGCCAGTGGTTTTCTTCCGACAAAGCAAGTACACCAGTTTGTCATCAGTCTCGAACCTTTCTTGCAGAAAGTATTAGTAATTAGTTAAATTTATTAATAAATGCTCAATATCTAAATGTGTCCTTAACTGAAAAACAAGACCTTCTGGCTGGTAAATTGTGACTGATTTTGTTCACTAAAGCATCCTGCCATCTATTAGCCATTTTGCAGGGTTGGAAATCACATTTTATTTCCCAAAAATTGGGTGAGTCCCTCTAGAGGCCAACTCTTTATTTGCTGGTGTAGTTCACTTACAGTGCTTTATGCTGCGTGTGTTCCTATAGACGGGGGATTGGAGGTGAATAGGCCTCCCTTTGTATTTGAGGCGGCTTTACAATGATTTAAAGCTGCTGTTGGAGACCACGTGCCTGCTTTTACTGTTCACTAGGACAATCTAATCACACTGAGACCTGCACTTTAACATTACCACACATGCGCCACCACAAAATAACTGAAAACACACCTTTAATTCTCTGTCTCTGTGCAGCTACAGCTGAAAGCTAGTCAGTGCAAATTATCACAAGTGTTTTCTTTAACCTTCCTGCAGCTTCACATGGGAGGGGCTTGCTTTATAAGAAGATTAATGATGGAGACATCAGACTGTTTGCAGGCCACTTTAGCACGTCTTTTCAAAACGATATCGGATATCCTAGTTTTTCCATCCACATTAACAAACTAACAGTATTAGAATAGTCATAATATCAAGAAAATCATCTTCCTGCATCTATATTTTATAACAATAACGCATCATATCTGGGTTGTCTGTTTAAGTGTGTGCCCTGGTTACTTCTCAGTCCTGGTACAACCGTGAGTGAGTTACTGATGCTGCTGCCAGCAGTCTTATGATGGAGAGATACACAAAGAGAACCAGTGTGAAGTGAACCACACACATACACACCATTGTTCTCATTCAGAGTAAACACAACAGGCAGCCACATAGCATGGATACATGCTTGACAGATATTATGGACGGTGGAAATATTTCACCATAAAAATACAGATTCCATTAATATTCTGTAAGTATGGTTCTTTAAAAGACTAAAACTACATGTAACCACAACAAGATTTTCTACATTCCTAATTTCATCAGAAGACAAGAGAAAACCATTAAAGATTACACACACAAAGATCTCATGTTAGGTGACATTCAGGTGTCCTTCGCCAAGGGGGATGGGCCAATTCTAGTTAATGGTTTGGTATGATATGAAATAAACTCATGCAAACACACAACCTGTGTAACACTATGTAACACACACACTCATTTTAAACAGCGCTCTGTCACACACAAACCTACTTAACCCCTTTTTTAAGCAGTGGGCTCACTCAAAATAGAGGATATTACTTAAATAAATATTCTTAAAAAACGTAAATGGCATTGATTGACAACGGCAGGAGTCAAAACATGTCCACCAGCAAATAAAAAATGACCTGATTTGCCTCCAGTAGAGAGAGAGGTGCTCTCCCAATCACAGCTTTCTTTCCACAAACATACACAATGCTATAGGTCCTGATGCAAAAGCAGAAAGATCCATATATAAAAATAAATCAAATCAATGCCTGTTAGGTTTACCAAGTTATCAACTCTCAACTACACAGTTTGGGTGGTAAGGGCTGAAAACGTAATCGGAGATAAACAGTAGAGTGTGTCGATGTGTTTCTAAACCATGTGAACACAGACCACAACAAGGTCAGCGTGCTGCTGGCTCTGCTGGTGCACACGGTGCGACCATACGCAGTGGTTTTTAAGCACTGGGTGGAAATTCAAAGTTGGGTCACATAAAGATAAAAATAGGTCCCATAAATGACCAGATGAAAAGGGAACCTAAAGCTACCGACTATATTTAAATACCAATGCCTTCTGTCTAAATAAAGGCTGAATAAAACAGAGATGTCAAAATCATAGAATATTTTGCTGGCTAACTATGACTCAGCTTTAGGCCGAGGTCACCAAACTCATTTTAATCAGATAACTGTCAAATTGCCAACATGTTTAAAAAAACTAATAGATACAAACCAACATGAATGCACAAAAGCTGTTAAAGCTAGCCCACACACAAACATATCCTATCTGTTAATGCCCTTTATGCTCGGAAGTGTTTAGGGAATAAGAGGTTTACTGTCCGTATGGACACAATAATTAGCTTGTGACAGGCTTATTTGCCTCTGTGTAGTTGTGTATGTACATTTTCACTTTGGCAACAACATAACAAACCATTTAAGAGAAAAGCACATTTTGTGATTTTTGTTTTTGTACACCACACACACACACACATAGACAGCCCTGTCTTGACTTGAGAGGGAAGGCAAGCAAGCTTAGACAGAGACAAGAAAAAAGAAAGAGAGAGGCAGTAACTCTGTCTTATGATCAATCAATTTTGCACTGACAGTTCTCTACTATTCTTAGAAGCTATGTTTAGCTGCTCTTCTGCCTGGCACACTGTCAAAGACTGACTTCATTATACAATAAATTCTCTAGAGAGTTGTACTTCCAGTAAAAACATGACGTATTTCTCAATATCCATGTCTAGCAGGGTGAGAGTCGGAGCACACATCAGCTCAAGCAATGGAAGCTCTGACTTAATTATTTGTATAATTGCCTATCAATATCTTCCAACAGGAAATTAGAGCACATTTCCTAATGAATCTGAAGGGGGCGAGACACTTCTCGGATAGACTCTATGTGGTACTGAGCTTTTGGCACAACTTTATTTTTCCATAGAACACAGTTGCTTGCTGCATGAAAATGTGTAGCGTGGATCTGCTTTGCATCCCTGTGTAGTTTTTTTTCAATGCACAAGGAAGTACATGCACATGTGCAAATTGAGAGCAACAGCAGGGTTGGGTGATATTATATTTGTAGATCACAGTTAAGCAAGTTGCAGAAGAGCAAACGCACTGGGACATAATGACACTGTGAAACCCCAAAGGGTCAAACTGCACATGAAGCCACTGATTACAAATGCAAAATGCGTTTCAGCACAAATACCAGTTAAGACGCCGCTCCATGAAATATCCATGGGCTAATCTCTAGCCAGGGGATGGCTGGGAGTGTTTTTGTACATATACTGTTTGAGTTCAAGACAAATAGGCTATCAGCTATACCCAGCCCATGAAATATGTATGAGATGACCTCATGCTTTGAGTCAGAGGAACACTGAAATGGGATGGGCACACATGCAATTACAAATAAATGTTAAGATGCACACAAAAAAGGGAGAATTAAACACTCTATTCTCACCAGTCAAGTAGATTTTGACTATAGCTGCCGAGTTTGGCAATATTAAAGAAAACCTCATATTTATATGATAAAACAGTGAATATTGGCTGGTTATGTTAGCTTCTGTTCAACAAAAGACAATAAAACACGATGGTTTGCTGTATGAAGTACGTGTTAAATCCACTGACAAGGGATTCAATTAATAACCATTTACAGCACCGACTTGCAGTGTTGTTCATAAAATAATAGTCTCTCTCACCCACTCACATATATATATATATATATATATATATATATATATATATATATATATATATATATATAAAATACGTTCAGGAAAATAGCATTGAATTCAGACAGAACAACCCATGCTCTAAACTCAGACACACACACACACACACACACACACACACAAAGTGACATTACAGAAGAGTCAAACCAGTGGCGAGCAGGCAAGACAAAGAAACCCCAAACTCCAGCCAGACGTGTCTTACTTTCAACGTGCGCACACAAAATAAAGCGGGTTTTACACGTTTGGCCTGAAACTGTCGCCAAAAAAACATTTCACCTTACGTTTCACCCGAAGCTGTGTTGTCAAAAGGTGAAGCAGGAACGAGACCGTAAGCCCATCGACAGGCTGCGACGATGGTTTGTTTACACCGAGCTAGCGAGCTAACAAAAAGCTGCCACCTCCCAAAAGAAGCCACATAACTATTTAACGGAGCTCGTGTTGATTTTGACAGCTTACTACGTCGACATGTCTGCCTTTAAATAAACCAAACGCCGCCTCCACGTGAGCGATAACGCCTCGCGGGGAGAGAGAGAGAGAGAGAGAGGGAGCGAAGCAGCGTTTTCTCGCTGGCTAGCAGATTACGCCTCTCTCTGTTGTTTTGACAGCCAGAATTAGCTGGATAGCAAAGCTGCTAGCTGGCAGGCTGCGTACAGACAGGCGCTGACGTTACGCTGGGAAAAGTCCGCGGTGAATTCAACAGTCTGAAACAAGGCGCAACAACAGGGATAACAACCAATGGCGGACAACGTCGGCTGTGGTATTCACCTGGTCCTGGTGTGTGGCGACGAACGCGTCCTCTGGGTGACGTGACACAGTTGTCGGTAGGAGTTGTATTCGCTGCTCCGCTCTTGTGTACTCTGAGCGGTGTCTGACTGTCGCTAGACCAAACTGGACTCGGCGACGTCGGAGGGAGGAAACCGTTGCGTCACACAGCTCGCATGAGCGGCTGTCGTCCAATCAGATCACGCGATGATAAAAAAACGACCAATTAGCAGCGATCAGGAAGAGACGGTCCGAAATTGAGCATGCGTTGTTGTAGTTTCTAACGATTTAGTCAAATAGTATGGCAGAGAACTGTGTGGAATTAGTGGATGTGGCAACATTTATAAGATTTAACAAATATATGTGAGAGGTTATGAAATACGATGTGTGAATATAATACCAATGGTGTTTTAGTTTAGTTTTTCTGTTACAAACGTTTTGGCAAGCAAATGCCATGTGGAGATTGAGCAACTTTCAATAATGTTGGATCAGCCAACGACTGTCTATTATCTAATAACGCTTAGGAATTATAGGCGACATATGTGTTTACTGTACTGTATAGTCCATGTGATGATTAAGTTATTTAGTTGTTTTTTTTAAAGACCGCTCCAAACCGCAACATTTTATGTTATGAAATCGCAGAGATAATCAATTTCTAATGACAACAAGTCCTGACATTTTTTGTTAATACAATACTTAAACGATTCATTGATTGTTAAAATTGTTGATGATTGCAATAATAGTATGTTTTTTGTCATGTTCATTAGTAATTCTTGCAGACAGGTCATAATTTCTCACCACATGAGCAGCTACACACATAAAACATGTGCAGGTGGTGTGACAGTTCAACCCCACTTACATATCTGAGATGGGAGTATGCAGAGTGCGATATAAATGACCTCATAGTGAGAATCACGCCACCATTGGATCACCTGCTCTGCCTCTCTGCTCCCCAGGCATGGGGTGGTAATGTCCATGGGTGTACTATGCATAAACACACACACACACACACACACACACACACACACACACACACACACACACACACACACACACACACACACACACACACACACACCAACACCCTGCTGCATTGCAATGATGCTTAACTTTGATGGTATGATTGTGCAAATAGATGTATTGTGATGCCGGCTCTGGCAGGGTGTGTTGTTACACTCCCTGCCTCCCTACAGTTCGGTACAGTTTCATCGGTCTGGTTAATCAGGTTAGCAAACTCACCACCAGTGGTGTATAGTAACGAAGTAGAAATACTTCGTTACTGTACTTAAGTAGTTTTTGGGGATATCTGCACTCTACTTTACTATTTATATTTCTGTTTACTTTTACTTTTACTTCACTACATTTTGCAAAGAAAACTGATACTTTTACTCCGATACATTTCTCCTGAAACCTTCGTTACTCGCTACAAAATCAAATCTATCTTTAGAAAAAAACAAAAACATCGGGGACTGTGGTGGAACACAGACTCCACCAAGCAGGTTTTGCGAATCACAATGTTTTGCATTTTCCCTCTACATCAGAGGTGGGCAAACTACGGCCCGCGGGCCGGATACGGCCCGCCGAGTATTAATATACGGCCCGCCGAGTATTATAATTATTATAACATTAAAAAAAAATATTAAAAAAAAGTTATTAAAAAAATATATTAAAAAAAAGTTTTTTATTTTAAATAATTATAAGTTATAGTAAAGACCGCTGTAGCGCTTCTCCGTTCCCAAGTTCAGTTTCCCGAAGCACGATGACCACAACAGACCAGCGTTGATGTTTCTTCATGCTTATTTATTGCACAGCGCTCTTTTAGGCTTTTCGTGTGTGCAGCGGCTGTCATTCAGACGCTGTTGTGGGACTACGGATAATATTATGAACCCAGACACCACGGAGTTTGATGTTCCGACGTATGTGGAGTTTACACAACAAGTATAAAGCAGAACTGGTGGTTATTTCCAAGGTGGATGGCAGAATCGGTATCCGTTTTACGGAGATAAGACCGGCGCAGTTCCTGGACGAGTCGGAGAAATTCACCGAGCTGTGTGCGGCTACGGATAATATTATGAACCCAAACACAAGGGTGTTTCATGTTCCGACATGTTTGGGACTTCCACAACAAGTATAAAGCAAAACTAGTGGTTATTTATTCCATAATCGATACCGGAAAAGACAGCTCTTTTTCACGGAGAGACCCGACGGCGATAAGCCACGCCCCCTTTGTCAAACACTCTCCATCCATCTGATACTGGCCCGGCCCGTCTGTCAAATTTTTTAATTCAATGTGGCCCCTGAGCCAAAAAGTTTGCCCACCCCTGCTCTACATCCTCTCGTCCAGCGCTCCCAAACCTTTATGCGTCACGGACCGGTTACGTGAAGACAATATTTTCACAGACCGGGTCCGACCTCGGAGAGACGGGAGACAACGACACCCAACGTGTGTTCGTTATGTCCAGTCTACTGACTCTACTCCTAACTAAACCTTTAGTCCAGTCTACTGCTTAACTTATAACGCGCTGCACAAAGACAGGATATTGGAATGGAAGCAGGTTTTCATGCTTTTTTGGCGATCTCAGGATACTCTGCCTTGGTTTCCAGATCACCGACAGAGTTGTAACAGACTTACGTTTAATTTTTAGAGTAACGTAACATCTTGACATGTGTCAAGAGATTCCGTCTGAGGTTACCACAGACGGATGTATGCGGTCATTTTTCACAATAAAACATCTTTCCGGCCTTGATTTTTTTTTATTTAATTGAAATGTTTCATTCATTCTTTCTGTGGCCCGGTACCAAGAGACCCGCAGACCGGTACCAAGAGACCCACAGACCGGTACCAAGAGACCCACGGCGGGCGGAATGAGCATACTTATAACCACACTGTTACAAGTCCTTCATAGTGTCATATTGCTTTTTGGAGAATTATGATGATAAGTTCATAGTAGATGCAAAAGTATACTTAGGTACAATATATTATGTTGAACATAATATATATGGATGGATCCCAGCCAACCCAGTTATTGTATCAACACAACTCCTGGTCCTTGGTCATGGTGACCACAGCACTTAAAAGAATAAACTTCATAATTCTCAAAATTCTGACCCTTTGCTTTTTTATTAAAAGCATGTACTTGTACTTTTACTTTCAATACTTAAGTACATTTTATATCAGAAAAATACTTTTGATACTTAAGTACAGAAAATATCAGATACTTTAAGACTTTTACTCAAGTAGTATTTTAATAGGTGACTTTTACTTTTACTGGAGTAATTTTCCAGTAAGGTATCTTTACTTTTACTCAAGTACGGCTTTTGGGTACTTTATACACCACTGCTCACCACTAAACATTTCAACAACTTTTTCAACATATATCTTTTTGTCCTGGGCAACTTTGGGTGACTGTGGCTCAGTGGTTAGCATGCCCGTCTTTCAATCGGTGGTTCGATCCCCTGCTCCGCTAGTCCACGTCGATGTGTCCTTGAGCAAGACACCTAACCCCTAATTGCTTCCCGTTGCTGTGTCTACGGTGAATAGAGCAAAAATGAAAGTCGCTTTGGATAAAAGCGTCAGCTAAATGAAATGCTATGTCTTCAGGGAAGGAGAGGCCTCAGAAATACCATTTGGAAGAGGCGACTGAAAATGTTCTCTTGCATATCTCTGGTGTTTGACATTATGTCAGTACTTTGACCGGATTCTTCTCATATCTCCTCATAGTTTATCATATCAGCATATCTGATTGATAAGAATACTTAAGATTGTAAAAGTTTAATTCCCTTTTATAAGATAAAATAAGAGATAAAATAAGATAATCCTTTATTAGTCCCTCAGTGGGGAAATTACAGGATTACAGCAGCCTTGCTCACAAGTGAATAAAAAGAATAAAAAGAAGAATAATACAGTAGAAACAAGTAATATAAATAAATATAAATGAGCAGTAAAACAGTAGAGAATATTAATATACAGACTGAATAGAAAAGTACTTAAACGTATTGCACGTAAATACACGTAATAAAAGGATAATGTGTTTGTTTAACTGTAATGTAATTCACAAAGAGAAATCTGGAAACAAGATATAGTTACACATCTGATGAGATAAAGTAGATAAAGACAGAAACAGGATGTGACTGCCATACTCAGCCTACACATGTACAAGAAATTCACAGTATTTTTTTAATTCCTGACAGCATCTTACATAATTTAAAATGATTTGATAATGATTTCATCATGTCTCCCTTTTGACCCAACACATGGTTTTATTGACTAAGCAACAGTTTGTTTTAGATAATCAGTTGAACTGTCTGGCTGGCATGGAGTTTGTCACCCTCAAGTTTCAAATCATTTAATTTTCTACAATAAATGTGATGTGCTTTTAGAGTTGTCTGCTAAGTACTCCGTGTACAGATTATATATCTGATCTGATAGTAACCTCGCCTAGTCCTGATGGTGTGGTTCCATTGAAGTCACAGGATAAAATGCTTGAAAATATGTAATGAATGTTCTGTCTGTTCTAAGAATTTGTCTCAGTTATCCTTCTTTCTTCTGGGAACAGCAGATACATATAACAACAGAATTGGCCAGATATCAGAGAAGGAACAATTATCTCAGCATTATTGTTATTGTTATTTTTAATTCGAAAGTGCAGAGTTTGAGACTCATTCTGTATTCCGGTGATCACAAATTCTCGATTATATATTATGTGCTTTTCAGTCATCTTTTTTTGGCGGATGATCTGATGTGTCTCTGAACATATGGAACTGCTGGTTACTAAAGGGAGACCTTCAGCTCTACAGCCCCACAGTGAGCAACACACACTGCAATTGGCAGGCTAATGCAGTTTGTTTGCATAACCTCGATTTCTGATTGCACCATGTTCTCACTGCTAATCCAGCATTTAAATGTGTCTTTGTTGCTCTATCTGTATGTGGGCATGTATGTGCAAGCCCTTCCAAAGGTAATGTGGTCATTTAGATACCAACCAGAGCAACAAATCAGACTTTGAGCTTTATGGATTATATAAAACTTGGTTGGACATGTTTAAAGTAATGTTTAAGATTAGATCAACACCATTAAATGTATCTATAAACCCTGTATCTGTGTTGCTTTCATCTATTTCTATTGCCACCATGTATATCTGATGTCTAAAAAAACAAAGAGGACTGAAAAAGACATTCACAAGTATTTCAAATGTAAAACATTTGAATATTTAAACACACACAATTGGGAATAAATACACATGGTTGCAGGTCACTTACTGCTCCTCGAGCTCAATATAAATAATTTCCTTCAGACTAGACTTTCCATTAGCTGGCAGTGCTGCATGTTAAAGAGACGGGTGTGTTGCTGGGAACAGTCAAAACAGGAAGACCACACCTTGCATTAGGTGTGTGTCTCTGTTTTGTGTATTGCAAATAAAAGCCTTAAATGGTCAATAAAACAACACTGTGTTATAAATGTATTTAATGCAATGAGGAACTGTCTGTTTTCACAAATAGAAAACCACATTTTTGAACATTTTAGGATCCGCCATGTACCTTCCGTAAATACTGAGGAAATGAAGATGCAGTGACGACGCCCGTGGCAACACAAGCCTGATTATAACACACACCATCCCATATGGTCATTAAGCCCTGATCTAATACACACACTCGCACAAACAGGGTGTGACAGAAGAGAAGACTACATGATGGAACAGGTTCTGCATGGGAAAATGTTCCAAGTTGCAAAAATGAATAATGCAGTACATGCAAATTATACCCATGAAATGCTATTATGCTTAAAAACCATTGAAGTACAGACAATATTTCAATTCTTTGGTGTCTAGTGACGACTCCATGTCATGTCTTCACCCGCTGCGCGTGATGGTTCTCTTCACGGAGCCTGGAGTGAGTCTTTGCATTCCTTCTGGTGCCACTGTTCATTTTAATAATCATTTCATTGCTGCCCAGGAAGTGGTTGGGTGTTGGCGCCATTCATAGATTTCATTTGCAGGCGATGATGGTTAACAACTACATTTCCCTGTTTGCGTGAGCTGTTTTTCAGTGTTTTTGCAATGAAAAGCCACTCGGATTTACATTCAGTTTGGTTGACAGCAACACACTGAGAGAAATAACTGAAGCCGTTAAAAAGCTTTAGGTATTAACACAAAATGAATAAATAAAAAACCTCTAAAAATTTAACTCTTTTGAAAATGACTCTGGTTTCAGTCTGATGTGATGATGCAACACAGACTATTGCTAGTCTGTGTTGCAACATTGGTTAGTGATTTGCATGCTCGCCTCTTTGTAAATGTTGAGGTTTCCTTGTATGGTCTGCGGCGTGTGTGTGTGTGTGTGTGTGGTTTTCAGATGTGTCTACTAAAAATAAATGCCACCATAGGTACAACATGTACATTCGTTGTGCTGCTCTGTGCAGCTGTGTGTGGTGAATCATAACTATTTGTGCAATCTCTCCATAAGGGAATAAGAAATAATTGGCACAATAAATGAATTAGGGAGAATAAAGTGGCGCTGAGGTGAGAATTAAAATGTTGGTACATTTACTGAATCTTCAGCACCATCCTGAGAGAATACATATTTGGGTTTCCCAGGATCGAGCGGTCCATTCCGCTCCAGCCACAGAGCTCGCCTACGGATGTCTTAACTACAACAGCTGCTGGCTAATCCACACACAAACACACACACACACACACACACACACACACACACACACACACACACACACACACACACACACACACACACACACACACACACACTTCACAACACTATCAGACACATGCATAAACCATCAATGTAAGATTAATACATTACATTACACACAAGTCTCTGTAGGAATCAGCAACAGAGGTTTTGGCCGTATTGAGACACCCAGGTGAGGAGGATTACACAGACAGAGACAATGCTACAGGCCGGTCATGCTGCTCTGGTCAGTGTTCTAATCCAATTAACTGTGAGCAGCTGAAGGTAATGGGATTGTTAGCTGGGTCACTGTAGAGACTTACTTAACAATGACTGTGCGCTTGACTTTCAGTGCTAAAAGTTGTTAAAGTTATAGCAAAGCTGCAGGAGCATTTTATAGAGTGACAGAGAAGAGCTGAAGTCACACTGCTTGTGCCATAAAGTGACCACAAGAGAGTCTAAAATGTAGACAGAAAAAATACAGAGTACACAGAGAGTTAAAAGCAACCTGGCATCCATGGAGCAGATTAGGAGTCAAGGAGTGGACATTCGGTTTGGGTCAAGGTTCTCAAGGAGGTGTGAGAAAATGAAGGATAAGCAGGACTGCCATAATAAATCACATCCTTAAGTGCAAGAAGACGGCGAACAACTTTAGGAACATAGATATTTTACTTTTTTATGTGAGAAAACAATACACACATATAAACACAATGTGGTGTAGTATTAAACATAAACACTATCGTCTGACTGTAATACTGATATGATCAATACGGATGGATTCATCGGGGAGTTTTTACTGGAAAAACATGCACTCAATGATCACGAGTAATGGGTTTGAGGATGGTCTGGCGAAGAACTGGAACGTAAATGTAAAGATGAACGCTCGGTATATTTTTAATCCAAAACCCAAAACATATATGTTATACTTAGGAAGTGCCCACACTTTTCTCATGTTCTCAAAATGGGAAAGAAATGCTAATTGTGAGTTATAACGAACAGTTTCTTTTTTTAAATTATTATTATTTGATTGTATTCGATTCATTACAGAAACATTATTGATGTGAAAACATTGAGAAAATCAGCTTCAGTGTTCACGGCTGAAACATGAATCTTTTACCTGCGTAGTTATGTTGGGTCGTGTTGCGTATGCCTCGCTACGTGCTGTAATTTCATGTTTTGAATGGAGAAAATGATCAAAAACATTAACTAAACTCGTCGATCGTAAAAGCCAATTCTGCATCACTCTCTATTAATTGTGGATTTCTTATTTCATTTATAATTTTGGCGTTGTTGTGAATGCCACTACTGTAATTCAGCTTCCTGTACTGCATTACTTCCCCATTCAAGCATGCATCCTTTTCCACAACACCCTCCAAATGACAAAGACGTGTCTGTAAGTTGTCAACTTGGTGAAACTGTTGGCCGGATCAGACTCAAGAACAGAACAAAGCCTCGTTGTCGAAGACTAGTTTATCAAAAGAATACACAATAATACTCATGTATAAAACATAGAAGACAGAAAAATAAAAACAATAATAAAATATACCTTCTTTTTTTATCTACTACTTTTCTTTTGAAGTAGCACTTGCAGTCCTCTCTGTTTTTCCACGCTAACACATTCATTTCATTTTTCCACAGCATGTTCAGTCCTCTTCTGTTCACTTTGTCCTCTTCATGGTTTGTATCAACTGCTTATGATTATTGGATTACATTATACACTTAAAGTATTCTCAACCCATCCCATACAAGTTGCAAAATTCATGGTATAACAGCATTATAACTGGTGGCCAAACTTGTCACAAAAAAAAAACGACACCGCAGGGCTTTTTTGTTGACTGAACAAGTTGCATAACATGAGATGAAGAGGTCCACTCACAGTGAACGTGTCTCTTAGTGCGGGTTCATTAAGGCAGATGCAGCACATTAATCTCACTAATGGAGGTTTCGCTCACTTCACTGTCAGATGAAGGACGCTGCCCGTGTGAGCTGCTTGTTTAAACGGACGTGTAACTGGCGAGCCTCGTTACCCTGCTCAGACGCCCGTGAGGTCACAGATGCTGGAAATCTGCTCTTAACGGCAGTAGTTACACCGAGTGTGTCCTGTAAGTCGTTAGTCCGTCTTGACTTGGAGATTAAGTGTTTTTACTGAACTTTATTGAGCAGAAGTAGCTGGAAATTCAGCTGTGTGGCCTCAGAACGTGTGGCAAAACAATCCCTCTCAATTTTATTTGAACTGTTTCCCTTTTTTTCACCATTCCCTTTCTGCATCTGATTCCTCACGCTCGGTTTTCCAGCATTTTTTGGTGTGCTTATTCCAAGTGTGTTAGAGCAGCACAGCTGACGTATGCAAGGGTTTCCTTGCAGGGTTAAAGGTCAAACGTTAAGGTAAAAGTTAAACTCCAAAAGGACTGTATTGAATTGTGGCATTCCTGAACACATGGTTTTTATGGGTCCAAAGTGGGCCTTATGTTTGTTTAAGCCTCTTTAAATAACAATCTGAGTTGTATGTTTATTTATTATTTAATTATATATTTATTTCATCGCTGATATTTCTGTCATCGCACTAGTCATATGTGTCCCCTTTTTAAGATCCAGTTATTCCACTTTCTAGATCCATTTATCCTTGATGTCCTTCCGTGGTCATCCATTCTGTTTTGTCCTTCCTTTCTTTCCAAACGTCCTTCCTTCAGGGTTGATCAGGATATCATGCAGGGAAGCAGAATGTGATGCCGGAGCGGTGAGAAACGGGAATTTCCGTTGAAGAACAAATATCAGAGTTGTCCGAAAAACATGGAAGAAATCGGATGCCTCCTTGCTCCCTACTTGTGTCTTTCTTCTCATCCATCTGGTCTTCTTTCCCGTCTATCAGTCCACCGCTGTGCTATTCACGCACACACAAATAAAATGGCCACACAGGTGTAATGCAGCTTTTGCTCTTCATGTGAAAAGGCAGCGATTTATAAATGGAGGAGAGAAGGGAAACTGGACCTTGTGTGTCTTAACTTATCCTGAACAAAACCCTGAAATGTCATCTACGCCTCACCCTCCATCATCCCGTCACCGCCTCCCTCTTCATCTCTCCCTCTCCTCCTCGTTTCCTTCATCCCCTTCCATCCGTCCATCTTCTGTCAGCGTGCTATTTACACACAAACTGGTCCACGAGCGTCGTGCAGCGCTTGCACTTGACGTAGCAGCACCAGTGGAACTTGCAGTGGCAGCGCTCGTGTTTGTAGGTCTTGAACTGGTCGTATCCTCTGCCGCAGCACATGAGCTTGCAGCCGTCCATGCCCTCCGAGGTCTTGTTGCAGAGGCGGCCCTGCGTGCCCAGCGAGCCCGTGGTCTCGTTGCGGAGGCAGTAGTCGGGGCTGGTGTCGATGTAGACCAGATCCTCCGCCGTCGGGGTGTTGAAGCGCTTGTTCTCCAGCTCCAGCTTGCCCTGGTAGAAGGGGAACGAATCAGGGGTTAATTTTGGGGTGAAATTCTGTTCAGTGCTTTGTTCATGACACTCTAGAAGAAGAGAAGCATCTGCTATGAGCTCATTACCTTGCGTCCAATGCGCATGGCAGCCGCGCTGTCGTACTTCTCCTTCAGGAACTCTCCGACACGTCTGAAGTCGGCCAGCTGGAGCCAACAGGTCTTCAGACTGCAGGAACCGGAGACGCCGTGACATTTACAGGCTACATTTGCGAGGTTATAGGCCGCCTGGTGGAGTAAAAAAACAAAAAAGGTGTTAGATAGATGTGGTTGTGTTTCGCATACCTGAATTTATCACTATCTTATCTATACAATAAAAAACCTCCTGTGTTTTTCCCACAATACATTCTCACTATAAAGACTCAGTCACGTTAAATGTTATATATGAAAGTAAAATGTACTCAAAATATGTGAGGGGCCTAATAGACTGCATCCAGGCTGGTAGATGTATGTCGTTCTGTAGAGCTACTTTATTTGCTGTAACGCTGCTGCCATCTAGTGGTCAACATGTTTAACTGCTCTGAGTTACGCAGAGTAAATGTGCTCAAAACACTCACTGTCCCTGCAAAAATCATGGATACCCATTTTAATTGATGAACTCTGAAGCTTGCCAAATTAAATATGAGGGAAAACCCGACACCATAGACACATAGATCCATGCACCGCTACACTTTCTGAGGGACTTTTCTCCTAAATTAGCTTCATACAGCAACACATTTAGAAATAGTCCCATCTCCGGCTTTCTGTGACCATTGATGATGCAAAACACCCTCCCTGTTAAAATGTTCGGTAAAAATAGATGACCAAAACAGAAAAATGCAAAGCAAAGAAAAACAAAGAAAAGATTTGTGCTCCATATGTACATGCTGTTCTCTGACACGGCTGTCAGTACTACTCCACCAAACTAAAACAAACAGCTGACTGAGAATAGACGGGCTGCTGCTAACCAGAGGAAATGTGGCTCTATTGTAAATAGTTTCCCACACTGCTCCTATAGCTAGAAAGCAGTCATTTCAAAAAGAAAAGTATCACATGATATATAATGAGATTCGCTATAACGTCAGTGAAATCGCTCTACGATAAAGAAATCAAGGGTTAGATCCACTGACCTGCCAATTATTGCTTTTTTTCATAAGACTGAAACGTCTATCATTCAAATCATTCTAGATAGGAGCCCTACATTATAAATATAAAAGCATAATTGGCTGTTGTAGATCCTACAAAATCTTGCCATACTTTAAAACGAAATGTCCTATTTTAATAAACGACCCATCTGAGACTCTTAATATCCAAAGGGTCCGGATCGCTCCATTATTTACATCTTCATCTCTTTCTTTGCAACATGGGTTTGCACGTGTTTCGGCTGGGTCTGAACATTATAATTTTTTATTTTTTTTACACGCGCGTATGCTAAGAAAACAGAACAGGAAATACAAGATTTATGGCCGTGGCAGCGGCAGACTTTAGGGGGAGCCCTTCACACCCCTGCAGCTAAACCAGGCCAGTTAAGCAGCATTCAATACATAAGTCACACACACACACACACACACACACACACACACACACACACACACACACACACACACACACACACACACACACGTATTATGTCACTAATCATGCACTGTGTTATGTTTCGTGCTTGCAGCGATGCCAGTTCCCACCATACTTGCTGAATCAGTTCTTTCTGATTCCTGGGTTTCCCCTCACACAAATGAAACCCATCACTCCTCACACTGATCTCAATTACCTTCTCACCTCTTTTAACCCCTGCATCCCAAACACCCGCCCCGACCCCCACCTCCCACCCCTGCTCCCCTCTCCTCTACTTTACTACCCAGCAGGCATAGCACTCGGCACCCTCCAATCCTGGGACTCAACCCCCGTGACCCCCATCAGAGAGCCACTGAGAGCCGGGGACAATGACATGCTCAAAACAAGGCTTCTAGGTCCACAAAATGTGTGCTTCTGGCAATCTTGTAAAACGCTGCCTCTGCGATTTAGGAACGTATTAAGTATTTATCTGTATACCTCATATTGCTCACAGTGTGATGAGTTAATGAGTTTTTTTAAGTTAGAACACACATCATCGGGAGAAAATCCTCATATTATGACTCCCTGTTGTTTTACGAGCCCTCGTGCTTCCTCAGATCCCCCACTGTGAGGTTTATTAGAGGTTCAGTAATAAAAAAATTAGGATAGCAACTCTTTTTTTTATCCATGGCCCCAAATCGTGGATAACATTTTCAAGGATATTAGTTAGGAATCAGTAGGAGGTTTTGAGCTACAGCCCACAACAAGATCTATTTCAGTGAACTTTTTACTTTTGATTTGCAATCTAATCCTTTCTCTCAAAGTAGTCTTTTCTTTTCTTACTTAATTTTCTGTTTTGACTTTAACCATTACTGTTGTTTTTGTAAATTGAGCAACATGGCACTACTGTATAGTGATAGCTCATTATTATTCCTATTATCAATATTATAATAACACACAAAAGAATCTAACCATGCCTATACTGTGTGTGTGTGTGTGTGTGTGTGTGTGTGTGTGTGTGTGTGTGTGTGTGTGTGTGTGTGTGTGTGTGTGTCTGTGTGTGTCCTGCATCAAACTGAGCTATTGGGTGGGTTGTGCCTGCTGGGCGCAGTGACACTGGACCTGATGAAAACACTCAAACACACACACACACAGCCACGGTCAGTCATCCGTGGTGGTGACACGGTCTCTGTGTCAGGCACAATAGGTTCTGCTCAGACAGGGTTAGGGGTTAGGAGCCGTGTGTGTGTGTGTGTGTGTGTGTGTGTGTGTGTGTGTGTGTGTGTGTGTGTGTGTGTGTGTGTGTGTGTGTTCACGCAGTTAGTAGTAGAATGGGGCAGAAATAGAGAACATAGCTCGTCCTTTGTGACAGAATAAGCAATGAATGAAGATTGCCAAGGAGAGGGACACATTTTTCCTGTCGGATCTTCTTGTTCTTACAATCAAAATCAGGTTATGAATTTTAATCCTATAGCTTTTGTTTTAAGGTTTTTTTCTGACTTGCTGTTTGATTCTTCTTTTTTGCACAGCTAGTGCTCTACTATTGGTCATCAGAGTAACTTCAATTCAGCAACCGAGGGTAATGAACTTAGCAGCTGTAAAGAAACGGACTTCACACAGAGATTGTTGCAACTTTCAAATAAGCACAGTAATTAAAATAATTATCAGCAGTTCCCTAAAGCCATATTATTTAAACATAATTGCAGTCTATCTGCCTTATTTTTACATATTGTTTCTCCATATTGTCATTTTACTGTTCTGTGTGAACTTCTAATGTATGTCCCTTCTCTGTTGCTCTCTCTGATGATTCTTCCTTTTATTTGTAGTTTTTTGGGGAGTTTTTCCCTTATCTGAACTATTGGATTGCATGCTGTACAGATTGTAAAAGCCCTTTGAGGCAAACTTGTGATGGTGATAAGGAGATATGATGGCTCTTTGTCAGCCGACTGCATTGCAGATAGAGACGAGACTATTTGTTGTGGAATGCTGGTCGTAACTCATTCTTGTTTTTGTAGATCAAAGACCGTTCTAACAAGATAATTTTTGAAAATTACACAGGAGCATAAAAACATAAAAACTAAGGATCAGATGTTTCTCTAAAACTTCCCTTTAAATAGCCTCAAAGAAAAAGAAAAATGTATTCATAAATAGTCTGTATCTGCTTGTACCATCAATTAATTGAAGCTGCTGTGTATCACTTTCCTTAAGAGGTAGATATATTCACATTTCAAATAGCTTTACTATTACATCAAATAGACATATTCCTTAATTTATAAAAAACAATTCATGATTTTAGGCCCATAGTGGAGATAAGTGCTTTGAATTACCTTTCCTTGGTTCCAAACAATGATGAAATGTATTTATTAAAAATACCACAAAGTGAGAGAGTGAGAGATGAATCTGAAAGTTAACCGCTGTGT
The DNA here is from genome assembly GCA_038501785.1 of Myoxocephalus aenaeus. Classification (NCBI taxonomy): domain Eukaryota; kingdom Metazoa; phylum Chordata; class Actinopteri; order Perciformes; family Cottidae; genus Myoxocephalus; species Myoxocephalus aenaeus. Next base: position 7,036,647 of record JBAMJR010000053.1, read on the forward strand.
TCAGAGCACAAGTTATTGTCTTTAGGCTGGGAATGTACATCTAGTTGTTTTGGCCTCTATATGTGACAAGTCTGCCTCATCTGATTTGTGTGAAACAGAGACAGTGGACCTGGGTGGCTATGTGCGTGCGTGTGTGTGTGTGTGAGTGTGTGTGTGTGTGTGTGTGTGTGTGTGTGTGTGTGTGTGTGTGTGTCTTTCAGAGTCAAGGGAGTGTGACAGAGGTCCATCCCTCACCCTGCGTCTCTGTCTCCAGACGCTTGTACACACAGACGACCACGTTATCCGCCTTACACACAAATCAAATGAGGCTGAGCATACACACACACACACACACACACACACACACAGCGGCACGCCCCTGTCACCTCCACAAAAGCCCCGCGGTTTGCCTTGTTCAACCAAGCAAGACAAATCCCGCTTTGGGACAAACCGGCGTGTCCAAGGAAAAGAAAGAGAGAAGAAGGGATGAAGAGGAAAAGAGAAACTGTCTTCCTCTGAGTTGCTGCCCTCCTTTTCATCTCTCTCTTCTCCTCTCTTCCGTTTCGATGGACAGACGACAATGAAAACAAGGGATCAAACAGGAGAGAGGAGGAAAAGTCATTCAAAAGAGTGTGTGTGTGTGTGTTACAGGAAGGCTGAGGAACTGTGTGTGTGTGCGTGTGTGTGCGTGTGTGTTAATACAAGGCTGTAGCAATAGATCTTTCTCTCTTATACACTCTCCTATAGCCCCAATGGGACCCTCAGCAGAAACACAACCTCTCCAGACCCTCACCTTTGACCCCTGATACACACACTCACACAAAACCAGGCTCAATGTCTCTCACACAAATCAAATGGAGCTGAGACGACATGCACGCGCACGCGCACACGCACGCACACACACACACACACACACACACACACACACACACACACACACAAACACACACAGCGTCTTTGTCTCGCAAACAGCTTAAACAAAGCTCCTCTAATTGAAGATAAAGACATTCTCCTGATCCAACGTGTACCAGAACTGGCAAATGGACCTTTTAACCAGGAAGGTGTGTATGTGTGTGTCAGCGTGTGTGTCAGCGTGTGTGTGTGTGTGTGTTTGTGTTTGTGTGCGAGCGTGCAGCCTACTTTAAGGTGAAAGGTTCCTTTTAGTGCATTTTTCCCACCTGAAAGAATTTCCAAACACCTTTGGCTCCGGTATCAAGACTGAAGCATCTAATAGTGGCTGTATGGCAACTAGAGAGGGCCAAACATGCTAGTTTGACAAAACATACCATATCCATCCATTACTTTCTCTCTTGTTTTCTAGCACATTGTTTTGTTTCACTTCTGAACTCTTCATACAATCAAGCATGTTATTGTCTATTGTGATGCTGCATTTATATGTGTGTATTATGACCTTGTGTGTGTGTGTGTGTGTGTGCGTTACTTCACTGGAATGCACATTGACCTGGCGACCTAGCCAGACTCCAAGGGCGTTAGCAGTTATACCATTTGGACCCTCCCAATAAATAACTTACACACACTCAGAAATACTACCAGGTCAGACCCCCTCGACTCACACACACATTCCTTGGAGACATTCAGATATAGGATGGGGTGAAGAAGCATGGACACACACTAAAGTTTCACTTCCAGTATTTTTTCAGCCCAAAACGACATGCACGTGTGTGTTGTGTCTCCCGTACCTGTCTCCCTGCTTCATTATTCTGCAGGTTCATCAGTGTTCGGGCGTGCTCAGTAGAACCCCGCGGGTAGTTCTTCTCTCTCTCCCTGGCGTCCACAAACTCCCGAGCAAAGCGGTAGCCGTAATGCACGTTGTCGCCGCAGCCGCCCCACAGCCAGTCGCGTGGCAGGTCACGGGGTCGAGCCGCCCGGCTGCAGCCGCAGGTGGAGAGCTCGCCCTCGCGGCACGCCCGGCTGATGGAGTTGACCACTCCGGCGGCGCTGATGGCGTAAGTGAAGGCCGTTTCCCTCGAGCCTGAGAGGAGAGGAACATGAATATTCAAATTATAGGTATTTACAACTTATAAACTTGAGTTAGTAGGTAGAGTAACACGGCGCTCTGACATAACACTAAACAGTAAGTTTTGTAGCGATGGTTTTTATTCCAGGGTTTTAGGGAATGTGTGTGTTCACTGACAGGAAACATGGGTAACTGTTCAGGTAACCCCCCACTCCCCAACACACACACACACACACACACACACATACACAGTAAACAGCCCCACACCCACTTCACCCAACAATAGACAATAGATGTGATTTTAACTCTGACCCTGGTCAACTTTAAACCCCAGATCCATAAAATATATGCAGCAGTTAATTAGGTAAATCCGTCCCCATGTCCTCGGCCTGTGGGTTTACCTGTCCTACTTCTGGCCAGTCGACCCTTATTTTGACCACTTTTTGGAAACAAATGTTCCAGTTACTCTGTTGACAATTTGTTTTGGGGAATATTCATACACATTTTCAGAAAAGACATGTTGCAGATAAATGTGAACGTTTCATTTACAATCCTCTCTATTGTATTATTCCAAAGGCAGAAAATTCACAAATTGTGGAAGAATAAAAGTAAACTGTCTGCATGGGTACCACTACAGGAAGGGAAGTGTAATTGGGGTGAGCTGACCCTTCAAAGGGAGCTTCAGGCCAGAAACTCATTCTCATTCGTTGCACAGGTAAATGGTCAATCTCCCGTACTTACATACACACTTATAATGTTAATGTTGAACCAGAGAGAAGGATTCTGAATAAATCTATTCAGTTTCAAATAAACAACCAGACTGCTGTTACTCTTTGTAGTTGCCTTGATGCATACACAAGTCCACATGAATGACTGCTCTCCACTCGAGACTAACACGTCTAACACGGAGGAATACACAACCTGCATGTCTATTCACGGCATTAATACACAAACCATTACGAAGGAAGAGAGGACAAAGACGAAGGCCTGACAGGTAGGAGGTTAAGTGCTCTGAAACTGACAATTTACATGTGAACAGACTCGTGGTATTTCTGGTTGAGACGCCATTTACAAAGTGAGGTCGTATAACACAGGGTGACGTTTCTCCATTCAAGCAACAACAAAATGTCCTTATTGCCTGACACACATTCGTTCAGTGGCCTTATACATGATCGTGTTTTTTTGGTTACACTATGATAATCCTGCAATGTGGTAGCATATAACTGTATGTATTCATTATGGTATTTATTTCTTAGTTCATCTTACCTTTGTCTTGCTTTGTTACGCCTCACTGTTGAGCTTTCTGTTGTTTTATTGCCTTGCTCTGTCTGTCAAAGCACTTTGCAAACTTTGTTTTTGAAGGTGCTATATAAATAAAGTTATTATTATTATTATTATTATTATTATAATATAGTGTCATATATTTGACCTGTAATGCATTTTGTTAATGCTTAAACATTCCTGGAATTGCACCTTGTCACCAGTGTGTGGTGGCTTTAATCATTCTTCGTTGTTTTTTTTTCCTTCATATATTAGGCTATTTATTTAATTGCTATTTTCAGGGTGTTTTTTTTTTTTTTTTTAAAAGTCATGCTCAGTTGTAATTGTATTGTTATATTGTTATGCTTAAACTATATTGGTATGCATCTTGTAAAGTAGGCCTGTACGTTTTATAGCGTGGTGTGCTTGTATATTTCTCGTCGTGTTGATACTTGAATGGAGGGAACAGTATCGCTCTGCACTGTATCAGGATGCCTGCAGCCTGGAATCAACACCAGCCAGACAGACAGGCAGGTATGCATGCAGAGCCGAGGCGTGTGAGCTATTCATTCAAGCTTTTAGGAGCTCTGTCCCGGTCAGGATGCTGATGCACATATTATGCAGCAGGATAATGAGCCAGAGGACGACAGAGAGAGGCCGAGAGGTTTATGAGACTGCGGAGCCCAGACTTCAAATAGCGGGTCCGGATCTGCCGGCTCGGTGTCAGCTCATCAGCGCATTTCAAAAGAAGGGACAATGGACCGACTAACACCTCCATATAAACCTGGAGATAGACTGACTGTAAATAGAGAGACAGGCAGAGAGGGACGGAGACAGAGAAAGAGCAGCAAACACCTCGTCTGACTGCCCGCAGCGGATTTGACACTTACTTGTTGATGAGAGGTTTCCCACATCGCCTGCTGGGAATTAGACGCACATGAAACTGATCCAGGGTCTGAGCTACAGGTGGAGATTTACTACAAAAAAACTGCCTGGAAATTGCACATCTTTTATTTTTTTGCTCTAGTTTGTATGCGTCTTTATAACTAACTGCCTGGCGCAACTGTTCCGAGTCTTCGTCGTTATCGGTTTCATTGCGCATGCGTAAAGTGGGAACGACAAGTGGTTTAATCTGTCGAGCAAAATACATGTCTGTGCTATTTTACAATCACAGGGTTTCTACGTAGTAAAACATCCACATCTGAAATGTTATCAGTATGACAATTAATAGGCCTCATAACTATTGTACTTCCACGGAATAGCTAACTACCATAATCCAATAGACTAATGGATGTTATGGAAAACTCCACATACTCACAGGAGTTAGGAAAAATCCGACAGTAAAAAAACAAAACAATAATAAGTATACCCTTCAATAAGAATAGTCTACTTTAAAATCTGTACTTTCTATACTACAACGTGAAAGTATAGATCTAGTGTGGTCCCTGAATATTGCAATGATAGGCCAAGCAAATCAAATAAACATGATAAGGTTGTTTGCTAAAAAAGACATCGTAAATCAGTATTACAGGAATATTATGACAAGTGTTCCTTACTCTTAGGCTGTATTCATTGGATCAGTAGTGTCTTTACCAAACCAACCCTGCTTCAGTTTTGGACTACTGTTATAACTAATGCTAACTCATATTCTCATCTAAACAATAACACAAGTAAACAGTGTGTTATTATTCCAGTCTGTTAAATGACCCCATGTCTGCTCTGTCTAACATTCAACACCTTGATCTGCAGGACCTGTCCAAACACTTGTGATAATAATCATTATAGCAGTCCAATCAAAGTAAAATAACCTAGTAAATAATTCAGTTTAATAGATGGATTATTGTGTAAAACGTGTAGCAACTCTTGCTTGATTTTTCAGTACGAACCTATAACTTATTCTGTCATTGCTTATTTTATTAGTCAAAATAGCCAACAACACAATGCAGCTTTTGATCTGTCTTGCTGTTTTGACATGTCTGTGTGTAACTTCTGGGCTTTTGCATGCTTGACAAAATCACTATTGGCGGAAAACAATAAAACAAAACACAGAATGAAAACCTGCCATCACTCTCAATTTGATTGACAGGTCTTTTTGGAGGGGAGAAAGACAACAAGAAAAACCGCTTCATACTCTCCTCCTGATCCCATCAAACAATAAACTCACCAATCTGCATGACCCGTCCAAACACGGATGTGTTGTCCACGGTGCTACAGTTCCACCTCCTCTGGCTGAACTGGTACTGGCACTCCTTGATGCCCGTCTTGGCTCCGTCTCCGATGTAGACCATGTGGTCCTGGTACAGCTGGCACAGCTTCCTCTGGCCCTGCAGACAGCGCAGCATCACAGGAGAGATTAGCAGAGATTAGGACCATTAATGGTTTCACACTTCAGCGGTCCCTGTGGGGGTTTTCTCCTTTATTTGACTATTTCAGGGTCAGGGTGCAGAGGAGGAAGAGCCGGCGTTACACCCTCTTTGTTGTTGCTGATGTTGTCGAGCCACACTGTGCAAAACTGAGCTCTATTTCTTTCAGAATCTATTCATCACTGAATTAAAATCATGACCGCTTTTTAAGAGGTGTTTTTACAACATTTGAAATGTATTAAAAAGAGATCTAAAACAGGCAGACTTGACTTACTTGAGAGAGACCAGACAGCTGACTGCAGAGAGGCTGTGCTCCAATGATGTACATCTCTGGCCGCTGGATCGGGGTCAGAGCTAGTGACCTGAGAGACAGAAGCCATATTAAGTCTAAAATGTAACCAGTAAACTCTATCGGTTACGATCAAAGATAAGTGCTAGAGACAGGATCTCTGCGATAAACGTCTCTCTCTCTCTTAGAGGAGGTTGGCGCTGTAGAGGACAAAGTTCAGACATGTTTATTAGTACAACTGGCCTATAAAGTGGAGATGGACTCTTCTGGTGTTCAACCCTGCAACTACTTCCCCTGTGCTTCCTTTTCCTGTCCTTTCCACTCAAACAGCTGTACCCTTATCATACAATTTGAATCACTTTTGCTTTGTAAAACTGACAAGTTGTGCCCACACACAGAATCTGAATGTTGACCCTTTCATGGCCATCTAGAAGGGAAATCAAATTGTGTGAATATTGGCCCAATCGTAAGAGCTACAGAACGATCAGTTCATGTATCATAATAAATGCATTTATGAAAATATGGCATGATTTGGGCAACATGGGAGTTGTGTTTAGATTACATTTGGTTGGTGCAGGAAAACTAAATGGAAACTATGAACCTATTCTGATTCTATATACATAAACTGACAGGAAGGTGAACTCCTGACCTGTACACATCCTCCACTACATTATCACAACGCCGACTGAACAGCATTGTTGCATCGCTGTCTTGTAAGTCAAGAACAAGTGTGGCTAATTGACGGTGCTATAGGCACAGCAGCAGGCCGCCATGCAGTGCCATTTGGGGCTCAGCCAGGGTAAATATTGTGACAGAGCCCTCACATTTGTTCCATTCACTGTTAGGGCTCAACCACAAGACATCACCCCCAAAACACACACAGAGAGACACAAGAGGCAACACAAACTCTATAGTTCCCATTTTCCCCCCATTTGTCATCTCATCAATAGCATACAAGCAAAAAGATGGAGGGTATGAGAAAGTAAAACAAATTTTAACAAGTTTTAAGACATAAATTAATGGATATAACATATATATTACACTTAAAAAAAAATAATCTGAAAATCTGTCAAAGTTGCTCCCCTATTGTTACCACTAAATGGAGGCCATAGTTCATCCACTTTTTATGAGCCACCACACCACAAAAAAAGAAGAAGAAAAAAATCAATGCACCAGCAGCGATCATTACTCACCACCATGAGTTGGCATCCACCACCAGCAGTTGGGAGCTGCAGGCGAGGAAGGCGGCTGCCAGCAGCAGATGTCGAACGGCACCGGTTCGCTTCCTCCGGACAGGCCCGGTGTCCATGGTCCGCCGCGTCACCGCCACACAGCCGGTGCTGGGCAAAGTGCTCTGCTGTGGAGACATCGGCATACAATCAGGCGGCGTCCTGCTCGGTCCTGCTGGGTCTGGACGCAAGCCCCGTAGTGCTGGCGATGCCGCGAGTTCGAGTCCAGCTCGAGTGTTTCTGGTGTATTGTCTCTTTTCTTGTAAACTTGTCCTTCCAGTCTCTAGGATTTAAAACTATCAAACAAAACTGCCATTCAAAATAAGATGATAAAAGACAGGCGAAAAAAGGCCACAGTTTATAATCCAAAAGGTCAGAAGCAGCTTGTAAAAAATGTGAACCCAGTTTACTGCTTAAAACTCCAGTTCAAAGTCGTGCGTAAAATGGTTTAGTTGGGGTTTACGCAAAGTGCTCGGGGATTCCTTCCTCACCCGCTGTCTCTAAAAAGACCAAATAAAGCACAGCTGCAATGTGAAAAGCGTGGTCCAGTTGTTGTCTTGAGGAAAGATTAACAAAGAGATTAAACCGCTAATTGAGCAGCAAAACGACTGTTCCTTTCCTTCCTATCCCCTCACGACCACTCCACATCTCTCCCTCTCTCTCTTTCTCTCTACACTCCTCTTCTTCTCACCCCCACTTCACCTCAGAAACCCTGCTGCCCTCGCCCTCCCTCGCCACACATTGCGCGCGCATGGGGCGTATGGTTGCATGTGCGTGCGCAGAGTTCAACCAAATGGGTATTGGATCCAGTCAACAGTGAATTGAATGCTAAGACAAGACTGGGAGCACCTGTGATGTTGCTTTCAAAGGTTTTGAATATAAAACGCAGTCACTCCCTGAGCAACTAAACAAAAGAGTTTACACTGCAGCTGATACACCTAAACAAGGCCTTCTTCAGATAATCTTTCATCCAGGGATCCTCCATTCCTACGTGTACTAAAACTTAAAAATGAAGTGTGTGTATCACAATGTCTATACACGGTCACTAAAGTGGGTAGAATATGCTCAGGACAGTGTATTAAAGTAAAGCGATGGGGGTTTAACGTTTTTGCAAAACCCCCATCGACCTCAAAAAAAGTTCACGTGCGTCAAATTCCTTTTATTAGCTGAAGTGAATAATTTGTTTGAATAAAAGGTGAGTGCCTCAAAAATCGTCTAATCCCCTCTTTGGTCGGCGACAATAAAGGGCAAAACGCCCCCTCTCTCACACACACACACACACACACACACACACACACACACACACACACACACACACACACACATTACGGCCATGCAGAAGTCCTGAAAAGTCCCGAAGTAAAGAAAAGGCGTGTTGAAGCGAGCTCTCCTCAATTCATATGCCGGCTAAAGACAAACTGGGCGGTGAACCTGCAGGAAGACGCTTTGATCTGATTCAGTGCTTCTTAAAAGAGTCCATAATGGACGCAGGGTGGATTAGACAGCAGCCTCCAACACCTGGAGAACTTGCTCTCAGAAGTAAAAAAAACAAAAAACATAAATATGGAAGGTTTGCTTTGAGTATAACCGTTATTCAACGAATAAGAAAACCAAAGGTCACCAAGGAGTTCACCAAATCCACAAATAAATGTAATCCCTTTAGATTACCTTTAGGAATATTGCTCCTTTATATACTGTTTATTAACTTCGTTGTTCAATTTGATAAACAGTGATTAAAATGAGTGAATATATATATATATATATATATATATATATATGTCTGGTAAATTATCACAGTGGACAGTTTCCCATTGACACTGTGTGGGTTTATTATAACAATATACTTCTTGACTTGTTACATTTTCTCATCAATATTCCAGTAAAGTGTGTTATTTATTTGGGGCTTCATTGGATCTCGCCTCTGCATGATAAAAGACCCGCAGCAATGTCAGGCAGAGACCCCACACCTTTCATCTCCCGGGGGACTTAACCTCCCCCTACACACGCGCACGTGCACGCGCACACACACACATAAACCCCCGGCTCTGCTAAGTGATCTAGCTGGCTGCCTTTCTATCCATCTGATTGATATTCTGCAGTGGGCGGGTATCGGGTCAAAGTCAGGTTTAGCGGGTGAAACAATGAGACACATTTTTGGGAAACAGAGACGTAATTATAATATGTAACAACGCTACAACTGGTCCAACCGACCAGTCAGTAAATAACCCTGAGGCTCAACTTCTGCTCTCGTCTCGTCCTGCAGCGTCAAGAGAGGTGATCCACCTTGTAGACCGTTCTATTACATGCTGAGGAAGTTACTTTGACAACAGCGCCCTCTTCCGGTTAAACCCCGTATATCAGCACTTACTTTTTCAAATACATGACAAGGATCCAGTTATTGGCTTATTATGTGGACTAGTGGCTTAATATACTGTTTTGTGTTGTTGTAAATAGTTAGCCCTGCAGTACCTACAGCTGTGCAGAAGTCTTTTTTCCTCTTTTCTTCCCCATTAATCTTCTTATTTGAGACTATTTGAAAAGCCCTCAGGTTTGGATCTTGACTAAACTACATAACGGCTGTATCAGTAAAATGTTATTTAAGCACTTATGCATCAGCTATTTAATATCATAAAATAATACACCAGTCACAGGGGGCATTTTTCTGCAGTAAAAGTACTTTTACTTTGATTTTACTGAGGTAAAGGATCGGAGTACTTCCTCCACCAATGTATTCAAACATTATTTCAGAACTATAATTTAACAAGGGTCCAAAATTAGGAACTTGTGCATCACATGAAGTCTTGAATATTAAACATTGGATGTTAAAACAGTTGTCTAATACACCCAGCTTTCATTTCACTACAGTCTCTTGTTCTTTTGTCTTTTGTTCTTGTCTACATCACAGTGGTGTAACCCAAGTGTGTTTGACCTCTCTGGTCAATGTCCTGTACTGTAGCAGGTGAAATATTCTGCACAGTGAACGGCTGGGACACAGCAGTGACTCCTGTCAGACTAATCAGCCGTCTGTAACGGACGGCCCTATTGTATCCTTCCACATAGTCTTGATTTAACATTTCCAGAATATCTGTACTTTGGTAGAAACATCTGAGAGCCAAACTAAAATAAATAGGTCCCTCCTCTTGAGAACTCAGCTAATTAAAACATGCTCATTGTCTCTGCATCTGGGAACTGAAGAGAAACAGGCCGACCGCTTATTCTGGGACATGACCCAGAGATTCAGATATACTGGACTGGAACAGCCACACGTTGCTAGCGACTGGTTTTACTGGTAACTTGTGATGTGCTGGTTGAAACACAAGGAGGAGCAGTTCAGCTACAGTACTCCGAGCAGCCAAAGAGAGGGGAGGGAGGGAGGGAGACGGAACTTGGACCAAGTGAGATAAAGACAGAAAGAGGTAGGAGGGAGAACAGAGAGGGTGAAAGAGAGAGGGAGTGTCCAAGTAATGGATACACAGAGAGAGCGAGAGAGAGAGGGAGCGAGAGAGGACTTGTCCCCAGAGGATATGTGCAATAGCCATGCAACAGGGAGCAATGCCTGAGAAAGTCGGCAGCTCCTCTCTGGATTAACGGCAGCCTCACTTTTTATTGCCAACAGTGCCAGACTACAGCGGGCGAAGCAGCCAGCTCTCTCCTGCGGGGAAACCGGCTGCGGTCGGCTGATGAGGTCTGAGCTGATCCCCTGGAAGCTGCCCAATGCCAAAATACTAAATATCCATTTTTAGAAACGAAAGCCACTTAAAAATTGATCACCCTCTGGTTAAAAAGACAGAAAACATCATCTGAGTGTGTCGAGAAGTCAGGGCACATGTATCCACTTTAAGGTCCTCGGGAACTTCTAGGCGGAAATGTTCTCGTGTTTCATGATTCTGTCGCCCTGAAATGTGAGGGAGGAAGTAGTCAGAGCTTTTACTTCAGCAAAAGTATAATACTGAAATATGAAAATACTCTGGAATTAAACATAATGTGCTATTACAAAGTAAAACACTCATTTAATAAAAAATGGCCCCACTGTTATACTATTACACTTGTATTAGAACATGTAAGTAGAGTTTACTGATGTAGCTGTTCAAAGTATGTATTTTATACTGCAGGGTAGTTTAATATATCATATTTTGTAAATAGGCGTGATGTTCTACAACAACCTGGACATATTTTTTACATTTGACACATTTCCGCTGCCTCCATCACAGGGTCAAAGGTCAGGCACAGCTGCAGGGCAGTGACCCTGAGGCCAGCAGGGATTTATGCTTTTGCTCAAGACCAGTTCAATAGGGCAGATGTTTGTATATAGAGGGGATTCAAACACCAGTTGTGGGGAAATCTAATCCATAATCGTTCCCATATTACAGACACAAACAAAACACATTCTAACTACTTAATAACAGGTTCACAGTGGTTTTAGTTTTATCCTTAAAATGATTCTTTAGAACAGACGCAGAGATACATGTCAAGTTTGTGCAGACACGCAGACACATTTGTAAGAACCAAAGAACTCAAAACTAATGCGACCACAGCAAACCCATGGGATGATGAAACTACCTGCTCCACTTTCTGGATACGATATGCGTCTCTTTCTCAGTCCGTCTCTCCGCCGCTCTCGTGTCTTTCTTCCTTTTGTCTGTTCCTTTTCCAAAAAACACACATATGCAAGCACACACACGTGTGCGGCAGCAAACTGCCAAATGCAGCTGCCTGCGGGGAAATTTACTGCTCACACACACACGCACACACACACACACACACACACACACACGCACACACACACACACACACACACACACACACACACACACACACACACACACACACACACACACACACACACACACACACACACGCACACACCCTGGGGGAAATGCAGAGGGACTTGGAAGCAGCTGAGAGGGGCTTTGGAGCGGCCTTGTGCTTTCTATCTGTCTCTTAGTTTTTTCTCTCTGATTTACATGTGTTGGTGCATGTACGATGTCCTCTTTCTGTTTTTCTGCCTTCTCTCCCTCCCTTCCTCCCTCTATCCTCCTTTCCTCCCACATTCTCTTGTCCCCCTTTCTGTCCTCTCTTTTTTCAAGGCTTGCTCTCCCCTCGCCTAGTTCAGCTGCTCCATCTCACTCCCCCACCCGACTCTGTCCATCTCCTCCCTTCTTCCCTCCATCCATCCTTCTGTCAGCTGGCAGAAGATGAGTCATGCCTCTAGCTGGGAGGCTAAAACTCTCTCTCCCTCTAAATATATCTTCTCTCTACTTCTCCTTCCCGGTCTTTCTCCCTCTTCTCTCAGCCTCTATCACACTTCTCTCAGCTCTATATCACCATCTGTCTCTCTGCTTTGTTCTGTCGCTCTACTGTCAAGCTCTCTCCTCCTTCCTCTCTCCATTTCTCACATGCTTCTCTTACTGAAAGCCAGATTCATCAGCCATTTATGTTTCTATCTGCCGCTCTACTTCTCCCTCGCGTTCTCTCTCTCCAACAGTGCATCCAGGCACCTATAAAACGCTGTTCTCACGCTCCCTCGTCTCTTAACTGTGACTCTCCTTTTACTCTCCCAATTTATAATATTTCACTCGTTACATGTCTGTACATAGTGGATATGTATTTATCCTTCTCATATTTTGAGTGAGAGCTACTGATAAAAATGACATTCCTTATGTCAACGTGCTATAGATCTAGAATGTAAACGCAAGGCATTGTGGCTGTGTGTGTATGTGTGTGTATGGAGGTGACGTGTTCAGAATGGGTTATTTTTATGATGCAGTTAAAAATAATATAGGCTTTTTGCTCAAACCTAAGCTATTTTTACTCTAGTGTTAAAGTCAAACTACATGTGAGGTTAATGAAATTTCACTGTAACACAGAACACTTCAAATCCATTGAAAATGGAAAACAACCTTCATTGACAGGGAAGATGATGTGGCCTAAATGTTCTCCTATTGTCAGCAAAGAGAACATGAACTAACGTTTTTGTTAACAGTTATCAGCTGGGCCGACGCCAGTCATTTTCATTTTTGATTTTTAAAAGGATTGTTTATAAAACTATTGATGGTTTTGAGGGTTACAAGTGTGAATGAAATGTATGTATATATTTTAATCTGATATATAATTTAGGATAGGAATACATCATTATTATGCTTACCTATATCTTTTCAGTCGTTCTTTTTTTTGTATATTATATTGTGACTTTACTTATTGTACTGTATGTAATGATTGACTGAATAAAACATCTCACTAAAACACATACTCAGTAAGCATCCCCTACCAAATTAACATGTTACATAGGGGTGATCTCTACATTAAAGTGAGTGTTTAACAGTTTGCGTTGCAGTAGCTGTGGCCATGTGTGACAAAGACGATGCTGCCTTAAAACTATTTTCACCATTCCCAGAGGTACCAGAGTCAGTTGCTTTTAAAACAGGAAAACAAGACACGTCTGTTGCCGTATGTTTACTTCCTGTTGTACTTTTGAGGAACATTAACATGTTTATGTGTCAAAGGAGTGTAACAGCAGCAAGTAGAGAAAAGTCTTACACATTTGTGACACAGCAGTTTTTAATCTTGTGTTTGCCAACAACTAACATAAGCCAGATAAACTACTGGTTACTGCATTAGTACAAGTAAGATTGTATTGTTTCTTCTTTAAAAAGCTGCATAGTCTGAACTAATACATGGATGCAAACCGAGCCATGTTTGGCACCTCAGTGGAGGTGCCAAACGGAGCAGCTGAAAGAGCTCTGGCTGCCCTTGTTTGGCACTGGATTGGAACCATGGGAGAGAGCGGTCCCTGATCGGGGAGCCGGAGGAGAAGCCACTGAGGCTGAGCCAGATCCCCTGATTCGGCCCCATGGTGCTCCAGAGCTCCGCTGGTCAGACTACACTGGCCTCCTGATCCCTTCCCTGGAGAGATTAACACACACACACTCACATACACACACACACAAGTGTAAAACTGCACTTATACTCAACTGGAAAAGAGATGAGGTAAGGAATGAACACGCACACTTACGATGTGAATCAGAGCGACTTTCATCAGGGGAAGAGGCTGCTGCGCTGGTCTGGCCTGATTTACGTCTTGTCTCTGAATTCATTTGTTTGGTCTATAAATCCAGGAAGTCTTGTACTGTGTCAGGTCACACACACACTGGCGCACACAAACGTGTAAAAGCATGGAGGTACTTCAACCTGTCGTTCAAGGGCTCTCACTATTTCCCAAGTTTTTGTCGATTTTGCAAAATGTTATTGTTTCTTTTTAAATCTATTGCTTTTGTGTTAACTTGTCACTACAGAATACATCTTGACCGTCCTCCCCTTCTCTCCCTATCAAAGCAGCCCTCCTCCCTTCTTTGTCCCCATGTGTCATAAACTCAGTGTTTTATTTAATCCAGACACAAACAATGTATTTTCTTTTTTGTAAGGTTAATTTATTCATGTATTCACAAGACACCAAACTTTCGAACAAACCATCTCTGTTTGACATTGTCAAAAAAATCTGGATGAGCTTCAACAGTCAATATGAGAGCTAATGTGTCTCTGAATATAAATCACAGCTACAATATAAAGAGCGAGTTGGGGGGATTGGGGTCCAGCCTCCACGTCAGTTAGTTGATTAGAAAATGAACCCCTTAAAACTAATTTCCTCCTTAAGTAGCTTTAGGGTTGGACAGAACAACCTTATCCACTCATAAAATCACACAATTATTCTGTATCTTCATTTCAGATATACGAGTGAATCGTTCAAGCTTTATCTGAGGGGAGACCCACAACAACTTTGAAAACTCCTGGTCTAGAGTTTAAATTGACTGGGCTTTTAGGGCGGCTGTAGCTCAGGGGGATGAGTGGTCGTCCCACAACCACAAGGTAGCCGGCTCGATCCCCAGTCCCCCCATAGCTCACATGTCAAAGTGTCCCTGAGCAAGACACCCAACCCTCAACTGCTCCCCGGGCGCCTCACAGGGCTGCCCACTGCTCCCTATCCAGGGATGGGTCAAATGCAGAGAAGAATTTCCCCAAGGGGATTAATAAAAGTGCATGTTTCTTTTTTTTTTTTTTGACTGTATTTCCAATACATCAGGAGAGACAACGCCTGTGGTCAATTTCTGTTCTCATATTCAAATAAAATGCATTGACACCGTCATAATGTATTGAGTAGATGCTGGTTAAATCCTTTGGCTTTGGCTTTGTCTTGGGAGAGGAACGATTATTCTTTCCATCAAACTTGCCTCTGCTTGGTCTCACACTTGCCTCGAGCTTCATTTAGTGATCTTGCGTGCAACTCTGGTAATGGAAGCCTATGAGTATTTCCACATCAAAAAACCTGCCTGGTGCCATTTCTGAGATTGAAAAAGAGCTGTTTACCACCTTCATGGCTCCCCGCACAAACACAGACAAACAGAGTCAGAAACAGCCGGATAAACACACACACACACACACACACACACACACACACACACACACACACACACACACACACACACACACACACACACACACACACACACACACACACACACACTATGCAGCCTATTCATGCCAACAGATGACAGAGCGCATTGAGAAAATGCCAAAATGCTGACTACTGAGGGAGAGAGAGCACAAGGCTGAAAAAAATCTCCCATGTCAGACTGCAGAGCTGGCAGAAAAGAAAAGCATTGTTGAGGTAACACACACACACACACACACACACACACACACACACACACACACACACACACACACACACACACACACACACACACACACACACACACACACACACACACACCTAGGCAGCCTGTGTGGCGCAAAAACTGGAGCAGCGCGGCAGTGCATAGCAAACACACATGTAATCAGATCAGATCACACACACACACACACACACACACGCACATACAGCCTGCGAGGCGCTGTGGCGAAGCAGAAGCACGCAGAACAGCAGTAGAGATTTAGATGGAGAGGGATAAAAGAGAGAGAAAGAGAAATGCACAGAGAAATCTGCCAGCAGTGACATCTTCGCTTGTGCACATCTGCTCTCCTCCTCTTGTTCACCTCCATCGTCTACGTTCGCCTTTTCAGCCTCTCTCTCTCTCTCTTTTTCTATTTTCACACCAACTAATATGTCACGATTAATTGTCATCCTGTTTATTGTCATGCTGACCGACACCTCATTGCCTTATAGTATAATTTCAGAAGTCATATAGTGATGAAAAAAATTTTTGTTGACTTTGTCAACAAAAATCTAAAATCATGTGACAAAAATCTAAAATCAATATGTGTGTCCCTTCTTTTTACATGTTACAATGCCGCTCCTGTTACAGGTGAACTACTTGAGCTGGTTAGCTCAGTGGGAACAGGTTAGTTGGCTTTGTCACCAAACAAGTTCACACACCCTTTTTAAAGAGAAGTATTTGTAATCAGCGTATTTGTGCTCGTGTCTGCCAAGTGCCTGCAAACCATGCGTCTCTTTGTGGAGCAGTTTGCACTGCAGCAGAGCAGGGTTGTATAAAGTTTGATGGTAATATGATAGCTTGTTCGAGTTTGGACCCTCCAGCTCTCTGTTCCCTTCAAAGGTCAGCTCTGTCAAAACTGTTTGCAATTTGTCAGCCGCATAAATTCACGTGTCGTCGATCGCCAGAGTTGAACTCAATGCAAAGGCTCAGCACGGACTGGTTGAGCGAAGCCACCGATGCCGATTCTCCTGAAGTGAATGGACTTTGGTTAGAAATGTTGGCTGTTTAAATTTTGGGGTGACCGAGCAGAACTGTGTCAACACTTTTGATTAATAATGACAAACCAGTTCTGAACCAGATCTCTCTCGCCCTACTGATTCACTTCAATAGAATCAGCATTAGTGGATTCGCTCGACGAGGCAAAACAAGTCCGACAGCAGAGGAGCTTTGAAGGCAGGTACGGACACACACACACACACACACGCACACACACACACGCACACGCACACGCACACACACACACACACACACACAGGCCATGTTTCAGTGCTGTACAGGTGAAGCCCCTGTGAAGCAAGGGAACACCATAACAGCATAAAAGATTCATCACTTACAGTGCAGCCTATAGTTGGTGGACATGTGCGCGCACACACACACACACACACACACACACACACACACACACACACACACACGAACACACACACACACACACACACAAACACACAGAGACAGACACACACACAAAGGCTTAGTGCGCCTCAGGTCATTGTTACTGTCTGCTTTCTCTTTCATATGTTGGTGTGTGTGTGTGTGTGTGTGTGCGTGCGTGCGAGAGAGAGAGAGAGAGAGAGAGAATCTACAGAGTCATGGTAATATCCATTCAGGAAGGTACCGGCTTTCAGGGCGACGTGTTGACACACGCCCACGTAACCTTGGCAACCAGCAATCGCTGCGGGTGCAGATGAAGCACGTTGCCGCAATTATGCAGTTAGAGCCCTCCCCTGAATGATCCAATACACAATACAAAGTCACACAAACACTCACGTGCACAAAAAGACACACACACACACACACACACACACACACACACACACACACACACACACACACACACACACACACACACACACACACACACACACACACAATGGGTCACATGACAAGTAGACTTTTAGGAGAGGTTCTCGAACAATTTAAGCAGATGACACACACACACCTCTGTTTCTCTCTCTCTATCACTTCTGAAACATACTCTAAAAATACTCTTCCTCCCTTTTCTCTGACCCATTTCTTATTTTACCCTTCTTACTTTTTCCTCTCCCTTCCCTCTCTCGCTCCTCTCTCACTCAGTGTGAATGCTAGCTTGGGCCCAGCAGGTTTTCTAGGAG
The DNA here is from genome assembly GCA_038501785.1 of Myoxocephalus aenaeus. Lineage (NCBI taxonomy): Eukaryota > Metazoa > Chordata > Actinopteri > Perciformes > Cottidae > Myoxocephalus > Myoxocephalus aenaeus. Next base: position 7,054,567 of record JBAMJR010000053.1, read on the forward strand.
GGATGACACACACACACACACACACACACACACACACACACACACACACACACACACACACACACACACACACACACACACACACACACACACACACACACACACTGTGATATGAGGCAGACAGAGGAAGACAGAAAAACAGAAAAGAATGCATGCTGTGCAAGTACACACACACACACACACACACACACACACGCACACACACACACACACACACACACACACACACACACACACAGGCAGGTCATGCAGAGAGAGACTCAGCTACTGCTGCTGAAGAGAAAGCCTGTGGCATATAGATCCGCCTCTCTGTTTCTACATCCTCCTATTTCTTTCTTTCCTTTCCCTTATCTTGTCTGTGATCATCTAGCTAGAGACATTGTACAGACATTAAAACGTTTGCTAATAACCAACACAACACAGTGTGGGTGTCACTTTTAAAGCCACATTGGTTGTGTATTATTTTCCATTTTGAACCCAACAAACATACATTCTTGAAGGGAACTGCTGAGAGAGACAATAATCTGTGTCCAGTTCGGTTACACAGAACATTTGGATTTGTGTGATCCCAGCCAGTTGGTGAACCTCCTCTGTTTGTGACTCAAAGTGTGACACAATCATTATAACGCTTGGTATTCATGTCAGGATCTCTGTTTTGAAAATAAATGCACGACACACTTTGCGCCCGAGTACCAAGGACATCGGTGTTGGCAGCCACAGGGGACAGTCACGTTAACTGCTTGGTTTGTGCCCTTGATGAAGTTACAGGAAATAAGTTAAAGCAGAGAGGCACATCAAAAATAGTCACCAGGCAATTTTAGTCGATTTTAGAATCCTTGCACTTCAGAATCCAGAAGTTTAGGTTGTTTGAAATATTCAAATCGATGTTTACACCAAAGATTTGTCGGCTTTTTACAACAATAGCTATCCCTAAGGGAAGTTGCTTTTATGGCAACCTGAAATAGAAATCATGCTACGTCAAGAGTCTATAAATAAGCTTTTATAGACTTGTGAAAGCTTGTAAAACCTTCACTAAATGACTTCAATAACAAGTACATATTTTACATTTTATAGCACATCACAGATGCTAAATTAGTTGTGATACATTTGTTGTCCTTAATCTAAAAACACAGCATTCTCCTCCCCTTCTACGTGTTACTGTTTTGCACCACCGCTGCATCCTGTGCTCAGCGCCGCAAAAGACAATCAACAAAATACAAACAATCAAGAGCCTTTTTTCTCCTGAAGCACATGATAACGACATGAATTCTTCTATAACACCCATTTTTTCTGTAAAAAACACATGTGTATATGACTCACATGATTACATAAGAGCACCTACTTGTGTTCTGCAAGTGTGACTATGTCTCTGGGATTGTAAATCTGGAATATATGGTTTTTTTTTACCAATTATTGTTATTAATACATTTTGCTATAACAATGTATTGTGACCACATTGTGGGCATTATTCATGACAATAATTTGTATTCGTGAGGGAGGGAGAAACACCCGCCAACAACGTGACCGATCCATCAGTTTGAGAAAAAAAGAGACATGCAGGAAAAACGAAGCAAAAGCAAGTTTTTAGGAGAGGATCAAAAAACAGAAAGAGAAGTTCAGATGAGGAAGGTGATGATGAGGAAATATCCCTTATAGTCTTTTAAGAGATACAAAAAAATATAATTTTTTTTGCTAAAAAGACTAACTTTGAAAAATATGATTTGTCTTACTCAGACTGCTGGCTTTACTGTAGATACACTTTGAGATATATTTGAGTACAAAAAGAAGACTTCAATTGTAAACATGTTAGGATTGGATCCTTTAATAGCCCGGGAAAATCACAGCAAGCAAAAGACATTTCCATGTACATATCTGACTATTGCTTTCAGACAGACTTGAAAAAAAAATATTCGTAAGGAGAAGAACAGAGAGGATGAGAGGAGAGTTGCTGTCAGTTGTGCTCGGCTGCTTCTTTCCATGTAAAAAGGCCCGTTTCTGCAGCTCCTCTCTCTCTCTGTTATATCCTCACCTGATCACTGTTGCCTCTCTCTCTCTCTCTCTCTCTCTCTCTGCTACACTTCACTGGCTTCAGCAAACGGCTCCCCTGTCATATTATCTCTCTCTCTCTCTCTCACACACACGCACACACACAAAAACACATGTGCAGACGCACACACACAACACACACACGCACACATGCACAGAGAGAGAGGGGGAGAGAGAGGATCCTACAAAAAGCTAGAGGGAGGGAGCACAGCAACCATATAAAACAATATACTGTTTACACACACACAAAAAACACATGCACAGACATATGTTCTCTTTGTGCACACACACACAGCCCAATATAGATAAACATGTGCACACGCACACACACACACACACACGCTAAGAAAGCAACTCTGGGGGTGAGAGAGGCCCACTGCAGGGGATGAAAGTTAAAACTTGGCAGAGAGTGAAACATATTGTCACAACCTTTTCTGTTGCATTTCATCATTTGAATGCTTTGACAAGCAATTTTGAAAATATCTGCCATACACATCTATTGATATACACATATACACTATCTCAGTACCATCAGCTGAGAGTACAATTACTTTTCAAGTATCAAGCAATGCCAGATGTGAGACAGCTGCTGCAAAGTGATTATTTTAGTGGTTTATAAGAAATATATATACAAGTATATATCCACACATATATACACACACACACACACACACACACACACACACACACACACACACACACACACACACACACACACACACACACACACACACACACTACTCACTGACACAGTCACTAGCCTACCAAGTCAATAAAGTGAGTTTAGATAGATTTGTACTTATTTGATGTACATTATTATATGTCAATATAATTAGCCAATGTGATGTTTTGTTTTATTGCAGGTTTTCAGCCGGACAGTTCATTTTTTTAAATTTTTTATTATCAAAATATAAAGACATTTTTTGGGACGTTTTTTCAAGTGTGAAAGAGGAGGAAGACATGCTGTTTACACGAGACAAAGAACACAGTATTCTGCTCTGTAACGATCTGGAGACCCTCTACTAGTATTTCCACAACAACAACAGGAATACTACATATTCATGGCAAGTGAGCGGAGTAAAGAGGGCTCCTCCAGTCGGCTTCCCTGTGTTTCCTGTGTGGTCCGCTCAAAGGGTTAAAGCCCAAAGTGAACTGAATTGTAAGAAGTTGGTTTCCAAGGGAAACTGTTCGCACCGTTCCAGCTGAGGCGGGACAAACCAACTGCCTGACACGGAGGGGAGAGGGGTGTCTTTATAACATTACGAATCAATGTCGCACCGTGTCACTTATGAAATATTAACACACATCTCTCCGTGTATACCTCGGTATTTAGCATGTTTATAGTAACGCTATTTGTTGTTGAACATGTTTTAACACATACGATTAATACTATTTCCTGCCTCCACCCCTCCCGTACAGCTAGAGTGCTAGGGTCCCTGCCAAGTCGGTTTGAAAAGAGCAGACAAAGGCTTTGAGCCCAGGACGCCCCTCTCTCTCTCTCACTCTGCCTACAAAGCCAACCCGGCTCTATCTTTTCTGCTTTTCTAACATGGAAATGTTTTCTGATAGGCGGCGTTAAGAGTGTTGGTTTAATTTTTTACTTTCTTATTCTGAAATGTACGACCGTCTGGATCCCCGCTCGGCCGAGAGAGGAAGGCTTTTTGTAGGTATAATACAAGGAAGCGTCGTCTGAGCGAAGGGAGCGAGAGGGGGAAGGATTGACGCTTTTTCCTCCTCTCCTCCTCCTTCTTCCTTTCGCCCCCCTCGCCTCCTCTTTTTGGCGGAGAGAGAAGTTGAGGCAGGAATAAACGCTTTTTTAGTTTTTCCCCTTTTTAATGCATTTGAATCCTACTGCGCAACGAGACGGGATCACGTGGGGTTGAAGAGAGTTGGATCGATTTTGTACAGTTCAATGTGAGAAAAAGAGAGGAACAAACAACTCTTATTTCTTTTTTTCGACTTCTGTGGATAACTGGTACTGTTGATACTTTTGATTAATTGCAAGAGGAGGGGAGTGGGTTCTTTTTTTTCAGCCTTGGAGGTGTGGAGTATTAATTCTTATATGCCTGGGGTTTAAAAAACAATGGAGACGCACATTTCGTGCCTCTTCCCGGAAATTTTGGCCATGATTTTCAGCTATCTGGATGTGAGGGACAAAGGCAGGGTAGCCCAAGTGTGTATCGCTTGGAGGGACGCATCCTACCACAAGTCAGTGTGGAGGGGGGTGGAGGCCAAGCTGCACCTCCGCCGGGCCAATCCCTCCCTGTTCCCCAGCCTCCAGGCCAGGGGCATCCGGAGGGTCCAGATCCTGTCCTTGCGTCGCAGCTTGAGCTATGTGATCCAGGGAATGCCAAACATCGAGTCCCTCAATTTGTCCGGCTGCTACAACCTCACGGATAACGGGCTGGGTCATGCATTTGTTCAGGAGATCCCATCACTGAGGGTGCTGAACCTGAGTCTGTGCAAGCAGATCACAGACTCCAGCCTCGGCCGGATAGCTCAGTATCTGAAGAACCTGGAGGTGCTGGAGCTCGGTGGTTGCAGCAACATCACCAACACCGGGCTCTTGTTGATAGCCTGGGGCCTCCACAGGCTCAAGAGCCTCAATCTGAGGTCCTGCAGGCACGTCTCGGACGTGGGGATTGGACACTTGGCGGGCATGACCCGGAGCGCAGCGGAGGGCTGTTTGAACCTGGAGTACCTGACTCTCCAGGACTGTCAGAAACTGACGGACCTGTCACTCAAACACATTTCCAAGGGGCTGACCAAGCTCCGGGTACTGAACCTGAGCTTCTGCGGGGGCATCTCAGACGCAGGGATGATCCACCTCTCCCACATGGCCTCCCTGTGGAGTCTCAACCTACGCTCCTGCGACAACATCAGCGACACGGGGACCATGCACCTCGCCATGGGCACCCTAAGGCTCTCCGGGCTTGACGTTTCCTTCTGCGATAAGATCGGGGACCAGACCCTGGCATACATCGCCCAGGGGCTGTACCAGCTCAAGTCCCTGTCCCTGTGCTCGTGTCACATCTCTGACGATGGGATAAACCGGATGGTGAGGCAGATGCACGAGCTGAGGACCCTGAACATTGGACAGTGTGTGCGCATCACGGACAAAGGGCTGGAGCTCATAGCCGACCACCTGACCCAGCTGGCGGGCATCGACCTGTATGGATGTACCAAGATCACCAAGAGGGGACTGGAGAGGATCACGCAGCTCCCCTGCCTTAAAGTGTTGAACCTGGGACTCTGGCAGATGACAGAGAGTGAGAAAGTGAGGTGATTGGAAATGTTTTGTGTTTTTGTTCTTTCTGTTTTTGGATGGGGACAGAGGGGGACACAAGGAGCAGGAGGAGGGGTATTGTTAGACAGGCGGGTAAACTTCTTTTCTTATTTAAAAAAGAGAGAGAAAACCTCCCTTTTCCCTTCTGTGAGGTTGTGTACGGCGTGCTTCTCCTATGTGACCAATATCTTGTGTTCAAATGTTTAATTTTTCTCTCTGTTGGCCTTGCAGGATTACAATTAGTGTTTTATATGACTTAATATTCTGCCTGGTAGGAAGCAATTAAAACGTACTTTTGCTACGAGCTCATGAAAATCCCTGCTAACAATTGCTTTGATCTCGTATTAAGTTTTAATATCTCAGAAATTCTGACATCAAATTGGAATAACTTGCAATGCTTGTTTCACACACATATATATATTTAAAAATAGAGTGCCATTTGAATAATCTGCTATCTGGCACTTGCTTCCAGAAAATTCTAGAAGTGAAACTTGCATCCATCCAAAGTTGCATCCATCTTTTTAGTTTTAAAGCGAAGTGAGGTTTGAGAACTTTTATTTTAAACAGCGAGTCTGGATTTGAGACCTTTACAACTAATCTCCGCTACAGCCATCACGCCTAAAACATTTGGCTACCTCGTATGTGGTTGTTTTCAAAGGGTGTATACTGTTAAAAAAAACAAAAAACAGAAGGAAAGCGAGAATGAGAGACTGGGAGAAAATGTGCCTAAAGGGACTGTGTCTGCCCCCTCCCCCCATCCCTCCCTCCATGAGCAGAGCTGGAGAAAGGAGACCAGGACACAATCTAACTACCTTTGTTAATTTACCCCCATAAACAGCAACAATTTCCCAGAGAGAGAGAGAAGGGACAGCAAGCTGTAAAATCTATTCAGATTTTAACGACGACGCTTTATGCAAAAAAAAGCAAAAAACAAAACGATAAATCCGCTTGTGTGCAAGAGCTTTTTTTTATTGTTTCTTTTCCTCATTTTTAGGGTGTAAAGTCCAACTTTCACGCCCGTTAGAGAGATGTGTTGTGTTCAAGCTTTGGCCAATATAAAAAAGGAGGCAAGGTTATCAGCTTTTCCTTGGAATGAATACCTATAATAATACAATAGATAATATAGGAATATTAGGGTGACAATGCTAGATACAAATATGATCGGGTCATTATTAAACACAATATACATCCATGTACGTATGTTATGGGAACGTTCAGTATTTTTTCAGAGGGATGCTGGTGGAAATAAATGTCAGTGGATGTTGTTCAGAGTGCCGTACTTCAAATTGAAGTGATTTCTATATCTTATACCCTTTATTGATCGAAACAAATCAGGGTTCGTCTCATGGCTTTATTTTCCCACGTTAATGGCAACACAGGTCGCATTCATATTCATGTTGCTCTCACCGGTGTGTGAGAGAGAGAGAGAGAGAGGAGGGTAAGAATATCTTTTTCCCCTCCTCTTTTTCTCCATCTCTCCCTGAATAAAAATACCCCCAATCCATTTTGAGACATGCTTCGAATAAGAGGCAATCGATTATTTTTCTTTCTCCTTCTCCGTGTCGGGTTACAAGCGGACTGCGTCTCTTTACCTCCCCATCTCTCTCTCTTTCTTTCTCACACACACACACACACACACATTAACACACACACATGCACACACGGAGGCCTGTGTGTGCACGTTTTAATGTAATGCAATGACCTGCTAGAAAAATTAATATACGGATGTGCGTCCTGCTGAAAAAGCTGTGTGTTTGAAAAATAAAAAAGATGTACTGTATATTGTGTTTGTAAAGAAGAAAAAAATGCAGAATCCCAAAATTAAATTGTTTTATATTCTTACGGTTAAAACAATTAAAGATATTTATATAATGAACGAAAAGAGCGGTGTGGACTACTTTTTGTGTAGCTGTAGCACTTCAATGTTGTCATGCTGTCTGTTTTGTTTTTCACTAACATTGTTCATTCCCACAAGACACTCAGTGCTGCTATGGTCTTGTTCTACAATCATGTTGTCCATAATCAGGCTTATTTAATAGAATAAGGGCTTTTATTTTAATGTATTGGTAATAGCCACCCACACATGTCTGAGTATTGTCCCTGAACAGTCCAGCCTTGCCTCTCAAAAGAGCTGAAAAAGAAAGGAAAAATCTGTTGTGTTTTATTATTTACGAGGAGATTCAAAATGGATGCTTGCCGTCTTGATTTGGCTGCAGTGCCTGTGTAATTAATTATCACCAGGGCGTTTATTATAGGAAGCTGTTCTACCCTGCTGACTTTTTTAATCATCAACGTCTGTTTTTTTTTTACCCTTAAATGCAGAACATACAGGAGTTTCAGCTCAACTGGTAGCAGTCGAGTTTTACATTTAAGCCCAAAGTCGGTGAGGGTCGTATTTGGTGGATTTCATGGTTTGCATGGAAGGTTTGAGGCATTAGTTTTGGTTATTTTTGCAGTATTTCATTTCACATGTGGCAGAGCGGCATGTGTGCTGCTGCATGTGTGGAGTAATGAGATCTAAAGTTGGTTAGAGCAGATTTCCCCCATTCTGCTTTCTATCAGGACGTGGCCTGTGTGTGAAGTGACACACACGCACACGCACACACACACACACACACACACACACACACACACACACACACACACACACACACACACACACTCACACAGAGGGTTGCCAGACCAGTCAGTAGCCATTGTCTGTCTTTAGAAGTTAGGAAGGCAGGTTCTGGTGGGGGATTTTTTTTTCTTCTTTTCCTCTTTCTCCTCCTCTTGTTCAGTCACGCATACCAGATCCTAGACCAGGCAGGAGACCCCCCCCCACACATCCACCCCCTACAACCACACACACACACACACACACACACACACACACACACACACACACACACACACACACACACACACACACACACACACACACTTTTTTAGCATTCCACACCATCATTCAAAGCATTTAAGCAGTCTCCCTCCCCTGACTCTGTCCATGGGGATTTGGGGACAAAGGCCAGTAGAGGGATTGTTGACCACAGGGACAGAGGGAGGCAGAAAGAAGGAGGAGAGAGAGGGAGGGAGAGAGAGAGAGAGTCAGTGTTTGCTGTTTCTTAACTTTGCTTTAGCTGGCCTTTGGTCTTGTGCAATAACACTGCAATGAGTGCACACTGGGATGTGAAAGATTTGTCTGTGGCATTTTGTGCTACTCTATCCCAGAAACATTGGAAGATCAGTTTGGAACAATAGAAAGAATAATTTGTCAGACTTAAGAGTTGAGCTATGAATACTTATGCATTTTGTCAATACATTGCTATTAAAAAATTGTGCTTACATACTGATAAATGAATAGAGCGGTGGGAGGGGAACAACGTAGCCGATTGTTTCTTCATCGTTCGACATTTGGGTCTGCAGAGCTTTCCCAACAGATACAGGAGACTTACCGTGACATGGTCACATGACGCGCTTCGACAGAAAGGTCTGAGGGCTGAAATGTAGACTGAAAAAGATACAATCAGCTGCATTCAAATGATAATGTGATACTTTATTAATCCCCATAGGGAAAATCTCTTTTTGTCTGCCACCCTCCTCGGGGAGGTCAGAGGTCAGGCTCGGCTCCAGAACCCCACTGCTGGAGCTACTGGGGATGTGGTGTCTCACCCGAGGACACCAGCAGCGTGAAGGGTTGTCGTGTTTTCACGTGAGGTCACCTTGAATCACTGTCCTCCCTTGCTTTTCGTTTGTGAGTCCTTGGAGGTGAAGCACCAATTGACGAAACAATTCTCCCTGTGAGGGGAATGCAAACCCGTCCCTTGTTGTGTAGGTTGCAGTCTCAATTTGCATTTGGAAAACAGAGGGCTGAGTGTGATTTTTGGAGCTTCGCGTTTTGTAACTTCCACACTTCCTCCCTCTTTAGCACAGTTCTGCTTTCCTTTTGTAACATTTACACACATTTACACCCAGTAAATCCACTTTACTGCCGATGAAATTCAGTTTGGGATTATTCCATCTGAATGTAGTTTGAGGTTTTCAGACCATTGAATGTGAAGCTGGAGCCAGGTGACGATTAGCTTAGCTGTTTCTATTCTTTATGCTAACTAGGAACTGGCTTTACATTCATATTAACCGTACATACATGAAATCAGTATCACTTTTCTTCTCCGAACTCTCAGCATAACTGTGAATGAGCATGTTTTCCAAAATGGCAAAATATTCCTTTCAGACATACTGGGCCTGTCCAGGTGTTTGGGGGATCAAGTCTTACAGCTGTAGCGTGTTTACAGCTTGACACAATGACCAACACATTTTACAAAACGCTCTGGAATGACTCGTCCACACGGCTCAGAGAGAAATCAACAACTTGAGGATGAGTATTCCAGCAGATTGAGCAAGGCACTACCACTGCCAGGTTTGAGGTTTCCTTTTTCCTGTGCAACTCAAAGGTCTCACTGTGGCAGCCATACACAACTCTGTGCCCTGTGAGGCAGCTGCATGGGATCAAAGTGCTCACCAAATGGTTTTATGTTAAGAATATAACTCGCTCTCGGTGCGATTCACTCTTCAAACCCACACATCCTGCCTGTCTGCGTGATTGACAGCTCACGAACAAGTTAATTCAAAAGCTTACAGGCGCCCACGTTATACAAAGGCCCACATTTCTGCCCTATATAGGACACTAACATGTGAAACAAAACCATTTCATGCTATAAATGCTTTATTTGAACTTTGCCGTGTGACTGAGTGCGCATTGGTCCCGTAAGGTCGTAAAAGTTGAACTGTGACTCGTCACGTTGTGCTCTGAACCACATTTCCTGTTAGGCTGGGAGGAACAGCAGTGTGTGTGTGTGTGTGTGTGTGTGTGTGTGTGTGTGTGTGTGTGTGTGTGTGTGTGTGTGTGTGTGTGTGTGTGTGTGTGTGTGTGTGTGTGTGTGTGTGTGTTTTACTGCTATCATTAAAGGAATTGTTCACCATTAAAATGGGGACTGGGGGTCTTCACAACAAAGCAGCAGAGGTATTAGCAGCAGAGTGTTACTGCCCTCCACCCCCATTATCTCTCTGTCTTTGGCTGCACCTCCTTGTCGGCTGCGTTGTTTGTCTGGCCTGTTTTGGGCCTCTGCCTGTCTGTTTGTTGGCTTTCATCCCTTTTTCTTTTTCTTCTCAACTTATCTATTTCTAATTTTGAAGCATCTCTTCATCTCCACCTGCATACTTCACACTCTTTTCGTTCTCTCTTTTTCTCCGATTCAGTACTCGACTCCTCAGCCCTTCCTTCCACCTCTGACAATATTTCTTTCACCCGCCTCTAATGCCTGTGGTCTCCCCCCGACTCCCTTTCTCTCTATTCTTTCTCCTTCTCCCCTCCATCACCCCTCCTTCCTCCTCTCTGCGGCACCTGGTGCTGAGGTGTCGCTGAGGTAGGCCTACAGTAGACGGCTCTTTGAAGTCCCTAGGGCCCCGGGACCTGTGTGTGTGTGTGTGTGTGTGTGTGTGTGTGTGTGTGTGTGTGTGTGTGTGTGTGTGTGAGTGTGTGTGTCAGGAAGCTTTTTTTAATAATCAGCAGCTCCAGTCAAGAGCATTTGCGATGCTTTTGATTTGGGCGTCTCTAACATTTAAACAACCTTCTATGTGCTAGTGATTGTACATGTGTGTGGACAGTATTTCCTGGTCATGTATAGCAGAGGGATTTAAATCCCTATTACTATTCCTTCTTTGCCTCTTAACCAATCAAAGATGGACAGAAGGGATAGTTCAAGTAATGTAATGGTACAAAACTATACTTTTTTTGTCTTTGTAAAATGAGCTTGATTAGATTCTATGACACATTGGGATATGAAACCACATTAAAAACACATACAACAAATAAGACTATAAAACACCATTATGGTATGGCCATATTGTAACTTACTAGGTTTACGGCTGGAGCCGTCGGAGTAAGAGGGGGGAGGAGAGGAAAAATCACCTCTCTCCTGAAGTCTGCTATGGTCAGCACCCAACCTGGAGAGAAAAAAGAGAGGGGGCGGTCAGGCAAAGAAAACCAGTGAAAGTGGTGAAAAAAAAGAAGAGAAAGCAAAAAGAATCGAGGGAGAAAGAGATGAGGTTTGAGAGAAAGAGAGGGAGAGAGAGACAGAGACAGAGAGAGGAATCTGTGAGTCACTGTTTAACTGTGGGCTGCTAAAAGTCGGCTAGCCATGTTAAAATACCGTCTGGGCACAAACACACACACACACACACACACACACACACACACACACACACACACACACACACACACACACACACACACACACACACACACACACACACACTAAAAGTTAATGCAAGAGTCCTGCTTCTACCTCTCTCAGACGTCGCTGCTCAACAGACCAGCTAATTATTTTCCGTTGGACACCAGGCACGCACACACCTCTGCTGCACATTCCTCAGAAAGTAATGAGCTGCTTTTCTACAAAGTTAAGAATTTAGGCGAAGGTCAGAAATAATTCTCACCATTTCAGAAAGTCAAACTCTGCAGCAAAAGAGGAACAATTACATCATCCAACCCCAAAGTGATTAATTATTTATGAAGAGGAAGAAGAAGGTGCATCACAATTAGTTATTTCTCTATACAAGAACCATTCTTGCCATGGTGTGGTTTTAACTGCAGTTTAGGCAACATGATTGTCCTTCTTCAGCCGGCTCTGTGACTACATGTCATGTTAACATGCTCACATGTTTATGATAACCATCTGATTAACTATTTGTTCATTACCACTTGGTGCAAAGCACAGCTGAGGCTGATGGACATGTCCTTAGTCTTGCAGGTATGTGGTCATAAACAAAAATATTGGGTAAATTTAAATGTTGACCTGATGATGAAGCTATGAAAAGCCATCATTATAACAGCCTGGCTAAAAACACCATCACAAGTCACATGAGACCAAAATGACGGGTACGATTATTTGTTTTCGTGGGATGAACAGTCAAAGATATTCATTTTTTACAAAACAGAAGAAAAAACCCCTGCAAATTCTGACATTTGAGAAGCTGTAAACGGTGAATGATGATTAATCACTAATCAAAATAGAATTGTTTCAACACTACGTTGGTGTATTTTCCAGCCTCTAGACTGGAGAACCCTTCATTCATTAGCTCCTCTGGGTGTTCAGCTGCTTATTATTCTATCAGGTCATTTACTGCTGTAGGCCTTTTTCTCATTAGGCAACAGACGCAGATATTAATCCATCCTCTATGTCCCACGCCAGCATCACAGCTATATTAGTCCCACAGATTATTTTCTGTATTAGCATGATAGAGATCCTTAGACTTTATGCCGTTAGCATGAGCCATGTTGCTTAAACCATCATTGTTGTTACATGTTATACACCTAGCATTAGCCTTTCTGTGCAGTTTTTCTTGAACAATGTTGGATCCAACAGATTGGATGAGAATACAGCAGACTAAATCTTTCATTTGAAACCATAAGACCCACGCTTCATTGACAATCAAACCATGGACGTCGTCGCTGAATCTTTTATAAAAGCCTCAGCAATTACAATGGGAAACCGAGAATTATGCAGCATGTGATGTTGACTTCTGCTCCATATTCCCCCCGCTTCATCCGACAGTACCCAGCGGAGAGAGACAGGAGAGGACGGACGGGGAGAGAGACAGAGGAGGGGATGACATGTGGGTTCTTTTGGGATTTCTTTGTCTTGATATGAAACCACGTGAAGCTCTGACAGGAATGTGACAGATACCTGCAATGTCAAAAAGAAACGACAGGCTCGCACCCATTCTAATTTGTCAGGTGAGACAATGTTTTGGTAGCGTGGGAGGTGTGGTGCGTTTGTCTGTGCTTGTCTTCCTGTCTGTGCATAATGCATGTACGTAGACACTCAGCGGTGTCGGTGCATCTCTGCTGGCTCGCTGCCTTCCTGTCAGCTCAGCTTGTCATTCAAGCATCAATAAAGAGAAACTTTTTCCTTTCTCTTTTACTCTGTTTAAAATGTGCCATGCAGGGGAAATGGGCAGAAGAGGAGACAGAAAACTGCAGCAACATGTTTGACAGGAAGCACCGTGTGTTGGAACAGAGGGATTTCACCACGTTAACAAGGAGGGCCTTTTTTTTGGGAGATGTTTGGAGTGTTTGGAGGGCAACAGCGTGGAGGAGAGAAAAACAGCAGGTAGGAGGAACATGAGCTGGAGGATGAGGCTATCGAAACCCTCAGTGTTGGACTAGCTTCACCCAAAAGCCAAACCCCACATTGACAGGAATGAATAATGTGATGATGACACAGCATCCTTCACCTGAGACAAGTTGTGGGCCACCGGCAAAACACAGCTTGAAATTTTTAGCCAATTTGTTTGTTTGATTTGTTCTTGACCAGAGCTACATGAGATCAGGGTGACCGTGGTGCAATGGCGAGCAGGGGCTCTCCTCCAATCAGAGGATCGGTGGTTCGATCTCTGGCTCTGCTAGCCCGTGTCCATGTGTCCTTGAGCAAGACACTTAACGCTAAATTGCTCCCGTAGCTGCGCCTACAGTGTATGAATGTTAGATAGTCCTGTTGTGGCACCTTGCATGGTAGCTCATCAGTGGGTGAATGATTCTTATGTTAAGCTTTGAGTATTCAGTATTCAGCTACATCAAATCAAAGTATTATTAGATGACCTCTCTCATATCTGAAGGATACACAGTAAATTTGTCAAAGAAAATTTTACTCACATTGACAAGAAATTTACTACAAATAGAGCAAAATCGAGAATAGAGTATTTTTTACTCTATTCAGTGTTCATATTTAACTCTACATGATGATACTTTACTAGAATTAGATTCAATTCTATATAGAGTTGGATTATATGATATATCTAATTATATATAGAATTGGATCCAATTCAGAATCCTTTATAGAATTAGATTCAATTCTAGAATAGAATTCCATTCTAGAACTCTAAAATTCTGAAATTCTATTCTAGAATTCTAAAATTTCATTCTAGAATTCTATTCTAGAATTATTTATAGAAATAGATTAAATTATATATATAATTGGATTCAACTCCCTTCAGATCTCTTCCGTCCCATAAACCATCAGCTCATTCCAGAGTAGCGAGAGGTGTCATGGCGGCAGAAACGGAACTTAAGGAACCGTAGTGGGCGGGGTCACACTGTTTTACGCCAATAGATTTTATTCTGAATATTTGCTCCTACTGAGGAGAATAATAGTAACTCCGGAAAAATACTCCCCCGTTTTTCCTGTGGACACTAGGAAGTTACAGCCAGGAGACAGTTAGTTTAGCAGAACGACTGGAAGCAGGGGACACAAGCTAACCTGGCTCTGTAAATTGGTTACTCTCTGTGAGTTTTAATATCCTGTTCATTTGCCTTCACCACAAGCCGAACCCTGCAGGAGAGACAGTTAATTGCTAACTAGTTAGTCCGGCATGCTACCTTCTACTTTCTGAAATGAATATAAACTCAACAGCATGATCAGGGTTCTCCCAAATGTTTAATGTTGCATAAGAGCAGATGTTAAATTACTTAAATAACTAACAGTGTGTGTGCTTCTTGAGATGTCTTTTAACTTAGTTCGTGGTCTATGCAAGGCTAAGACTCAAACTGCTGTCATGGAAACAGTTTACTGAGAGGCTACAAGCTTTAACACTATGTTCACAACACAATAGTTGCGGTATCATCATAGTTTGTATTTCCTTACACACAAAAAATAAGAACAGAAATTTCAGTTTGTTTCAAAACTTCCAATGTCATTTGTCAAAATTTGATTGGGTTACATTGAATTTAAATAATCTTTGGAGCCCAAAAGTATCATATATATAATTTCTAATAGCATAGACGTTGCTGAAATTGTGAAAATTAGATGAACAAAACAGACACAAATAGTTTTTCTGTAAATTGTTAGTTTTCATAACGGGAACACATAAATTGGAGTAATTATACGCCACAGAAAACGCAGCATTTGCGGTGAAAACTGCAATGTGTCACATGCGCTAAGTGAGACCAAATACATCAATAAAGTGATCAATTGGATACTGATAAATAAAAGAAAGGTCTGAACTTGTCTGCACCAGCACTGAATTTGATTGAGCGAAGAGTTGGGTCACTTTCCGTTCAATCCAATTAACCCAGGAAGTGGACTTTCAAACCATAAGAAAATCCCCATCAAAAGGTTATTTAATATTCAATCTATAAAGGCATTATTGAGACAGAGTAGCGCTCTTATCTGCCAGTAAATGAATTACAGTTTCAATTTGCATGTTGAGTGAATTGAACTGAAAGTGCCTCAGACCCAGAGCTGTGGTGTGTCTACTGATAACCAGGCTGACGGTTCAGGATTTGGCAAAAGCTATATCTACACTTGATTGGCCTATAGGTGTAAAAATCTGTAAGAAGTCTAATTCTGGATTTCTCAAGTTTCACAAAAGAGCGGCATTTATGGACGCAACGAAGAACTGTAAAGTTTTGAATCTTATAAGAAAATGATTGTGAAATGTAATCCAGTCGGTAATCCTAAATTGAGCAATTTCCAAAACCTTAATTTTTGTGATAATGGTTCACAACCAATTGAAGGTCAACTTGAACATTACTCAAATTGACATTCTTTTTTTAAATGTCATGTGCACTCACTTTTGGATTGCAAAAGTCAAAAATCCAGTAACTCTAAATTGATTGCTGAAACTTAAAAATTCCAAGATAAACTTAACCTGCCAGGTTAGCTCTGTCTGTCACACGATCCAAGAAAGAGAAGATGTTTTCTTCTTTTCTTTCAACTTTATTTCTTTTTAAGTCCATACAACAAAAACAACAATAAATGTAATGCAAGGACACCAAGATGCAGCTGTAGTCATTGCAGTTAAAAAGTCAATCATTTATTCCAATGTTTTCAAAAACCTGAAGAATACCATGTATCCCTTTGTGTTGCCTCTATGATTACATTTTATGATGCAGTCAATCAACATTTCAATTTGTACATGAAATTCCTTAGCACAGCATGAACGACGGGAACATTATACACAAACATGTGACTTGCACTCGTCCATCTTGGGAGCTTGAGCAAGATTCTAAAAGCATCATTAAATGCCACCTGAACCATTTTAATTTTGGTTTTACTCTAACTGCACCACAAGTGGGCTGTATAACGTGGAGTACTGTAGGCTCTAAAGAGAGCTGTTTTAACATCATCTGTGCACATATGACATTTCCATGCCAGCACATTGGCTCGTGCGTACAGTTTCCAACATTGTCGCTGCACATCATCACTTCGGTCATGCCTGATGATGCGACTCAAATATCTCACTTTGTTAACCACATTTAGTGCTTGGCCTACTATACAGTATAATATATCATTTATCTTCCGATCCTCCTTGGTTTTAGCTATCAGGATCACACTCTTTTTAGAGTTTAATTTAATGTCAAACTGCAGGCCATAACGTGAGCAGACTCTGAGCGGTTGCTGTAAACCGGCGCCATAAGGAGACAGGACCACTAAGTCATCAGCGTAGATCAGATGGTTAATAAGACTTTCCTCCACTATACATCCTGTCTTACACTCTTCTGAATGTTCTGAGTCGGAATTATTGGTGAATCTGGAGAGAAAAAATAATCCTTATTAAAAGGACTACACTTGAATGGCTCTACTGGACATTTCAAAAAGTGGAATTCAAACCATGTAAACTCAGACAGATGGTTTTAGAAATAACATAATTACTACAGCCGTACTATGCTTCCATACATGTGTTTTGATTTCTGTAAGACATTTGGAGCATGCAACATGCAGTAGAAGCAGCACCAAATGTGCTCAAGACTGCACTCAGATGTGTGGTGGGCCGGCAGCTGAACCTTCCTCACTGTGGAGCAGCACGGACCTCATCTTTCCACTGCTGCTTCAATAGATGTGATTGGACTTTTAAAGAAAAGAAGGGGAGAGAAAAAAAAAAACTGCAGCACAAGGTTTGTTTGCTACTTGAACAGTGTGTCTCTAATATTGAATCTTGCTTGTGAAGTCAGACCTGACCCGAGGAGTGTAAACTCAGTCCCACACGCGACCAGCCTCCATAATTCAAACACAATATAGAGAGGAAAAGCAAAGGAAGGACGGCGAAAGAGCAACATAAAAGAAGGCGGCGACATTTCTGATCGTAGCCTTAAGAGAGTGAAAGAGATAAGAGTGAGATAATTGAGTGTTTGTGTGAGGAAGAGACTTAAAAAAAAAAACGAATAGAGGAAAAGAGAGAGGCATGGTGAAAAGAGACACAGGAGGTGGAGGGAGAGAAGATAAAGAGAGAAAGTCAGGATGGAATACAAAGAGGGCCTGTGTGTGTGTGTTGGTGTGTGTTTGTGTGGGGTGTGTGTGTACACCGGTGTGTATCTGCCGTCCCCAAGGTCCTTCTAGCTGTCTTCTCCTATTGATTAGTTCTTATTGATCTGGACTGGCACACACACACACACGCACACACTAGTCTACACACACGCAGCATGGTTGACTTGATTTAGCCGGGCTCTGACACAGGGGACACAGGGGTACATTGTTAACACACATGCAAGCATGAACATACACCCACACATGCAATCCTCCTATCATTTTGCCTCTTAAAATGACAACCATCTTCTCTCCGACACACACTCTTGTCAACACTGTTTGCTCGTGTGCATTGGCTGTCTGGCACACAGACGGGAGATACAATGAGAATCTGTGAGACAGACTGTCAGGAGAAAACTCAGTGTACAATGATGAATACATCTTGCCCAGTTCTCTGGAAATTAAAGAAATTGTTTGATTTCCCACCAACTGCCTCTATAGCAGTGTAACTCTTGGGTGTGACAGAGATCAGTTTAGCTTGAATGAGGCTAAACCTAAATTGAAAGTGGCTGTAATAAAAAATCTTTACATGGATCACATAACTACCTGAATACTAAGCTTTTATTGCGGCACTGGTAGAGACCAAAAACAGAGCTAAAAAGAGAGTGAACGTTGCATTTACATTCATCAGGTGACCATAAACGTCAATTTCAAATGCATGTTGAAAGTGTAAATAGGCAACCGCTTGCTAACTACCATGTGTTTGCAGCTCGTTTCCACAGCCCCCGAGATTTAAAAAAAGCGCTATTGTGTCACGTGATGTTCTAAAGTTGCTGTTTCCAAAACGTTTGGGTCACAAAACATTAGCTGTCAGTTACAGACAGCTGCAGCAGCCAAAAGAAGCAGGCTTGTGACTGCAGGGTCAATGGTGCAAATCCCCAGGCCGGCTGGGAGTCGCCCCTCCTTCACATGAAAAAAAACATACATTCAAGTCAAGGTGCCCTTGAGCAAGAGACCTCACCTCCAACTGCCCCTGAGCTGCTCAGTGGCCGCCGCAGAAGACTGTGACTGCGTGGAGCTGTGTGGAGGAAAAGTGACGAGGCTGATAAAGAGCACCGTCCGCTTGTTCTGCCTTTACAATGACGAGAGGGAGGGGACATAATATGGGGAAAATGCCTTTAAAACAAGCTGGACAACGCAGCCTTCTAATGAGGAGGTTTTACTTGTCGTGACCAGAATGATGCATGATGGGACCTGGTGGCAGGCGCCCTGACACATATCAATATGTATACTCCACATTTATATACACCACACACAGATAGTCTCACATATTCTGGTCCTTCATCCAGGCTCTGTGCTAGACTTGCTTTAACCCTCTTTGTCTCAGAATCAGGAGAAACGTCAATGTCTGTCTCTTCCCTTACTCTTTTGTGTGCATACACACACACACACACACACACACACACACACACACACACACACACACACACACACACACACACACACACACACACACACACACACACACACACATACACAAATACAGTACGTGCACAGACACACAAACACCTGCACCCACAGACACACACACATAGCCTGCCTTCTGCTGCTGTGATGGCTCCGAGCTGTCAAAACATCCTTGCTTTCCCTCCCTCTCTCTCTCACCAAAGCAGCCCGACTGAGCTTGTCTCTGCAGGTTCACAGAGACTGCTGTCTATCCACCCTCACTCTCTCTTTCTGTCTTCCTCCTTTCTTCTTTATTTCTGCTGCATTTGTGTATCTTAGCATCTTGATTTTGCTTTCTCCGTCTATACATGCCTTGCTGTCTTCTTTCTACGCCGGGATCTGCATATATATGTAAATGTATGTAATTTTTCTCGTGCGTTAGGTCATAAATCAAGATGTGTGAACTAAACACAGTATGTCTAGCTTTCATAATGCTGCATACTGGCTCTTTCATGTCCACTTGAGGCAAGTGAATCCAGCTGTTTACATGTGAAAACCATGTGCATTCACTCTTTATTTAAGGTTGTTTCTGAAAAGTTGTTCATACACTGAAACAGCACAACTGTTCCATCATTTTCTCCACCTGTAATGTGCTTCAATATAGTTGTAAACTACAGTAACGATGTAGTTATGTCGACACATCTAATTGTCAGTTCAGCAAACAGGAAAGTCCTGCATCCATTGATCAAATCACTATTTTACGCTGGCAAAGTGGCCTGCCAACATAAATACAGGTTAATAGCAACACCTGTGCCGTGTGATTGGCTACAGCGTCACAATGAGGCAGCTGGTTTCTTTCTGCGACACAACACACGACAGTGTCTGAGCAGACGTCTCTCTTGTCCCTTATTTTTGAGAGCAACCGTTATGTGAATGCGGCTGGAAATCTCAAATGCAGAAAGATGCCTTTCTCAAATACAAAAAAAGTGTGAACATTATTGTCATTACAACCCATTACCCTGTCATCTGTCAAAGCTATTGAGTCTCGTTAAAACCTCTCATGCTTATTAAAAAGGAATCTCCGTCTGAAATTGTTTTTGAATGCTGATTTTCTGCTGCAAGATTCACTTTCCGGGAGATTTCCCAAGATCAAACCATAGAAAACACACACCCATCCCACCAAGAAAATCAATTTGTTGCACCCAAAGTGTAAAACGCAAATCTAGTTTATAACACATCCATGTCCATTAGTCTACAGCTAGTGTGGAGGATGCTGGTGAATTCATCCCACAAGGAAACAGTAAAAACAATGTTACTTCTTTTTAAAACATGGCTTTATGGTAAAATATGTTTGTCGCACACACACACACACACACACACACACACACACACACACACACACACACACACACACACACACACACACACACTCAGAGAGCTGTGTGTTTGGCCTGCAGGGTGTGCACAGCAGGGAGGAATCAACCGTATGGCAGACATGAGGACGGAGCCAAATCTGGCTCGTACACATGGTGTGTGGCCGTGCGCCCCGTGTGTGTGAATTTGTGTGCGTGTGTGTGTGTGTTGCTGAAGGCAGCCTGTACTTAAATATATATCAGGGCCAGTGGTTGCCTTAAGGGAGGCGGTTTTCACTGGAAGTCTAACAAACGAATGAATGAAAACAACTCTCCATTCCCTCACCAGCTACTGTCACTGTGCCCTTGAGCAAGCTACTTAAGCTGCTACTGCTTCAGCATACCAAAGCAAATGCTGATCTAGGAACAGAGCAAGACCGGGCAGGCAGTCAAATGATCAGACAGGTTATAAACAATCCAACAGTTTAGCCGGATCTTCCAAAACACTTTAATTGGAGGTAAAATGGACTGCTGATCCTTTACGTCACAGGAAAAGTATGCTTAACAACTACGGCAAGCACAGTGGGTCAAAGTCTGAACCGGGAGGTCAATATGTAGACTGCTGGGTAGTTTAGGGTAATAACTCTCACGTTTTCTTCATGATACAAAAATAATGATACAATAATAGGTTGGGAATATACTTTATACTCTGATTAAATAGTTCAAGTTAAGACAACTTCTGCATTATGTGTGTGTGTGAATGCAAATGTATTCATCCATTAGAAAAGGTCAATACTGGATGCTTGCAAGCACGTTTTGTTGTTGATATCTTCACCAACTTGCAATGGTCTTATGGCCCAAATGTCACAATTGTCAATTGAATTGTGTATAAAAGGTTTTTAATGCAGTAAAAGTAGTAGTTATGATTAGTCTGCATGCAGAAATGTTAAGGTTGACTGTACCATACACTGCTTGGGCTGTACAGTTCTATGTATTGTGTACGTGAACGTGACAAGCGTGTGTGTGTGTGTGTGTGTGTGTGTGTGTGTGTAATGTTGAAACATCTCTCGTGTCAGTAAGCACAGGATACGCACGCGTTTCTGTGTGCGTGTCCGTGTCATTGCATGCTGCCTGCATGAAAATATGCATGTCATTTAATTGTTCATGCATGTGTGTGTATGCTGTGTTCTGCGTCTGCTGCCAGCATGTGAACACACATTGAGCGCATTTGTGTGAGAGCGTCTTGGCTTGTGGTGGTTTTGTCAGTGCTTGAAGATTATTTATTCATGTTTCATTCTCTACGCAGAGCCATTTGTGTCTTGCATGCATGCTCTAATAGATACTCTTTGCTTACATGTGTAGCTAAGGTTAGGCTATCATGTCAGTATCGTTGAATGCTGAATTTGTCTGTTTATGTTCTCCTTCCTCTTCTCTTTCTAACTTTTTCCTTTTAAACCTCTCCAACCCTCCTCTTCACCCTCACTCCCTTCTTCCTTGCCATATCTCCTCTCCTTGACTGCCCTAAATATCTGTGTTTCTTCATCTTTTCCCCTGTTCATGACGTGGAGGTTGTGTGGAGAGGTTAACCAATCGTGTAGCTTTTCTCACTGTGTGAGTGTGTGTCTGTGTGTGTGGGAGGGTTTTTAAAAATGCATATATTCTATAAGAGGGAGGAGGAAACAGAGCGTGGTGAAAAGAAAAATACAGCCTCTGTGTGTGTGGTGTCAGTTAAGTTGACATCTGATCTTGCTGAGTATGGTAAAGAAGAAAGTGCTGAAAGTACTCTGTGTGTGGGGGGGATCTTGTGTGCATGTGTGTGTGTGTGTGTGTGTGTGTGTGTGTGTGTGTGTGTGTGTGTGTGTGTGTGTTGTGGCCTGTATGCGTCCTCGTTTCTGTGTGGGTGGTAAGAGGAGGGAGTAAGGGAACAGGGTGTGTGTGAGTGCACTTAGTTTAAGTGTCAGCATGGCTTGGTGTGTGTGTGTGTGTGTGTGTGTGTGTGTGTGCGTGTGACGAGCAGGGAGAAAAGAGGGGGAGTCGGAGTGAAACAGAGGCTGAGAGATGGATAGCAGAGGGAGGGAAGAAGCCAAAGAGTAATGAAAAAGGGGGGAAAAGTGAGTGAGTAGGAAGAAAACTAAAAGATGGGAAGAAGGCAGACCAGAAAGAGTCACTTTGACGCAAATGCCTGTTTTTCTTCTTCTTTCTTCTTCTAATTTATGTTTTAGTATTCTCCACTATGGCATAAATGTTGCATGCAAATGCTATGAATGAATGTTGAATCAAAACTCTGTTCTTCTGCCCTCCCTTTTCTCTCGCTTTGTCAGAAAATCTGTCTCTCCAGAGCTTTTCTGTCAAAAAGACCAGTTTGATCAAACACACACACACACACACACACACACACACACACACACACACACACACACACACACTACATGTGACCGCTTCTCAAGACTTACATCCACACGCCGCAATAGTCCTTTACCTCTTTCTTCATTTTTGATGTCCTCGTGTGTTTTTTATGTTTCATGCTTTGCGTCCTTGGTGTGCTGTTACATCAATAGGGAAGAGTCTCCCTGAAGGAAATCTATCAATATTTCATTCCATAACTGCTGAAAATGCAAGATCGACAAGCGAAACAGAGGCGAGAGGAGAGGAGCTCAGCTGTAACAAGAGAGTCGGAACAACTGAATACAGATCCAACAGCAGAGAGTGGAGACAGAGCAGGTGTAGCAACACTAACTTTAAGCTTTTAGTCGTCAGATTCAGAGGGGTGAAGCATGCAGGTAGGAGTCAGGAGGTGGGCAATGTGTCAGTCAGAGCAGGTAGCGGGAGGTAGACCACAGTTCTAGTTGTGGATCTAATGGAACTAATGGGGTGGAGTTTGTAGCCCTGGACTTTACCAACGTCAAACACAAGACTCATTCAGAGTGTAAGCACTGGAGTTAGTATCAATATTAAGACTGTATGGGAATTCATTGTACATTTTTTTTAAACATTTGAACAAGTTGGCAAAATAAATACAGTATATACATATAATATTTTTTTTCAATGCAGTTCTGTGCTAAAGCAAAATAGATGCAGAGAATAATATCATTTGAGACTCTCTTCGTACTTCTACTTTACCGTCATCCAGTAAAACATCAGACACAGAGCAGAACATTACAAAGAACATCTCATTGTGTCTCAAACAAAGTTGTCGCTTAGCCATCCATCATTAGTCTAATTTGCCTAATCCCAACACAGTCCCTCAGATGTGGAGGTGCACAAAAGGGACCTTTGGGTGGGCCAATAGATGACCTGGTGATGAGAAAATGCTGAGGGCCTCAATACGCTTCAAATGAGATTCTTATCAGATGTTTTAGTGTCTAGAACTCACTCATCACACTTTTTTTCTTCTTCTTCTTTACTTAAAGTTGACGACCGGACAGTCAGCAACTGGCTAGGTGCATGGAGATAAGAAAACAGTATTTTAACTTTAAATCAAGCCAAAAAAATAATGCAAAACACTTTTCATCATTTGTAAGATTCACCAAGTCTCGCCCCTCTCAAAGAAGGCGGGCTTTTCAAGTTTGGCCTTTGGGAACAGGAATTAAAAACGTTTCTTTGGATGTGGTCAGACAACACGTCTTGTGATCTAGTTTGTTCTCAGTGAGAACCTAAATGTTTGACACAAGAGGTTAACAGGCATCCTACAATAGATAGCTCAGGCGTAGGGTTAGTTCAGCGTCAGATTCGATGGCGCCACTGTAACGCTAGACAGATGTATCTACATCACAGCTCCTTAACATGTATTTATGCCGGGGCTGATGGGGGAGTGAGGAGCAGCTGTGGCTGGGTCAGGTGTGGCTGATCTGGGAACCCTAAGGAGACAACTGATGGGCAGAATGGTCTTGAACAACATGAGATGTTAGTATGCAGGATAACAGGGGTGAAACACACACCTCCTACGATTATCCATTAATCAGATAGTACACGTTCAGTGCAGATTGTACACATATACGTATTCTTTCCTGCCGTTGCTTCTACCTTCCTCCCGTCTCCATAACCTAAAAAATATAATAAACAAAAGGTAGCCGAATTGATTCATCCACAGGACCTTTGTTGCATGTCATACCCCTTTAATTCTCCCAGTTTTCAGCCTGCTACTACACTCTTGATCTGTCCGATAAAGGCAAAATATGGCAACCCCAGAAAGAAAAAAACGTTTAAAGGACACGAAATTCACACAGAACAAGGAGCCCTGTGTGGTGAAAGTTAATGTTAATACAACTACTGAACATCCCATAGTCTAGGTTACCATGGCGCTGACACAAGACTTCAATTAAAACTGGCCACACACACACACACACACACACACACACACACACACACACACACACACACACACACTAGTGCAGACGGGCCTATTGATTTTTGTGGTAACACTGTCCTGTCACCACATACAGTGCGAGTCTACCTCTGTGACCCCCCCCCCCCCCACCTCCCCTCTCCTCCCCTCTCCTCCCCTCCCACACATGTGTAAATGTGACACTTGACACTCCTCACCTCCCCCTCACCTCTCTGCCACCTCCCCCCTTTTCTTTCCATCTCTCATTACAATCTCTACTTCCCTTTCTGCTGCTTGCACCCTCTTACTTCTCCTCTGCCATGCTCATTTCAGCTTCATCTCTCTCCACTTCTCCTATTTCTCCCATGTTTTCCTCACTCTCCTCCTTTCCTTCCTTTCCTTCCCTTCCATTCCTTCCCTCCACCCCTGTATCCTTTTCCTTTTCTCTCTTAAAAGGTTTATTGTCAGGATGAGAGGAAGAAATGGGAGAAAAGGAGTTGGGGGGGGGACCTCAGTCTTTTGTTTTGCCAGTGCTGCACAGGCAACATGCACATGAAAAAAACAACAAATATAAAAACACACAACATACATACGCAGACAAAAAAGAAAAGAAAAAAGAGAATGCCTCACCAATCCCCCAGAGAGCGAGGATGAGGAAGCAACACAGATTTCCCGTTGTTTTCAGAAGCTTTGGCAATGCTGCGCCACAGTCATGCCAATACATGAACAGAAAAGAACAAGATAGAGACGAAAATAGGAAAATACAGATATAAAGAGAGAAAAAATAGGAAAAGGCTCAAAAACATTCACAGGCTCCAATAACCTTAAAGATTGATTACATCTGTGATCATGTTTTACTGTAGTCTAAGTACATCAGTAAATGATATTTTAGCAGTGAAAGTATTGCCTCAGGCTAAATCCACAGTTACTACGTTTCCATTTAATAACAGGCTTTTAAAACAAAAACGATCTCCGTCCACACCATAGTGTCAGCACCGTTTCAGAAAGGATTTCCGCCCTTTTAACATTCCTGAAAACGAATATCACATCATCACTATTCACGAACATCGGGCATGCGGGTGACTAACAGGAAGTAGATTGGTTGCTTAGTTTCAGAAAATACGACGAAGTATTATAGTACTAATAATGAAAGGTCATGCTTAATACCTAGATCTTTCTCGCTCTAACTCTCTCACACACATCAAATTTACTTGAAAAAGAAACACTTCAGAAATCAAAGTTTTACTAGATTACGGGTCAATACATTTGGTCAACACACGTCTCTCACTTGTTTTCTCGTTTCAGTTGTTGTCTGTTGTCACACTCGTAGCTCTGCGTCGACTGGAGAGCATTTATACTTTTGTTCGTTTGCGGTTTCTTTGTGAAATGCACAATAGTTGTGCAGAACAAAATAAACATTATTAGTAAAAGTAAAGTCTTCTGTTTTGTGTGCATTGCCCTCCTCACAGACTTCAAACGTCCGCTCCGCAGGGCCGATAGTGACGCTGGACACCCCGCTCGCTAATCGCTCCAATAACAGCTGCTTCCTCCGCATGTCGGCAGTAAAATAATTATAAAAGGCACAATTTAGCTGCACAACAGCTGCTAGCATAGACAACAAGGTCAGCAATGCCTGCAATTGAAACAAATCACTGGTAGACATCACAGTTGGTTTTCTTCCAGAAAAGGGTCACGTGATAGGGTTGTGACGAATCAGGGAAGGACATGCCGTGACTGCGTAGACCCGATCAAGTAACGGACGTGGGTGTCTACGTCATCGTTTCCAAACGTATGCGGTTTGGCATGTCCACACTACGAGGTAACTCTGGCAATTCCAAACTCATCTGGCCTCGGGAGCGTTTTTAAACTCCTTCGTTGTCGGTGCCCTAAACCTCCGGATTAGTGTAGACACTCAGTGTAAGCGTAGCAGAAGACATGAGGTCTAACATGGAAACATGATCGTGTGGATGTAGCCTAAGAGTACATATTGGAGTACGTACTTTGCATACTGAATGTGTACCGTCAGTACACTTAACTAGCAGTCAGTGATCATCATAAGACAGGACATCCTTCAACCAGATCACCGTATATGAGTGATTCCCAATCTCGTTAGCTTTTTGAGCAGGAGGTTAGCAGCTAACGGAACAATGGCTACAAAGCTACCAGTTTTAACCTGGGGGTATACCGGAGGATGGGTGTTACTTTTCTGCAAGACCAGCAATACCCGCTGTGTGACACACACACAGCCTCCATTCACATGATGGGTATCGAATTAAGTACTCTATTATTATCTGTATCACTTTAAGGTTGCTGGTAGAGAACATTTTAAAACCAAACCCAGCCATATTCGCCTCTTCACATCTAGCTTCAACATCTCTTTTTGCTCCAAAGATTTATACTCAATGATAAAACCAGTCATGTCTAAAATGAAAACAGCTGTTTCTTGTCTAAACTGTAAATATATTCAGTTAACTTTCATGTCTTGTTGCCCCATGATCACTCAAGCAGTTAAATCCAGTGTACATTGCCCTCTGATTCATCACAAATGGCACAATACCTGATCATCATAGTTATATATTTTCGTAAAGTCACATGAACCTCTTTATTGAGAGGAAGGAACAATCATCTCGAAAGCTTTCAAACTACCTCACGCCTCAAACGCTTAAAACTTGTTCCAGAGTATTTGACCTTATCACACAGTCTTGAATAGTCAAGAATGTTCTTTCGAATTTAACTTTTAAGCCAACATGGAGTAGAAGCTGTAAAAGAGCTCAGATTAATGGAAAGTTTGAACATCTCCAGCTCTGTGACAACTGTGCAACTCTTTCTGCTGGTGCCGGATACGGTTGAAAGGTCTGGAACAAGCGAGCGGGGAAGTGAACTTTGAATTACTGTCTCATTTAATGTTTCCAAGGTCAAGAATGAACTGTCAAACTCTACGACATATTTGATTTAATGATTTTCTGACTAGGAATGTTTTTCGTTCAACTTGTGTGCACAACTGTTGTGAGTCAGGGAGAAGAGAACAGAGTGAGAGAGCAAACAAGGAAATGTGAGTGGGTAGAGGCAAGATTGTGAATGTTGATGTGTTGCACATGTGGAGATCTAAGGTTGAATGTGCAGACATCTGAAAAAGGTGTGAGCGATAGCTGAAGAAATGTTGAGCAACACACACACACACACACACACACACACACACACACACACACACGCACATTTCATACCTTATCGATCACCCATTCAGGAAACACACATGCACATACACTTCTATTTCTCTCTGTGACAACTTATATTTAAAGACGGTCTTTTAACTTAACACAGCATGGAATAGAATATCACAACGTGCACACACACACACACACACACACACACACACACAAACACACACACACACACACACACACACACACACACACACACAGGCAAACCGCAAAAACCCCAATATTGCTATAGCTTTGGGTGGTCAAACTAAATTACTGCAGACTGAAAGAGTCCCTCTGGCTTCATGTTTAAAATAAACCACGTGTAAAAAGACATTTATGGTGCACTTAAATAATATAAAAATGAAGAAATTGGCCACATCTTCTCATTGGGGTTTACATTTGTGTGGCTGAGTGATGTGGATAAATGACTCAACAGAAGAAGAGGAAAACTATCAGTCGTATTCATACCCGTTACTGATTTGAGTGCCTGGTGAAAAAGTCACTTAACACATCTGGATCTGTTGAGGGTCTACAGAGGAGGAGTTGAGGGAGGGAGGGAATACAAGAGAATTTTGCAGGGCCTCAGGTCTCCAGGATCTCCCACCCTCCCATCTCCTCCTCCTTCTCCACCTCTCCGTTTCTCTGCTTTTCTCTTTCCAGCCAGAGGAAAACTCCTCCATTCCCTGCATTCCTCTCACATTCCAGCTCTGGGTTTACCTTCTCTACCTCTCTTCCTACATCAACATCACCTCCTCCTCCCCGTTCGCCCATGGCTGTCTGTCTCCACTTCTTTCCCTCTATCCCTTCTTTCTTCCATTTCCCTCTTAGGGTCTCTCTCTTCCTCTCTCTCTCTCTCTTTCCATATCTCCCTTCCCCCTCTCCCTCCCACCTCTATCTTTCTTTCCCAGCATGCTCTAGTAGGCCAGTGGAGGCAGGGGGCTCAACTGAACCCTCCACCCCCAGCAGGAGCCCTGCAGCTCAGCCTTGCTGGCTGGCAGGCTCCCTGGCACATCTCCAACACACACACACACACACACACACGCACGCACACACACGCATACACAGTTTTTTTTCTTCTCCGCTTTCTCGCCGTCTCTTTCTGCATTTGCCTCTCTTGCCTTCAGTCTTTCTTCTCTTTTTTTTTAACACTTTTCTTGTATTGCTCCCTTCATTCATTTCCTCTATTATCTCAGTCTAAATTTAGGAATGTCTGATGGTGTATCTCTGCTATTCTTTGAGGGCCATGAGATTTTCTAATTATTACAACATAGACAATCTAAAAAGGAAGAATAAGGGACAAAAATATGACTTTTTTCTGACAACCTCTCATTTTGTTTTTTTATTCAGGCATTATATGGGAACATCAGCCAGCTGCAGAGTAAACTTTCCTTGTAAGACATTATGGGAATTCTTTCTTTCATGATGACTGTTGTGGGATCGAGGATAGAGATTCCTAAAACATTTATATTTTAGCCAGCAAAGTGACACAAAGGGATTGGAAAGCACATGGTAGAAAAATAGGAAATCGTCAAATATAAAGCAACATGTATCATTAGATGTTTGAACAATATGGCAGCCAATAGCATCATTTGTGATGTGAATCAGACGCTTTGGCCTTCACAAACACAGGATATATATATATATTATATGATGTGAACAAATGAGGGAATAATGATGTTCATCCCTCCAGTCAACACATTCTAACTCCCAACTTCTCAACACTTGGTCAGTGGCCCAAAGCTTCAAACGATGACGCTCTATCTTGTCGCATCATTTTTGGACGTGTCAGTTACATGCATATTGGCTTTTCAAAATAAGATTAAATCATCACATGAATTTAGGTTTTGGTAACAAAACCACATTTCTTAGGTTTGATGTTAACTACAGACAAATGTGAATTTTGTATGAATGCATGATCTATTATTTATGTATATATATAATGTGTTCATTAAAAAAAAATGCACTGTATGGTAACATTTTCTGTTTGAATAGGAAAACGTATCCCTTTAAATAGATGTTCCTAATACAATTACAGAACAGAGAGAATACAGAATGCAGGGAATTTAAAGTTAATGCAACAGTTTGATTTTTCGATGTATGAACTGAAGAATTCTCTTTTGCCTTATTTGACAAAACTGCCAAGAAGTTCATATGAAACATTGATGAGATGAGAGACAGAGAGATAGAGAGAGAAAGAGACGGAGAGAGAGAGAGAGAGAGAGAGAGAGAGACGGAGAGAGAGGCACTCATAATTTGGTATTTCCTTTTTAGACAGGGGAGGAATGGCCAATGCCCCCATTTTTGAGTGCACACACACACACACACACACACACACACACACACACACACACACACACACACACACACACACACACACACAGCTCTTTTAATGACCCTTACATCCGGCCTTAGGCACTGGGGCCTCAAGAGAGAGAAAATAGACCGAAGAGAGAGAAAAAGATAGAAAGAAAGAAAAAGAGATAGAGATATATACTCAGTGTAGTCTGAGCTGAGAGTTAAGCTGTGAGTTCAGACAGGTATGCACTGAGGGTCAGAGGGGAAAGCTCACAGCCCTGACACGCACACACACACACACACACACACACACACACACACACACACACACACACACACACACACACACACACACACACACACACACACACACAAACAAAGCTATGGGAGTTCAACTGGAGGTTAGACCTTCAGGCTCCGCAGCTCAAAGAGAGACAGAGAGAATTCATAAGCAGCTGATTCAGCGTGCCAGTGACTGGCGCGATTACTGCAGGCGGAGAAGGAAGAGGGCATTTTCAGGAACATGGATGAATTCAAGAATAAGAGGAACACCATGAGAAGATAAAACAGAACGAGGGAGGAGAACAAGATTGAAGGAAAATGGAAAAATGAAGAACCAAGACAGAAAGACAGAAAGCACCGAGTGAGTGGCAGCAACTCTTTTACAACTCGAGCAACAGCTGAAGATGTTACTGTGTCTCCAGACTGTCTCTCATACAAACACACACACACACAAAGGCCCTGACCTTGTTGATGGCAGCTGTTAACGTCACTCTGTGCCGCATCCAGAGCCGCAAACTATGCACACACGCACACACAACACACACATTAAATCCAGGCCAAAACCTAAAATTCAATTCAATTCAGTTTATTTTGTACAGCCCAGAATCACAAGTTACAAATTTGCCTCAAAGGACTTTACAATCTGTTACAAAATGAACCTCTCATATGATTTACCAACATATTCTCACATCAATGCGTCAAATAACGCAGCTTTAGTGGCCTTACTTGTTATTTGACGCTCTACCTACCCTCCTGCCTCTCTAGCGTCAGTCTTGCACGTCAGTGATGGCGTGTCGACAAACCCTCGTCACATGCATAGTGTCTTAGGTTTAGGCAACAAAACCACTTAGGTAAAGAACTTGATTGAGGGGACAAGTTTGGTTGCAGTTAAAGTTACACAAGGACACAGATGAAACCAGCAGGTAAAATGTATGTCAGAAGTGGGATTTGAACCCACGCCTCCATTCGGAGACCAGAAGTCCCTTTGTTGAGGAAGGATTATCCTTGAGTCTGGCGCCTTAGACCACTCGGCCATCCTGACAACTGAAAACCTGAATGTGGTCTGGACATCACAATGTACATGTACACTGAAATGACATGTTTACAGAGTTAAAGGAAACTTAAAAATGTATAACACCTCATGTAGCACTTCATTGTCAGCTTCATTGTCAGCTTCACCATTGCTGGTGTGGCTTTGTTTTTTTGAGGATCACTCCGGAAAGCACAAAGAATGGAGTGACTGAGAATAAACTCCTCCAAATGTTTACTCAGTGATTTGGAGGACCACTGGAGGCTCATTGATTGTAGCGAAGGATTATAGGATGTTTAATCAGTAACACTCTCCAATGTCATTTAAAAGAACATGTAAAAAACAAGTCCCTCACTTGACAAAGTCCTTAAAAAGGCCTGCATGTTCTGATCTGGAGGCTATCCAGGAGACTTTCACTCCTCCTGCTAAGGATGGGTTAAATGCAGAAGACCTATTTCATGTATGTATGTAAAAAGTATGTAATATGACAAATAACGTTTCTTTCTCTTTCTTTCTTTCCAGAGTTAGAAAAAGAGAGCTGAAGGTTATAGGCTGATGACGAAACAAGACAGCTCATAAGGCGTGATGCAACATTTTACATGTCACTTTGTTGAAGTGAATTATATTTGCAATAGAACAGGAGGGTAGACAACATGAATGTAAATGACAATGCCATGTATATTGTTTAACAAGACTTCAATGAGCCTTTTGTCCTAAAAGGAAGACTCATCAGCTCATACATAGGCTCCCACTCCCACTTGTTTAACACATGAACAAAAGGATCTCTATATTGTCATCATGCAGTGACGACCCTGCAAGTAAAATCTCTGTCCAAAGTGGGATTGGAACCCATGCCTCCATTCGGAGACAAGAAGTCCCTTTGTTCAGGAAAGTGTCAACTCTTGAGTCGGGCACCTTGGAACGCCCCGGCCATCTTGACAACTAAATCCATCCATCCATCGGATAGAAGACTGACTGATGAATGCCTGGACAGATGGACTGGCGAAGAGACAGATAGGTGAACGATGGATGGATGGAGGATGGATTCGACTTCTTTGATCCTCCCAGCAGAAATAATCAACAAAGCCCTGGAGCGGGCCAGCTAGACCTAAATATGTGTGTGTGTGTGTGTGTGTGTGTGTGTGTGTGTGTGTGTGTGTGTGTGTGTGTGTGTGTGTGTGTGTGTGAGAGCGCCGTTGGGTTTTCTGGCTGCATGCCAAGCCCAACTCCCACCAGGAGAGAGATCAAAGACTTCTCTCTTTCTCCCTCCCTCCCTCGCTCACATTTCTCACACTCCTTCCTCCCCCCTTCCTCGCTCCCTTTCTTGAAAACGCTCGTTATTGCTTTTCTGGATTTCTTTCGGCATTCTCTCGCTGTTCTTATTTTACCTGAGGGCAGAGAGAGGAGAGCAGTTTCCTATGCAAAACAGAAAAGAAAAGATAAAGGGATGATAAAAAAAATAGCCAAGCGACCAAAAGACGTGGAAAGAGGAAGAAACAGTTTGTTGCACTGTTGTTGAGAAACACACGCAAACACACACACACACACACACACACACACACACACACACACACACACACACACACACTACTGACCTGTGCTTCAAAGCGCTCTTGGTTGCCAGGTTGTCATAGGAGCAATTGTTCTGGCAGGTATGTGTGTGTGTGTGTGTGTGTGTGTGTGTGTGTGTGTGTGTGTGTGTGTGTGTGTGTGTGTGTGTGTGTGTGTGTGTGTGTGTGTGTGTGTTTCAGACTTTTCTTGTTTCCCCCTAAAGCCGGA
The DNA here is from genome assembly GCA_038501785.1 of Myoxocephalus aenaeus. Taxonomy (NCBI): domain Eukaryota; kingdom Metazoa; phylum Chordata; class Actinopteri; order Perciformes; family Cottidae; genus Myoxocephalus; species Myoxocephalus aenaeus. The sequence goes on from JBAMJR010000053.1 coordinate 7,087,894, forward strand.
TGACGCACAGTTCAGATCAAATTAGCCCGTTAAAGAATTAACTGAACGTCTGCTGTCTCCTGTGGTTGAATACATGCCTTCATTCTCTTATCTCTGACATTTCAAAATAAAGCCCTATTGTAAGTTGTGAAATCAAATCAAGGCAATGTATTGCTTTATCATCAGTTCACTGCCTGGTCAAACTATTATACCCTTATTGAGACAATGTGGTATCCTTAAACAGAACATTTCTCACTGTGATACCAATTGATTTATTTGGATCTACGTGTGAGGGACATAAAAAAAAAAGACTCATCAAAATCAGATTAGAAAAAGGACACCTAGATTGGGTCAAGCTCCAAAAACACTGGATTCTACATTCCCCCTCATGCAGCTCAATAGTGTCTCTTCATTAGATCATTTAAAAACGTCAGAAAGCTCTTTGCAGAGCCACAGAAGACAATGCACAAGTGTTTTCAAATGTTTTACTCGAGTCTTGAAAATTGGGGGAATGCCCCTTTAATGCAATAACCTAATATCATTTAAGTTTAATGGGGTAAAAGTCAAAACCAATGTCTCTCTCTTTCTCTCTCAAAACAATCTAATAAACGGCACAACATTTCCTCAAATGAATACAAAAATGATTGCGTATGTATGTTAATCCTGTTTAAATCAACCTTTGTGAGAACCACATTTAACCCGTTAGGAGGGTCATGAGATCAGTTGGATAACACACATTAACCCTCGGGATCATCTGCAAACAATTTGCATCAATAAGACGTATACATAATTGTTGTTAAGAACCAGCCAAATGCCAGAGAGAAGTGTCAGATGAATAATAATGTGGCCTTGAAATATCCATTAAAAATGTACTTTTCCATCCCACACTTACATGACAGCTGCTGCTACAAGAGGCTTGATATAAAGACTGCATGTGTAACGAAATAACAACAATCATCTTCCTCCTTCGTGGCGGTCGCGGTAATCGTCAGAGCTCTTGAATGTTCTCCTGGATATTGTTCGCTGCGCGTTGTTGCCGATCTGGGAATTGAAGCTCATTTCCACTCCGTGTTTGTCGTTCTGCATAACAACATCGGCTAAATGTCTAAAAATGTAAATGTAATTGTGGAGATAATGTTATTTTCCTATTGAGACTCACAGAATGCTGCACTACGTGAGCCGAGCCCGGCGCCGGTCGTCATTAGGCCGACTCGCTGGGGCTCCTTCGCGAACAAGAAGTAAACTTTCTCTCCGCCTGTATCTCTTTCTCCTCTATCCATCTTTTCATGCCAGCAGCAGCTTGCAGATTGGACATATTTCCTCTCTTTATTCCTGTCATTCTTAGCAATATGCAAATAGGCATCTTAATCCCACTCCCACAATCCCAATCAGGCTTTTTTTCAGACCCCTTTCTTTACTTTCTTCTCTCTTTCTGTCCTGCCCCCTCCCATCTCTGTCACATTTAGCACTGTCATTCAGCGCTCTCCTCCTCTGCATCCTCTTTCCCCTCATCACCCCATCGCTCCCTCTTTCTCCCACCATCTTTCCTCCCCAACCCTGTTTTTGCATCCTTCTCTGCCGTGTTTTTCTCTCTCTCACACACACACACACACACACACACACACACACACACACACACACACACACACACTCTCTCTCTCTCTCTCTCTCTCTAGCAGTAGTCATTCTACTTATAGCCTTGCCATAAATCAACCTGTCATTCTCCGTCATGCTCGCTGGATCTCACTGGGGCTTGTGGCAGACACACACACACACACACACACACACACACACACACACACACACACACACACACAAACAGCAAGGGATAGTGTGGGCCCACACATAGACAAACACGGGCACTGATACACAAACAAATATAAAGACACAAACAGATCCCACACACACACACACACACACACACACACACACTCAAACAAATGCAAAAACACAGACACACACTAGCACACACAAACATCCAAAACAGGTGTACTGATACAAATTCAAACTACACACACAAGCACCCATGCAAACGCAGTCGCACACATTCAGACACACACACTCTTCAGACCTAAAAACGATCGAAAGACACAGAAGATTGATTGAGAGGGAGGGTGAATGATAACAGAGATGTAAGCGTGGATAACAGAAAGATGCTCACCTGTCCCGGTCACACACACACACACACACACACACACACACACACACACACACACACACACACACACACACACACACACACACACACACACACACACACACACACACACAGAGCAGATGAAATAATGTACATAGCCCTCAGGGCCTCAGCTTTACCCAACCATGTCCTTAAATTCACCTCCTCCACCTGCTCTCTCTTTATTTTCCTCCCTGCGCTGTTCATCGTCCTCCTCTACGTTCTAAAAGCAACGTTCACAAACAAATAATGTTGTGAGTAATGCGGATGTCACACTTCCTGGTTGGGAAACATTTCCAGTGAACGTGATTCAGGCGGCAATTCGATACAATTCCAAGTCCTCCACATCATATCTGGCGAAGAAAATTGGAAGCATACACATGTATGAATGTAGGCGATATGGTTTCTCTTTTCACATTTGCCTCCTCTCTCTGCCGTCCTTTCCGCCTCTTCTTTTTCCTCCTCCTTCGTTCCTTTCTTCTTGTCTTTTTCTACCCAGAACATCTCCTCCTGTCTTTCTCCTCTTACACCCCTTTCCTCCTCCTTGTCTCCGAGCTCTCCATGACCAATGCAGGAGCCTCATAAAGACCCTTAGGAGTCAGAGGATTTCATGGGGCTTTGTGTTTGAGTGTGTGTGTGTGTGTGTTTGTGTGCGTGTGTGTAAGTGAGTGAGTGGGAGACAGCACATGTGGCATGCAAGGTCACGTAATCCTGTGGCCTCCAGATACTGTTATTGACACACGCACACGGCGCACTATGACCTGCACTGCCCTTGCATGAACACGCACACACGCAGATGTCCTCGTATAACCCACAATGCTTTCAGTGTTATCAACCATACACAGTATATTTTACTCAAATTGAAAAAAAAATGATAACATTTGGTCCCAGTCTAAATAGAGTAGAATCTACTCTTGCCTCAGAGTTAATAATTCAGAGCATTCTTTACTCTATTCAGTGTTGATATTTAACCATACATGATGATATATTTACTAGAATTGTATTACATTCTATATAGAATCCTTATAGAATTGAATCTAATTCTGTATAGAATTCTAAATAGAATTCTATACTGTCGTCCTGTTTTTTGATTTGTTCAGAGATTGGCCACTCTAACGAGTTGTTTGGAGTACATTACGTCATGTTAACAAATGCCATACATGCTATATATAGCTTCCATGGAAACTGAAAAAGATGGAGGCGGGACAGGTACATTGTTTCCCGGCCCTTCCTGAACAAGTAGCTCAACAGAACAAAATGAGAGGCGGGATGAACGAGGGGAAACATTTTCTTAACACTACGGTGCCCAGCTGTTTCAGGAAAGGCACATTTTGAGAGATGCATTTCTTTAGGAGGAACCATGTGAGGGGGGGGAGCATCAGGCAGAAGTATCAAAAAGTATGCAGAGACATATTATAACAGGGTTTGTTTGAGCTTTTCATGATATTTTTTGACTAGAAGAGAAAGCCAGCCTCGTCCTTTAAATGTATAACAGGCACAAATACACAGATATGGATTTCCAAGGTCGCATTTCAAGCATTCAGTATGTATCTTATACAAGTCCTCCTCTCCGTCTCTGCGCTCCACTGCTCTCCCCCTCCTCTGTATTCTTCTCTCCTCCTCCCTCCATCTCTCACCGCTGTCTTTCTCACACACACACACACACACACACACACACACACACACACACACACACACACACACACACACACACACACACACACACACACACACACACACACACACACAGAGATGTGTCCATTGCTCTGACCTCTCTCTCTCCTGGGAGAGCTGGCTGTCTGCCCAGCTCCCTCTTTTTTCTCTCCCTGCCTCACACTTTCCTTTTGCGTTGTATCTTTCTTCTTCCTCTCTCCGTAGCTCTCTATCTATTGATCTATCTATTTTTCTAATCTCCTTTTGTCCCCCCTCCCTCTCTTATCCTCTCCTCTGTTGCATGTCTCCCCTGCTCTTGCATCCTCTTATCTCTTCATCCTCTCTCCGCTCGATTCCTCGCTTCTCCTCTACCCTCTCTTCACCCTCCTCTCCTTTGAACCCTTCCCCCTCTTTTGCTCCCACACCTCATCTTCTTCCTCTCTCACTTCCCTCCTTTACGGTGTTTTCTAGGTTTCCAGGGGGGCTGGTGCGGCTGCGGGGCTCCTCGCCCAGCTCATGCTGCCCGTCTCTGGGCACGGCGCCCACAGAGGATGGACAAGGCTGACGGGGGAGCTGGAGGTGTGTGTGTGTGTCTGTGTGTGTGTGTGTGTGTGTGTGTGTGTGTGTGTGTGTGTGTGTGTGTGTGTGTGTCCAGTGATGGGGAAAGGGGTAGAAAGAAAGTGGAGAGAGAAGGAAGGCGAGAGAATGAAAGAAAATGAGGAGGAGGTTGTTGACAGAAACAGAGAAAAAGAAAGACACTGACAGAGATTTCTGTTGAGTCACGCTTTGCTGGGCTGAAATCGTGGCTACAACGGCACTGTGTGTCAGTGTGTGTGTGTGTGTGTGTGTGTGTGTGTGTGTGTGTGTGTGTGTGTGTGTGTGTGTGTGTGTGTGTTTGTTTTTACTATGACAGTAAACTATGTAGCAACCTTCTGATGTTATACAACCCTGCATTTGTGTAGCTTTGAACCCCATTTTGTGATTACAACAGTTTAATGAGTTACATATTATAGAAGACTTAGAAAACCAGATAATATTCACTTTTGAGAAGCTGGAACCAGTGACTTTTTGCCTATCGAATTGTGTGCTGACCGCACACACGCACAGAGAGAGAGAGAGAGAACATCTACACACCTGGACCCAGATGCATGCAGAGAACATCAAAGCCCCTGCTGGCCACTAATGGTACAGCCCTGCTGGAGTGGAAGCCAAAGGCCTGGATCCAACCATGCATGGGGAGGAGGGGTAGTGGTAGTGGGCAGATGGAGAGAGAGAGAGAGGAAGTGATGTAAAGTGAGATAAAGAAAGAGAGATGGCTGTGTCATGTGAAATGTATTTTGTGAAAGCAGTCAAAACAAGAAGAAATGGAGAGCAAGGATGTGAGGAAGAATTCCCACCTGTGTTTAAAAGTGCTATCTCTTCATTTATCTCCTCAAGTCTCTCTTCCAAACTTTCTCTTTTTCTGTTTTCCCCATTTCTATGCCTCCCTCTCCCCTCTCCTTCTCTCCCTCTCTATCTCCCTCTGGCCCTCTCTCCTGTCACCTCCCTCCTCCTCTCTCAAGTGTCCAGTGTGTCAGCGGTGAGTTTCAGTGATGTAGCGCCCTCTGTCTGTGTCCACTGTTACTGCAGCAGCACGTTTTAAAACGTCAACCCTCCTGACCAAAGGAAACAAACATTTGAGTTACTTGGAGAAAGAAGTGAGGAATGTAATTATTTATCACAGTTAACATTAAAATTGGAGCAACAATTAGTTTCTTTATTTCATACATGAACCGTTTATCTAAAATGTTATACATGTTATGTAGATGTATAAATAAGGTTATGATTGATGACAGTGCTGTCTTATAAACCCATGTAAAAAGGTCAATTCAATATGTAAATTACAAAGAGATAAAATGCATAAAGCAAGAAGTTAAGTCGCCTTAAAACAATGACGAATTAATCTACTTGTATATACAAAAAACATACATTTTGACAATGTGACATGCATTTGTAGAGTGTGAAAAGATCCTTATTAACGTCTCTGAATGAAAGAAGAAAACACACTTCACTGGTGTGGAAGGAGAACGGATGAGAGCTAAGAGGTCCGGCTGTCACAGCGCTGCTGGTATACAGTCGTCCTTGCTCCAATGCCAAGAAGACAGATCCCTGTACATTTATTGAATGTAATGAATAACCCAATTCTGATCTGGATTCAGGCGGCGTGCGCATTTGACAGACGACTCAGCAGCTCGGCTTCGGGAGACGCTGATGTGAAATATATGCTGCTGCATGTGTTCAAATATGCAGGACGAAATTCAGGAGATACGGCGCCACAGAAGTGTTTTTAACCCTTTTGCGTCCAAAGATTAGCAGAGTGTGAGAGCTTTCTGAGCAGCTGCCCGGCGCAGCTATGCACAGTCTGATCGTAGTGACGGACGGATTGGAGAGCGTTGTTGATTCAGTGTTTACATTCTGAATCCCAGACTCAAACTGATTTTTGTTTCTCTTCCATCATCCCTCATTGATTCAAACACAAGCAGACAGAGATTCAGCAGCTTCGTGAGATGGATGCTTGTTTGAAGCTCGGAGAGATGCCAAGCGCTCTCTATTGCTGAGACACAAAAGCACCGCCGGAATTATTAAAGGATGAGCGGGGAAAGAGGGCTAGAATATCCTCCACAGGTAGAAGTGCTGTTACTTGACTTTACTCAGTCTGTCATCAAGTCAGTGATGCTGAGTTTGGCCTCTAACGTGATCGAAGTGAGTCAAATCTATCCACAGAAACCTGCTCTCAAGGAGTGAAACAAGTACATGTCAGCATATGAACTATCGGCCTAATTTATTATGGTCTTTATGGATATTGTATAGCCTGAAATATGGATTTAATGTTGTTTACAGCTGCAAGCTCTACATCAATTTATTCATCTTCCATCAAAAGATCCAAAAGTTGTGCACACCAGAACTCAAACTCAAACTCTTTTTGCCTGAATATGGCTAAATTCTGTTGATGGGACACTGTTGAACACGTTGTATATTTTTCCGTTTTTCATGATGGAATGTCTTAAAATCACAGCTACATCAGCCGTGTTACCATGGCAATGAAACGCCAAGTTTTTCCAAATAGATCCTGGGTTTAATATTCAGCCCCAGGCTTTTTAAACTGGTGATATTTTACTGTAACTCTACACATTTATTTGCTCTGATAAATTAACTTATCATGATTGTATAAGCTCACAGTATATTCTCCATTCAGTCACCTGGACAAGAGGGCGGCTAACAGGATTTTCACAATACATTTGGGATGGGTTGACAACAGACTTAACTGGAAACGACATGGCCCTTTCTTACTTTAAAAAAAGTAGCTGAGTAAAAGTACAGGTGAGTACTTGCTTATTGTCTTTCCTTGGAATCGTGTAACGGTTTTGTGCCACCGTGTATTCAATGTACTGCAGTCTGAGGATGCTCAGTGGACAGCATAGCGTCGTTCAGCAAAATAAAACCACAGAGAAACGGGACAGACAGGAGGTGAAACTGCAGCGCTCTCCTCGTTATCTAAAAGCTCATTTGGCAAAGAGTCAGTATCCTCTTTTTAACGCATTGCAGTGCTCTGGTCCTGTCAGCCCTGACTACAGGCCACCTCAGCTACAGTACACTTATTAATAAATCATTTCGGCCAATCAGTGATGGATGTGTTTTGAAACTAAAAAATGTGTGTGGGTGTGTGTGAATCAATTCTTTCTACTTCTACCCCTTTTTTCTCCAGACATTGGACTAACGTTTTGTCGATTCATCTTCTGCGCTCACACCTACACGAGATGTGGGATAGAGAAATTGGAAAAAGAAGAGAGAACGTAGAGATGAGAGAAAGGAGAAAAAGAAGAGACAAATAGAGGATTGATGACGGAATGACTGAAAAATAAATCTAAGAACAAGAGCAGCTAGCTTGCAATCAGAAACAAGATAGTGGGAATACATTTAATTTGATGCTCTATCTCCCTCTACCCATATGTGTGTGTGTGTGTGTGTGTGTGTGTGTGTGTGTGTGTGTGTGTGTGTGTGTGTGTGTGTGTGTGTGTGTGTGTGTGTGTGTGTGTGTGTGTGTGTGTGTGGGAGCTGACAGATTTGGTATTGCTTCAGTTCAGAGATTGGCTACAGGAAAACACACTCAGTAATTATCTAGAAAGAGCACCTGGGCACTGGGAATCTCATTATATTATAACTGCCCATCCAACACACACACACACACACACACACACACACACACACACACACACACACACACACACACACACACACACACACACACACACACGCACACAGCAGAGTAAAAGGAGAGGAATCTGACGAAATAGGAAGGTGTTTGAGGCGGGGTAGGAAACAAAAGATGAGAGGACAAGATTTAAAAAACACCTGAACCACAGAGAAACAGAAGCCTTTAGCTGCTGATGTGTTTGCTGAAAACTTACTTGTTGTAAGGATGTGTGGATCATAGGCAGATGATACATTATGTGGTATGACTCACAAACATCAAGCACTGTGAAAGAATAATTTAAATCTCTCTGTTGCCGTTTCTCTATTTGCCATTTCAAAAGGTCTTTGTCTGTGGAATGTTGAACACAGGGCTGTAAAGCAGAAAGGCAGCAGTAGTGATCAAAAACCATGAGGTGTAAGAGACGGAGCCATTAATGAAGTGATACAAAAAAGTATTTTTCAGCTGAATTTACTTGTTTTGTTTCTCCATCTATTGTCTTTGATCTGTTGTAGTAGCAGACAATGACCAGTAGGAGGCAGTGTTTCCTCTCATCTGACTGACCAAAAAGGTTCTCTTTCTCTCTCCCTTCACTCTTTCTTCTCTGTGCCTAGTCTTCTACTTTCTTCTCCCCTCTTCTTCACCATCATCCCTCTCAATCCACACTCAACACACACACACACACAGACACACGCACACGCTGCTCACCTGTTTTTGCCAAACTGTGTGTGCATGTGCCGAGGACCACCCGGCTGATTTGAACAGCTTCATTCATTGCTGTGTTTTGACTGGCTGACAGTGACGGGGTGAAATGATTTACAATGGGTCAACACAGCCGGGGGGGTGCAGGACACACACACACACACGCGCGCACACGCACGCACACGCACGCACGCGCACGCGCACACGCACACACACACACACAGCCACCACGCAAAACCTGTCGAGCTACCTAAGGTCATGTGGCAGGAAGTAGTTAACTTTAAAAAACATATTGTACTATCATTGTTACGATATATCAGAGATCTGAAATCCAGACCAAAACACAAACAAAAACACGGGATATCAGAGCGCTGATACTTTTGAGGTCCGTCTTCAAACGAGCTCAGTCGGTAGAGCAGGAGACTGTTTCAGATTCAGTATTCCAGATTTACAATCTAAATGCGTCCCAGTGCATTGGCTCGTGAAAACATGGACGCCTGCAGCTAACTGATGTTTGTTGGCAAGTCTCTGAGCTTCATACGCATCTACAGAGGTCCTACATCTATGACCACAGCATCATTAATGAAGAGAAGCAGTGTATAAAGTAATCATCTTTAAATTTACAACTGGAGAATCATGTGAGGGAATATTTCTGAAAATTAAACACACGGAACTCTGTTAAGAGTCAGGAGGAGGAAACTAGTACCGCATGCTTGCAATGAAGCACAAATCAGCTGAATTTATTAAACGTAGATGGCAAGTACAATGTTGAAACCATGATTAACTGTTAACTGTGTGCATCTTGCTGTAAGGTCAGGTGTGTTTATGTTGGCGAACTCGGGCTGGATAAATCTTGCCTGAGTTTGCAACTTGGAATTCTGACTTAAATTACAGTTTTCTGTGTCAGAGTTCCGAGTACAATTGATTGCAGCGAACTTCTCGGGGTTGTAGGTTCAAGCCCCACATTGTGCGGTGTTTTAAAGGAGGGTACTTCAGAGAGGCAGAAAAGTAAAACTTTGGGAAACTATACCACTGACATTAAACTTGACCTCTTCAAAGACAGATAAAGTTCACACACACAATACGAAGGGCGTTCTGATATCAGCTGCCACTGAAATCAGTAGCTGACCTTTGCCTGTAGCTATGGCAGCCAGTCCAGCGGTTTGCCTTGATGACAGTCCTGCACTAAGACTAAAGACTGCAACAGATTAGGCCTCTTCCCAAGAATGCCACTGATTCATTCACTCATTCAAACACTAGGATGGAAATCAAATAGCTGAAGTCCTTGAGCAACTTGTATGAAAGTGTCTGCAGCTGAACTGTGCTTCAGATTTAAAGATTTCTCTTCACTGATGGACACATAATCCAAATCAGCCCTCACACACACACACACACCAGTGTCTGTGGTCCACAATCGGCAATAGTTTCTGCAGAGTCAGTGAGAGTCTGTGGCTGAGTTGACCATTGCATGGAGAGGACACAGAGATGAAACCTCCAAGTAAAATCTGTGTCAAGAGTTGGATTTGAACCCACGCCTCCATTTGGAGACCAGAATGCCCTTTGCTGAGTTGACCCTTGAGTCTGGCGAATAGACCTCATTTCATTCTGAAACTTTAGGAGGAGTTAATGCTCAGTGATTAGCTCGATACCACTGAAAGCTGCATTGATTGTGTAATCAGTTGTAATCAGTTAGACTCTCCCACGTACTTTTATATGACAAGGGAGAGGGTAACTGATTACAACGGTCAGTGCACCCTCCAGTTGTCAGGATGGCCGAGTGGTCTAAGGCGCCAGACTCAAGGGTAAACACCTTCCATAGCGATGGGCATTCTGGTCTCCAAATGGAGGCGTGGGTTCAAATCCCACTCCTGACAGAGAATTTACCTCAACCTCTGATTAGAATATGAACAGACTTGTTTCTGTGACTCACAATGGCCTGTTGTATCTGCACAGCAGGTATCTTGATGACAGCAAAAGGAAGGCCACAGAATGGGTGTCGACCAAGTCACAGAGTCTGTAGCCGAGCACTGCCTGAAATGTTTACAGCGACTCCAGAATGTTTACCTGATGACAAAACATAGATGAAGGCCAGAGTAAAACACTGCCCCAGACTTTGCAGGGTCTCTTCCCGTGAACACGTTGTTAACACGATACTCGGGGAAGAGAAGAAGGACTCTTAACTATTAAGGCGTAATAAGCTAATATTGCATAGATGTTTCTTGTGAGGAGATTTGACCCAGAAATACGACCCTCCACCCCTTTCTTAGACCATGAGACTCAATGCAGCCTGGAAATATGACCTATTTTCCTACCTTACAGAGCCCGGCTAGCTCAGTCGGTAGAGCATGAGACTCTAAAGGCCTCTTTCAGACAGATTCGGCTATCAATCAGTCAGTCAATCAGTCACTGAGAGACTGTAGCCAGGAGTAAAGACCGACACATATTGGGTCTTCTCCCAAGTCTCTGCAGCTGAAATTGACGGATACTTCTGAGAAAATAAATTCTAAAGGCCTTTAAACACCAATCAGTCGTCATTGAGAGGGCAGTAGGGCAGTGTCTGCAGGTGAACCTAGCCCCTGAGAATAAGATCCCACTGAGGAGATCCAAAAAGTATTACATTAGTTGAGTCCATGCCCAGCAGTTTTGGTGGGCGGTGAGTTGAGTCAGAAATACGATCCTCTTTCTGAGTCTTCTCAGCCCATGAGAGTTAACACAGTGAGTGGAACCTGACCCATATTTATCTGGCAGAGTTGGTAGAGCATGAGCCTCTTAATCCCTGGGTTGTGGGTTCAAGCCCCACTTTGGGCGCTGGTCCTTTCAAGAGTAGATGTTCTCTGAGCTCAGTATGGTAATAGAGTTTTAATGTATCGACGTAATATATGTAACCCAATCCAATTTGCCGATTAATAACTCTACAACACTTCACTTGTAGACTTAAGAGTGAGCATATATAGTAACATATGACAGGAACAACACTTTAAAGTGCGATACATACCCATAAACTGAACCTGTCGAGAACACAGAGCCTGGTATATAAAAAGGACTAGCTCTACTATGTAGTGATGTATCTTATTATCTAACCCAAAATTGCTTCAACTGAAAACAACAAATGAGGTGCAATGGAAAAACATAGAGGTAAAAAGGGGAGAACGAGAGAGTTAAAAGCAGAAGAGAATAGGCGTATTGTAGTGAGCGCATGCTAAATAGGATTCCTGTCCCCATCTGTTTGGGTTCGTGTTCATATACGGCCAAGAGTGTGTGTATTTGTGTGTGTGAGTGAGACAGCTTTCCAAGCGGGTGCAGGTGTGCTGTTGATAGTTTTATCAGCGCTGGATCGGCGCAACTGAGAGGAGAGGAGAGGAAAGTAGGGAGGAGAGGAAAGGGTAGAGGAGAGGAGAAAGGCTGGCTCTGTAATGATCTTGGTGTTTATATGGGTTGTTCCATTCATATCCCCTTATACAACGGAGCAGAGCCAAAACACTGAATGCATCATAGTTTCCCTCCAATATTTCTACCTTTCTGACATGTTGCGCTTTTCGTGTGGTATTGGTGCAAACCTTGGAAAAACATTGTGCTGTAAGAAGTCAAGTGACAGAGGATTTTTAGATTGCAGAGCACACACTGTCAAGCAATCAGATTGCCAAGTTCCTCAACCCTGGGATTTGATCCAGATTCGGGGCTGTGTAAAAAAACGTATGCGTTTGATAGTTCAGATTGGGCCGATTTCTTGGTGCCCAGTATTGCTGCTTGCAGCGTTGTGGACTCGTACTTCGTTGAAGAAGAGTTTGGTTGTAACGTGAACGTGAACAACATGCTCGCCATCAGATCATCAGACGCGGACCTTCGCAGGGACTTTTTTTGTGTCCGTGCACATCCAAAAATGTTGTAACTACTCGGCTGAGCAGAGAAAATGGAGAATCTGAGGACCTTTGGGAATGTGGGTTTGCCGTGGAGAGAAACCCGCATGGAGTATAAAAGATCCAAGCTTTCCCTCGTCGCGAATCCACGTCAGCTCATGTCCGAAAATACAAGAGGATTTAATTTTAGCTAAGTGGACCGAATTAAACAAGGGTATTTACAAAATCCAATATGTTAAAAACATATTTAAAAAATCCGACATTCCTTTGACACAATTTTGGACACAAGCACAGCCATTATGACACATATAAAATAAAATATAAATGTTTGAAATTAAGTTAAATTATATATTTGTCCATTTGGAGCTATTTATGTGTTCTTGACAATAGAAAATAAATAACTATAGAGAAACAAAATGCTGTAATCATTTAAAATAGTAAAATTCGACATTAGAAAAAGACATTTCTTATTGTTTTATCGGGGGAATACTGAAATTTATGTAAAATAAAATCAGTGGTGAGCCTTTAATACACCAGTGCTCAATAACTCAGACTCCTCTGGTCACATGCTGTGTGTCTTGTGGTCGTTTGGTTTGTGACTGTCCCCTTGTATCGGCCGGCCGGATTTTAAAAACGGTTTCAGGGCTCTATAAAGTGTCCCATAAACCACTTTTACTATTAGTGTAGGACACTGCAAGCATACAGCTGGAGACCGCTACCACTGACCATATACACACCCTCAACACACAGGATGACACACACACACACACACAGACACACACACACACACACACACACACACAGCCACATACTTCCTGGTCAGACACATTTTGAGGGCTGCTGGAGTCAGGACCTTTACCAAACTCTAACCCCATGTCACCCCACCCTGCCGCCCCGATGACATCACCACATAGCCCTAAACCGCCGGACCAAAAGAGCCTAAAACATGCACATACACACACACACACACACACACACACACACACACACACACACACACACACAGATGCAGGCGTTGAGAATGCAGAAAGCGCAGACACTGTAACAAATACCACAGGGACACATTTTGACTGCACACACATACATGCAGAGATGCGCGCACACACACACACACACACGCGCACACACGCACGCACACACGCACACACACACACACACACACGCACACGCACAGAGCAGCTTTAGTGCAGGCTGCGGCCTCTGAGTCAAGTCATAAACTTGTATTAGAGTTTGTTTGTATATTTAAATGAAAAGGACAATCAAGAAACTACAGTATTTCCAACTATTCTTTTAAATATTGGATATCGAAATGGAAATGGTTACATCAGCATGTTGCCTCCAGTATACTATATTTCCCTAAATATGTTTTGTCGATCTTGCCTTCATCAGAGAGGTTGTTTCTGGTCTGACACAAATGGAAAGATGTGTAAAGGTGACATGCTTTTGAAATAGTTAAAAATTACTCTTAACTCCTCAATTGGTAAAAAGGGTGACAAGAAAAAAATGTTTTATAATAATTAACAATAAATATAAAACTCACAACATTACAAACAACCTTATTTTAATCTTGACAATGTTCTCAATTCGCTGTATTATTGTTTGGTCTATAATATATATATATATATATATATATATATATATATATATATATATATATATATATATAAGGCACACACACACACACACACACACACACACACACACACACACACACACACCAGGAATGAAGGGGTTAAGCCGGATGCTGTCATACACTGTCCTGGGAGAAATTCCCAGGATTCAAGTCAACCAATCAGAGACCTGCGTTTAAAATACTGGCTCTTCAACTGGAGAGGCCAGCCTCTTCACATGGACCACCATCTGTGTGTGTCCAAGTTAGTCATTAGGGCTCCCACTGGGCAAAAAATACACACTCATGTAACACATCCAGTGTTAAAGACCCCCCTCAGACACTCAAACATGCACACATACATTTACACACAGAGACACATTCAGACTCACTCCTGTGCCCAATTTTAACCTCTTTTCAATGCTGATTTTTTCCTGAAGAGTTTGTGAAAAGTCTACTTAACAGTCACTTCACATTTGCTTCCAAATCCATTGTGTCTGATCATACGGGACACACACTCACACAGACGTTACAACACACTCCTGAATGACCTTGAGGGTCCATTGATGCTCGCAGACATCCCATCTTCTCATATATCGAACGTTGAGACACACAACACACACACACTTACTCCCCTTCCCTAATTACCGAGTCCCAAGGGACCAGACACTCAAGCAGCACTTCAGTGTTTGGTTAAAGAAAAGCTATTTCTCTCCAGTTAGAGGGCAGAAAGACAGACAGAGGCAAAGGAACTTCTTCATGAGAAACAAATCAATATTCTGGGTAAAACCAACATCCTTCTGCACATTTAAACAATTTGAGCCATGTACCAAATGTATTTTGTGATTATTTAACAGGTCTAGGAAGAGCCATATCATCCTGAAACTATTGAATCTTTCAGCTTCAGTGATACTATTTTGAGTCGGTCAGTTGCACCCGATACGGGACAGACAGAAAGTGAAGAAAGACCAGACAAGTGAACAAAGGGCAGGAAGGTAAGGAGAAAGTGTGTGTCATGACTGAGATGGAGAACAGAGGAGGACCAGAAGTTGACTTGGTAGACGGGGAGGGAGGAGGAAGAGATTATCTCTCTCTCTAATGGCCAACTTGTTGACAGCTAAACTTTTCACCACCTCTATCTACACATCTAACGTTACCCCCACCCCCACATCCCACACACACACTTCCTCCGGTTTTATCAGCCCTGCTGTCAATCTGCTCCACAGCTCAGGTGGGTCTCAGACTTTTAAAACCATAAAAAGTGAGAGGCCAACCGGAGACGTCACCACCAGAGACGACCTTGACGTTCTGTCAGAATCTGATAGTCTGCTTTCACAAGTGCTGCCAGACGGAAAGAAACTCGCCTTTTGCTGGTCTGTCTGCCCTTTACGAACAAGAAAGATGTTTGTTCATTAAACAGGTTTTTATGACGTCTGATGATGATGATATTTCTTTTATTTACTTTTTGTGAATGTTTTTTGTCAATCCCAAGGATGTTGAAATTAAATCAAGGATAAAAAAAATGTAATTAACCATGTTTTAGTTTTTTTTTACGATGACACTGAACAGATTTTTTAAGTTTTTGCCTTTTGGATAAATGTGGAAATGTTTCTAGATCTAGCCAAGTTCAAAAGGTCAGCGTGAAGCCTCAACAGGTCTACTGATGTGTGGATGTCTTATTACCAAACAGGAGAAAACACACACAAGCTCCTCCATAATCAATGGATCAACAAATACAGTAATATTATACGTATAGTCAAAGCTCTTTGGTCTAGTTAACTGACTCAATTTTCAAAATATTTACTATTCAGAAACATCCTGTCAATAAAAACAAAAACAAACAAAAGCTTATAATTTAAAACGCACAGCACTGAAGTACAAACAATACTTTATCCTCTAGTCTCAGCTCCGAGCATCTATTAGTATATTGTTTGCTTGCACAGGGGGTCCTCTGACCTGTAGCTGCAACCTACCAAACACATACATTCACGAGCCACGTGCTCATATACAGGCGAATAAACTAATATGTAGAGCGCCTACCATCTGATTTATGCCAGCTTTTCACTCAAAATGTGGAGATCCTCCTCCTCGTGTTTACAATACTTGTCCAAATGAAGTCAGGGAACTTGGTCCTCCCAGAGTTAGTCAGATTGGTGTCAGTAGGCAGTTCAGATGCCGTCCAGCCTCTCTGGTCCAGATGAAGGCCGGCAGAGCAACTTCTCTGAACTGAGAGAAACATTTGTGCAACATTTCGACCAAAAATAGTCCTGGTCTCTCCACCGCAACGCAAGAGGGCTGCCTTCATTTAGGCCGATGGGGTTTGCAGATCTCTCTCTCTCTCACACACACACACACACACACACACACACACACACACACACACACACACACAGAGCATTTCACCACTGTCATAAGGGAGCCAAAGTCATGAAATAAGTCCATTATGTAAGTAGACTGTGACAACGGAAACATTGTGGGGACCAAACGTCTACAAGTTCAAATGGAGCCCAGTGGACCAGGTTTGAACCAGCTTCTTTCTTTTTTTCCACATGTGTTGTATGTGTCCTGTTCAGGATGTACCAAGTAACTCAACAGTTCAAAAGTTCAAGAAATCTCCCATTAAAACTCCTAAAAACGTATTAAACGTCTTATAACTGAGATGATAGAGCCGAAACATATTACACATCAAACTATCATAAGAAATGCATGTGTGTATGTTAGACAAATCAGTGAGAGGTGGTCAATCATACCTCACAAAATCCACATTACCGATTACACTTAGTGTGTACTGCTGTTGTACTCTGTGGTATCCCTTTGAAAACTTTTTAAAGTTCATTAAAACAAATGTCTGTGATGGCAGTTCCTACCTGTTCTGCTTTGCTCGAATCCAGTTGTTGCTC